>BSBM01000352.1:737500-1937500 GCA_027924585.1 Larix kaempferi | reverse complement strand
TTATACCTTCCTTTAAGCTTGGCACTTCACAAAACCTAGATTCAAGGTCTCCTCCTTCCGTTCTCCAAGGATTCCAGCCTCTAATCAACTGTGCTAGGGTTTACCAAAACTGAAGCACAAGAGAGGGGGATGAGGGTCTCCATTCCTCCAGTATAACTTTGTAATTGGGCTTAGTCCTTTCACATGACCCTTCTACCCTCCTTATATAGTCAATGAGGAAGAGGAAAAGAAGTTATAACCGCTCAAGAGGTTTCCCAACCAACTTACCTTACTCGAATTTCGAGATTTTGACCTAAACAGAGGTGTACGCTACTCTATAGTAGAAAAAGTCGCGTAAACATGGCAATGGGCACTACTATTATAACAGTGGAGTCACGCTCAAAAGGGTATACATGCTACTATCATGCCTGTGTACCAGCGCTCATATTGAAAAATGGCCAAAAACAGGCTTTTCTGCTCATTTTCAGGAGATGGTTTGGTCTGGAGAAATGTTCCTAAGGGTCATATACATCAAATGGGTCAAGAATGAGGTAATTTCAACCATTTTTAGTGTCCCAAATGACTCCTCCATCCACAATTGTCTTGTTGAGGTTTTGAATAATTATTATTATTAAATAAATATAAATAGGAGAATCCAATTTGAAGTAGTTGCTGAAGGAGTGTTTGCTGGCCCACAACGAGAAATGACAAGTGTTGAACAAAAATCCCATAGTGGTGAAAACAAATATTTAATACTTCAACACGTGTAGGAGGCATCATCCCTATTTTTCAGGTCAGAACTCCAAATGGAGTTCTAGAGCAGGAGGCTCATGATAGACCTATATCCTAGGAAAATTTAAATATGCATTCCCATCAGACAAGTAGGAGACTTGGATGGAAGAGGGAAAATATCATTGTTGAGTAAAAGGAGTGGAACTGTGTGATAGTTCATAATTATTTTCCAACAGTCTTTGCCCTTGTTTTTGAACAAACATGCTCAGGGGTTTTAGAGCTAGTAATCTTGGCTATTCTGGAAGATTGGTTGGGAGGAACGATGAACTTTAGATTGGATTCGGTATGTTCTTACTGTCAGGTTATTATCTTTTGTTAGTTAGTATTCAATATTTTTCTGTGTAGTGTTATTACAGAATGATGAACTATAAGTTTAATTTATAGTAATTAAATGTTATGTTTAATGATTCATTATTTTAATTCCAAGGAGTACAAATATCATGTTATTATTCTGTTTACACTATAATTACCATGCCCAAGTTAACTGCATTATTCTATCAATACTAATTTTCTGGTTATAACTATGTTTGTCTTATGATAGTTCATGTTGACAAATTTGTCTTATAACCTAGGGTTTATATTGAATATAATATATTAGTGCATTAAATAGATAGAGGTATTATTTCTAATATTTAAATAGCATTGAATGACCTGTTATGAAACACACAGTATCAAAGTAGTATCATAAACATAGTATGTCAAATAAATTATACTGAGGCATTTAGACAGATCCAAATGGCTTTCACAATATTCACGCATTAGAAATATCTATTATCATATACTCTACAACTGATTTATTTCATACAAGAAGCCGAAAGGCCAACCATGATTTTATACCAGAGTTAATAGCATAATATTAAACCTTTATTGTGCAGAGCAGATAGGCTTATTTATATACAAAATGTGTATTACAGAGCCGAAAGGCTTAGAGAACGAAATTTTTTGTCTTTAGAAGTAAAATGATTCATATCTATACAAAGATGAAAGGCTTAACATTGTTTCCATACATCAGAATCCTACTGTAAAAATAATACAGAGACAATACAATACAAACCAACAATGTTCTATTAATGAGTCGCGACATTTATACTTGTAAGAGTTGAAAGACTCTGTAAAAATATCCATAAATCATTTAGGAATAGAGCCATAATGTTTAATAGAACAAAGCGAAAATAACATAGAACCATTCGAGAAACATCTGTCATTAATCCGAAAGGATTTACATACATCAACAACACTCCAATTTTAGGATCCGAAAGGCATATGGGAAGTCGTAAGGCTAACCCTAATCCCTGTGGAACTAAGTGTTCACCTAGAAAATGTACAAGCATTTCCATAAACACCAATATATTACATTACCTATGCACGGAGCATGAGCTATCACAAACATTTATCATTATCAAAGGTAATAAAAGTGTACCTATGTCTGCACCCAATGTCGTAGTAACAATGCAACACATAAACACAATACAATGTACTGAAGTCAGGTTCAAGGGCAGAGTCGAAATCTTAAAGAAAACGAATAAACCCTAAACCCATGATTTTATACTTACAGAGTTGCAGTGCAATAGAGAAAACCAAACACCGAAATCAAATTCTCAGCATCCACATTTCGTCGTTCTATACTTTACTAAACGCGTAGTTTGTTCGTACGACTAGCCACACTAGCCCATGATTCAATTAATCGACAACACCTCCTTAACCCGCAAAAAGCAAAAAAGTAGTTAATTTTGTGTTATAAAAGAGTCATATTACTTAAATATAAAATGAACAGAGTTATAGTTACCTGTTAAATAGTACTAAGGCCCGAATGCTCCTAGGAAGCCGCTAGTGACAAGCACCTGTACATATTATACAAAGAATTTATTAAATCATTTTATTGCAGGAAAGAAGTAGACCACAGGAAAAGTGTGAAGAAGTAGTTACCTGTGTGCCATGAAAACATGGCTCAGACCATGACTGAAATAACTGAAAGAACCCTGGTTCAAAACATTGACCATCTTTTCATACCACGAGGTCAATGGATTACATCTTAGTAAACTTTCAGGGTTGAACCAGACGCAAGTCCAAAACAGAGGCAAATAAGTTTGGGAATCTCCATACGGAGAACCACATTTCCATATCCAAAGCCAAGAAATGGTGCCAAGGGAATGACTATGGCATTTACAGGTTTAACAACCATATGTAACCCAGGTCAAAGATCTGCGTAGAGCCAAAGGCTCCGTAGCAGCGTAACCACCACCCAAGAATGATGAATGCGCATAACTAGCAGGGTTGGTACGAATTATCCTTGAGGATTGTGATGATGATCTCGAGGAGGAGATCAAACGATGCTGGGAGAGCCACGCTAACCAGACGGTACCACAACATTAAAAACTATCACATGGCCTTCCCGTAGAGTCTTCTCCTTGTCAACATCAAACTAGTCGTATTAAAGAGAAAATCGTAATACAAATTACTATGAAGAACATATCAAATATTTTATGATCGTATCACCATGGTTATGATCTACATGAAGATCGAAGAGTATAAAAAGATATAAATGCATAAGGATTTGTGTATAGTTTATAAAATGTGGTAACCACATGTATTTACAAATCGTAGATTGAGTCGACTATGGTAGCAATACCATATGTTAGGCCTTCCACATAGTTCTCACATATGTTAATATAAAAAAATAACAAAGTTCGCATAGCTATACCATAGTATTGTTAAATAGCTTATAGATTATAGCTTAGGATTAAGTTATAATACTGAAACTATCCGGTTTGCATATCAATGGTTAAAATAACGACATATGCAATAAAGGTATTTGACAATAGGTTCACAAGTAAAATGCTTGAAGGATGAGCTTAATTCATAACAGGTTAATGACAGTCATGAAGTCACTTAATGGTCATGATAGAAGTTTTAGTCACCATTCAAAGACTGATAGTATTCCGCAAAAGCTATGTCATTAATAACATAAATTCTAAGAACATCATAATTACAAATATACCTTGTACGAAAACAGATGCTAAGTTGTATTACATCCTCACCAACGATATAACTGCGACATAAGAAGAAATGTCGTCATAAATACTAATATTAACTTTTTTTTAATTGGATAAATTTGGGGTTGTGTCATATCGAAAGGAAATAAAAGGTACATCTAGAATAAAAATGGAAATTTTAATGTAGGCATCAAGATCTTATCCAAATGAAAAGAAGCATAGGTGTGGAATACACTTCCTACTCTAATCAAAGAGAGAAGAATGTGCAAAGATTTAAATAAAAATTATAGTAATGAGTAACATATAAGCAAACAACTATTTGAAAATAATTTTAACAGGGAAAACAATTCGGGAGAAAAACCTCACACTTCAATGTATTAAGCACACTCAAATGTATTATGCATCTACTAAAATAGTTACAATACATTACCATGCTCACAACAAGAGTGTTCAACAACATAAGCATCCTAGAGAAATTTTGGTAGCATAATAGTAAGTAAAAAATCACACACAATTTTCTCTATCCCTATTACTCAATAAATAGCCACCATAAAAATCCATAAATTGTTCTTGGTTTTCCAACTCTATACCACCATCAATTGTTTGGGAAACTATTTTTTTCTACTTAGAATTCATTGCTTGCTAGTCATATGCACTTATTATCTTCCACTACTTGGAATTTATTCCCTGCCACTACCATTGGACAACAAGTATCCTTTGCCACTGCATAATAGTTTATTCTCTGCTGCAACTTAGCATCATTACTTGCTCAATTGTAGGATTGTTAGATGTATGACACACCTATCCCAACAACATAAGCACCATGCTAAAGTGTGACCTTGAAACATTTATTTTTCATAAACAACACATATGGAACTTCTTGGAACATTAGGGTGAGAGTTGGAAGAGAAATCCATTTAATGTTGAAAAATTGAAACATGACCCCACCAAAAACGTTAGTGCCTCCACCAACCCTAACTTCTATACAAAGTAGGCATGTCTCCTTATTGCACATGCATTATAAAGATATGAGGATGGACACTTGGAAAAAATGTACATGCCTAAGGAGATATGGTGTAAGGTTGGGCTAGAGGTATGCAAGTTGTCCAATAAATCTGAATCAACATTCCACTTGCTTGATTATTTGCACTATAATAAGGGAAGAGTGACTCTTAGGTGACCAAAGTGCGAAGATAATAAACATGTTGAGGAGAAATGTACTTTGAAGAAAGGATTGTTGTCATAATAGAGGAAGAATGCACTAGTCTTTTCCTCTTGAGAAATAATTATCTTTTAAAATTACTCTTATGCATGTTTATATTGTTACACATGTACCATTTATTATCTTTCCAAGCCATAGTTGGAAAGATCATTCTTAGAGTTAGTGGCATTTGTTAACTAGTAGACAATGTATCTAGAGAAAATTAATATATGAGATGTTAGACACTACATCATTATCATTAAAAATGATATGACCTCAATATACATTACCAACTCCATACCATAACATCCATTCATAATATTTGTCATTTTTTTTTTAAATTAGAGGGGTTCATACATAATCAAGACCAACTAGATAACATACATTCATAATTTATGTTTAAAGTATTAAAATATCTTGATTAAATTATTAATTTAAGAAACTGAAGATCATTATCGAACATGGGAAATTTCAAAAACATGTCAAACTCAAAACATAATACCATGAATTGTCAATTTTGTTTTATTTTATGGAATAATAAAAATATTTGAAGATATAATTTATGTTTAAAGTATTAAAATATCAAGTTATTAATTTAAGATTTAGATTAAAAGTTAAAATAGGTTCATGAACTCATTCTTTGACATAAAGAAATGAACCCTTCGCTTAGTATTTAACTATATTGGTTCCATTCATTTTAAACATAAAAAACACTTAGAACATTGGTACATCAATTATTCGTACATCTTTTTAAGAACTATTTGTTGATATTAGGTAAATCTAGGTCCTTATTAAATAACTTAGTCTCTTTAGCAGCTAGGTTTTAGAATTTGTAGAATTAACATGTAGGATTTGAATATGTAATTAGTTGATATTTGTGCAAGTGTAGACATTATATATCAAATGGAAAGAGAGTATTCTTTGAGGCGAAAGCGTAGGAGGTCTTCACAAGCTTATGGGGTTGTGTTACAAGTGATAATCGAAGGTTGTCAACCTCCCCTCGGGATTCTGGTTTATTGTATAGTTCACATCGACGAGGTGAAAGGGGTACAAATGATTCCCCTATATCTTCTGTGGGAGAACGTCAATCTCGACCCTCTATTGGTATATGAATATCAATCTTTTAACATGTACATGCAAATTGTTTTTTTGTGTACGCAAAAATTGTATTTGTGTTTAAACAGAACTTTGTTTTTATTTGAAGCAGAGCATCATTCAGAAGATGCTTGTAATTTTATAGGGAGGGAGACAGAGCAAGCAAGGGAGATGGATGAGGGTGTAGATAAAGGTTCTCAAGAGGGTCATCATTCTACACAAGGTGATGATGGTTGAGCTAGGACACAATATGTTGAATTAACTAAGGGTTGTACACCCATTACAACATATCCATCTGATCTACCTTGGGAGCTTTCATGGGAAAGTGGTGATCATCAAATGACTCTTGAAAGATGTAGATCCCACTACGACAAGTTGGAAAATGATTTGTCTACTATGGATCTCCCTCCAGAGAGTAAACAAAGTTTGGAGATTGTTTTGGGATCATTGCAAAACTTTATTCAGGCATATGAGAATCTCAGACCAACTACATATGGTTTTGTTGATTTGATGCGAAGACGAAGGGAACAAGTGATGGGTCGAGACAAGTGGGATGTTGTGAAGGAGAGAGTGACGAAAGAATAGGCCAAATCAATGTTTAACTTCAAAGAAGGTCTAAAGCGAGAAATGTTGAAAATGCAATATTTCAAGCATCCTGATCTTGCACATCTACTCTATGATCGGTTTCTCGTAGCCTATGGTCGGTTTCCATGGAACGATGAGGTTTCTCAATATTTTGCCAGATTTTTTTCTGCTGAGTTTTTCTTAAATATGAAGCCAGACTATACCGATGTTCATTCAAAATTTTATGGAGTTGGAAAGGGTCGAATATATAATCGAGAAGGTGCTCTTAGAGATCCTACAAGTCTTCGACCTCCATCCCAAATATCTCGCCCACCCAGGTTGGTGGCATTAAAATCAGAGATAGAGCCCACATCTCAACTGGGGACAATTGCAAGGAATTTTGTTGGCGATGGTTTATCGTCAACATTAGTTGGAGTAGATGTGGGATTGGTTCAAGAAAGGGCTTGTTCTGCTATTCGTCAAAAGTTTGTTTACAAAACTAATGATGAGATAGATGGAATGAGTATTGAATATATAAGGGCATATGCCAAGGTTTGTTGTGACTTAGCGGCAAATGTTATATCCAATGACACATCGAGTTTGGGAGAGGTTTGTTGATTATGATATGACTTGATTTTAATTAAATATTTTATTCATTTTTAATTGAATTTTTTTGTTACATTATATGAATGATAAATTATGTTTTTTGATGTAAAGTAATAGGTACATTATGTAAATGTTTAAATTGGTTGCAGTTTTCAAGAATGATGAATGAACATTCTTTCCATGTTTCAACTAGCGAAAATCTAGAGAATATTCGAGAGGTACATATTTATTATTTATATATTTGTAATTCTGTTTGAACTTGATATATATATATATTTGAATTTTAATTTAACTATGCATCTTATTGTTAATTTGACGTATCCATGCAGGTTTCTTTAAATACAAACTTTATAAATGATTTACCATCTATTGTGAGCTAATGTTTTTTTAATTTTTTTGTTTTAGTTTTAAGTTAATTAGCAAAGTAATTTTTTTGGTTTGCATTATGTTTTATTTATTAATACAATTTAAATTTTAGGGGGGAGATATAGGTTCTCTGCTTCATGCAGCAGATATTGGCAAGGAGGTAATTTTTTTCACTGCTTTAATATTATTCTCTGCTTTAATATTTTAATTTTTATGGATTTAATTAAAATTTTTTCAAGTAATTTATGAGATTCATGAATTGATTTTATACATGTTGCATTTTGGGTCTCTTAAGTCTCTTGGAGGCAAAGGGAAAACTCCTTTGGAGGATGGTGGTGGACAAGTATTTGGAGAATTTGATGTAATATTGTTAATAATTGAAATGTTTTTTGATATATAAGTTTTTAAATATTTTAATTTTCTGAATATAGTTTTTGAATAATTTAAATGATATTCATAATCTGTTTTTATACATGTTGTAGGGTGGGTTGAGTCCAGGGGGAGGCCCTAGTGGAGGATAGCATGGTGGAAATTTTCTTTTTATATAGCATGGACATTTTTTTTTGGTTGATATGCATAGATTGCAAAGATTTGTTTTGGACATGTCGAAGAGATTTATTTTTGGGCTAGATACATATATGTACATTGAACTTGCATGTTCATAAGTATTCTTTTGAGGATTATATAATGTTCTTTGAACTTACATATTTTGTGAAACTTGGTTTAAATGATTTAAGTTTATTTTTGTTTATTTAACATATTTGGTGTGATTTAAAGGTTTAGAATATGTACTTGCATGTTTAAATGAATGAATGAATATGTAAGAATGAATGTTAAGATCAAGAATGTTAAGAACATGATATTCTTGAATATTATGAAGTTTAAGAATGTTAAAGGAAGTTTAAAAATAGATGAACATAGGTTTAAAGTTCATGAATGAGGAAGTTTTGATTGAAGCATGAATGAATGTTAAGATTGAATATATTAAAAAAATGAATGTTATCTTTGAATGTTATGAAGTTTAGAAATGTTAGAAGTTTTAATAGAAATATGGATGAACTAGGAAGTTTAGGACTATTATGAAGCTTAGGAATGTTCTAGGAAGATTAGGAATGTTATCTAAGTTTTGATGGAAATATGGATGAACTAGGAAGTTTAAAAATGAATGTTAAGAACATGACTGTTATCTTTGAATGTTAGGAATTTTAAGAATGTTAGAATTTTTCATAGAAATATATGGATGAACTAGGAAGCTTAAAAGTGAACACATGTTGAGTTCAAATTTTAGGAATGTTAGGAAGTTTATGAATGTTTGAAGTTTTGATGGAAATATGGATTCAAACTAGGAAGTTTAAAAATGAATGTTAAGAACATGAATGTTATCTTTAAATGTTAGGAATTTTAGGAATGTTAGAAGTTTTGATAGAAATATGGATGAACTAGGAAGCTTAAGAATGTTATGAAGCTTAGGAATGTTAGGAATGTTATCTAAGTTTTGATGGAAATATGGATGAAAGTTAGGAAGTTTAAAATGAATGTTAAGAATATGAATATTATCTTTGAATATTTGGAAGTTTAGGAATATTAGAAGTTTTGATAGAAATTGGATGAACTAGGAAGCTTAAAAGGGAATACATGTTAAGTTCAAATTTTAGGAATGTTAGGAAGTTTAGGAATGTTAGAAGTTTTGATGGAAATATGGATGAACTAAGAAGTCTAAAAATGAATGTTAAGAACATGAAAGTTATTTTTGAATGTTAAGAAGTTTATGAATGTTAGAAGTTTTGATAGAAATATGGACGAACTAGGGAGTTTAAAAATGAACACATGTTAAGTTCAAATTTTAGGAATTTGTTAGGAAGTTTTGATTGAAATCTGAATGTTGGGTTTAAATTTTGATAGGAATGTTAAGAATGAATGTGATGGTAAGAATGGATGTTAAGGAATTTATGTTAACCTGTGCAATCAATAAATGAATGTTAAGAAGTTTTGATAGAAATATAAATGTTAGGAAGTTTAAAAATGAATGCTACTTGAGATCAAAGTTCTAAAATTTGTTAAAAAGTTTTGATTGAAATATAAATGTTAGGGAGTTGTAAAATGAATATTATCTATTCAAATTTTGATATGAATTTTTAATTAATAATTCTTATTTTCAATGTCCAGGTACATTTGATGCGGCTGAAATCATGGCAAATAGGGAGAACGATTTTTGTTTTTTAATCATAAGCGAAGATTACAGGATTGTGAAGCTTGTGCTAAATTAGAACAATGATTTTAAACAACAATTTGATGAATTTTCATCGATTTGTTGTAAATAATAATTTCTCTAATTTAGCATAAGCTTCATAATCCTGGAATCTTTTCTTGTGATTAAAAATCAAATGATCATTGTCTCTATTTGCCATGATTTCAGTTATGTGAATTTACACAAGCGATATTTTAAATTAAGGATTTGGGGCGGAGAATGGCGATAGCCACAGATCCGTTATCTCATCCCTTAAGTGGTCTAATAGACATATGGGGACCCGAATAAAGTATTTCAGATAGAATTTTAAGACAAAAATTTTACACCTTGAGGTTTTCATAATTACCAAATAATTTTTGAATTCAAATTTCAGCATACTAGAATACGATCATTTAAACTCTTATACTCCAGTTCCTTTCAAGATCATATAGACATAGAAAGAATAAAATATATTGTACAAAACATTTGACAATGACATCGACAAAACCATTGATATATTAATTTTAAATATATGGTTTTAAAAACATTGCAATGGAATGTCGTCTTTAATTATCCGTTCATGGTCATATTTGGACAATTTCCATTTTTTATTTTTTAATTGTTTTTTCGATGGAACTTGAACCAATTTTATTCGAGATGCACATACTAAATGGCTATATTGACAACATATAACATCAGGTTCATAATCCTGAAAATAGACATAATTTTGAGTCATATGGGTCTGCTGAAAAAAATAGCCCTTTAAAATGATGGATCCTCTCTCGTATGTATATCCGTTTTCATTGTAGTCTTCCAATAACTTCATTTTTTCTCCAGTGCATCGCATCAAATAATACTTCACATTTTTGTTGTTGTCTACAGGTGCAATCACAACAAAAACATCTCCTGTACAAATTACAATTGATGTTAGGATTTTTAATTCAATTAAATTGACTAATATACATGTGTATGAGGTAAAGGACAAGAATGAACAATCGACAAAACAGTGGTATTTGATCATTAGCTTCTCTAACGAGATCTGAAATTCTGTCGCCATCAGATGATATTGCTATATCTTCTGATTCTAATTCTTCTATGCTTGCTAGTGGGATTTTTCCTTTAGGAATAATCCCTGTGTGTTTCCAATATTTTACGTAGTTGTTCGTTATGTTTTCACAAACTTCTGTAGATTCAATATTTTCAGTGCAAATATGACAAAAGCATGAATGCTTTCTACTGTCAAATGCATAAATGTTTTGGAAGGCTTTTGTTTGAATATAGTGAAAATCTCTAGTCCCTTGTATGGTGATAGCGACATATGGTATTGATCTATTTATATCTTGGATCCCAACATGCCAAAAAAACATAGTACACAAATGACAAATTTTGATGTTAGGTACATACTTTTTTTTAAATTGACAATAAAATATAAATTAAAACATTTGTGTGTACATACCTGTGCACATTTTTTTATTGTTGATTATAATCATGGTTTAGATGTGATTTACACCATTGGACAATCTCTGCAGCTGAATGGAATCATGCAGAACTATGGTTCATTTGCCATCTTCGAAGTGCTCTTTTTATGCATGCTCCTGCACCATCATGTTCACCTTTTCCATGACCAGTTTCAAACAAATTTCAGTGATGTTTAATGTTCAATGCTTTATGAAGTCGACATAACCAATAAAATGATCGTGAAGATTTAAATTGTCTGGCACATCCATCTGACCATATCCAATGCTCATTGAATTTAATGTTACGTTCCTTTAGTGAATTGTAGAAAATACTTTCAATACAATGCTGAACAAAATGTGTATCGTGTGTACGATCGTCGCTGATATAAAAGTGATATTCTTTAATCACATCTTGATTGTCACACGTGCTTTCAATGCCATCAACATCCTGTTGAGAATGTCTATATAAAACATGGACAAATATTGGAACTTGGTCAGAATGATAGTATTCACTCTGTATCTCTTTTTGTGCAGCAAATGTATAATTTTCTGCAAAATCAACCACTGACAAAATTGTTCCTGGTGGAAAAATTTCACGAGATTGTTTGAATTGAAGGTATTGCCATCGTGATCTATGTGAATGCTTGGTGTATTTATAAATTTCACTTTCGAATTTCTTGAGAAAATCTGCCACACCTATTTTTTCTTCTCGCAAATCAATCCTTTTGGAATGTACATCACTAGTACTTGTAATGTATTCATATCTTCTCCAATCAACGGTGACATTTGACAGTGAGTGATCAATATCGATAAGATATTTATTGTGGAATAAAACAAAATTTCCACAACGATTACAATATTTTCCATTGACACATTTATTATTATAAAATACTTCATCGTGATTTCTCTCGCATAGGGTTTGAGATATGAATTCACGTATTGTGGGCGGAGGTGGTGAATTTGTCCAAAACATTTTACCAAATTCAAGAAATGTGTCGTAATATAATTGGAATTGCACATGATAACGGAAACAACATGTGTCACGGATAGTAATAGGTCTAACATACCATGGTTTTAGTTGCACAAATGTAGTGATTGACACATTAATTCCACGATGATCTTCCTTGAATTTATTGAACAATTGTACTTGTGTCATATCCATTATATGTTTTGGACTGCTTACATATACTCCTCGTGATACTCTTTGTCGTATTACATCTCTTGAATTTGGTGAAACTCGAGCATGTGTCAACCAGTATTCCTGTACAATATCTTTAACACTTGCTCCCATTCTATCTTTGTAAGGCTGTCTACAAATAATTGCCCAGCAAGCAAGTTCATCATTTTCATCTATTTACATTCTGAATTTGCTATGTCTGTATAATGTCTTTCTTGAGGTTCCAACTACTTTTGCTAGTTGTTTTGTCAAACGTTTTTGTTTAGTACTAGTCTAAATAATTGCTGTATGAATTGCTCTTCGTGCAGCACTGATGTCTTTCTTCCTAGATTTTTCAAACTTTTTTATTGCATCACCTATATTTTCTATCACATTATGTTTTAATTTCGACTCTTTGGTCACCTTGTGAATACCCAATAATGATGTAGCATCTTCTAACTTCTTGGTCACTAATAAACATCTCAAAATTTGTGCTTGTCCTGTTGATGAATAATTCTTCAGGACATCATCATAAATTTTTTGAGCCCGATATCGTGCATCATGTATGGGTATTTTTTTTTCCATATATGTTGAAATCAACATTTTCTAACGTTTCATCATCAATGGTGAAAGTACCTATACATCAAGTTAAATTTAATTTAAAACATGTATCCAAAAATACAATTTATTATAAAAAATGAATTTGGAAAATACATGATATATACATACCTGGTCCTATTTCTGGTTCTTGAACTTGATCTTCAATATTGACTTCATCGACATTAGTATGTAAATCACTATTTACATCTTCAATAATGGTTTCTTCAACTTCAATTTGTTCCTCTTGTACTCTATTTTCAATTTCCATTTCATCAACATTATCATGTAAAACTGTATTTGTATCTTCAATAATCGTTGCTTGCATTTATGCAAGGATTTTTTTGTTGGCATGATATTTACGTTTTTTCTTTTCTCTATTATCATCATCATCAGCACGTTTACGATCATATTTTTTTTTACGGTTTCTCTTACTGCCCATGATTGTTTAATCCATAAATGATAAATTAAATAATCATCATTTTATTGTAAAAAACAAAATGAAGATTTATAAACAGTTACAAAATTTATAAACACATGAACTGAAATTTACTTCACCTTATCAAAATCTTGTAAGAATCTTTTGAAGAAAAAGTCTTTGGAAACAAGTTTCCTTTGAAAAGAACCTTCTTTGAATGAAATAAGAACTCTTTGACAATAAATCACATTTGAAAAAACCCATTGGAAAAGAATAAAAACACTTTCTAAATAAATCTTCTTTGTAAACCCACTAGAAAAAAAAGAAACTTCTTTGAAAAAAACCCGGGAAAAAGATTTATTTGTAAAAACCCTTGCAACGAAATAACGTTTTTGCAAAAATAACTTGGGAGACTTTGAAAAAATCCCTTTTCAAATAAATAATAAGGAAAAATACATCTCCTTTGTAAAAATAACTTGAAATAAAATCTTATTTGCAAAAATGACTTGGAATAAAAACTCTGTAAATGCACACTTTGGAAAGAAACATTTGCTGAAAAAATCCATTGGAAAAGAATAAGAACACTTTCTAAATAAATCTTCTTTGTAAATCCACTCGAAAAAAATAAAAAACTTCTTTGAAAAAATACCCAGGAAAAATATTTCTTTGTAAAAACCCTTGCAACGAAATAATTTTTTTGCAAAAATAACTTGGGAGACTTTGAAAAAACCCCTTTTCAAATAAATAAGAAGGAAAGAAATGTCATTAGAAAAGATAACTTGGAATAAAAACTCTTTAAAATCGTCATTCTGGAAAAAAACCTATTGCAAAGAAATAAGAAGTGCAAAAGCTTGGAATAAAAACTTATTTTGCAAAAATGTCTTATAGAAGCAATCTTTCAATGTATTCCTTAGAAAGAAGTAACAAAAAAAATACTTCATAAAAAAAACTCTCTTTACAAAAAAAGATCCTTAGAAAATTCTTGGAAAAAAACCCATTGCAAAGAAATAAAAAGTGCAAAAAGCTTGAAAAAAAATACTTCATAAAAAAAACTCTATTTGCAAAAAAAACTTCTTAAAAAATCCTTGAAAAAAAAACAATTGCAAAGAAATAAGAAGTGCAAAAAGCTTGGAATAAAAACTCATTTGTTCTTTCAATGTATTCCTTAGAAAGAAGTAAGAAAAAAAATACCTTGTAAAAAAAACTCCCTTTGCAAAAAAAAGTCCTTAGAAAATCTCTTCAAAAATATTCTGACCAAAAAGTATGCGAAATTAAAATGTGCGAAGTTAATTGAAGTATTTAGTTTTATTTATATAAGTTTAGAAAATGTTTTTTTTTTTTTTTCGACCTATGAGTTTTTTTTACGTTTAGTTATTCGGCCGAATAATCTTTGATTAAATTGATGTCGTCGTTACGGAAAACCGTTATTCGGCCGAATAACCTCTGAAACCTGAAAATCTTATTGTCTCTCACAGTTTTCAGGTTTCTCGATTTTCGAAAGGTAAAAATGATCTCTTACATTATAAAGCGACTGTCGGACTTGATACCATTGGTTTCGTTATTGAATCTACTTTCCGAATATATAGATTTCTTTATGTATAGGTAAGATCTGATATTTGTAATTGTTTATTTTTTTTAACAGGTGTTGAGTTTAGTTTCATCTCTTTCAAAATGCGGTGAAATGAAAAATACATAACTTTAAAAATACACCATGAAAAAAATTGAGAAAACTATGGTGCAGTTAATTGGCGTGTCTACTTAAAAAGGGTATTCATAGAATTTTTAGTTTTATATTCAGTTGAGAGAAAATCTTTGCAACAAAAAATATGTTGAAAATCAACAAGGTTTCCCCATTGATCGAATTGAAAAAAATATAATAATTATTATATAGATCCATTTGCTACAAACTTATAGTCATGCAGTAGTATATTGTGTGTAGATTGTCGTAGCATATTTGTTTTTTGCAAAAAACATGTTTAATAATGATTTTACGTGTGTGACAAAACATGACTATTTTGTAGTCCTTTCATTTTTTAAGAACACACTGTCAAACATTTGTCAAATCGACATATCAAATCTCAATATAAAAAATTGAAAAAAATATGGATATCAAGCTAACATAATTCTCTAAAAGTTTGCTTTTTAGTGAAAAGTGAAATTCCAAACAAAAATATCACTTTTATTCACCCAAAGATGGAAAACATGAAAAATTCATAATTATTTTCTCACGGAACACCCCAAAATAGACACCCATCTTCATGGATTTACCCACCTCTATTCACCTTGATTTTTGTTAGAGGTATCCGAGCTGCTACCACCAAATGACTGTATTGATATGATATATATTCAGGCATAAAATATCTATAAATAATATGGGCACCATGTTTTTTCACTTTTTCAAAAAAGTGTCCCATTAGAACCATGTCTCTAGTCTGGTATGTGAAGTCACCATCTTGGTAGGATCCCACCAACCTACTCTTTATTTGCATGCACCGCATCAAATAGTATGCCACATTTTCTTGCTTATGGGGGGGTGCAATGACAATGAATACATCACCTACAAGATACATTACAAATATTATCCAAATGTCCTACATGCAAATTTCTACAACATTTGTATATGTGTAATACATAATGAACTAATTAACTTAATGAAGACTCTTGTACCTTCCCTAACCATATAAGAAACTCGATCATGATCTAATGAGACCATTGCCTCTTCAGTGTGCATCTCTTGCCATGTTGGAATTGGATGTAGGCCCTTTGGATTAAGAGAGACATATTTCCATGGTTTTACATATACATAATTTTCACAGTGATCAAGCCCGCATCCATTTGCATCAATGCAAAAATCACAAAAACAGGCATACTTCCTCATTTCAATGGAAAATATGTCATCCATGTCTTTATTTCGAACAGAATGCAATTCCCTCGTACCAAGGATGGTCTCACAATACCACTGCATGGATCTATTAACATCTCCAAGGGAAACATCCCAAAAGAGCTTGCATTTAATTCAGTTTGTCATATGTATTTATTCCTATCGAGTATGTGTTCTTTTGGAAATGATGATATTGAACGTTATTAGCTTATTAATTGATTTTGGAGTTTATTACCTACACACTGGCCTTGCTTGCTCGTGACCTTGATGTCCCAAATGATGTGTGCAAGAATCAACTACTTCAGTGGAGCATTTGAGTTAGGTTGCACCATGACTCATCTGGTACCTCCGAAGTGCTTGTTTCACACATGCACCTACACCATCATGTTAACCCTTTCCATGCCCTGTCTCAAAAAAGCTCCAGGTGTGTCGGATTCCTATCTGTTTGTGAAGGCGACTCAACCAATAAAATAAGCATGCTGATTTGAATTGCCCTGCAGACCCATCCGACCAAATCCAGTGCTCAGTAAATGATACACCTCCCTTCCCAAAAGAATCATAAATCAACCCAAAGCAGTGTTGAATGAACAATGTGTCATGCTCACGATCATCACTAACATAAAAATGGTACTCCTTGATCACTTCACGTGACGGAGGAGTGCTATCCCTACCATCAATGCTTTCCTGCGCATGTTTGTACAATACATGTACGAAGATAGACACCTGGTTGGATTGATAGTACTCACTCTGTATCTCTCTCTGAGGAGAAAAGGTGTAGTTCTCTGCAAAGTCTACCACTGATAAGATTGTGCCTGGCTCAAATACGTCATGAGAATGTTTGAATTTTGAAGCTTGCCACCTGGACCTATGGGAGTGCTTTATGTATTTCTAAATCTGACTTTGAAACATCTCCATGAATTCTTAAATAGGAATCTCATCATCAAGCAAGTTGATCCTCTTGGATGGCATAGATGAAGAATATGTTGGATTCATGGTGACGTACTCGTACCTCTTCCACCTAACGGTGATATCTGACAATCCATGGTGTGTTGGATTGATAGGAAATTTCCTATGTAACAATGTCAAATCACAACATTCATGGCATTTTATTCCACCTACACACCTCTTATTGAAAAAAACATGTTTAGGATTCCTGTTGCATAGTATCATACAAATAAAATCTCACACTGTGTGAGGAGCTAGTACACCGTTCCAGTGTTGTTTGCAAAAATCCAGAAATGTGTCATAGTATAGTTGAAATTTAATGTGGTACCGGCAGCAACAAGTGTCGCAAATCATATTTGACCTAATATACCACGGTTTCAATTTGTTGAATATGCTAAATGATATTTGAACACCAGGATTGGTTTCTTGGAATTTCTCATAAAGTGCAACTCCCAGCATCTCCATCACATGCTTACAGTGCTCCTGATAAATGCCTCTAGATAATCGTTGTCACAGGACATGCTTTCGATCTGGAATAGCACGAGAATGGCTATCCCAAAACTCTATCACATTCTCTCTAATGCTTGCTGCCATCCTACCTCAATAGGGTTCCCTACAAATAAGAGCCCAACAAGCAGCTTCATCATTTTCATTTATCCGGACCCTAAATTTAGTATATTTGAGCAATGTTCTTCTTGAAACATTAAGAAGTGATGCCATTGTTGATACCATTTGATTTCTTGAGGTGTTTTGTGCCACAACAGCCGTTGTAATTTCCCTACAAGCAGCTCATGTATCATTGTTTCTTGATTTTGCAAACAAAGATAATACAGTTCTTACATTTTCTATTGCATTCTCGCATGTCTTTTTTGTTTTAACATCTTGAAAACTCAACATATTTGTGGCACGTTTCAATTTTTTGTGTTTTATCAACCCGTGTAGGATTTGAGCTTGTGCCATCGTTGAATGTTGTGCAAAATATGACTTGATTATGTTATTGACATGCTCTCTATCTCTCCGACCAGGGATCGAGTTCCCAATGTCTTCTTGTACAGAAACAACTGCACAATCCTCTAGAAAATTTCCACCCCTTCCAACCCCACTGCAACTTCCAATTATCTTTTCAATGTGAGAGGGAAAGGTGTCATGTGATGGCTGATCAGGATCATGAGGGGGCATAAGGTGATGTGATTCTTGATCACCATGATGTGATGTCTGACCATAATCTCTCCCTACATAACATGTAAATTAACAAATTGAAAATTGGTTACTTGATAGTTGTGCATTGAAATTTAAAATTGCTAGTAACATGAAATTTGATGTGGAAATTGAAAAATTGAAAAATTGAAAATTGCATGTGAATTGAATTTTCTAACTAATACATTTAACTTGAGAATTGTTCTAAGTAAAAATTGAAATTGCTAGTAACTTGAAATTTGAAATTTGAAATTTCTCAAGTAACTTGAAATTGCTAACTTAATTAAACTTGAGATTGTTCTAGAAGTAAAGTTTGAAATTCCTATCAAAATTTGAAATTGCTTGTAACTTGAAATTGGTAGTAACTTGTACATTTAACTTTACAATTGCTAGTAACTTGAAAACCAATTATATATATTTAATTCAGGATAATTATTAATAACTTGATAAAAATTATTGTGGACATAAAAATTAATATCATTTATAATCATCACATTATATAATTGTGGGAAAATTTTCTTTATGCAAATTATGTCCATTTTACTTTTACATTACAAGAAAAATGTTATTTTAACTTTATGGTATAAAATAAACAAATAAATATTTAAAATACAAGTTGCAAATCACCACAAAGAATAAATTATTACAAGGCTTCTACCCTAGAATTTCAAGGACATCGTGCATCCCATGTTGTATATACATGAAATAAAAATTTAAGGTTGGTTTTTTACCCATGATAACATACCTATTATACTCTAAATGTGGGAAAAAAAACATTGATTTATAGATGAATACAATATTTAATTAAAAACATTGTAGTGATATGATTGAGGAGAAATTCATATTTTTTAATGCAAAATAACATTTTCATTAGTTGATGATTTTGCAATTTCAACAATAGACAATTATGGAAATTGTAATTTTTATCATAAATTGCAATTTAAGGATCTTTTATCAATAATGCTTCACATATCAATGCAAGGTTGCAAACATTGCAAATAATTATTTCCAATTTGTCCTAACAAAATATATGATTCTAATCATTAATCTTATCATGGTGATATGTTCAATGTTATGTAAATAAAAGTACATGTGATAGATGAATTTTTTTTAAAGTAAACATTATAATTAAATAGCTCTTTGAACATTCATTTGTATTCAAATATTCATTACTATAAAAATATTGCCAACCACCATAACTATGAAAATATTCATTCATTTGTTTTCAAATTGAATAAATTCTAACTAATACATAACTATCACAACATGTTCATTTCAAAATATTCATTCATTTGTTTTGAAATTGAATTTTCTAACAAAACAAGAATTGAAATTATATTTAACTTGAAATTGTCAATAACTTAAAAAATTGCAATTAGTTAAATATGTACAATTTAACTTGAAAATAGTGTCCAAGTGTACATTTAATTTGAAAATTATTCTAATAACATTGAAAATTGTTAATAAAGTTTTGAAATTTGAAAATAGTTAATATGTACATACATTTTAACTTGAAAATAGAATCTAAGTATAGAATTCATTTGAAAATTGTTAGTAAACTTTGAAATATTTTGTAAATTGTTAAAGCAACTTAGAAACATAATTTGAAAATAGTTAAAAATATGTACATGTATTAACATGAAAATATAATCTAAATTTACATGTTTCATTTGAAAATTGTTCCAATTTAACATTTGTTAGTCACTTGAAAATTGTTCATTTAACATAAAAAATTGTTGCAAACTTTGAAATTTAAATAACAAATTGATGAAATAAATAAGAATAATCATTACAAATAAATATGAAACAAATTAAATTATGAAATTTAGTAAAATTTATTGAAAAATTGTTACTAATTTTGTAAATTATGTAGCATGATATTTAAATTAGCATAACATGTAATTCAATAATTTACCTTGGTTGTCCTCCATTGGAATTTGTTGCACCAAATGTGCATCTTCTTCTCCTCTCAACCTTGCTCTTTATTGTCTCATTCGTTCTCTATTCTTCTCACGCTCTTCATTGTCATTTTGTTGTCTAGCTTGTTTTCTTTGTATTTTTTTTTTATTCCCCATCAATCTACAATGAAAACAAACAAAAACAATTTCAAATTGTTATAACAAACAACAATATGTTAGTATGAAATCTTGAAATATGCCTACAAAGAAATATTACATGTCTAATGAGCTCTAATTCAACAACATGAAAATGAAAAAGCTCTAATTCAACAAGATCAAAATGACAAAGCTCTAGTGGAAAAAAAAAACTAGCAATGAGTTAAATTGTTGTTTTTTATTAATTGTTTGTTGGTTATATATAGGTTCATTGATCTATTTACAAGGGAAGGGTAGTTGGCAACATTAATTGTTGCCAACTCGTTTTGTAGTTTCACCCCGGTTCATTTATATATATTTTTTTACATAGACAAACCCTTGATCGAGCATATTTTACATACCCTCGATCGAGCAAATACCTCGATCTAGGGTTTATCAAGATCTCGATCGAGGTATGTCTAAACCCTCGATCGAGGTCTTGATAAACCCTTCATCAAGGTATTGTTAAGCCCTCAATCGAGGGTTTTTAAATACCTCGATTGAGCAAATAACTCGTTCGAGGGCTTAAAAACCAGGTCGAGAGCCCTTTTCCCTATAGAATGAAAGTTTTGTTTGCCTTCCACACACTTAAACCATGTCATTAAATGCTCATTAATGAGCAACATTGATACCATTGGATTTGTCAATGAATCCTCTATCCAGATACATAAAAGTTACAAATTTTTATCTTCATATGTATTTTGTTTTCAAATTTATACTAAAAATTGCCCTAAAAAACCCTTGTGATAACTTCGATTGAGCTCAAAGATAAATCCACAACATGCAAAATACACATCAAAAAAATTTAAAAAAATACATAAGCCCTATATAAAGGCGTTCTCTTTAAGATGGTATTTTTAGTTTTGCAAATTATGTAAAAAATGAAAAGCTTTCATGCACACACACACATGTGTGCAAAATGTGACTTAAATATTCATTGGTCAGTTTCAAAAAATAATAATAAATATAATTTTTCGAGAAAAATTAAAAAAAAAAATGTAATCCCTAGTGCATTCCGTCTAGATCATGTTCACATATTTCATTTTTTAAAATTATTACTTTAAAATTAAATTATTGTGCACACACACAAACTACTTGTTAATTGCTCTTCAAATTTTTAAGTACACACATTTTATTAAATGAAAATTCGACAAGATATATGACTGTTAAATTTTCAAAATTTACTTCAATCTGATCTAGGATCTTAACTGAGAGAACAACATGTACAGCAAATCTACAGCATATTAATCATGGACACAATAATGCAAGCACACAAGAGACACATAGTTTACTTGGGGAAAACCATAAAGGTGAAAAACCCCAATAACTTCCTTAGAGATAGATAGAGCAATGATACAACTAGAATACAAGAGATAGACTTCTCTTAGCAGCAGAGCCTACTCCTCCACAAGTGCGCCACTCTCCAAAGTGTGAGTGAGAGAATAGAATATGTAAAATGAGAGAGACACACTCTCTATTTATACACTAACTTGACTTGACCTTTACTCAATTAGGTCGGCCTCAACTTAACCACTTAACATAATGCTCACTATGCCGACCTCCACTAGGGTGGTCTAATAACCCTTTGACCCACATGGCCGACCCCCAATAGGGTGGTCTAATAACCCTTTGACCCACATAACTTATACAGGGCCAACCCTAACAATGTGGTCTAATAACCCATCAAGTATAAGTTATGACACTTACAATATAAATGACGACACTTCCGTATAGAGGAATAATAACATCTCTATAGGAATACAACCACTTCCGTATAGAGGAATAATAACATCTCTATAGGAATACAATATACATATATGTGAAATATATTCTGAAGTTACATATACATCAACACTCCCTCTTAACTAGGAAGGTATTTCTCGACACAGGTCTTCTAGCACAAGTCTTCTTCTCTGGATCATCGTCACTGGATAATCGTCATCGAGTCATCATCATCGTCACTGCTGCTGCTATCTCAATCAATCTCTGAATCTACTCATCATAGGAAGTTCTACAGAGCCAGTCCTTTTTCATACTGGATATAGGCCCACCACCTGCAGGTCTTCATCATCTGTGCGAACGGTTTGATAGAGGTGTCTTCTCAAGACTAATTTTATGTGCGGATGCAATACTAGAAAGAGTATCCCGGGAACATTTATGTGCCTAAGCACGATCGGCAAGATCTCCCAGGACTGATTACATGCATCTCCTCCACAATACCTTTAAAGAGCATCCTAGGAACATTTTTGTGCCGCAACACGACCGACAAGATCTTTAAACATCATCCTAGGACTTATTACGAGCACACAGCTCAACCTCTCGGATCTCTAGGACTGATTACATGTGGATAGACAAAACCTTTAAAGAGCATCCTAGGAACATTTATGTGCCGCAACACAACCGGCAAGATCTCTAAAGATCATCCCAGGACTAATTACGAGCACACAGCTCAACCTCTTGGATATCCAGGACTGATTACATGTCTTCGTAGTAATACCTCATCCCAGGACTGATTACGAGCACACACCTCAACCTATCGGATATTTGAGGATTGATTACATACTACATAGAAATACTAGAAAGAGTATCCTAGTAACATTTATGTGCCGCAGCACGACTGGAAAGATCTCCCAGGACTAATTACATGCTATTTGCACAACCTGCCACATATCATCTTTGACCTCCAAGTATCAACCTGATACTCATGATCCAACAGATCATCATCGAACAAAGCATCATCCTGATGCTCATGATCACACTGATCATCAGCACTGTACCGTCCTGATACATATCATCGGGAGCAACATCCTGAAGCTCATCATCATGATCATCCTAATCATACAATGCATCCACCTGATGCATACCAAGTATCTACCTGATACATATCATCATACATGATCAACCTGATCATACCTGATACATATCAACATACATGATCTACCTGATCATACAATGTGTCCACCTGATACATATACAGATACATGGTCCAAGCATCCAACATGATGCATATACAAAATACGTTTAAATGATCCAACTGATCATATCCAGCATCAAACATGATGCGTACATATACATATACATATAAATGATCCAACTAATCATATCCAACATCCAACATGATGCATACATATACATATAGAGCAGTAACTGGAGCATCGTCCTGATGCTCATCATCCATTATCCTCCTGATCATCATAGCATCGTCTACTTCAAATCATCTCATCGTCCACGAAGCACATCCTAGATGCACATCATCTAGTACTTACACATTCATTGTGGGAGAACACATCTACCACCATTCAGGGAAGGCTCGAGCCCTTACTTTTTCACTATGGGAGAACACATCTACCACCATGTGAGAATGGCTCCAACCCTTACATATACACCATGGGGGAACACATCAACCATGTTAGAAAAGCTCATGTGCATCTGCATCTTCCGAACTCATCACTTCCCTTTGGAATGAACCTTCATCTGAAGTGCACCAAGCCTATCTTTGAAGTACTCAAACTGCACTCTGGCCAACAGCTTGGTCAATACATCTGCAACCTGCTCATCCATCGCAACATACTCTGATTTGGCTGTACTCAGTGCTACACAGGACTGCTTCCTACTAAACCAAGAGATCACACCTGATCCCATACTGAGGCAGCACCCAGAAGTGCTCTTTCTATCTGTAGCACTACCTACCCAATCTGAATCAACATAACCCTGTAGGTTAAACTTTTGATTTGCATCATATTTGAGCCCATAATCACCTATACCCTTCAGGTACCTCAGAATATGATTTACAACAACCAGGTGAACACTCCTCGAATCTGTTAGGAACTGGCTCAATGTGTTCACTGTAAAGCAAATATCTGGTCTCGTGTTCGTCAGGTACATAGAGGACCCAATCATCTGACGATACATCGTGACATCGACCGGATCAGATGAAGCATCAGACAGAAGCTTCAAGTTTGATGCCATAGGTGTGGCCATAGCCTTGTAGTCTATCATCCCGAACCTCTTCAGAATCTCTACTGCATACTTCCCTTTGTCCAAGGAAGATTCCATCTATACTTTTCCACACCTCCATACCAAGAAAATAGTGCATCATCCCCAAGTCCTTCATCTCGAACTCAGCTGCAAGCTTCTGCTACGTGTCGGAAATCAATCTATCATCTCTTGTTACAAACAGGTCATCCACATACAATAAGAGTATCCCTGGATTGCCTACCTCAACCTTGTAGTAAAGGTTGGAACCTGCTTTACTCATGGTAAAGACCAAACTAGATAGAAAGCTTCCTATCCTACCATACCAAGTTTTGCACATATATGATTTCTTGTCATGTGTCTCAGAACCAAGTGGCTGCTCCACATACACTTCTTCTTCAACTACACCATTCAAGAAAGCTGTCTTGAAATCCATCTGGTGTATCTTCTATTTCATCACTTTTATATTTCTCTATGCTGCCATCTGTAGCAGGCTTGATCTTGATAGATCCATATGGAAGTCATAACAAACTTCCCTTCAGGTCTTGAGACTACATCCCAAACATCATTCTTCATGATCGATGGATCATGGAATTCTTCTCATATCCTGGGAACTTCAATATCTTCAATAGATAATTTTGTTGCTGAACAAATGTTGTAGTTCTTCTTTTGTAGGTGATGGCATACGATCTTTCTTATAGAACAAGTTAAATTGCATGATTAGAAAACATCTCATAGTTTTTAGAACAAATTATTACACATAAAGAAATATGTCATACAATCATGCAATTATCTTAGCCAATGCTTCAATACAACATTTATCCATATCCCGTAAATTTCTAGATGCCTTCCAATCTCTACCAAAACATTGTTAAGAGTGTGCACAACTCCCAACATGTCAGCAAAGAGGTTTCATTCTAGATAAGTAGCAATGGAATGTTGTACAGTGCCATAGGCCACTTACCCATGCATAATAGTAGTATATTGTTCATCAATGCAACTATTCTAATATGCATAATACAGAACCTAATTCTAGGAACATCAATATATACATTATTGAACAGTATTATTTAAACAATAAAATATGCAAGTAATGACAATTCAAATACTTATCTTTGTTTTTTTGTTGGGTTGAATCCCTCTCAGTCTTTGCTTCTTTTCTGCAACTCCATTCTTATGTGGATTGTGAGAAGTGGTCAACTCTGTCTGAATATCTGCATCCTTGCAGAAACTATTGAAGTGTGCTCCTTTGCTTTCTTGTAGGAACAATTGGAGTGTGCTCCCTCTTGATCTTTGCATCCTGGATTACCTATCCTTGAACTTACATCCATCCTTAATCACTATGCATGCTTATTAGTATCATCATTGTGTTATCCTTGAGGTCTCATACATAATCACACATTTATTAGTATAATCTTAATACTATCAAAACACAATAATCTTAAACATGTATATTCATGATCATTCACAGATAATAAACATTAGTATTCAAGGTTTCAGGGAAGTCTTCTTTTACTCATACACATTCTTATTTGATCATAGGACTCTTCTGGTTAGTTGAATCATCAATCAAGATAAGAGATATAATATGCATAAAACCTGTGATTATTCAAACCTATACCTTCATGATTCTTCTGGATAGTCATAGCATCAATTATGGTAAGAAACATAATATGCATACAACCATGGTTATTCAAACCTATGACTTCATGAATAATCATTATCAACAACACAACAGTATAAGATCCTAACAGAAGGTAGGATTCTAGCTTGATATAGGAAAAACATACCTAGATTAGCATGCTAGCTAGTTATGTCTAACATACCCGCATAATGTCTTTTGGTTCTCTTCAGTGACTTGTGCTAGTAACCTGCATGTCTCATACGTTAACCATTGTAGAACCAAGTTATACATACCTCGAAAGTCGATCTTCTATGTGATCCATGACAATGGATGAATCTTTGTCTTCATGTCACCATGAGCATATGTTCTTGAAGTAGAACATGATTTGACTTTCTTGGTGTACCTTTTGTGTTAGCAAATAACATAAACCTCATACAACATCACAATGCATTAGTACAATCATAAGTGTCAAAACCTTAATCAATGAATATCTTCTATTAAGGTGATACGACAAGTCCAGTAATTAATCAAGATTGTTTCATTTAAGCTTTCACAGGTTGCAGTTATCTTCAAGGGGGATTGGATACCTGTGTAGAGTTTTTGTTCTCGATGCGTTTCGGACTCCATAGTTGAGTCCATCTTCAGGAGAGAAGGTATCTCAAATGAAAGCTGCACTAATTTTATATTATTTATATTGTCATGATATTTTTAGTTAAAATTATTTAAAGAACCGACTTTGAATAATTAATTTACCTTACTGTATATATTTATTATTCAATGATGTGTATTTATTAATAATCTTCATTACGCTTCAAAGTTTGTTTTTGTTAAATTTTTCGATTATAATAAACTATTATAAATTTTATAATGTTCAAATTTTTAAGAAAATTCTAGTAAGTACTAAACATTGTTTAAATTATTTTAAGAAATTTTTTTTTTTTTTTCTTAATCTAGAAATTTGTATTGTAAATTTTTCAATTTAAATTTCATAATTAAATTTTTAATTTAGAATTCTATATTAAAAAATTTTATAATTTTATAATTTAACTTTTAAGTAAAATATGTATTTAATGTTTAGTTTTTTAGAATTATGTATAATACATTTTTCAACTTAAATTTAAATTTTGTAATTAAAATTTTTAATCTAGAATTTTATATTAATATATATATATTTAAAATTTTATTTTTAATTAAATTAAATTATAATTATAATTTTAAATTTAACTTTAAGGTAAGCAGGCAACACAGATCGGTTAGCTTGGATCAATAATACGGATCAGTCAGTAGATAATGCTGTTTGGTTAGCAAATAATACAAATAACGTAAATCCGGTAGCAGACAACACAGATCGGTTAGCAAGTATTAATAACACGAATCAGTCAGCAGAGAATACAGTCTCGTTAGCAAATATTAAGGTCAACGTTGGAGATATAAAGACAACGTGTATTAATAATAACGATGACAGAGTACAAACGTGAAGGCTAACAAATAATAAGAGAGGAGACCAAGAAGACAGCGTTGGTAATGCTGACAGAAACAACAAAGAACTAAATTGTGACCAGGCTGAGGTTAATGAAAACTTTGATCAGGTATCTCCTTCCAATTTTGACGTAACTACAAAGACGCAAGACCAAACTAAGTCGCTTAATAACAAACCTAACATGGCTGAACAAACTCCAGATGAACTTAATAAAAGAAGAAAAATAAGCGTAATTAATTTATCAAACCATCAACTAAATAATGATGCGTTGAATGTTTTAGGGAAGGGTTTAAGTTTCTTGATTGCACCCAATAAAATTCCGATTGAAGACATCATTTGTGCCATTGAAGATTCGGTAATGACTCTCCCTGAAGACACTACATAAGAAATAAGGCAGGATTGTGCAGTGATATTAAGAAAAGCAAAACCACCTAAACACAATTTGACTAAAAATGAGGCAGCAGCCATTAAAAACCTAAAAGCAAATAAGGAGATTATGATCATGAAGGAGGACAAAGGAAATGCAACAGTAATAATGAACACCATTGATTATGAAGCTAAAATGAAAGAACATCTCACAAAAACAGGATGCTATAAACAACTGAAGAAAGACCCAAGCGCAAGGATCATTAGAGAGATTAAAAAAGCCATAGATGAGTCTTCTTTAGAAAATATCCTAAAAAAGAGACTAACCCCGAAGAACCCTATCATCCCAAGAATTTATGGACTCCCTAAGGTTCATAAAAATGGTGTTCCACTAAGACCAATTGTGAACACTATTGGGTCACCAACTTACAATCTAGCAAAATACCTAGCAAAAACCCTAAAACCATTAGTTGGCCAAATGTCCTCATACATTAAAGATTCAACACATTTTGTGGATAATATCAAGAATCTTAAAGTTGATGATAATGATTTGATGGTAAGCTTTGATGTAATACAACTCTACACGAAAATCTCGGTGGAAGAAGCAATCAAAGTGGTGGGAAAGATAACTAGTGAAGAAATAACCAACCTAGTAAGAATTTGTTTAAAATCTACCTATTTTACCTTTCATGGAGAAATGTATGAGCAAACTAGCGGGGTTGCAATGGGTTCCCCCCTTTCCCCAGTAATAGCTAACCTGTACATGGAATAATTTGAGAAAAAAAGCATTAGATTCTTACCCACTTAAACCAAAAGATTGGAAACGATTTGTGGATGATACCAATTTCTTTTGGCCACATGGCAAAGAGAAATTAGATGACTTCCTAAGGAACTTGAACAGTCAATCTCAACACATAAAATTTACTATGGAGATCCAAATAAACAACTCCCTTCCTTTTCTCGACGTAATAATCACTAAAAAAGAAGACGGTTCCCTAGCCCACCAGGTGTATCGTAAGAAAACCCATACAGACACATACCTACATGCTAACTCACACCATCACCCTTCTCAAAAACTAGGAATATTACACACACTCACTACACGAGCCGTCAGAATCTCTGATAAAGAACACCCTAATGATGAACTAAAACACCTTGAGAAAACCCTCCAAGACAATGGATACAAACATAAAGATATCAACAAAGCTTTTAGAAGAGCGAAAGGCATTGAAACTAAAAATCATAATAATGAACAAGAAGACCTAGGTAGAACCTTTCTCCCATATATCCAAGGTACAACAGATAAAATTGCAAAATTTTTGAAAAAGAAGAATATCAAAACAATATTTTGCCCTCCTAACTCCCTAAGGAATCTGTTAGACAAAGCTAAAGACCCCGTCGACCCAAAACTAAAGAAAGGTGTCTACTCATTTCCATGATCATGCGAGGACGTATACATAGGGGAGACAGGACGCTCAATTTAGACTAGGTTGAAGGAACACTGTGCAGATGTGATTCATGGGAGGATCAAGAAATCAGCAGTAGCTGAGCACTCTTCAAAGACGAACCACCATGTCTGCATTGAAGAAGCAAGAGTCTTAGCACTTGAGGATAACTATAACAAGAGACGTATACGTGAAGCAATAGAGATTGAGAAACACCCAAGGAATTTTAATAGGGATGATGGCCTTATCCTTTGTGACTCATGGAAACCAATCATCCACTCCCTGCGAAACAAAAAAGGTGAACAAAATTAAAATTTAAAAAAAGAAAAAATATATATATATATATAATAAAACTTGTTTATAAAAATTTTTAATTGAAAATTCTAAAAATAAAAATTTTAAATCATCTAAGAATTAAATATTACCTAAACATTGAATGCATTTCTTACCTTAAAGTTAAATTTAAAATTATAATTATAATTATAATTATCAATTTAATTTAATTAAAAATAAAATTTTAAATATATATATATATATATATATATATATATATATATATATATATATATATATATATTAATATAAAATTCTAGATTAAAAATTTTAATTACAAAATTTAAGTTGAAAAATGTATTATACATAATTCTAAAAAACTAAACATTAAATACATATTTTACTTAAAAGTTAAATTACAAAATTATAAAAAATTTTAATATAGAATTCTAAATTAAAAATTTAATTATGAAATTTAAATTGAAAAATTTATAATACAAATTTCTAGATTAAGATCTAAAAAAAAAAAATTCTTAAAATAATTTAAACAATGTTTAGTACTTACTAGAATTTTCTTAAAAATTTGAACATTATAAAATTTATATTAGTTTATTATAATCGAAACATTTAACAAAAACAAACTTTGAAGTGTAATGAAGATTATTAATAAATACACATCATTGAATAATAAATATATACAGTAAGGTAAATTAATTATTCAAAGTCGGTTCTTTAAATAATTTTAACTAAAAATATCATGACAATATAAATAATATAAAATTTGTGTAGCTTTCATTCGAGATACCTTCTCTCCTGAAAATGGACTCAACTATGGAGTCTGAAACACGTCGAGAACAAAAACTCTACACAGGTATCCAATCCCCCTTGAAGATAATCAAGATTGTACTGTAATGATATGAAGACAAACATATGATAAACTTAACCATGAAACATACCTGTAAGCCATACCTGTCAAGATTGCTTGTAATCTTCTTATGGAAGGCCTTAGCCTCATCTCCCTCTGAGACGGGAACTTCTTCACTTATGCAGGTGACCAATCCATCTTCTTCTAGGATTAACCCAATCCACTTGATTTGCAAGAACTGGACCTGGCGTTGGATTAGGGTTTGTCAAAGAAACCCCAAAAATTCAAACTTCCGAAAGGATATAAATATGCGCCTTGATGAGCTGATCAAATTGGTATATTTGAATTTGAAAACTGCAAAGTTTCACCCCTCGAAATTGCCTTTTAGATTTTCGAATTCACTAGGGAGGACCCTGAATTAGGGTTTGAGTTTCCCGGAGCTTCACCCAACCAAAAGATTTTATTCAAAACTCTAAGCTTTGATTTTTCTGAGGAGCTTCTAGCCGTGGTCACAAATTTCCAAAATTCCAATTTTTGCAGAAGCCCTAATTTTCCATCTTTCCGATCAAAGTCCCAAACTAGGGTTTGATTAAGCCCGGCCTTCTTCCCAACCAAAAAATATGATCTTGGTCTCTAAATTTAGATTTTGATGAGTATCATCCAGCCGTGGTCTCCGATTACAAAAATTCCAACTTTCTCTGAAGCTCTAAATTCCGGAAGCCATGAATGAAGGTACTCAAAAATAATTCTATTTTGACATAAATATGTACCTGATTGTTTCTGGTGTAACTCTGAACTTTTCGATCCACATGGTCTGAAAATTTTTCTTGAGATAGCCTGACCTGTTATATTTCCATCCCGATAGGTCTGAACTCAATTGGATTCTCTAAAAGAGAGTTATGCGAAGTGTCGCAACGTGACCTATTTATGGGATAATACAAGAGAGAGAACTTGTACGGAGTGCCGCGTGTCACTGTTTCAACTTCAGCCTCTAAAATTTTTCTTTGAGATATCCCAACCTGTTGTCTTTCTATCCCGATAGGTTTGATCTCAATTGGATTCTCGGAGAGAGAGTTATGCCAAGTGTCACAACGTGACCTGTTTATGGGATAATACAGGATAGCGAACGTGTACGTTGTGCCATGTGTCACTGGTTCAACTTGGGCCTCTGAAAACATTTCATGAGATATTACAGTCTGTTTACTACCTGTCTCCTTTTACAAAATTTTAGTTCGAGCTTCCTAGCCCAAGTTATGACCTTTTTCCCAAGGTCACCTGATTTTGACTCAGATCTGGAAGAGGAAGAAACCCTATAATGTACAGATCATAAATCACAAAGTACAACGAATTAGAGGTTTTCCTTTGGACACAAGGTACATGGGGATCTGATCTTCGACTTGTAAAAGTTTCAGATCCGAAAACTTTGCCAAAACAGATTTATAGTGAAAGTGCTACGATGACTGGTTTTTGCTATATCAAGCCCTAGCATCGTCAGTGCAACAAGTGTCATACATGCCATATCATGCCTTCTTTCAGCCTAGCTCTGATACCATGTTAAATTTTCAAAATTTACTTTAATCTTATCTAGGATCTTAACTGAGAGAACAACATGTACAGCAAATCTACAGCATATCAATCATGGACACAATAATGCAAGCACACAAGAGACACAGAGTTTACTTGGGAAAAACCATAAAGGTGAAAAACCCCAATAACTTCCTCAGAGATAGATAGAGCAATGATACAACCAAAATACAAGAGATAGTCTTCTCCTAGCAGCAGATCCTTCTCTTCCACAAGTGCGCCACTCTCCAAAGTGTGAGTGAGAGAATAGAATATGTAAAATGAGAGAGACACAGTCTCTATTTATACAATAACTTGACTTGACCTTTACTCAATTAGGTCGGCCTCAACTTAACCACGTAAGATAATGCTGACTGGGCCGACCCCCACTAGGGTGGTTTAATAACCCTTTGACCCACATGGCCGACCCCCAATAGGGTGGTCTAATAACCCTTTGACCCACATGACTTATACAGGGCCAACCCCAACAAGGTGGTCTAATAACCCATCAAGTATAAGTTACGCACTTACAATATAAATTATGACACTTCCGTATAGAGAAATAATAACATCTCTATAGGAATACAACCACTTATGTATAGAGGAATAATAACATCTCTATAGGAATACAATATACATATATGTGAAATATATTCCGAAGTTACATATACATCAACAATGACATTGGTATATTTCGAAAAAAATATCATTGGAAAGCCAACATAATTCTCTACATTTCAAAATTCATGTGGAAAGTATGGGTTTCGAGGGATTCAATTTAATACATGGGTAAAATTTCTATTTTTCACCATCATATTTGGCCAAAAAGAGTTACCCATCTTCATTGAATCACCCATGATCTATAAATAAGGAAGTTTTGTATGGGAAAGGGCTACTCTTCATTTTGTTAAGCCTTGAATATTGCTGAATCTTTTGAGCTTAATTACTATTGTAAAGGCTCTGTAGTTGAGTGCGCAGAGATGTAATTGAGAGAAAAGACAGTCTGCAGCTGAGTGCGTAGACGAAGAAATGTTGTACCCTTCCCAAAAACTAATTCGACAACAGTTCTTGTTGATGTATCATCCATCCGGGGGGTGAACCACGTTAAATCCTGTGTAGTGTGATTGTTTGTGTGTTTTACATCTTGCACTTATCTGTTTGCTTCCGTTGAATGCTTGCAATATCATTTATCAGTGGTTATGTTAATACTTTGGTTTGTATTCACCATAGGAGAAAGATGGGAATAATATGTTAAGTGTTGCATGAATGAATGAATGTTGGATGCAGCGTATCTCATGTTTGTAGAAGTATCATTTTATTGAATAATCACACCTACATCTAGAATTCAGGTTAAGTAACTCTGTTGATGCACAACACGAGTAGTGTGCAACATTGTATGTTGTATCTATTTGAGTGTAATAATCTAAGGAAATCGGTGAATATTAAGTGTTGAGTGAAGTCTTTATTATTGGATGATTTTGTAAAGGAAGCGCATAAGTCAGTTCCACTGTCCCATTATTTGCAACTTGTCCGAACCGCACAGGCCGTTGATGCGCTAGTTGCTTAGGTATCTCCACACGAGGAAGAAGGGGGTTGCGACATAGTCTATCGTCGCGCAGTCCTTAGTTCGTAGCACAAGTACGATAGTGCGTTGCGCAGTAGTCCTATCCGAACAACTCATCACATCACTGTGGAATGCTATGAACATAAAAGTAAATAATTAATTATGTTTATTATTAATTATTTTTATTATTAATTATTTACTTTTATGTTCATAGCAGGAAACCTGATTCCGCAGTGCCCCCATAACTTCACCTTAGGTGAGACCTCAACCTGTTTGCATGTTGTTGCTGAAAGGGCCGGTGAAAAGGGGTTTTGTTGGTTAAGCTAAAACAGCTTAGAACCTGGGTCTACATTGGAAACCTCTAGATCAGTCTATAATCCAACAAATAGTTCCATTGTCGTGCTAAGAATCCATGATGAGTTGAAGTCATGATGTGCGAAGTACAAGAAGTTGAGCAGGGCGTCGACTTTTGGTATCCTGACAAGAAAGAAATCTTGGCTTGGTGTGACAAGACAAAAAGAGACTTCACAAGAAAGTAAAATAGGAACCCACATCTTTTTGACATTTAGTGGTTGAATAAGTACTTGTGGAAAGATGTTTATGAGGTAGTTTTGGCATCCTTCAGAAACAAGCTACACGAGTGGTTGTCTAGGATCGTAGAACACAGAAACTGTATACTGCGAAGTGCGTCGACCAAGTGGACACTGGAGCTTATTGAAAGGCTCAAAGCATTAGATAGTCCATTTGTATGCATAGTCGACTTATGGGTTGATAGTACATTACAAATCTTTGTAACACAATTCACTCTAGACATGTTAAAGTCCTATAGCGCAGCCGAAAGAGATTTTTTCAAAGGATTCATAGGTAAGTATTTGAACTACCTCAGTTTATACATTAAAATGATGTTAGCTGAGAAAGGTGTTTTTAGATTGCAGTAAAATTTTTGGAATCTTTAATGGTCAATAGCATTTTTAGTGATTATGACGAAGACACGGATAACCTAAGAAGTGGGAAAAGATATAAATATACTCCTAAGAAGAATTCTAGTGGATCTGGACTCCACCTAGATATTGATTCAGAAGATGAACTTGATAGCCAAACGACACCTCTATCTTCCACCTGTCAGCCTATTACACCCAAGAATCCACCAGTTGTGAACACTACACCTCTCATTGCACAAACCCAGCGAGTTCATAACCCCACAGTCATGAATATTAAGCACAATACCATATTCATTTTTGTCACGCAGAACACTGCGCAGAACCCTCCACCACCTAGAAGAAGCATGACTGAGGACATTAAGCTTCCGATATTCAAAGGAACGGGTCTAGAAGACCATGACCAGCATTGGTTTCTATGTGAAGCCGTATGGAGTGTGAAAGAAGTACAGGATGACATTGTGAAGAAAGCGCAGCTTGTCACCACCTTTAGATACAGATCCTCGCATTGGTTCATGAAATACTCACAAGGACATCCAAGAACCCTGATAGAAATCAAGGCTACACTCTTAGCAGAATTTAAGAAGCCAAAGTTAGAGTTGCAATGTACATAAAAGAATTGAAAGAGATCAAACAAAAACCTAATGAAATAGTCTGGGAGTTTGATAAAAAATTTAAGACATTGTTAGACCAAGTAACCTTTGTTATAGCGTCACAACAGCACAAGAAATGGTTCATAGCTGCACTGTTGCCCCATATCAGATAGCCATTGATGCAGCAGAAGGTGGCTTTGAAGGAAGAATCCCTGGAGATCGTGATGAATTTGGAAGCTTCACCGGTCGGATAAACCATCAGTGGCATGTCTCAAACTCAGAACCAGTTAGCTACCCTAACACTACAATTACAAGATATCAAGAAAGGAAAGCAAGAGAGACAAGAAGTCTGGTATACAGGTTGCAAGGGAGAATGACACACTAAGGATCGTTGTCCTTTATTCCAAGAGTTCCTTAACATGGGTGGACCAAACCCATTAAACCCACAACTAGGGCCATGGTGTGAAATTTACAAAACAAGAGGACACCGGCCGGAAGACTGCCACATGATACATAAATATGTAAGAACACCTAAAAAATTATATTGTAATTTATGTAAGTCAGTAGGGGATGATGAGTCTAATTTCCGTGCATATTAGCTCATGTTAGAAAGAAACAAGGACATTAAACATATGTATGGAGGAATGTACAGAATCCAAGAAGAGACTCCGCAGAAACAAAACAATACCTAACCCGATCAGGTAGGATACAGAGGCCGCGGAGGATACCGCGGGAGAGGAAGTAATAACGGTCTAGCATAGGGACGGGGCCGAGGTCAAGTAATTTGTTATAACTGTGGCCAAGCAGGCCATGTATCTAGATATTGTACCAACCCATGCACTACATGCAGTTATTGTAGCTCATTTGATCATGTTATTCAAGACTGCCCAATGTTAGAGGTAGAAATGCAGAAAAGGAAGCGGCTAGAGCCGCCAAAACCAAACATCCAGTTGATCACAGTAAAAAGGAGACCTGTGGATCCAAGTATCAATGTAGTGACGCGTAGTGGCGCGATGACAAGAAGAGATGGAGGAGCAGAAGCTTTGACATATGGAGATTTGAACACTAAACAGTCTCCTATTGGACCAATATGGATAAGAAAAGCTGCTGGGAAAGCACCTCCTTTCGACTTAAAAAAGAACAAGGAAGCATTTACAGAAGCATAGGATATCCTAAGAGAGTCGACACCCAAGTCGCCGACAATCCTGCTGTGCAGTGAAATGCCATATGTAGAGGATGTACCGGCTACCTATGACAATACGAGCACCGCGGCAGAGACATGCACCTCTGTTGCCCGGTTCCTCAAAAGCTGCACGAAGTTGATGAAGAGTCCCAATGCTATCACATAATTACAGAAACTGTTAAATCAATATGAGCCATAGAGTGAAAGTGAAGCTACCGATAGCGCAGTTAACCATATCAAGAAACATCAGAGAACTGGTCGAGAGATGAGGTTCACTGCACAGATAGGAGACTATGAAATGGATGAGATCATTCTTGATCTGCGATCTAAAGTAAATGTCTTAACTAAATAGACATGGAAGCAGATGGGTAGACCAAAGCTATTACGGTCACCTATCCAGTCGAGAATGGCCAACCAGGAGAAAGTCATACCCTTTGGGCGGTTAGCCAACGTGGTAGTTGACATTGATGGAGTGCAAAGTCACGCAGATTTCAAGGTTATCGAGATTGTGGATGACAGTCAACCTTTTCCTGGGCTTTTAGGAATTGAATAGGCTATGGATAACCCCGCTATTATCGAATTGAAGACAAAGAAGATGATCTTCGAAGGAAAGCATCTCAGGTTCATCACACCACTCGATCCTGCAGATGGAGATAGATACAGTGAGCCGATTCAGGAGGAATCCAAAGCTCAAGATTTGGACAGACTGTACCAGATGACTGTGAACCAGAAATATTATATTAATCCTACTGTAGATGCTACACTCAGCTAGAGATGCAACAACTCTTGCATCTCAGACTTGGATGTAGGATTGGAGAATCGGCAAATTCGCATGCACAAAGTATTAGCAAGGAGATGCATACAGATCACAAAGTCACTGTGCTAGATTAGAAAGGAGGTAAGCCCAATCCCCACCTATGATGGTTTAGCTAATGTTTATTCCTTTATCAAATAATATACTATAGCAATTGTAGATGAACATCGCTTACCGGCATTAGACATGGCACTGCGCGAGACACCTGCCAGATGGTGGGGTACGCATAAGCAGCCACTAACCACATGGGATCAATGCAGAATCAAGATGCAGATTAGGTTTGCTGATACAGTTACACTACCTCTTAAGAAATATAATGGACAAATAGATCCAAGACAGCATATTAAGGTCTCTTCACAAGCATGGCAGGAGAGACCACATACAGAATTGGTGCACCTGTTTGTGCACATGCTAGAGGACAAAATTCCAAATAAATGCTACCTAGACCTATCGTTGTGCATAGGAATCACAAATTGGGCCATTCTGTTGATGTATATGTAACTTTGGAATGTATTTCATATATATATTTATTGTAGCCTTATAAGACACATGTTATTCCTCTATAAGGAACTGTCGTCATTTGTATTGACAAGTGTCGCAAGTGGATTAACTTGCCAATGGGTTATTAGACTACCTGATGTGGGTGTCGGCCCGATATATATGTAACCAGGGTTATTAGGCTTAGTTAGACAAGTCGGCCCCATAAGTAATTATCCATGTCAGGACAAGTATAAATAGAGAGTCGGGATTCTCTATTTTGATCATCTCGGAACTCACTCTTCTCTCACTCAGAAAGTGGTGCACATTGGGGGAGGAGGATTAGCTGCCTAGTAGGATACTATCTATTGTATTTGGTTGTACTTTGGTCGAGCCATTGCTCTATCTATCTCTGAGGAAGTTGTGGGGTTTTTCACCTTCGGGTTTTCCCCACGAAAAAATATGTGTGTCCATTGTCTCATGCTTTTGATTCTTGTGATGCTTGGCATGCTTGATATGATTGTTATGCATTGATATACTGTAAATGTTATTATCTCAGTAAAGATCCTATAGCATATTGAATTAATTCTCAAAATCTAACTTGGCATCATAGCTAACCTGAGAAGAAGACACTGTGTAGTTGCGGAAGCTAGGGCTTCTTGTTTTTGGGTTTCTCTCCACAGATTTTGGAAAAGTAATATCATGGATTGACTCTCCTCAGCAAGGTGAATCTATCTATCCAATCAGAATTCAATTCTGAGCACATTCAGGTTTGGCCCTAAAAATTAAGGTTTCCTCAAAAATAGGAATTTCTGAAATCTGAAGACACAGTTGGAAGCTCCTTGGAAAATCAGAAGTTTGGAGATTTGGTTCAAGATTTTTGGTTGTGTATATCTATGTGAAACTCAAACCCTAATCCAACACTAGATCCAGTTTTCAACAATCAAGTGGTAAAACCTAAGTCTTTTCTATTTCCATTTGAAGTACTCTTTAAGATGTCTCACCACACCAAGCTTGAGGATAAGCTTGAAGGAGCTGATAACTTCCGAGCATGGAATTACAGAATTGGGTTAATCCTTGAAGAGAATGAGTTGGATACTTATATAAGTGAAGAGGTCCCTGTCCCAGAGGGAGAAGAGGCTAAGGCTCTTCACAAGAGGAATTTGGTTAAGGCAAAGAGGATCATTACTTATTCTATCAAAGATCATGTCATCCCCCATGTGTCAACCCTAAATGCACCAAAGGAGATGTTTGATTCCTTGACCAAACTATTTGAAGGCAAAAATATAAATCGGAAGATGACCCTGAGAAATCAATTAAAGAATATCAAGATCTAGAATGCAGAGACTATACAGTCATATTTCTCAAGGGTCTCCCAGATAAAAGAACAACTTGAAGCTGTGGGTGAAGATGTAGAAAGTGGAGAAGTGGTGATGAACACTCTTAATGGCCTCCCTAGGTCATGGGATTCCTTAATCCAAGGAATTTGTGCTAGAAAGAAACTTATCTCTTTTAGTAGACTGTGGAAAGAATGCTCACAGGAAGAAGCTTGAATTGTAGCCAGAGAAGAGAAGATGGGGAGTGAACACCAAGCACTCACAGCTCACTGCAAACGGCATGGTGACAAGAAATCTCACCATCATGGCAAGAAAGGAAAATATTAGAATCAAAGAAGTAGTCCCAGACATCGAATGGACATGACCCATGTCCGTTGCTATGCATGTGATGATAAGCGACACTATGCCATAGATTTCCCTAAAAATAAGAAAGAGAGAACTCACAAGAAGAATAAATTCAAAAGAAGACATAATGCTCATGCTATAGAGGATGATGAACCTCCCAGGAAGAGCGTTAGAGAAGATAGTGAAGATTCTTCAAGTGATGAAGAATATGTTTTGATTTCTGCTCTCACTAGAACCATTACTCATGGAAGTAATGATTGGGTCATAGATAGTGGGGCTTCCAAATATATGACAGGATTCAAAGAATCCTTTCTGAATCTATCTGAACATGATTCACCCCACAAGGTGAAGTGTAATATCCCTCCTTTTATCTTTATCAGAATTTTTTTTTTTTATAATAAATGTATACTTGTTCTCATGAGGAACTCAAGGCCAAGGCCCCACCAGTGGCCCCTTGAAAGTATCGTTATGTTACGTCCTAAATTTGTGAAGTTAAGAGACTAAGGCAGGAAACACCTTTAAAACAACAGCTACTGAAACCACTAAGGGGAATAACGAAATGGTCGGGAGACCATGAATTGATACCGTAGTCTTACGTATCACCTTAAGCATGAAGATAAAGGTTCATCACTATTTTCTATTCACCATAAGTATCTGACTAAGATACTATGGCCTGGTGGTTTTAAATCCTAGTAGATAATTATAAGCACATTAACGTTGACATAGAATGCCAAAGAAACATCTACAAAACCTTAAGATAGAAACAAGCCTAAAGGTTTAAATTGGTTAAAGAACTACATGCGATAATCATTATTAAAAGGAAATATATATATATGTATATAGTGATAAATACACATACATACCATAGTGTCGTGCCAATAAATAGATGATAGAGAATAGAGTGCTTATAGTAATTTTTTATTGAAAGGAAGGCTTTATAATAATCATGCTATGATAAAGTATTTATTTTCCCGATATATATATGGTATATATATAGGATTTTAATGGAAATGATTTGTATGTAACACATAATAAATAAGGGTAGCCCCTTTTCGTTTAAGAGAGCCTACTTATCCTAACTAAATAGAAGTTAAACTTTTTGCTATCACAATGTGATAGATTTGAAGGCTAACATGATGTGTATTTATATATACATTAAAGTCAATAGTCGACACCAACTGTGGCGCGCTCCCCAGGAAAACTTAAAACTTAATGGAATTTTTAAACATGAGATTTGAGGAGGAATGCATTTCCTCATTTGAATGGCACATGGACCTAAGCCACTTGGCAGACCACCGCTCTCTTCTCGGAAGAATCCGAAGTCCATCTCCTATTCGAGAAGGCCATTTGGCAGTTAGCTTGCCCTTAATGCCATGGGAGGATCCTCCAAGAAAGAAAGAGAGGTCTCTATCTTTTTGGGAGGAAGATCTTGAAGAAGAGGGCTGCTTGCTGCAAGAAGAAAGGACCGTCGGTTAAGCTCTGCGAAAGTTGTAGATACGAAGCCTGCGAATGGTGTTGAGAGGAAGTAGTTCGAATGACGACTGAACCGAGAAGGTAAAGACAGTTTTAAATCAGTTTGAGGCTTGATGCGACTTCCTGAATAAAAATCTGGCTATTTCACATCTCAGTGGTTGAGGTAGGGTGCACCTTACCTGAATTCATTTTGGGTTATTTGTTAATCTTTGCTAAAACCTTAATATCAGAGTCAGATCGCCATTGTAAGGAGGTTGCACATTTTTATATAGGAGCCGGATCTCTTCTATAATGCGGATGCATATTCATTATCCGAGATATTGGTAGAAACCTTGGGATCTATGTTAAGATCTGAGTATGCCTAGGTTAAAAACGCCATGCGTATTTAATATCCTTGATAAAACATGCACACATTCCAGATCGGAGACGGATCTCTTTTCTTTTATATACACATGCTTATATTTTTAGATTGGATCCTTTTCCCTGCTAACGTTATGGTTGATAGACCTCTCCTTTAAGTTAGTTTCTTGAATAGAAATCTGATCGAACAGAGGATAGCGATCTACTAGTTCAAGATTTCTTATATCTCTTCTTATGTCCGGTGTTTCCTTAAAGTCCTGCACATACAAAGTATCACTACTTCAACACGTTTTTTGATAGATACCCGTCACAACGATTTTTCTTCCCGGTTGGATCTACTTTCGCATGGCACTGTCAATGTCTTCATTTCTATGTTGATGTTATCCTTGTGAACTCCGGCTAAAGCATAATGCTTCCATCTCATCAGCTAGTAAAGCATAATGCTTCCATTTGTCTTTTTAAATGTCGAAACATGAAAATTTGATTCTTTTCAATTATGTCTGGATACGTAAATTGCCTGTCAGGTTGAGATTTTGTGGTTGATTATGTAGTTCCATTGTCTGAATTCTATAGTAGCTTGAGATTCCATCAACCAAAGACACATTGTGATTTTGACAAAAGGAAGGCTAGAAATTAGGTATCTGAGATGATAACCGTTTTAGGTTGTTCCAAATTCCAATCACCTGGCTCTCATATGTTATGTTACATGTACATTATGTAGTTCCATTGTCTGAATTCTATAGTAGCTTGAGATTCTGTCAACCAAAGACAGATTGTGATTTTGACAAAAGGAAGGCTAGAAATTAGGTATCTGAGATGATAACCGTTTTAGGTTGTTCCAAATTCCAATCACCTGGCTCTCATATGTTATGTTACATGTACATTATGTAGTTCCATTGTCTGAATTCTATAGTAGATTGAGATTCCGTCAACCAAAGACACATTGTGATTTTGACAAAAGGAAGGCTAGAAATTAGGTATCTGAGATGATAACCGTTTTAGGTTGTTCCAAATTCCAATCACCTGGCTCTCATATGTTATGTTACATGTACATTTGTAATGAGTACATGATGTAGAGAGCTAAATGGGATTTGTGCTTTCTAATTTCATCTTCAATACGGTTGTATTCTGTTTCCAATTTCATCTTCAATATGGTTGTATTTTGTTTCCGATGGACATTCAAACTCAGGGTCGAATCTTTAAAATATTTTCACTCATGTTGGAGGGAAATCGCAGATTAAATCCTCTTCTTACTTGTTTGTTGGATGATTTCGTAGATCTTCGATCTTCTTGCTGGATAGAAATCGAGATTGTGAGCTCTGCCTGCTCATTCTTTGTTTTCCTATTGATTACGTATTTAATGCTTGACGTATCGCTAGGCTCTACATGCCTGCATTTATCTAGTTTTTATCCTCTACTCATTTCTTCTAAAAGATCTGAATCGTAGAACTGTCAGTAAGGTGTTTCCTCGTCTGTATAATTCTTTATGTTATCTCCAGCGTTGAACTTGAGTATGAGATCATTTATATTTTATTAGTTTGAATCAGATAAAATCTATGTTGTTCCAATGTTGATGCCGGTTAGGAGATCCTTTATAATTTATTAATTTACATAGGAAATATCTGTTAGTTCCAGTGTTGATCTCAGTAAGAGATCCCTTCTTTATTGGAATCAAAGGAAATTTTGTCGATTCCAGCCTTGATCTCGGGTAAGAGATCTATTTTTTTTTCTATTGCTGGCCATTGTGATCGATGTGTGCTAGCCCACTTATGTTTCCATTGTATGATAGTTCTATGGGCCATATCATCTATATTTATAATGCTCGAAGCTAATCTGAGCATAGACCTTCGTTGGAAGAAGGTTAGGGTTTGGACGTTATAGATAAGTATTTTAATGGACATACATTGTCAAATAGAAATCGATATTCTACTTCATAGTTGGTTTCAGGATATTGTTTTTAATATGTAATAAGCTATTACATACATAGACTTAGGAAACTCCTGTATTGTCTAAGTTAGACCTTTGGAAGTTTCGTATATGCTCTCTATCTAAAATAGAGACCCGAGCAAGAGGAGAGCCATTGTTATATGGCAGATTGTAACCCTTGAATGGATGAATAATAATAAGATATGACCCTCTTTGGTGGACGTAGCCCCTCCTAGGCAAACCACGTGAAATATCGTCTCTCTCTTGTATGATCATGATGGTTATGATGTTTGGTTGTGTCAAATGCTTCTTTGTAAAATGTTGGTTATGTACTACTGCTTTTGTTTTGGTTCCTTATATTATGTTTAAACCTTGCGTGAAGTTTGTAAGTACTATCGATTTGAATATCCATTGTAGTGATTTCCAATGATCTCAATAAACTTATAAAGGTATGTTACATAGTAGCAAAGAAAGCAGATTATAAATGTTCCAGCATGGAATGACTAGAAAGAATATATAGAAGTAATTAATCTTTATAAGTTTCGTGATATGAACAATTCGGGTTTTACACTTACGCTTGGAAAGGACTTGGTAGAGCCTTTTGTATATATCTTTCCTAGATATGATGTCAGTATTAAACGTATGGTTGAAGGAGATCCAAGGAGCTGCAACGGTAATATTTAATATCATAAGCAAATCAACTTTTATAAGAATGTCAAGTATATGTACAAGGATTAATTACATGTTGGCAGTTTTTCTTATATTATTTTATTGCGAAGAACTTCAAGGGAATTATATTAATTTTCACCAAAATACTAACTCGCAAATCTTGGAGATGTTACATATGCTATCAGAGCATTAGGTTACAACACTAGGGCCTAATGAGCTCAACATGCGATAAGTGAGTATGAAGGTTGTTAAGTTTACTAATCAATTGTTTTCGTTTCATTTTGGATGCATGAATTGTACTGGAGGAGGGAAAATGAATCTCCGAGCTCGACTTCAAGTTTCTTCCGCCAGAGCGCAGGTTGCAACCACTCGGGCTTATTTGGGCTCAGTCGGGGAAAACATATATTAGTTAGTCGAACTGGCAACACCAGACACAATAGAAAACTTCATTTCAACGGATCGACAACAGGTAGCTTACAAGTTGTCATTAAATTGCAAGTAAGTATGCTTCATTTGGTGAAAGCATTATAATGGCGCAACATTGTTTGTAGGTAAGGATAGTATATGTTTCACTATGGAGATGAACAATCTGTTATTGGTAAATATTAACTGATGAATATATCCTCCTATTTTACAAATTAGAATTCATTAGACGACGAGAAAATAGTCTTTAGCATGATAATGGTTATGGTTTTGTGGAATGAGTCTTCGTATATTGAAAGTCATCCTAGTTGGGAATGTGCTAAACTGAGGAACTCTTCTAAATCTGTTGATTTGGAAATTCGTCTTAAATACTTACTACCTTCTCTACCTTTATTTTTATTCTTAGGAGTGGATATCTTTCAGTTTCAGTAAACGCGTCATATGGGAGAATAGTGTTGATACATTTTGTTAATTGTTTCTGACTAATCGAATTCTATTGATCCATTCGTCAGGATTTCCGAATATGAGATTCATATAGATAAAATAAGCAACTTATATATGTTAAGTCATTTATAAAGTAATTATATATGCTAATATTTGACTAAAGAAGATGGTCTAAGGTTTTGATTATGTTAGGAACTGTCAAGTTCCTTTCATATATAAAGCCGAACATTGCTTGTGGAAGGTTAGTTCGACTGTATGTATGTTACCAGAATTTGCTAGTTATGTCAACATCATAAATTTATCATTCAAAGTGGCGTTATATATATTATATGTGGTGTCAAAATGATTATTTTGGTTAAGAGATAAAACTATAGTTAATCATGTTGCTCACCTAATGAATGCATAGATGTAATTAATGGTGAGTACGTGTTATTGTATGAATAAAAGTATTGGAAAACTAGAACCGCCATGGAATGGTAATACATGACACTTTAAATTCTCTGATGTCTTTATAATGACTGTTTTAAATCCGCATTAGGAGTTAAGGAAAAACTTTTAATATCATGGAAGTTCCACGATAGATCAGAAGTAATATTTAATAGTAATTGCTGTATAAGCTTTTATGAAACAAGTAAAGGTGATGATTGACATATGTTTTATGCATGATTGCTCTTATGAGTTAATTACAGTTTTTCTTTTTCGACTAACACATTTAATGTTATGGTTGAGCGGAATGTTATATCCCCACACAGCACTACAACAGTCAAGAGGTAGAAATGGGATATATAGATGCATGTGATATTTAGGGTAATACTAATATGTGATGATACAGGTAAACTGGTACCTCGACATATGAGGATCTTATAATAAGAAGATATGCGGCCACCCTTACAAAGGTATATGGTTATCATTATAAGGTATGCAAGTATGTTTTAGAAAATTGGTGATTTCTATGTGATGTTGGTATATACAAAAGAAGTTGTATAACTAAAATAGGAAGTGTGTTCGAAATGGTGGAGGATAACATTCGAGGTTAAGAAATCATCATGTCCACGGGTCATCATAGGAAGAATATTATTTCATGTTCAAGGATTTATGTAATCCTATTAAGTAAGTTAGATATGCTTGGAAGGAGAAAACGTTTACTTCAGATGATCAAGTATGGATATTGTAGTATGAAGAATGAATGATTTTCTTATTTTCAAATATTTGATTTTGTTATATAAAGTTACTAACAATTGAATTTGGCAGATGGCCAAAACTCGGTGGAACTTGTCGAAAGACAAAAGCGTAATATATTATGCATGGTACAATAAAGGGGTGAGGATGAAAGATCCACATTGCAGCTTTTATTATTGTTAATTATTGTTGAATAAAGCACTAGACCAAATTGGTCAGAGAAATTGTATGGTTATAAAATGTAATGTGACGAAATAATTGATGAATTCGAATGGGATTTTCCTAGACTCAAGCGAGGAGGCTCGAGGGGAATAGATTCCTGGACTCAAGCGAGAAGGCTTGAGGGGAATTATGCGAGAGTGCGTTAAGGGCACTGAAACACTCCCGAGAAATCAGGGAGTTGACAACTGCTAGGATTCTTGAAGGAATCATCAAGCGGTAAAGACCTAGGCAAACTATAAGAGAATGCATATGCGGGAGGCAGGACGCTGCTTAGTATGCATGAGAGAAAGTATTGCTGCGTGAGCACTGCGGTGTTAGGCAAGAAATATGTAAAATATTACTGTGTGAGCACTGAGGTGTTAGGCAAGAAACCTGTAAAATAATTGCTGTGTGAGCACTGAGGTGTTAGGCAAGAACTTCGAAAGGATTGTTGTGTGAGCGCTCGGGCGTTAGACAAGAATTTCCTGGATAAAAGTGAATGGTTGGTTGTGATTAAGTTCATAATCTACATTCCTGGATCACTGGAATTATGTGTGCTTGTGATAATAAAAGCACAAACAATGACTAAATATATTCCAGAAACTGCAAATGTATGTTACAATAAATGACTTAGTATTTATGAATATGAGTTTGATTATGAAGTTGATGATAGTTTTACGGATTCTTTGAATTCCGGTTTTATAGTAAAAATGCAGATGTGATTGAGAAGGACTTGAAAAGGAGTCATGAAAGTGCAAAGGAGAACAAACAGAAATGACAAAAATAGGAAAAGGCTGACTACAGAAGAGAGGACAAACTGCTGAAAAGAATGAACACCGAGGACGGTGTTATTTTTAAGGGGAGGAAGATGTAATATCCCTCCTTTTATCTTTATCATAATTTTTTTTTTTTATAATAAATGTATACTTGTTCTCATGAGGAACTCAAGGCCAAGGCCCCACCAGTGGCCCCTTGAAAGTATCGTTATGTTACTTCCTAAATTTGTGAAGTTAAGAGACTAAGGCAGGAAACACCTTTAAAACAACAGCTACTGAAACCACTAAGGGGAATAACGGAATGGTCGGGAGACCATGAATTGATACCGTAGTCTTACGTATCACCTTAAGCATGAAGATAAAGGTTCGTCACTATTTTCTATTCACCATAAGTATCTGACTAAGATACTATGGCCTGGTGGTTTTAAATCCTAGTAGATAATTATAACCACATTAACGTTGACATAGAATGCCAAAGAAGCATCTACAAAACCTTAAGATAGAAACAAGCGTAAAGGTTTAAATTGGTTAAATAACTACATGCGATAATCATTATTAAAAGGAAATATATATATATGTATATAGTGATAAATACACATACATACCATAGTGTCGTGCCAATAAATAGATGATAGAGCATAGAGTGCTTATAGTAATTTTTTATTGAAAGGAAGGCTTTATAATAATCATGCTATGATAAAGTATTTATTTTCCCGATATATATATGGTATATATATAGGATTTTAATGGAAATGATTTGTATGTAACACATAATAAATAAGGGTAGCCCCTTTTCGTTTAAGAGAGCCTACTTATCCTAACTAAATAGAAGTTAAACTTTTTGCTATCACAATGTGATAGATTTGAAGGCTAACATGATGTGTATTTATATATACATTAAAGTCAATAGTCGACACCAACCGTGGCGCGCTCCCCAGAAAAACTTAAAACTTAATGGAATTTTTAAACATGAGATTTGAGGAGGAATTCATTTCCTCATTTGAATAACACATGGACCCAAGCCACTTGGCAGACCACCGCTCTCTTCTCGGAAGAATCCGAAGTCCATCTCCTGTTCGAGAAGGCCATTTGGCAGTTAGCTTTCCCTTAATGCCATGGGCGGATCCTCCAAGAAAGAAAGAGAGGTCTCTATTTATTTGGGAGGAAGATCTTGAAGAAGGGGGCTTCTTGCTGCGAGAAGAAAGGACCGCCGGTTAAGCTCTGCGAAAGTTGTAGATACGAAGCCTGCGAATGGTGTTGAGAGGAAGTAGTTCGAATGACGACTGAACCGAGAAGGTAAAGACAGTTTTAAATCAGTTTGAGGCTTGATGCGACTTCCTGAATAAAAATCTGGCTATTTCACATCTCAGTGGTTGAGGTAGGGTGCACCTTACCTGAATTCATTTTGGGTTATTTGTTAATCTTTGCTAAAACCTTAATATCAGAGTCAGATTGCCGTTGTAAGGAGGTTGCACATTTTTATATCGGAGCCGGATCTCTTCTATAATGCGGATGCATATTCATTATCCGAGATATTGGTAGAAACCTTGGGATCTATGTTAAGATCTGAGTATGCCTAGGTTAAAAATGCCATGCGTATTTAATATCCTTGATAAAACATGCACACATTCCAGATCGGAGACGGATCTCTTTTCTTTTATATACTCATGCTTATATTTTTAGATCGGATCCTTTTCCCTGCTAACGTTACGGTTGATAGACCTCTCCTTTAAGTTATTTTCTTGAATAGAAATCTGATTGAACAGAGGATAGCGATCTACTAGTTCAAGATTTCTTATATCTCTTCTTATGTCCGGTGTTTCCTTAAATTCCTACACATACGAAGTATCACTACTTCAACACGTTTTTTGATAGATACCCGTCACAACGATTTTTCTTCCCGGTTGGATCTACTTTCGCATGGCACTGTCAATGTCTTCATTTCTATGTTGATGTTATCCTTGTGAACTCCGGCTAAAGCATAATGCTTCCATCTCATCAGCCAGTAAAGCATAATGCTTCCATTTGTCTTTTTAAATGTCAAAACATGAAAATTTGATTCTTTTCAATTATGTCTGGATACGTAAATTGCCTGTCAGGTTGAGATTTTGTGGTTGATTATGTAGTTCCATTGTCTGAATTCTATAGTAGATTGAGATTCCGTCAACCAAAGACACATTGTGATTTTGACAAAAGGAAGGATAGAAATTAGGTATCTGAGATGATAACCATTTTAGGTTGTTCCAAATTCCAATCACCTGGCTCTCATATGTTATGTTACATGTACATTATGTAGTTCCATTGTCTGAATTCTATAGTAGCTTGAGATTCCGTCAACCAAAGACACATTGTGATTTTGACAAAAGGAAGGCTAGAAATTAGGTATCTCAGATGATAACCGTTTTAGGTTGTTCCAAATTCCAATCACCTGGCTCTCATATGTTATGTTACATGTAGATTATGTAGTTCCATTGTCTGAATTCTATAGTAGTTTGAGATTCTGTCAACCAAAGACACATTGTGATTTTGACAAAAGGAAGGCTAGAAATTAGGTATCTGAGATGATAACCATTTTAGGTTGTTCCAAATTCCAATCACCTGGCTCTCATATGTTATGTTACATGTACATTTGTAATGAGTACATGATGTAGAGAGCTAAATGGGATTTGTGCTTTCTAATTTCATCTTCAATGCGGTTGTATTCTGTTTCCAATTTCATCTTCAATATGGTTGTATTCTATTCCCGATGGACATTCAAACTCAGGGTCGAATATTTAAAATATTTGCACTCATGTTGGAGGGAAATCGCAGATTAAATCCTCTTCTTACTTGTTTGTTGGATGATTTCGTAGATCTTTGATCTTCTTGCTGGATAGAAATCGAGATTGTGAGCTCTGCCTGCTCATTCTTTGTTTTCCTATTGATTACGTATTTAATGCTTGAGGTATCGCTAGGCTCTGCATGCCTGCATTTATCTAGTTTTTATTCTCTACTGATTTCTTCTAAAAGATCTGAATCGTAGAAGTGTCAGTAAGGTGTTTCCTCCTCTGTATAATTCTTTATGTTATCTCCAGCGTTGAACTTGAGTATGAGATCATTTATATTTTATTAGTTTGAATCAGATAAAATCTGTGTTGTTCCAATGTTGATGCCGGTTAGGAGATCCTTTATAATTTATTAATTTACATAGGAAATATCTGTTAGTTCCAGTGTTGATCTCAGTAAGAGATCCCTTCTTTATTGGAATCAAAGGAAATTTTGTCGATTCCAGCCTTGATCTCAGGTAAGAGATCTATTTTTTTTTCTATTGCTGGCCATTGTGATCGATGTGTGCTAGCCCACTTATGTTTCCATTGTATGATAGTTCTATGGGCCATATCATCTATATTTATAATGCTCGAAGCTAATCTGAGCATAGACCGTCATTGGAAGAAGGTTAGGGTTTGGACGTTATAGATAAGTATTTTAATGGACATACATTGTCAAATAGAAATGGATATTCTACTTCATAGTTGGTTCCAAGATATTGTTTTTAATATGTAATAAGCTATTACATACATAGACTTAGGAAACTCCTGTATTGTCTAAGTTAGACCTTTGGAAGTTTCGTATATGCTCTCTATCTAAAATAGAGACCCGAGCAAGAGGAGAGCCATTGTTATATGGCAGATTGTAACCCTTGAATGGATGAATAATAATAAGATATGACCCTCTTTGGTGGACGTAGCCCCTCCTGGGCGAACCACGTGAAATATCGTCTCTCTCTTGTATGATCATGATGGTTATGATGTTTGGTTGTGTCAAATGCTTCTTTGTAAAATGTTGGTTATGTACTACTGCTTTTGTTTTGGTTCCTTATATTATGTTTAAACCTTGCGTGAAGTTTGTAAGTACTATCGATTTGAATATCCATTGTAGTGATTGCCAATGATCTCAATAAACTTATAAAGGTATGTTACATAGTAGCAAAGAAAGCAGATTATAAATGTTCCAGCATGGAATGACTAGAAAGAATATATAGAAGTAATTAATATTTATAAGTTTCGTGATATGAACAATTCGGGTTTTACACTTACGCTTGGAAAGGACTTGGTAGAGCCTTTTGTATATATCTTTCCTAGATATGATGTCAGTATTAAACGTATGGTTGAAGGAGATCCAAGGAGCTGCAACGGTAATATTTAATATCATAAGCAAATCAACTTTTATAAGAATGTCAAGTATATGTACAAGGATTAATTACATGTTGGCAATTTTTCTTATATTATTTTATTGCGAAGAACTTCAAGGGAATTATATTAATTTTCACCAAAATACTAACTCGCAAATCTTGGAGATGTTACATGAATCTTGGAGATGACTACCAATATCCCATAAAAGGGAGTGGTGAAGCCTCCTATAAACTAGACTCTGGAAAGTCTATGAAGATGAAGGATGTGCTCTTTGTTCCAGGACTCAAGAAGAATCTACTCTCAATCTCTGCATTGGATGCAAAAGGCATGAGGGTTGCATTTATAGATGGCCAAGTCCTAATGTGGCCTAAGGGTAAGACTATAGATGATGCAGTTGTGATTGGAAAGTAAGAGGGAGGATTATACAAATTGAAGGGCCATCCAGAACAAGCCATGGTCTATGATTCTGTAGAGCCAAGTGAACTTTGGCACAGAAGGCTTGCACACATGCATTACCGAGCATTACCAATTGCAAGCAAAGCGGTAGAAGGTCTTCCTAAAATCCAGACAAAGCATGAAGGAATTTGCAAAGGTTGTGCAAAGGGAAAGAATACAAACAAGACATTTCCAAGCAGTGAAAGCAAGGCAAAAGGAATCTTGGAGATTATCCACTCTGATGTATGCGGTCCCATGTCATCAAGTTCTCTGAGTGGGTATGTGTACTGTGTCTCCTTTATTGATGATTTCTATAGGAAGAATTGGATCTACTTCTTGAAGAACAAAGATGAAGTGTTTAACAATTTCAAGGAATTCAAAGCCTTGATAGAAAACCAAATTGACTTGAAGATCAAGATCTTCAGATCTGACAATGGTGGAGAATTGACTTCAAGAGACTTCAAGAAGTTATGCAATGATTCATGGATTAAGAGGGAGTTGACTACTCCTTACAATCCACAGCAGAATGGGGTTATCTAAAGGAAGAATAGAACAATCATGGAAGCAGCAAGGGCAATGCTTCATGACCAAGACTTACCTATGCACTTATGGGCTGAAGCAGCAAGGACAGCTGTATATGTGCAGAATAGAACACCCCATAAGATACTTGACAACAAAACACCAGAAGAAGTGTTTACTGATAAGAAACCAGAAGTGAGCCATCTCAGGATATTTGGCTGTCCAGTATACACTCACATCCCAAAAGAGAAAAGGTCAAAATTGGATCCTTCAGGAAAGAAGGGTATATTCGTGGGTTACAGTGAAAGCTTGAAAGCTTATAGAATCTACTTCCCTGGATTCAAGAAGATTGACATCAGCAAAGATGTAACATTTGATGAAAGTTCAGCTTATCACAAATCGAGAAAGACACCTGTTGAAGACAATGAACAACCCAGAATATCCAGAACTCAAGACACCATAATGAATGAAGTAGTTCTTGAAGAAGATCGAGAAATGGAAGATGCACAAGAACCTATGGATCCACCTCGTGAGAGGAATCCTCACAAGAGGAAACCAACATGGGTTAGAGAGCTCATCCAAGATGCAGAGAGATTTGGCATTCCAAAAGAAGAACACAAAGAAAAGAAAAGGAGAAGGTCGCATACTAGTTATGTTTCTTTACTCTGTGAGGTCATGGATAAAGAACCTTCCAGTTATGAAGATGCTGTAGAAAAGAAAGAATGGAAGGATGCTATGATCAAAGAATACCAAACTATTATGAAGAATGATGTTTAGGATGTGGTCCCAAGACCAGATCGGAAGTCTGTGGTAACTTCGAAGTGGATCTATAAGGTCAAGCATGTTGCAGATGGCAGCATCAAGAAATACAAAGCTAGGTTTGTAGCTCGTGGCTTCTCCCAAAAAGAAGGAATTGATTATGAAGATACTTTTGCTCCTGTGGCCAAATACACTTCCATTAGATCAGTACTTGCTCTGGATGCAGTGATGAAATGGAAGGTACACCAGATGGATGTCAAGACAGCCTTCTTGAATGGTGTAGTTGAAGAGGAAGTGTACATGGAGTAGCCACTCTGGTTTGAGACACATGATAGAGGAACACATGTGTGCAAACTGAAGAAAGCCCTGTATGGTTTGAAACAGGCACACAAGGCCTAGTATGGATGACTTGTTTCTAACAGGTGAGGATAGACTAATTGCCGACACAAAGAGAAAGCTAGCTGCCGAGTTCGAGATGAAGGACTTGGGTATGATGCACTACTTTCTTGGTATGGAGGTGTGGCAGAGTGCAGATGGAATATTCCTTGGACAAGGGAAGTATGCAGTAAAGATCCTGAAGAGCTTTGGGATGATGGACTGCAAGGCCATGGCCACACCCATGGCATCGAACCTGAAGCTTCTGTGTGATGCTTCTTCTGAGCCAGTTGATGCTATGATGTATCATCAGATGATTGGGTCCTTGATGTACCTGACGAATATGAGACTAGACATTTGCTTTGTGGTGAACACCTTGAGCCAGTATCTGACAGATCCAAGACATGTTCACCTGATAGCTGCAAAGCATGTTCTGAGGTACCTGAAGGGTACAGTGGATTATGGGCTCAAGTATGAGGTGAATCAAAATTTTAACCTGGAGGGGTATGTTGATTCGGATTTGGTAGGCAGTGCCATTTATCGGAAGAGCACTTCGGGGTGCTGCTTCAGTCTAGGATCAGGTGTGATCTCTTGGTTTAGAAGGAAGCAGTCGTGTGTGGCACTGAGTACAGCTAAAGCAGAGTATGTCACAGCTTGTTTAGCTAGTTGTGAGGCAGTATGGCTTAGGAAGCTATTGTCTAATTTATTTGATCTCTCGCTGGATGCTACTAGTATCTTCTCTGATAACTAGAGTTGTGTGAAATTGTCAGAGAACCCAGTGTTCCATGACAGGTCGAAGCACATTGAGATCAAGTTTCACTATATCAGGGATATGGTGTAGAGAGGAGGTGTGAAGCTCCTTTATGTTGCGACAGATAAGCAGATAGCCGATGTGTTGACCAAGCCGCTTGCCAGAGTGAAGTTTGAATACTTCAGAGGGAGACTTGGTGTACTTCAGATTGAGATGCCTTCCAGAGGGAAGTGATGAAGTCCGGAGACATAGATGCACACTAGGCCATTCTTGCATGGTGGTAGGTTGGTCCTCCCATGGCAGGATGTAAGGGCTGGGCCATTCTTGCATGGTAGTAGGTTGGTCCTCCCATGGCAGTATGTAAGGGCTGAGCCATTCTCACATGGTGGTAGGTTGGTCCTCCCATGTTAAGATGTAAGGGCTGGGCCATTCTCACATAGTCGCAGGTTAGTCCTCTTATGATGAGATATAAGTGTTGAAGCCTTTCTGACATGATAGTAGGTTGGTCCTCTCATGGTCGTTGATGTAAGTGTTGGGTGTTTCTGACATGGTGGTAGGTTGGTCCTCCCATGGTCGTTGATGTAAGTGTTGTGCCATTCCGACATGGTGGTAGGTTGGTCCTCCCATGGTCATTGATGTAAGTGTTGTGAGCCTTTCACATGGTGGCAGGTTAATCCTCCCATGGTGAGTGTAAGTGCTGTGTGTGTGCATCTGGGTTGTGCTCCGTGGACTACGTGGTGATCTGAAGACATTGATGTGATAGTTTTGTACACAAGTTTTGCAGAGGCATATAATCAGTCTTGAGATGCTCTTGCAGGTTTTGCCGAGGTAGTGTAATCAGTCCTGAGAGATCTTGCAGGTTTTGCAGAGGTAGTGTAATCATTCCTAAGGTGTATCTACTTGATAGCTTGCTCGCAGATGATGATGATGATCAGGTTGATCATGTGATGATATACATCAGTTGGATGTATGGTGAAGTATCAATTTGATACTCTGTGGTTGTGGACAAGTTATGCAGTGGCATGTAAAAGATCCTGAGAGATTCGAGAGGTTGAGCTGTGTGCTCATAAAAGGCCTGGAATGCTCTTGTGAGGTTTTGCAGACGCACATGATGAGTCCCGAGGATTCCACAGTATGACCAGTGATGATGAAGACCTACAGGTGGTGGGCCTACATCCAGTATGAAAAAGGACTGGCTCTGTAGAACTTCCTATGACGAGTAGATTTTGAGATTGGACGAGATAGCAGCAGCTGTGACGATGATGATGATTTGATGACGATGCATCGGTGACGATGATCTAGAGAAGAAGACTTGTTCCCGATGATCTGTGTCGAGAAATAACTTTCTAGTTAAGAGGGAGTGTTGATGTATATGTAACTTTGGAATGTATTTCATATATATATTTATTGTACCCTTACAAGAGACGTGTTATTCCTCTATAAGGAAGTGTCGTCATTTGTATTGACAAGTGTCGCAAGTGGATTAACTTGTCGATGGGTTATTAGACTACCTGATGTGGTTGTCGGCTCGATATATATGTAACTGGGGTTATTAGGCTGAGTTAGACAAGTCAGCCCCATAAGTAATTAGCTAGGTCAGGAAGGGTATAAATAGAGAGTCAGGATTCTCTATTTTGATCATCTCGGAACTCACTCTTCTCTCACTCAGAAAGTGGTGCACATTGGAGGAGGAGGATCAGCTGCCTAGTAGGAGACTATCTATTGTATTTGATTGTACGTTGGTTGAGTGATTGCTCTATTTATCTCTGAGGAAGTTGTGGGGTTTTTCACCTTAAGGTTTTCCCCACAGAAAAATCTGTGTGTCCATTGTCTCATGCTTTTGATTCTTCTGATGCTTGGCAAGCTTGATATGATTGTTATGCATTGATATACTTTACATGTTATTCTCTCAGTAAAGATCCTATAGCATATTGAATTAATGCTCAAAATCTAACACATTCTGACTGCGAACTTCCAAAAAGACTTCAGTTTTGAGGATGACAACCCAACTATACATGATGCTTTGCAAATAATTAAGGAACGAATATTCAGAGAAGATTGTCCACATAGAAATATGACTTTGGAGGAATTCTTCGGGGCAGACAGCATACCTGCGAGCCTACACTCATATTGGAATCAACAAGAAGAACATGCTATGGAATGTTATAACTTAGCTGAAGAACCTCAAGAAAAAGAAGATAGTGATGACGAAGACCTGCGTAACATTAAGATACTAGAGTAAGAAGGTATGCGCGAGGTAGAGGGACCTCTGTTGGAAATTCCAGACATGAGCAGGCCTGTGAAAGCAAAGAAAGTGAACATTGGCATGAGTGAAGAGCCAAATTTTGCGTCTATTGGAGATTACTGGGATGATCAGATTATTGCGGAGATCACAGATACATTACGTGAATACTAGGAATTATTCCCGACTAAGTTTACAGAGATGAAGGACATTCTGGGAGACTTAGGAGTTATGAAAATAACTCTTAATCCAGGTGCGAAGCCTATTAAGAAAAGGATGTATCAACTCAATGCACGATACAAAGAAAGAGTGAGAGTACAACTCGACAAGATGCTTGAGGCAGGGATCATCGAGCCCATTGAAAAATCTGAGTGGATAAGCCCGATGGTTATCTAGGATAAGAAAACAAATTATGAGATCAGGATCTGTGTGGATCTCAGGAAACTGAACGATGCGTCAATGCATGACCCATTTCTTACTCCTTTTACGGATGAGATACTTGATAACGTCGAAGGAAATGAGGCCTACTCCTTTACTGATGGTTTTTTGGGATATCATCAAATAAGAATTGATCCTATAGATAGGCACAAGAGCACCTTTTCTATAGAATCAGGTTCGTTCCAATATACAGTGATTCCATTTGGTCTAAAGAACACGCCCGCCATCTTTTCTAGAGTTGTGGTCGCAACATTCAAAGATTTCATGCATAAGTTTTAAGAAGCTTATTTTGATGACTGGACTATGTTCCGATTGCTAAAAAACCATTGCGCGAACCTGAGAATGATGTTGGAAAAGTGTAGACAGCATTAGATTTCCTTGAATCTGAAGAAGTTTGTTTTTTTTGTCCCTTATGGGATTCTATTGGGACATATTGTTTGTAAACAGGGCTTGATGGTTGATCCTGCGAAGATCGCAGTCATAGTAAACTTGCCCACACAAAATTCGGTAAAGTAGTTGCGCACTACATTGGCGCATACTGGATATTACAGGAAATTTATAAAGGGTTATGTAGAGATAACTGCAGCCATGGAGAAGATGCTAAAGAAAGATGCACCATTCATCTAGAATGCAAAATGCGAATAGGATTTTGATACATTAAAAGAGAAGATGGTTACTGTGCCAATCCTAGTTTTTCCAGACTGGGAGAAGGCATTCCATGTACATGTTGATGCGTCATGCATAGCGTTTGGGGTTGTTTTAGCACAACCAGGAGAGGGAGGTATTGACCATCCCAACGCATTTTCGAGCAGGGAGCTCTCATCTACAAAAAATAATTACACCACCATGGAGAGAGAAGTCCTTGCTATGGTCTATGCACTGCAGAAGTTCAGGCACTATTTGCTTGGTGCGCACTTCTTTATGTATACTGACCATTCTACCTTGAAATACTTGGTCAATAAGCCAGTGTTTGGAGGGTGAATCTACAAATGGTTGTTACTCTTCCAAGAGTATGATTTTGAGATGGTTGTTAAGCCAAGCAGATTGAACTTAGGACCTAACCATATGTCAAGGATTGAGTCAGGAGAAGAGCCTACAAACCTTGAAGACAATCTTCTTGATGCACAGTTGTTTGCTATCCAGATAGCTGATGATTACTATAAAGACATCATAGACTTTTTGACTACTGGACTAACTTTTTGACTACTGGACTAGCACCCACAGAGTTCAGTATGCAGCAAAGGAAGCAACTAGTAGTGCGAGCAACAGACTTCACCATTATCACACGTCAGTTATACAAATTGGGACCGAATGAAGTACTGCATGGATGTGTATTGGAGCATGAGAAGCTGTTCATATTTGCTAATGTACATTCAAGAGTAGCAGGAGGTCACTATCCAGGAAAGGCTACTACGCAAAAGATATTGCGCGCAAGGCTATGGTGGCCTGCGATCCATAAGGATTCAAAAGAACATTGCGAGATCTGCGATGTCTATTAGAGGACAGGAAGGCCATCATGAAGGTCGATATGCCACTAAATCCACAGTTGACATTACAGGAATTTGAAAAATGGGCCATTCATTTTGCAGGACCCATAAACCCACCGGGAAAGAGGATTGGTATGAGGTACATTATTATGGCGACTGACTACCACACCAGATGCGAAGAAGTGAAACCAGTAAAGGACTATAGCGCATGTACTGCAGTGCAGTTCATATTTGAAGAAATCCTTATGAGGTTTGGATGTTTGAAGATTCTGATGAGTGACCAAGGCACTCACTTTTTGAACAGGACTATTGAGGCACAGACAGAGGAATTTCACATTCACCATTAGCGCATTACACCTTATCACCCACAAGGACATGGAACTATTGAAGCGTTCAATAAAGTACTGGAGAATGCGATCACTAAGGTATGCAATGTGAATCAGGATGACTGGGACCTGCGCATTCCACCTGTTTTATGGGCATTCAGGACCACTTGCAATAAATTGAATGGCCAGACACCTTTTAGGCTAGCCTATGGACAGGAAGCAATAATGCCAATGGAATACATTGTTCCCAGCTTGAGAATAGATGCGTTTATAGGCATGGAAGATCAAGAAGCATTGGAAGAAAGGATTCCACACTTGGTTGGGCTAGAGGAGGATTTCTTCATTACAGGATTTCACCAACAAGTCCAGAAATATAGAGAAAAATCATGGCATGATCGCCATATCAAAAACAAGTCTTCTCAGGTAGGTGATCTAATCCTCCTGTATGATAGCAAGTTTATGAAGTTTCCTAGAAAGTTTAAAATGCATTGGCTTGGTCCATATACTATTGTACATGTTACTAATGGTAGTGGAGCTAAGTTAGCCACATTAGCAAGAGATAACTTGCCCGGCCTAGTCAATGGGAGCAAGATAAAACCCTATCGGGATAGCCCTTCTTCACATAACCTTGGATGATTAGAATGAAGGGAATTTTCTAAGTGCCACGTACAGTTGAAATTAGGCACTAGAAAAGGAGAAAGAGTTGGTATGCAATGTATGATGAGGAAATGTATATACCACGGAGCATGGTTAAGATGGACCATTGCGCCAAAAAAAAACAAATGGAAAAAGAAAAAGAGAACTGCGCAGCTACGACGTTCAAAATGCAACTGCGATGATGAAGATGAACAAGGGAAGAGGATAAGTCCAGAAGCAAGAAATCAGACACTGCGAAGTTAATGTGCAGAAGTAAGGATGACGTGTCGCGCAGTTTGATGCAACACTCTAGAAAAATAGCCATTGCAAATGTTGGTTGAAAATATAGCCGTTATAATAGACTTTTCCAGTGACTGCTTGGGAATTTAATGCAAAAATAGCCATTCTGAACAAGTTTATGAAGGAAAGGACCAAGATATCCATCGGATTTGGCCAACGGATACCACATTTAATGCTTATCTAGTTGTTCAGGGTGTGGAGGGGGTCTACTGTGCCTATAAATAATGTTTTATTCAGACTCGCGAGCGTTACCAAACACTTAGAATGTCTTGCGATCACTACTATGTGAGTATTCTCAGCAAGTTATCTTAAACCCTTTGAGATTTAGCTAGTGAATGTCTGGGTGGTCTTCCATAAATGAAGAGTTCACCATCCAATAGACTATGAAGGTATTTCACTACGGAGTGATCGAATGGTTAATGAGAACCCCAGCCAAGAAGGTCATCATAGAGCCAGGGCAGGCTTCGAGAAGGTCACCAAGACATTGTCCAACCATGCAAGATAAATGAAAAGACCTAGTGGGTCTGCGAACAAAGCTACCAAAGATGAGTTTGACAGTGCAGAAGCCGCCAATAGCTGATAAGGAGATACCTTTGACAATGACCCTAGACTATATCTCACTGTGTGCACTGGATGCACCGATTTTTAAGTTAATGAAGAATGCAAAATATGATATCCGGCTATCATCCATATCAAAGCACGTCGACATTGATAAGAATTTGCTGGGTAAAATTCCAGAATGTAAGTGCGAATATTATGATCTGCTTCAGATTCAAAAAGAGGAACCCAATGAGCCTAGGTTCCCATAGTTTCATCCCAACCAGTACATGTACTTGAAGAGGGATGTCAAGGGAGAACTCCACTTAGTTGCAGAAAGCTGGTTATCGGGAGTAGTCAAGTTAGAACTGCTCAATCTGATCAGACTCCCGCATTTTGATAGATCACTAGAGCTGAATGCGGTGGTCCAAACCTTGATGGCATGCATTCACCAGGGATATTTGTGGCTGGATAGTAATTTCAACCTCACCATTGATATTATCCACTATATCACTGGGTTGAGTAAAAGGGGTAAATACCTGAAGCAGTTCTTCCCAAGCAAGAGCAAGGATAAAGAAGTAGCAGGAAAGATGAAGAAAACTCAAACTCTCGTCAAGGGAAAGCGAGGCTTTCAGACAAATGACATTGATGATAAAGCAACAAGGCTTATCACACAACTGTTAACCGAAAATATTTTATGAAAATGTAGGCATTTGGAGGTATCTACAGACGTAGTACTGCTTGGCATCGTGGTCGTAGATGGACCGCAATTCAACTGGTGTCAATACCTGCTGAATGAGTTCCTAGAGTGTCAGATCTCCATATATATTGAGTAAAAATATCTGAATAAAAAAAAAAAAAAATTGTTCTTCTATCTCCTTACTGGACTACAAATCATTCTGATTTTTATTATCACATGCGTATACTAAATTAAAACTAATTTATGTCTCTTGTAATTCTTCCTGCTGAATAGAGGAGTAGTAATGGATTATCATGCCGCTTACTTAGCTAATGCTAACACACTCTGTACGTATTTTGCAGGTACACTTATTTCTTCACTGTCGCAGAGAGGATTTCAAAATAAAGTGTTTCCATGGTCATAAAAATTTATAATAAGTTATAGACCTTTTGTTCATGTTAAAACAATTGGTAGGTATAGAAAAGGGATCAAGGCACCCCGGAAGTTTAAAGATTCTAACACAAGGATTAATATAACTCACCTAGTACCTTGATCACTGAGGCAAGGAATGTTTATGAATACTCTAGCTCATTAATCTGGTATATGTTCCACTTAAAAAAAAATGTGACCTAGAGGTATCTATCAAATTCATATAAGAGTTGTGTCCTCGAGGGTTATTATGCAAAATCGAGGAAAACTTGTATAATCCTGGAAGATGTATTATTCAAGTGAACAACATAATCGATGGCTCAACACAAAGCAATAGTCACAACTTAGGGAATTAAACAAATTATGCAACTAACTTGAGGGTTTCCTCCCTATGAGTTTCATATCCAACCAGCTACTGCCAGGGCATATCTAAACATAATACAGCGCATAGTGGAAATTCTATACACTCGTCGAGACTAGGTTAAAGTTTAAGGCATTCCACCTTGGCAGCATTACGTTGGAACTTGGTACTACAGAAATGGTACTCGATAATTAAAGCTGTTTTAAATGTGAGTTAGGACGCTATACCAGCTGGGGTATTCGAGGTTGCCAGCAATTTCATTCTGGTACCAAGCCATGTGACACTAATAAATTCCTCGAAAAGAGAAGTGACAGACCTCGATTTCAACTTCCATCGCTATGCGCGCCTGATATGGGTTACCATTCTCAGTCTTCCAATCGTCAAATGAACACTTCTTCAGAATGAAGTGAGTTTTCTACTGTTGTGAAACTCGAACCATTACACAGTTTCGAGGTAGAAATTTGCAGGGTATTGATACCCGTCTTCTTTAAACAACATAGCTTTAATGTACTGGAGACCCTCGTCACAGCTTTGGGTTGGAATTATTTTAAATGAAAAGGAGGAGCCGTAACCTGGTGGAAAAACTCAGAGGTAAGAAAAACTCAGTTAAATATATTTTAACAGTAATTTTCTTATATGGACATTACCCTACAGTTACTAAAGTTTCCTATTGTATTTATGGCAGGATCCTCGAGCCTTTCAGGAGTTGGCGAAAATGGCTAAGACCCTTGGTAAGCAGGCATTGACTCCAAACGCTTCCAGCCTTGAAATGGAAGAATTTCCTTTTCCTCACAACAACCCTATCGAGGTTATTATAATCAGTTTTTGCTGTATAATAAAATAGGAGAACTCCTCAGTTCCTGTAGGTTGTTAATTTTCCCAACCGGGGTTTTAAATGTAATAAATGTGCTAAGGTACCTGAAGAATGTAGGATTTCTATTAAACCCCGAGGCTGCGGATCACCAGTCCTTCGATGGGTAGAATTTTCTGTATGTAATTTGGAAATTAAAACCGATTTAACAAATTTCTCCTGCATGTATTTGTTAGCTTTTTACAAAAGTAACTTTCGAATAGGACAACGAGCTGGGCTCGAGTAGTATCAAAAACGCCTATATTTGTTTGTTTTTGCAATAGTAACTTTCGAATGGAACAATGGGCTCGGCTCGAATAGTATCAAAATTTATGGCCCGTGTTAATTCAAAGTTATCTATTAAGCGTTGGTTTGAAGAGATCTGTCCTTAAAAGGGTTTTCTGTAAATCTTATGACCCAGAAAGTAATTATTATGAAGAACGAACTACTATAAGTCTTGATTTACGAGAATGATAATGTATGCTAAGCAATGGTTGAAAATCCTAGACTATCACTTTTTATTTGCTGAACTAAGACTTGAAAACGCTATTAATAAATGCATGACTGTCATTTCCTGCATCTATAATTCGAATCTAGATTTAATATTAAGGATATCTGTAGCTCTTGCCTCCCTAACTAGAGGGTTTTGTGTTCTTTCTGTTTGTTACCTTAACTTATCAGTAAATGGAGGTTAAACTAACCATAAGCTATAAACAAAATTCTTGTTATTCCCGGTTTGAATAAAAGTTAGGTTATTTTAACCCAACGGTGATCTCCATTCACCCCTTGGGTTGAATGACGCCCTGATTACAAAGATGGGTTAATCACAATATTAAGAATACTTATATATTAATTCGTGAGTTAGGATTAAGCCTGGACGAGTTTTAACAATAGTTCTCTGCATATAATCCTGAATGAATACTGCGTTTTTCTTCTCGTCTAAGTATGGTGCTGTTATGCACTAATATTAGCATTCATATAATAAATGGATAGAAATCCATTCTAGGTTCTTTGTAATATAAAATAAGATTCGATAGAGTTCTTAATACAATATACAGTTCGGAAATTTCCCTGAGTATCCAGATTCTATCATCTCAATAATCAAATCTATAAAACAATAAAACCGAATTAATTAAGACATCCTCATTCTCCAATTACGGATCTGTAGAAATATAGTTTCCTAGAATCTTACATTAGACATCCTCATTCTCCAATTACGGATCTGTAGAAATATAGTTTCCTAGAATCTTACATTTGCTCAGATCGTACCGGAATTAAATTTCCTATTCCAAAAAAATTTATAAACAACTGGTTAACTGATAAAAATACTATACTGATTAGCAGAAGCAAATTAATGGAAAGTACAGCAGAGTCTGAATTTTAAAGTAAAACCTGGAGCTCGTAAACTGAATGTAACAGGAACAGCCACGTTCCTCCCAACCTTAGATTAGGCACAAACTCCAAGTCTGTCCGTAATCACCCCCGAGCCAGATACATGGATGAAAGTGTGGACAGTTAGCCTCAAACTCAGTCTTGTTTCCTGAATCCCTTGCCTAACACAGAGTGCTCACACAGCAAGTGAAATTCCTTCCGGCATACTCAGCAGCGTCCTGCCTCCTCACATATGCCATCCTTTTATAATTTTGCCTAGGTCTTTCCATTGGCAGCCAATTCCTCATGGAATTTTCGCAGCTAACCAAATCCCTGATTTTCAGGGTGTGTCTAGTGTCTTAAATACACTCCTGACACTTGTTCTGATGTCCCAGAGGCAAACTCTAACTTGTCCCCCACTTCTCCAGGCATGATCTCCTCTTTTAACTTGGCTGTTCCTGCTCATTCTTTTATTAATAACAATAAAATTGTTTGTTTACAACAGTCCTCCTAGGACTTTAAGTCAGCCGATTTCTCATCTGGCTTCCTTATTGCATAAAAATAAAGATAAATTTAAAATAAATCTAACATAATGTTTTTTTTTATTTATTTCATCATTGGAGAGGGATGTCACATAGAGGAACTAAATGAGACACAACTCAATGGTGGAAATTTTCATTTTACCTAGCTGATAGTGTTGATCGCCTTCGTGGTCTAGAAGGAACCCAAGGATTACGTGGGTGTAATCACTAATACCAATGACTGCAAAGGGGCTCATTACTGCAACCTCTGGGAAAATCTGAATTCACATAGACAACATGCAACAGTTGAAGTTTTCTACTAGTATTATGACCAGCTGCGTAAAGCAATAATGCTCACACCACAGATAACAAAGCATGTAACAAGTCGCTATATTCGCACTATTGATTTTTATGCTGACATGCGTTGCCTGTACATCTCAGCAAAAATGCAGAAGCGGAACATAGAATGGTTCGTAGGAAATTATCATATGTATGAGGAGGATATTGATATTATCATGAAGGAATGGCCTGCTAAATATCGAGTGGAAATTGTGGAGGTTGAAAGCGAATCCGATGAGGACGAGCCTATTCCATGTCCTATTACTAAAGAGAAGGAGACAGGAAAAAGGAAGGAAGCTGAGATCCCAACACACCCAAAAGGACCAAGGAAGAAGTAGAAGGATGATAATAGCAAGTTAGATGCAATAATCCATGAGGAGGACTACAACACAATCGCGGAAAAGGTCACAAAGAAAATGGAAGATATGATGACTAACAAACAGAAGAAGGACAAGGCGATTTAGGAAATTCTGCAGAAGAATCTATCCACACTGCAGGGGATTAAAGAGAAAATTGAAGAAGTCCACAAGAGATTATCCCCACCACGCAACTCAGAGTCTGAAGGGAAGTCAGGAGGAACTTTGCAGTAGAAGACACTGTAGCTATCCATAACCATGCCTACGAAGTCCCACATCATCCATCTGGACCCATTAACTATGAGCCTACCACTGCCAGAACAACTGATGTTGGACACAAAGGATGTAGAGCATGTGGAATTCGATTTGGAGAAGGTACCACTGTCAGGCTTACATTACTTGCATCTGCAGATCGTCGAAGAAATGTATGACAGAACTATTGATGCCCTGAAAGGACATGCTGAGCCGCAAACACCTTATAATCAGTTGGAGGCATCTAGTTATCAAAGAGCTATGGAATTGTAGGATGAGCATGATCGTTGACAAAGACTAGAGTCCATGATCACTTCGGTCGCAGCGGATGTAGAAGAATTTGAGGTCTAGGTAGACCCCGCGGATACTATTGTCAAGATCAGAGAATTGGTTAGCACTCTGAAGACCGAGATGTGAGATATGGAGATCAGCCATGAGGCTAAGGTTGTTGCCTTGCAGGCACAGATCAACACACAGAATCCACCAAATCAATAGCAGTTGAGAGAGAAAGAAGTAAAGTTCATGGCAGAGAGTATAGCTATTGAGGTGACTAATTCCAAATTCTGTTAGACGAGGTGCCAGAAACATTCACATCACTTGAAGAAGACCCAGACTTGATGCAAGTCAAGAAGGCTGTGAAGGACAAGCAGGAAGCATTAGAGCAACTAGACACACAAGTTAAGGCACTGCTACTAAGAGAAAGACTCCAGCGATATGCAGAAATCAGTAAGCTGAAAAAGTAGGTTCAAGCGCTAAGAGAAAAAGAAACTGAGATGGGCAATAAGTTGCAACCCTTGCTGGAGGCAACCCACATGATCTCACAGGACATCAAGGAATAGTTACAAGAGTTTCCCAAAGTCCAAGAACAGGTAGAAGGCCAAGCCGAGGATGAAATAACAGTTGAGATGTTGGAAACAGTAAAACAAGTCTAGTAGGACACTAAGGAGACAGTTGGGAAGTTGATTGCCTCATACAATGAGTTCACTGCGTAGCTAGCTCTGCAACCGGAGGGACAGCCAGGAGAAGTCAGAGTTGGAAGTGGCTCAGGGACGAGCCACATGTAAGTGTTAGGGTCCTTTTCGGTCTGGAGCAAGTGGGGCATTTTTGTGAAAACTAATTTTTCAAACTGCGGAGCTAAGCGCAGTTTAGCGAAAGGATGTTTTATATAAAGTTTTGGTATGCTGCGAAGTTGCGTGCAGTGTAGTGTTGGAAGAGCTGCGAAGTTCAGTGCTGCGAGTATATAATGTTGCAATGTGTCTAGTATATGGAATGCCAACAAAGAAAAGTGTTGGATGAAAGATGGCACAGATTCCGGTTAGACCATCGACGGTCTATTTTTGGTAAAGATGCTCCAGGAGTACCAAGTGGCGGGTAGGAGCAAAGTGGAAGAAGGCGACTGGTTGCACACGCAAAAGATAACACTACCCGAACCAATCGCATGAGACCATTAGAGGAAGAATGCCTTAGTGAAAGAAAGCTGTTAGCATGGGTACAACAGGAAGGCCGATAGCGATGTGAAGCATGTGTGGAAGACCGCCACGATGGAAGATTCGCTACCAGAAGCCACCAAGTCCAGTTCTGGGGAAAACCGTGACATTTTTGTAAGCCTAAAGGTTTTTTCCTTCGACTTGTAAAGACATGACCGACGGGGATGATCTATAAATAAGGCATTTTTGTATGGGAAAGGGTTACTCTTCATTTTGTTAAGTCTTGAATATTGCTAAATCTTTTGAGCTTAATTAATATTTTAAAGGCTCTGTAGTTGAGTGCACAGAGACCTAACTGAGAGAGAAGAGAATCTATAGCTAAGTGCCCAAACAACGAACTGTTGTACCCTTCCCAAAGACTAATTCGACAACCATTCTTGTGGATGTAGCCTCCATCTGGGGGGTGAACCACATTAAATCCTGTGTAGTGTGATTGTTTGTGTGTTTTACATCTTGCACTGATATGTTTGCTTTCGTTGAATGCTTGCAATCTCATTTATCAGTGATTATGTTAATACTTTTGTATGTATTTGCCATAGGAGAAATATGGGGATAATATGTTAAGTGTTGCATGAATGAATGAATGTTGGATGCATAGTATCTCATGTTTGCAGAAGTATCAGTTCATTGAATAATCGCACCTACGTCTAGAATTCAGGTTAAGTAACTCTGTTGACGCATAGCACCAGAAATGCGTAGGATTGTATGTTGAATCTATTTGTATCTATTTGAGTGTAATAATCTAAGGCAATCGATGAATAATAAGTGTTGAGTGAAGTATTTATTATTGGTTGAGTTCGTAAAGGAAGCACATAGGTCAATTGTGATGTCCCATTATTTGGAACTTGTCTGAACTGCACAGTCAGTGGATGCGCTAGTTACAAAGGTATCTCCGCACTAGGAAGAAGGGGGTTGCGACGTAGTCTCTCATCGTACAGTCCTCAGTTTGCAACACAAGTCCAATAGTGCACTACATAGAAGTCCAGTCTGAACAACTCATCACATCACTATGGAAACCTGATTCCGCAGTGGCCCCATAGCTTCGCCTCAGGTGATACCTCTTCCTGTTCGTAGGCTGTTGCTGAAAGGGCCGGTGAAAAGGGGTTTTGTTTGTTAAGCTAAAACCACAAAGAACTTGGGTCTACATTGGAAAGCTCTAGATCAGTCTATAAGCCAACATTAAGGGTTAGGGAGAGGAGTGGAGATAGATAAAGGAGGAGGGATAATATTAGTAGGGTGATGAGTTCATGTGAGTGTGTGTGTGTGGGTGAGGGGGAGAGAGAGAGAGAGAGAGAGAGAGTTGGGGATGAGGAAGGAGGTTGTTGGTTACAAGGGGTAGGGTAGAGGAGGGGGTTGGATAAGAGAAAGTGATAGATATGGTGGTAGGGGGTAGGAATGTAGGGAATATTAGGGAAGCTAGAGAGAAGGGTGGTAGAGGTGGGGGTGGAGAGGGAGAGACAAAGAGATATGATAAGTTTCATATGTGGTTGGAAGTGGTGAATTGGGGGGTGGAGAAAGAGAGAGAGAGAGAGAGTTGGTGATCAGAAAGGGAGGCTTTGGGTTACAAAGGGTAGGGTGGAGGAGGGGGATGGATATGAGAAATGGATTGAGATTAAAGTAGGGGTATGGGTGATAGGAATTTAGGGAATATTACAAAAGCTAGAGAGAATGGGGGTAGAGATGGGGTGGAGAGAGAGACAAAGATGAGGGTTTTAGTAATAGGTTCAAGGTGGAAAATTGAAGGGTGGAGAGAGATAAAGAGAGGAGAGAGATAAGGATGGTAAGTTGTAGGGGGAGGGGGTCTAGTGGAGAGAGAGTGTGAGAGATATTTTTAGGGGAATTGGGAGAAGCGGAGAGAGAGGGGGTGGAGAGGGTGGTTATGGGTAGGGAGAGTAGGAGGGAATTAGATAGAGGGAGTTTGGTTTAGGGATAGTTAGAGTTTGTGTGTGACATAGGGGGTGTGTTAGGGGATTGGTGGGGAGAGAGAGAGGTAGGTGTTAGGTATAGATGGAGGAGTGGGGAAGAGATAGAGAGTTAGGGAGAGATAGGAGGGGCATCTGTGGTATGGGAGGACAAGTGGTTTTAGAGAGCAAGAGAGAAGAGTGGAGAGGGAAATAAGAATGGAGAGATAGAGAGATTAGTTGAGAGAGAGAGAGAGAGAAGTGATGTATTTGTGTGAGAGAGAGAGAGAAAGAAGTGATGTGTTCGTGAGAGAGAGAGAGAGAGAAAGAAGCGATGTGTTTGTGAGAGAGAGAGAGAGAGATAAAGAATGGGGAGGTGGGTGGGTGTTTGGGAGTTGGGGGGGAGAGAGAGAGAGAGGGATGGGGACATAGAGACTGATATATATGGGGGGTGTTAAGTGGTAGGTGTAAGGGGTCTAGGTGAAATAGAAAGAGAGATTTTTAGGAGTAGGGGGAGTAGGAGAGAGAGATATAATGGGGGAGGATGGAATGTTTATGGGTAGGAAGAGTAAGAGGGGGTTTAGGTAGAGAGAGAGTGAGACTGAGAGAGATGTTTAGGGGTACGATTAGTAGGAGAGGGAGAGTGGGGTGAAGATGTTGGTTATGGATAGAGAGAGTTGGAGTGGAGTTGTGGAGATATATTGTGGGGGTTATGGATAAGGAGAGTGAGGGAGAGAGAGGGGTAGTGTTGGGGAACTGGGGGAGAGACAGAAGTGTGGGTGTAATGTGTAGGTAGATGAGTAGGGGAAAGAGAGAGTGAGAGAGTGAGTTAATAAAGTATAAGAGGAAGAGGTGTTTGTGTGTGTGTGAGAGAGAGAGAGGTGAGGGTTTTAGTAATAGGTTCAAGGTGGAAAATGGAAGGGTGGAGAGAGAGAAAGAGAGGGAGAGAGATTAGGGTGGTAAGTTGTACGGGGGGGATCTAGTGGAGAGAGAGTGTGAGAGATACTTTTAGGGGTATTGGGAGAAGCAGAGAGAGAGGGGGTGGAGAGGGTGGTTATAGGTAGGGAGAGTAGGAGGGAATTAGAGAGAGGGAATTTGGTTTAGGGAGGACAGGGGGTTTTAGAGAGCAAGAGAGGAGAGTGGAGAGGGAGATAGGATTGGAGAGATAGAGAGAGGAGTGGAGAGAGAGGGAAAGAATCAATGTGTTTGTGAGAGAGAGAGAGGGAAATAAGCGATGTGTTTGTGAGAGAGGGAGAGAGAATGAATGGTGTTGACACCCAAAAAGCACTCACTAGCTCATTTACCTATGCAAATGACCCTTTCACCCACTTTTTGTACCATTGTTTCCTCTAAGGCCTTCAAATGGTCACCAAAAAGACCATAATACACCTTTTCCCCCTCAAAATATGTATTTTTCCTCAAAAAACACAAAAAACCCTTAAAAAGGGTCCAAAATTCCCAAAAATCAATTAAAAGGGAATAATATTAAAAAAATATTCAAAAAAGGAAAATGAGGGAAAAAGAGACCTAAACCACATTTAGCAATACCATTGGTTTCCTTAAACCATAATGGTATTTCCCATTACCAAAAAACTATAAAAAGGTGATAGGGGCTCCTCATTATTCAGTCCATATTTATCTTATCCTCACGTTGCAAAAATCCCTCCGGAGTTTTTTGCCCAACCTTTGTAGCATCTTGGAGAAGAGACCATTGGACCTTGGAGCATCTCAACCTTGGAGCTGCTCACACTCACCATCCTCACCCTTTGAGGTAATACAAAAGTTTAAATTTTTATTTACATGCTTATGAATCAATCTTGTTCATTGCTATCAATCTAGAGTTTATATTTGCTTATTTACATTGTTTTATTTGAGACTGCTGCTACAAGTTAGCAGGTGCACCATTTGCACATGCTTGGGAGAAATCCCAAGCAACACGTTTTGGTGACTTTGCTAGGGAAGAATAATAGGTGTATCAAATCAAATCAAATATAAAAGTGACATGTGACCTCTGCAGTGCCTCTCTATCCGGAAGGGCACCGAAGTTCTAGATTTTGAAATTAAGTTTTGTAACCAGCTCCTATGGAGTTGTTTTTCTTTCTTATTTATTTCAATAATAAATAAGTATCATTATGCTTTCATTATGCTAATTTTCTGCATAATTTTAGTGATTAGAAAATGTCTAGTAGCATACAGTGCACCTACATATAGTAATTTTAACAACATACATATAATTGTAATTTCTTGCATAATACTCACTATATTGAAATATAAATAATTTTTCTAACTACCAGTAGAATACCTGGACCGATGTAGGTTGTGATTGTCCCCTTGCTCTTGTAGCCTTTCCCGTCCAAGCTTTTTGCTCCCGCAGACTTTCCGTTCCAAGCCTTCATACCAAAAATGGATGAACCACCCTGCCAACCAGCTCTTATTATGTTGGCCCTAGGAAACCGACGGGTTTCCTAGCCCCCGAGCCCACAAACCAATAATCCCGACAGCATCCTTCCTCAGTACCTTTCCATACTTCAATAGTAATTTTTCTTTGAGTTAACCCCACCTCAGTCTTTGAGTTTCCCACCTCCTCAAAGCTTCGAGTTCTCCCCCTCCTCGGCATTCCTCCTTTTCATCAAAATACTAAGTGTACTTCTCCCAAAAGAAAACCAACCCCCCTCATCTTCATGAAACCATTGCTTTATAGATCCATTTTCCTCCTCCAAACTTCATTCTCACTCCACCGCCTTAGCCCTCCAGGTTTTTGGGATTCTAAACCATTAATACCATCACACAGATCAAGGATAAAATAATATTTAAATATGATTGTCAGATTTCTTGTTTCTTTCGAGTAGTGGAATAATTCAATTCTAAGGATAAAATAATATTTAAATATGCTTGTCAGATTTCTTGTTTCTCTCGAGCAGTGGAATAATTCAATTCTAATTAAGTTGTCCTTTTGTGTAGATTTCCTATCATTCTAGTTTATTCAAAAAAAAGCCTTATCTAAACTTATGGGACAAGTTAAATTGTATAGAATTTATCCCACCGCTTGATCTTTAAATGCGGATAGGATAATATAATAAATGCAAACTTGAATTTACACATGGAGGACGTTCATGTCTTTATTACTCAACTAAATCTTGATTCGAAAATGTTGTTTGATTTACAATTAAAGTTTAAATAACAATATAATATGGAATATAATAATATCACAGAGACTCACTTTCAGATGTTTTTAATAATTTTGTTCCTTTTTATTATTCACATAAAACAATCATGATAAATTCATCCATTTATGCAAAACATTAAGCTATGTTTATTTGACAACGATTATAATAACAAATAAGATTAATAACAATAAGATTATGCATGTTAATAACAACATTAATAATACTAATAACAATAATAATATTAATATTAAAAATATTTAATGATAATTATTTTATAACACTATGAACTTAAAGGTTATAAACATAACATTGAACTACTTCTAACCAACATAATTTGACTGTTCAAAGAGAAGGACAATTATGCTAGAACAAACAATGCTAATTGTGTAAACTAAACAGGGACTATGTTAATTACAACACTATCTCCAACGCAACATAAATGATGTTAAGCACAACACTATTTCCAACAATTAGTTACTAATGCATGTAATTAACAACTAACAGACTCATACACTTATGCATATTTACATGATTAACAACCATCATTCTGACTTCACTAATTCACGACTAACTCTTATCTAGAATTCAATCGCAACCAATAGTTATCACATTAATACTAGTGTACATGTACAAGGTGTGCATCCGTGGCTAGCGTATGCATAGATTGTACTCGTACTATACGAAAACATCATTTCCCCTATGCATATATATTAACTTCAACAAAACAATGATTTGTATTGACATAACAATCATACATACAAACAATCACAAATACTTAACCCATTCAACATACATAAATCATAATCATTTCAGCGTCATTAGGCATTGATAAATATCCAATTAAGTTGTAACATTTATGTTTTCCAAATTCACCATAATTAATCAATCAATTATTTTTAAGGAAGAGGCACCTACTACCACTAAATCAGGATCAAGGGATACCCAACCCTCAACAGTACTAACTAACATATCCCCCACCCTAACCTACGTCTGCATCCTCTCTATCCTTCGTCTACTAGTACAAAAGTGGATGTCAACTATACTGACCTAGCCATGTAGAATGTGAGAGCGGTAGCGTCGGCTAACTAGCGGACCTAACCTATCCTAGCAGGCATTCGACCATCGTCATGACAACAAATTGGGGAGCGTGTCTCAGCATAGCCCTCCCATGACCTCGGGTATCATAGAAACATAGGGTGAGAAATACATCCATCCCTCTCAACATACTGGGTCTACGCCCTTATCAACCCATACTTTGTTGCTCTCGAGATTATTGATTTGTGTCATCATATCATCAACTTTCGTAAACAAGGCTCTTTGCAAAATAGGTACTATACCATACTTCATATCAAGTATCCTGCTATTACATAGCCCCGATGTCCTGCGGATTAGTACTTTGCAGCCATACATTTATAACAATATTTCCATTCTATCATCGTCTGATCCATATTGTCAACATCATCTATTTCATCACATAAAATCATTAAATCGATCACAGCATAAATACCACATCATATATATCACATTTCATCCAGGACGATTATTAAACATACACCGTCATTATGAAATAAAAGAATCTCGTGATAACTACAACATAGTAACCACATAAACCTAATAACATCACGAGGATGGTAAGCTCATAACATCATAACCGTAGTATCAACATGGGCATAGTAACATCCTAAACATAGTAGCAACATATCATCATGTCTAACATGCCGAAAATATAGCTCACTCTGTCTAGCTGAGTCGAACAGATAATTAGCAAATAAAGTGAAAGGTGTCTAACTCATAAACTCGCCTAGTCAAAATATGGGGCGTTACAACCTAAAAAATGGTTGAGATCATGCATGTGAAAAAGTGAGGAGGGTTAATGACCTGCCCCCATGCTATGTGCATGGGGTTTGTGATTATGGATCACATATTTGTTGGTTTGAACAATGGGATCATTGAAATACTGAGATAGGTGTGATGGGGAGGGTTCAAAATGATTGATCATGCCCCCTATCCTAGGGTCGAGGTAATCTATTATGCCCCCTAAATCAGAGGTGTCAATGCGGTGTAGATGTTTTCTTAGAGAGGGATCAACAGGGCATTGACCAATTGTTGGTGGGGGGTGTACCATGAGGCTGTGGGCTGTGGTGGCATACTGAAGTGATGATATGAAGATGCAGGATTCCCCTTATGGGATGGATTCCCCCAATATCGTAGACGAGAATGACGATGATGATGAGTAGGAAAGGTTTTGGGCCTGCCCCCATGCTGTGGACATGTGGTTTCCTCGTTGATTTGAAAAGGTTGAACATGTGGGTCTGAGATATCAGTGGAAGGGGTCGACCAGACAGAAGGGTCTCCAGTGGAAACCGTGTAAATTGTGTTAATCTCTTCTGAGGAGGAAGATGGTGGGGGATGAATTTCCTTAATAAGAGGAGGAGATGTCTCTAGGTCGGCATTATTCAGTTAATAGAGGGCTTCTCTATAATCTAGGAGATCGAGGCAGTGATGTGAGTAATGACCATAAATGCTGCATATCGCACAAGGGTGGTTTGTGCACAATGATTTATCATGAGGCTGAGGGGGCAGTTCTAGTTTGACAACTGGAATGTTAGTATCATCATCCAACATATTCATGTGTTCTTGAAGTGCTTGTAATTGTGGACATTGATGGGTAGCATGGCCTATATCGTTGCACAAAGAGCACTTAGGGGGAACACAGATTGTTGGGGGATTCTTCGCCAACTTTGGAGTTGTTGGTGGGGTGCGGGTGGTGGGTCCAGTGGTGTAGGTTTGCAGTCCTTTGCCCCCATTGTAGCGGAGTTGAGGGGGAGAATTACCAGATGTTGATGCAGTGGTCCTAGTTGCAGGTGGTTAGTTCTGGATGTTTGCTACAGCAGGGGGTGGACGGTTAGAAGTATTGATGGGTTGCACAGGTTGTAAAATGAAATTTGGTGTCGGGGGAGGGGTTGGGGTAGGTAGGTGACACACAGGTAGTCCTAATGTTAATCCTAGGAGATTAAGTGTATCCATGACTGGTGTGCTGATGGCGCCTAAAGGGGGAAATAAAAATGGGATATTATGAATTGGTGTGGCTCCTATGTGAGTTGGAACTCAGGGTGGTTACGGGAGTAAAGGAGGTTGTTGGTTTGGGACCTATTTGTTATGCGAGAGGGTGCACAAATTAGATATATTGGTTATCTTCAAAGGGGGTGGGATGGATTGGAATGTGGAATTCATAGGCGATTCCGAGTATAATCCGGGTCTGAATGTGGAGACGAATGATGTAGGTGCATTATGAACTAGTTGTTCAATCATAGGGAGAACATTTTTTGGTGCAGCAGGGGTGTATTGGTTTCGACATGTTTGGAGATTCATTTCAATCGATGAAATCATGAGGAGATGATGAGTACCTGAATCCATATGTTGGTTTGTGTGTGCAACGTATGTGATTTGTTATTGTGGTGATGTGGTTCCTTGAGGAGGATCCAATGAACGAGTGTTCGCCACTCCTTGTGTGGGAAAAGGATTCTTTAGCACCATGGGTTATGGTTGAGGAGGTGGCACTGGTTGTGTCGCGTGCCCTTGGAGTTTGGCATCATCAGACCATAGTTGGTGTGCTCACTCCAAATTGGGGCAAGTGTGTGTGTAATGGTCGTATACCCTGCATATGGAACATGGGTGGTTTTTTCATAAATTGGGGTTCTTACCCAGTTTCAGTGGTCGATCATGGTTTTGGTTGGCAGGGGTATTGTTGTTGTTGTTTGGGGGATGAGTGTAAGCGACTCAAGGTCATGGTGTAGAAAGCACTGCTTGTGTGAGTGAACAGGAGCATGTGTGGCCTACTGATGGTAATACGTAGGGGGTGCAACCAGGGGTGGATAGGCTAAAGGTGTGTGACCATAACACTGTGGTGGACATGAAGGTCCATGAGTGTGGCAGGGGTGGGCCATGGGAGCATACGAAGTTGTAGCTTCGGAGTGAGATGTGGCCTACGAAATATCAGGGTGGGTATTATTACGCATAATGGAAAAGGGTTGGTTGTGGGACGCAACTTGTCCAATGATGCTGTCGTTGGCGTGGGATGCCCCTGGTGCGTCATTCTGGGAGGAATCACCATGGGGAGCCTCAGGTAAAATGGTATACATGTAGCCACACTGGGCGTAGATCAAATCAAACTGATGGGATTTTAGAATGGCTTCTTCTTCTGACTAGAGTCATTTAGAAGCTACATCCTTGGCTATGAGAGGAAGGAGAGATTTTAGGAACCAATCTAGGAAAATACGGTCATCAAGCTTTATCTTGTAGAGACTACGGTGCTTATGCCACTCATGGATATGATCGGTGATGTGTGGAGCAGTGTTATCTCCACAAGACAGTAGTATTTCCACTCTTGCATCATAGCGGATAGGTAATTAGAAGAATTGTAGGAAATTCGATGCAAGGGATGTAAACATAGGTTGTGTCTCATGAGGTTTCTCGATGTACCATTTGGCTGCTGAGCCAGTGAAAGTCCTTTGTAATAAATGAAGACGAATGGAATCATCTACATGGAGTTTGAGGAACACCATAGTTGAAAGGACATGATGTGGTTTTGGGGGTCTTCCCCAGCCTTCCCTTCAAATTTTGGGATGTATGAGGGGATCTTTGTGGGTATGGGGGGCCAAGTGGGATCATGTCTAATGGGATCATTTGTCAGCCTAGCCAAGTCTGGTAGGTTAAGGCTAGCCATAAATGGCAAACTGGCGGAGGGGTAGGACATTGTCATGGGGGCATAAGTGCTAGTGGTAGCATTATGTATTAGGCCACTACCCCCTAAGGGGATATTTGTTATTTGAGGTATGTGCCCTCCATCCAAAGGTGTGTGGGAAGGGCCTGCGCCACCCGGTGCAACCTAAGTTATAGATGGGTTGGGTAGATGTCCAGTAGGTGTTGGGATCTATATGGTAGCGAGGATAATAGGTATAGTTCCCATGTTGGGCATACTCATCAATCCCATGAAAAAATAGGGAAAGGAAAATTTCAATCCATGTGGAAAGGCCCATACATCATCCAGACATGCCTTGAAAATAGGGCATACCTTTTGACCGACTCAGAAGGTAACCCCATGCACAACCCCCTTACCGGGTTGTATCTTAAATGATTCTATCTATAAAAAATCTTCTGGACACCACAGTCCAAATTGTATAGTTTGTTTTAATTCAGTTTTTCCCACTACAAACATTCAATGCCTTACATTTTCATTTTTCTTGCATCAACACAAATGGATCCTACTCCAATCTACTATGTTGGTTTTGTCGACGGTGCAAGTCACTAGTCTCCAAATCTTGCCTCGGCAGCTTGGGTACTTTATTCCCCCTCACATGACTTGATCCACCTCGACAGAGTGTGCATAGGGGCTTCCACGAACAACTAGGATGAGTATGACATCGTAACCGATCTCCTGACTGCTGCTCTCCAAATGGGCATAAGTTACCTCAACATCTTCCTAGACTCCCAACTTCTTGTTTCCCAGCTCAATAACTGGTACTAGGTACGCGATCCCTGTCTCTTCAAAAAATTCTTGCGCACTAAACAAATGATTCGATAGTTTGAATCCATTTCCTTCACTCATGTCCCAAGAAATCTGAATAATGTCGCAGATCAAATGGCCAACAACATCTTAGATTGGCATGCCAACCAAAACATCTAAGGTACCAAAACATGCATCACATAAGCATAAAAAAATCAAATAAACAAACTAACCATCATAGTATTGCATCCACGTGCATAAACATGTTCCTCCACGGGCATACAAAAAATAGAAGTATTGCATCCATGTGCATAACATCTGCCTCCACGAGCATACAAAAAAAAAAAATATTGCATCCACATGCATAACATGTGCCTCCATAGGCAAACAAAACACATATCATTGCATCCACGTGCAACACAACATAAAACAACAGACAAGATGTGCATACATAACCATATATAAAAAATGCATACATATATATATACATATCATCACCAAAGTCACAATGTCAGGAGTGCTCTCAGCACCCAAATATACAAAAGGTACACCAACTGTACAAAATGTGTATCAACAAAATATCCCCATATGCTCATCAGCGATTGGGGGCAGGTATAAGAGAACCTAGTCATCACGATCACTGGGTTCCTCTGGCTCCTCCTCCTTTGGCTCCTCTGGATCATATAGGTCTCAAGCCCTCCTCTCAGCTATCAATATAGCTACTCTCTCTAGAATCGATCTTCACTCATGGGGAGCATCGAAATAACAATCCAGAACATGCTGATCTAGATCCCTCCAACCATCATCTGGCACGTCCACTAGTAGTGCCTCCAAGGTATCACGCATGTCCTCTACTACATCATCACGAGGACGCACAACTCCTCGTGCATGAGGTGGGGGTGCCGCTACCGGTAGAGGTACCACCACCATCACCCGTCCCCTATGGCCCATATGATCTAGTGGAGGCCTCGGACCAATATCTGCCATGACCAACACCAAAACAAGTTAGTATCATGCAAACATCTCTAGCTATACTCATAACAAAACATCTAAAGATGATATAATAGAGAAATAAAAATGAATACGTACCATCCAATCCCCAAGCCTGTCCCTGAGCTCGAGGCATCTCAAGGTCTCCCTGGAATTCCATCTCCCAGTATGGATAATCATCAATCACAACGGGAATCTACTCCCACTAATCGTACATCTATGATGAGAAGAACCATCGAATGCCACCACCACCCCGGGGCATCATCTCCCCCCATCACACCATCCGCGGCTCACTCCTCAACCCGTCTCGAACCAGCACACGTGGCCGCAAGGTAGGTAATCTCTCAAAAAAGAAACAACAAAGGAAAGAGGCATAGCTAAACTCTCCTCCCTCCCACCTAACTTTGTTCAACTCTCGCTGAACACAAGCAAGAAACATTTGGCCCAAAGCAAAATATGTCCCCGTCATAACACGATGAACCATCATTGTTTGTCCCCCCAAAAAATGATGAGGTGCACCAAGCACTCGCAAAATACAAGCAGCCACTGCCTGCATCTCCACATCTTGCAGATCTGAGATACTCAGTGCGCTATTCTGTGCACGAGCCCCTCAAACATAGAATCTATCAAGGAGATCCTCAATATCCATCCTAGTTGGAATCCTCGACTGTGTGTCCCGTATTTCACCCAAATGGGGCAAGCCAGTAAGAAAGTACACATTAGCTCCAATCGCTCACCTTGCACCATGAAGACCGCCTCCTCCGGATTCCAAAAGTCAACCAAGTTGTTCAGCAGCTCCCGGACTGAGTGCATGAGAGGGATCTGAGCGAACTTCAATAGTATGCCCAAATCCAAGGCCGCCCACACATGTGGACTATCCCGGATGCTATCCATCAACCCCTCATCGATCTCCTTCTCCCTCCACCATACTAGCGGCCTCCTCAGCTTCCTGCCAAAACAACACAAATATTTTTTAGAAAAATAAAAAGAAATTTTTTTTCCGGAATTCCCCATCGTGACTTTCGAACACACAGCCATGATGAACATCATGGCTTTTAGCTTGACAACTGCAATGAACATCGCAACTTTCAAACCGATAGTCACGATGCACATTACGGCTGTAAGCATACACAGTCACGATGAACATTACATAGTCACGATGAACATTACACAGTCACGATGAACATTACACAGTTGCGATGAACATCGTGACTTTTGGACTGACATTCGCGATGCACACCATGGCTGTAAGCATAAATAGTCGCGATGAACATCGCGGCTGTAGGCACTCACAGACGCGATGCACATCACAGCTATTTAGCCCATACCTACGATGAGCATCGTAGGAAAATCCCCAAAACTGGCGATATTCTGCGTTGGCAAGCCAACGTGGAATATTCACTGCTTCTAGGTCCCCAACGCTCAACAAAAAGCAAATAAATGGAAAGGCTAAGACACATAGGCTTACCTGAAACTTACTAAATAGAAAACCGATAGTCGAATCTCCCACAAATCAAGAAAATGCTCTGACCAAACTCAATTACTCTGTGAAACTCAATGGTGAAAATGACACTTGTCACATTAGGTCCAGTTGCTATTTATAGGAATTTTACCATTTTTCAACCAACCATTTCGGCATCATACAACATCTATTTTTCAAACCGTTGGCACCGTTGGAATCAGCGCAGCGAGAACTTCATGATTGTCCACTCCTTTTCTCAATTCAACCAGGTCCCGTTTTTGGGGATTTTTTACATGCCCCTTATCACCTCGATTTGCATGCCACATTGGCCGTTTCCCATTTTTGACGAGTTTTATATTGGCGGATTCATTTTTTCATTCTCGTGACGATGCTTGAGATCATTTATCGCTCTCACCCACAAAGTTTTCGGGCATTTTTCCAATGCCCCTCGTCACCTCGATTTGCCTACCACATCGATCGTTGTTTATATCGCCAGATTTAGTTTTCTGCACTCGTGACGACACTTGAGATCATTTCTCACTCTCACCCCCAGATTTTTTGGGCATTTTTCCCATGCCCCTTGTCACCTCGATTTGCATGCCACATCGACCATTGTCCATTTTTGATGAGTTTTATATCGCCGGATTGAGTTTTCCATGCTTAGGACGACGCTTGAGATCATTTCTCGCTCTCACCCCCAGAGTTTCCAGGCATTTTTCCCATGCCCCTCGTCACCTTGATTTGCATGCCACATCGGCCCTTGTCCATTTTTTACGAGTTTTTTATCACCAGATTCAGTTTTCTGCACTCATGACGACGCCTGAGATCATTTCTCGCTCTCACTGCCATATTTTTTTGGCATTTTTCCCATGCCCCTCGTCACCTCGATTTGCTTGCCACATAGGCCATTGTCCATTTTTGATGAGTTTTATATTGCCGAATTACGTTTTCCGTGCTCTGGACGACACTTGAGATCATTTCTCGCTCTCACCCCCAGAGTTTCCAGGCATTTTTCCCATGCCCCTTGTCAACTTCATTTGCATGCCACATCGGCCCTTGTCCATTTTTTACGAGTTTTATATCGTCGGATTCAGTTTTCCATGCTCATGACGATGCTTGAGATCATTTCTCGCTCTCACGCCTAGATTTGTCGGGCATTTTTCCCATGCCCCTCGTCACCTCAATTTGCATGCCACATCGGCCGTTGTCCATTTTTGACGAGTTTTATATCACTGGATTCAGTTCTTCGTGCTCCAGACGACGCTTGAGATCATTTCTCACTCTCACCCTCATATTTTTTGGGCATTCTTTCCATGCCCCTCATCACCACGGTTTGCATGCCACATCGATCGTTATCCATTTTTTACGATTTTTATATCACCGGATTCAGTTTTTCGCGCTTGTGACGATGCTCAAGCTCACTCCTCACTCTAACCCATACCTTTTTGCTCAGTATAATTTTATCCCTTTTTTGGGTCGAGCAACTCTTTTACGAAAAAGGCACTTAGGGATTTTTTGTTAAGCTCTTTTTTGACTCCTAAAACAACGAAAAGATCGTCGAGCAATCTTGCTTCCCTTCATGCTCGCTAAAAGTATCCAAAAGGGCGTCTACCTAGTATAAGTTTACCCCTTTTCCGAACCTTGTAGACTAATTACAAAAAATGAATACTCTAGTCACATTGGCTAGAAGAGTTCTCCATTTGCATCATTTTATGCTTTTTCGGGCCTTGGAGACTAACATACAAAAAATAACACCAATGGAGTCTACTTACTGCTTTTAGACTCTCTAAAATTGAAAGCAATCACGAGCAATCACCATCTTGGGATCGTATAAATCTACAGGACGGTATTCCTCCACCAATTCAGAGTCTTCTTATCATTTTCAGACTGCTTAAAAATGAAAGCACTCATGAGCATGAACAGTCCTGGGCTCGCATCAATCCATAGGATAGTACCATTTTAGAGCACACTTTTACCTCTTGTTGGAGCTCATTAAAACAACGAAGAAGGCCCCAACGGTGCCTCTTGGCACCACAACAGATCATGTCTACTCACATGGCAGCTTCCCCATTATGGTCACCTTTTTTTAGAGTATTCTATAATATGTCACCCTGAGAGCCTCTTGATATCATCCATCAGTTTGTCCCCCAGATTCACTCTAGTCTGTTGAACTCCCCCATGACCCCTTAAAGCTATAATCCCCACACCTAAAAATCAGTTTCATATGCTGTCGGGTCAACCATGTCATTATGATCTGAATAAAGGAAGTTTGAGTCCACTCACTCTATTTGACCAGTTATTCCCCATCCCCACAGTATGTCATTCGTACCATCAGTACTATCACACTTCAGTTGTACACCTCGTGCTCCTATCAAGGAAGTTTCATTGCATCGGTAGTTGCAAGGTCTCCCTCTGTCGATGCCAACTAATCTATTCCAGAGGATAGACCCAGCAGTCCCTGTGCTTTTGACTCATCACCATTAGTGGTGAGTGCCTATGGATCATTTTGAAAGGAGCCCTCAGTGCTTATCCAAATGATTGTTTCTCACATGCTCGATGTCAACACCTTGATCGCATCGTTGAGACTCATACAGGGTATAGATCCTTTCAGTTATTTGTTGAAGACCCCGGATATCACCTGACTCTACCACATTTATGAGTTCTCTTTACAAAACAACCAGTTACATGTTCCTATGGATATGCAGGTTGTGCTTGGTGACAGTATTCATAAGTACCCAGCTGTATAGTTCCTTGAGTATATGGTTCCATATTATCTTCAGAAGTTGGCTCACATAAATTGATTCCCTACAACTATGGGATACCTTCAGATCCAATAGTTCATCAACCCTTCTGACACCTCATACAGAATGGTTGGGCTCTTTTCAAGTGTATCTATTCTTCAGATCAGTCATGGTATGACCATAAGTATGTCTCAACATTGTGTCTCCTCTGAACCATCACGATGTGCATAGCCGGTTTATATGTATTGATCAGGTCCCCTTTTCAGGCCTTATTGTTTTTTTGATGTCTTGATACGAGCATGGGTATTCCCACCTCATCTATTATCAGAGATTATTCCTCATTCACTTTGAGGACATGTATTTTTTCAGCTTGTGTAGCTTTCATGGTCCCGGTATTCCAATCTCCAATCGATCTCCTCTCTCCTCCAAATCCCAGGGAAACAACAAAGAAAACTATGATGTATATCGGCCATACGATGAGCTCCTACCCTCACACATTAGGGAGTAATCTGTTGACACCCAAAAAGCGCTCACTAGCTCATTTCCCTATGGACATGACCCTTTTGCCCATTTTTCCTACTATTTTTTCCTCTAAAGCCTTCAAATGGTAACCAAAAAGACCACAATACACCTTTTTCCCCTCAAAATATGTATTTTTCCTCAAAAAACATAAAAACCCTCAAAAAGGGTTCAAAATTCTCAAAAATCAATTAAAAGGGAATAATATTCAAAAAATATTCAAAAAAGGAAAAAGAAGGAAAAAGAGACCTAAACCACATTTAGCAATACCATTGGTTTCCTTAAACCATAATGGTATTTATCATCACCAAAAAACTATAATGGGCTCCTCATTATTCACTCCATATTCATCCTATCCTCACCCCACCAAAATCCCTCCTGAGTGTTTTGCCCAACCTTTGCAGCATCTTGGAGAAGATACCATTGGACCTTGGAGCATCTCAACTTTGGAGCTGCTCACACTGACCATCCTCACACTTTGAGGTAATACAAAAGTTTCAATTTTTATTTTCATGCTTATGAATCAATCTTGTTCATTGTTATCAATCTAGAGTTTATATTTGCTTATTTACATTGTTTTATTTGAGACTACTGCTAATAGTTAGTAGGTGCACCATTTGCACATGCTTGGGAAAAATCCCAAGCAACAAATGGGGAGGTGGGTGGGTGTTTGGGAGTTGGGCAAGAGAGAGAGATGGGGGTGGTAAGTTATAGGGGGAGGGTGTTTAGGAGAGAGAGAGTGAGAGTGAGAGAGAGGTTTAGAGGTACGGTCAGTAGGAGAGGGAGAGTAGGGTGAATGTGTTGGTTATGGGTAAGGAGAGTTAGAGTGGGGTTGTGGAGAGATATTGTGGGGGTTATGGATAGAGAGAGTGAGGGAGAGAGAGGGGTAGCATTGGGGAATTGGGGGAAAGACAAAAGTGTGGGTCTTAGGTGTAGGTAGATGAGTAGGGGAAAGAGAGAGTGAGAGAGTGAGTTAATAAGGTATAAGAAGAAGAGGTGTTTGTGTGTGTGTGAGAGAGAGAGATAGGTGAGGAGAGTCTTAGAGGTAAGATGAGAGGAAGGGGGCTGAGAGAGTGAGATCGGGTGTTAGTAAAGGTTAGATAGAGGAAGTGAGAGAGAGTGAAAGGAGAATGGTTAGTGGTCGGGGGATTAGAAAGGTGGTGATGTGCAAGAGCAAGAGAAACATAGATAAATAAAACAAGGGTGGCAGCAAGGTTTTCATGGTTCTAGAGATAAAGAGGGTGGTGGAGGTTAAGTGTAGTTGGAGGAGTAGATAGGTGTGTGTGTGTGTGTGTGTAAGAGAGAGAGAGAGAGGGAGAGAGGGTCAAGGGGGTTATTTGAGACATTGTAGGTGATTACTGGTAGGGGAGGAGGGTTTTTGTGGGAGAGAAGTTAATAGAGATCGAGGTGTAGAGAGGTATTGGGAAAAGAAGGGGTATTAGTGGAAGGGGTAGGGCAGAGGACAACACTTAGTGGAGAGAAAGATATATAGTACATGGTGGGAGCAGTGGTAGGCGTTTATGGATTATTGGGGAAGTTATAAGGGAAGCGACATGTAGGGTGAGGGAAGAGAGAGAGGGGGATTAAGTGGCAGGGAGTGAGGGGGTAGGAGAGATAGATAAAGAGAGGTTTAGCTATAGGGATAGAGAGAGAGGTGGAGGAGGTGGTTATTGGTAGGGAGAGTACGAGGTTTGTTAGGGAGAGAAAGGGAAGGTTAAGGGGTACTGAGATTATCTATGAGAGAGGGGGTGTGTTGGGGGTTGAGAGAAAGGGAAAGGGGTGGAATTAGGTTTAGGTGGGGTAGTAGGGTAGATAGAGAGTGAGACATGGGGTTATTAACGCTTAGGGGGGAGAGGGGATTGAGAGAGGAACAGGAGTAATTACGAGGGAGAGTGAGAAACTATGTCAGTAAGGGTTATAGAGAGGAGAGAGATAGATATATTGAGAGAGAGAGAGAGGATGTGGCTTAGTGGTAAGACAGTAAGTAGGTGTGTGTGTGTGTGTGTAAGAGAGAGAGAGAAAGGGGAGGTGGTAGATAGTTGGAGGATAGGAGTGGTGGGGTTCAATGTAGGTGGACGATTAAAGAGAGGGATAGAGAGTGGGTTAGAGGTGCATGGAGTAGAGGGGTGTGTGTGTGTGAGAGAGAGAGAGAGGGAGAAACATGGAGAGAGTCATGGAAATAGGAGGGAAGGGTATGGTTGATTAGGGAAAAGGGGGAGGATGGGTATTTGGGTAGTGAAATAGATAGAGATTGTAGTGGGGGTTGGGGGACAAGGTCTTAGGGAATAATAACAAATTTGCAGGGTGGTGAGATGTAGGGGAGGGATATTAGGAGGATGAGCGGGGGGGTTAGGGTTAGGGAGAGTAGGAGAGAGAGAGAGAGAATCAGAGGGGGTGGCTATGGCTATGGATAGTAGGAGGGTGGTTATGTAGATAAAGTGGTGGGTTAGGTGTAATGAGAATGTGATAGAGAGGTTTTAGGTGGTTGGTGGAGGGTGTGAGGGGTGGGTGCTAGGTATATGTGGAGGAATAGGAGACCAACAAAGTGAGAGAGGAATTTAGTTAGTGTATTGTGGAATAGGAGAGAGAAAGTCAGAGAGAAAGTAATGAGTGTTAAATTTATGGTGAGGATTATAGTGGTGAAAGAGTGAGAGACAAGGTTAGTAAGGGATAGAGAGAGAGATAGAGAAAGATAATTGGGGGCGTTAGGGGATTGGGTGAGAGAGAGGGGTTGTTGATAAGAGGTAGGTGAAGGGGGACTATGAGAGGCAAAGAGGGAGGGTTTCAATGGGATGTGTAGATATTAGGGACAATATGAGTGGGGTTAGGAAGAAGGAGGGGGTTTTAGGCATAGTGAAATTCTAAGAGAGAGGGAAGGGGGGAGTAAGGGTGTCAATGAAAGGGGTGGAGGTTAGGTGTAGGTTAAGGAGTAGAGGGGAGAGAGAGAACGGGGGGTTAGTAATTCTTAGGGAGATAGAGAGAGAGAGAGAGAGAGTGAGAGAGAGAGAGAGAGGAGGATGGGGTGTTAAAGGTAGGGGGAGGAGTATGGGGGTTGGAGAACAAGATAGAAGGATATTAAGGGTTAGAAAGAGAAAGGGTAAGAGATTGATAGAGAGAGGAAGGGGTTAGTTGTAGGGGTAGTAATGGATGGGCGTTTGTGTGATAAAGATAGAGAGAAAGGGGGTCGTGGTTATCGGTAGGTGGAGGAGAAGAGGGGTGTGTTTGTGTGTGTGTGTGTGTGTGTGTGTGTGAGAGAGAGAGAGAGAGAGATATCCAATGGGTAATTAGGGGACAGTGTGGGAAATTAGTGTAGGAGGAGGAGGGGGTCGGTGGAGAGAAAGAGATACAGATAAAGATGGGGGGAGGGGGGAGGAAGGTTTTAGGGAAGATTCAAGAAGTAAGAGCGAAGGGGTGTATAGGGTGGAGAGAGAGAGAGAGAGAGCAAGGTCATTTAGCAATAGAGTGAGTAGGATAGATAAATAGGGAGTGGAGTAGAGGGGGTGGTTATTGGTAGTAATATTAGGAAGAAGGTCAGGGAGAGAGAGATTGGGGTTAGCTATTGTAAGAGTGTGAGAGATATAGGGGAAGGGTTTAGTTATAGGTGGAGGGGATTAGTAAGGGTTATATAAATACATAGAGATGAGAAGGAGGGTTAAATATAGGGGAACAAGTAGCATGTTCAAAGACTAAGAGAGGTGGTAAGCCCTAAAGAGAGAGAGGGATAAAGTGGGTGGTTTAGTGCTAACAGGAGGAGTAGTGGCATGTCTGTATGAGAGAGATGGAGAGAATTGGGGATGTTAGGGGGTTGGGGATAAAGAAACAGGTTTGTTCTAAGTGGTAATGGGATTGGAATTAGGGGAGTCACACACACACACACACACACACACACACAGGTGGTTATCATGAGTGGGAGTAGAAGAGAGAAATAATGGCTAAGGGAGAGTATGAGTGGGGTTAGGGAGGGAGATATAGAGAAATTTTTGGGTACTGAGAGTGAGAGATGGATGGGGTTATTAAAATTCTTATTAGAGAGAGAGAGGGTTGGGTGTTAGATTTAGGTGGAGGAGTAGGGTAGGGAAAGAGTGAGAGAGGGGGTTAATATGGGTTATATAAAAGAGGGGAGAGAGAGAGGGAGAGGATTAAAGAGTGCTAGCACTATGGGGTGGAGTAGGTGGTGGGAGAGAGAGAGAGAGGCTTAGGGAGAGTATTACTAGGTTTTGGAGAGTGATGGGGTTAGGGGTACTAAGGGTGTTTGTGAGAGGGGGGGAATTAGGGTTAGAGAAGAGAGAGAGGGGTGGGAATTAGGTGTAGTTGGAGGAATTTGGTAGAGAGAGTGAGGTAGGGGGTTAGTATGGGATAGGATGAATGAGGAGGAGGGGGAGGAGTAGGGGGTGAGAGAGAGAGGGGGGGTTAGTAAGTGTTGGGGAGTGTAGAGGAGAAGGAGAAAAGAGGGGTGTTAGTGGTAGTGGTAGGAGTTGGGAGGGAGAGAGGGGTGGGGATTAGGTGTAGGTGGAGTAGCTATTGAAAGAGAGAGAGAGAGATAGATATCCAGTGGGGTAGGTGAATTAGGCGGTGGAGAGAGAGAGAGAGAGAGAGAGTTGGGGATGAGGAAGAGAGGTTTTTGGTTATAAAGGTTAGGGTCAAGGAGGGGGTTTAGATAAGAGAAATTGATTGAGATCGAATTAAGGCGATGGGGGGTAGGCATTTAGGGAATATTACAAAAGTTATAGAGAAGGGGTTAGAGATTGGGGTGGAGAGAGAGAGAGAGAGAGAGAGAGAGAGAGAGAGAGAGAGAGATGTGCGGTTTAGTAAGTTGTTTGAGGTGGTGAGTTTGGGGGTGGAGAGAGAGGGATTGGGGTGCTAAGTTGTAGTGGGAGGGGTCTAGTGGGGAGAGAGCTTGAGAGAGCTTTTTAGGTGTATTTGGAGAAGGAGAGAGAGAGGAGATGGAAAGGGTGGTTAAGGGTAGGGAGAGTAGGAGGGGCTTAGGGAGAGGGAGATTGGTTTAGATTTAGTGAGAGTTTGTATGTGAGAGATGGGGTGTGTTTGGGGATTGGGGTAGAGAGAGAGGTAGGTGTTAGGTGTTAGGAGTAGGGAACATAGAGAGAGTTAGGGAGATATAGGAGGGGGATTTATGGTATGGGAGGATAAGGGGGTTTAGAGAGTGAGAGAGAAGAGTGGAGGGAGAGAGGATTGGAGAAACATAGATAGGAGTGGAGAGAGAGAAATATAAGTGATGTTTTTGTGTGTTAAATAGAGAAATAGAATGGGGAGGTGGGTTGGTGTTTGAGAGTTGGGGGAGAGAGAGATGGGGGGTGTTAAGTGGTAGCTGTAAGGGGTTTAGGGGAGAGAGAACTGAAAGGCTTAGGGGTAGGGGGTGTGGGAGAGAGAGAGAGGGAGAGAGAAAGATGGGTGGATGAGGACATGTTTATGGGTAGGGAGAGTAAGAGGGGGGCTGGGTAGAGAGAGTGGGGTTTAGTTGTATTTAGAGTTGTAGGGAGAGGGGGTTTCAAGAGTTTGCGAGGAGAGATATTTGTAGGGGTTAGGTGTATGTGGAGGAATATCGAAGAGGGAGAGTGAGAAAGGGGTTTAGTAAGGGTTATGCGGTAGAAGTGAGAGAGAGAAAGAGATAAAGAGGAATGGGGAATTAGGGTGATGGATAGAGAAAAAAGAGAGAGGGTCAGTATTAATGGTAGTAGAATAGAAAGAGAGGGGGGTTTTAGGGGATTATTATTGGTAGGGAAAATAGGAGCGATGTTAGGGATAGAGAGTTGGGGGTTCTGGGTAGTGAGAGTGAGAGAGGGGGGGTGTGTTAGGGGGTTGTAAGAGAGATGGAGGCATGGTATTTTTGTGTATGTAGAGGTGTATAGGGGAGAGAGTGAGTAAGAGAGAGGGTTAATATTGGTTCGGGGGAAGAGGTTATAGAGAGATGTGTAGGGGTTGTTGGAGGTAGGGGGAGAGGTAGATAAGGGATTAGGAGGTGTTAAGGAGAGGAGGGGAGAGAGAAATATAGGAGGAGTGGTGTTCAATGGTATGTGGAGGAGAAGAGGAGAGAGAGAGAGAGTGATGGGGGTGGTAAGTTGTAGGGGGAGGTCGTTTAGGAGGGAGAGAGTTAGAGTGAGAGATAGGTTTATGGGTATGGGGAGTAGGAGAGAGATAGTGGGGTGAAGGTGTTTTTTACAGGTAGGGAGACTTTGAGGGGGGATGGGGAGAGATATTGTGGGGGTTATGGATAGTGAGAGTGATGGAGAGAGATGAGGAGCATTGGGGAATTAGGGTATAGAGAGATGTGTGGGTGTTAGGTGTAGGTAGATGAGAATGGGAAAGGGAGAGTGAGAGAGCAAGTTAATAAGTCTTAAGAGGAAGAGGTTCTTATGTCTGTGTGATAGAGAGAGAGGTGAGGTGAGTCTTAGAGGTAAGAGGAGAGGAAGGGGTGTGAGAGAGTGAGATATAGGGTAAGTTAGGGTTAGGGAGAGGAATTGAGAGAGATATATAGGAGTATGGTTAGTGGTATAGGGAGTAGAAAGGTGGTGTGCAAGAGAGAGAGATAGATAGAAAGAACACAACAGTGGAGACAAGGTTTTAATGGTTCCAAAGACAGAGAGGTGGGTGGGGGTTAAGTGTATTTGGAAGAGTAGAGAGGTATGTGTGTGTGTGTGTGTGTGTGTGAGAGAGAGAGAGAGAGAGAAATAAGGTAAATGGGGTTAGTCGAGACATTGTGGGTGATTATTGGTAGGGGAAGAGGGGGTTTGTTTGAGAGAAGTTGATAGAGATTGAGGCATAGAGAGGGAGTGAGGGAAGAAGGGGTATTATTGGAAGGGGTAGGGAAGAGGACAACAATTGGTACAAATAAAGAGATAAAGGCCACAGTGGGGGAAGTGGTAGGGGTTTATTGATGATTAGGGAAGTTATAAGGGAGGTAGGGTGTAGGGCTGTTGAAGATAGAGAGAGAGAGGGGGGTTAAGTTGTAGAGTTGTAGGGGGAGAGGTAGAAAAAGAGTGTGGTACTGAAAGTGAGAGATGGAGGGGGGTATTAAAGGTTTTATTAGAGAGAGAGGGTTGGGTGTTAGATTTAGGTGGATCGGTAGGGTAGGGAAAGAGTGAGAGAGGGGGTTACTATGGGTTACATAGAGGAGGGGAGAGAGAGAGGATTAAAAGGTGTTCATTCTATGTGGAGGAGTAGGGGGGTGGGAGAGAGAGAGAGATGCTTCGAGGGATATTACTAGGGTTTGGGAATGAGGACGGGTTTGGGGTACTAAGAGTGTGTGTGAGAAGGGGGAAATTAGAGGTTTAGAGAAGAGATAGAGAGGTGGGAATGAAATGTAGTTGGAGGAATTCGGTAGAGAGAGTGAGGGAGGGGGTTAGTAAGGGTTTGGAGTAATAAGGGAGATAGAGAGTGGAAGGAGGGGGAGGAGTAGGGGTGTGAGAGAGAGAGAGGAGGGTTAGTAAGGGTTAGGGAGAGTAGAAAGAGAAAACATAGGGTTGTTAGTGGTAGTGGTAGGAGTTGGCAGGGAGAGAGGATTGGGGATTAGGGTTAGGTGGAGTAGGGGGTTGAAATTGAGAGAGAGAGAGAGAGATGTAGGTCGGGTTATGAGTGTAGGGTTTGGGTTATTAGGGGTAGGGTGGAGGAGGTGGATTAGAGGAGAGAGGGAGAGGGTTTGTTATAGGGGGAGTAGAAGAGGGAGAGAGTGGGGGTGGAGTCGGTTGTGATGGGTAGGTAGAGTATGAGGTTATTAAGGAGAGATAATGAGGGGTTAGGGGTAGTGAGAATGAGAAAGGAGTTTTTCACTGGATGGCATAGAGAGAGGTGTGTGGGTTAGGTCTCATTGGAGGAATAGGGGAGAGAGAGAGTGAGAGTGGGGGTTAATAATGGTAAGGGGGAATATGAGAGAGAGAGGTGGTGTGGGAGTTATGGGTAGGTGGACAATTAGAGGGGTGTGTTTGTGTGTGTGTCTATGAGTGTGTGTGTGTGTGTGTGTGTGTGAGAGAGAGAGAGAGAGAGAGAGAGAGAGAGAGAGAGAAGGAGGGAGAGTGACAGTTGGGGATCGAAGGTTGAGAGAGTGAGAGAGGGATTTAGTAAGGGTTAGGGAGAGAAATGGAGAGTGATTAAAAAAGAGGAAGGTTTGTTGTAGGGGGGGCATAGGTGGGTGTGACAAAGAGAGAGAGAGAGAGAGAGAGAGAGAGAATGGGAGAAGTGGGGTTTTAAGGACTTGGGAGGGAGAGATGGTTGGGGGTTAGTGGCAGGTAGAGGAGCATAGGTTTGTGTGTGTGTGTGTCACAAAGAGAGAGTGAGGAGGGTGGTTTATTGTAATGGGAGGGAGGCTAATGTAGAAAAAGTAGTTTGTTTGTTTGTCTGTGTGTGTGTGTGTGTGAGAGAGAGAGAGAGAGAGAGAGAGAGAGAGAATGGTGGTTGGGCGAGTGTTTGGAGGTTGGGAGAGAGAGAGAAGAGATGGAAGTATTGTAAGTGGTAGGTGGAGGGTGTTTGGGAGAGAGACAAATATTGGGAGAGAGAGTTTTAGGATTAGGGGTTGTAGGAGAGTGAGGCGGTGGAGGGAATGCTTATGGGTAAAGAGAGTAAGAGGGGTGTTGGGGAGAAAGAGTGGGGGTTAGTTGTAGTGATAGAGAGAGAAGGGGGGTTCATGAGTTGAGGGAAAGAGAAAGATGTGGGGGTTAAGTATATGTGGAAGAATATGGGAAGGGGACAATAAGAAAGGGGGTTATTAAGGGTTATGGGGTAGAGGTGAGAGAGATATATAAAGAGAGAGATTGGGGGACAGTAAGTTTTATGAGGTGGGGAATTCAAGGGGATAGAGAGATAGGGGGGTTAGGGGTTGGGGTATTATAAGAGAGAGAGGTGGGGGTTTATGGGGTGATTATGGGCAAGGACAGTAGGATGGAGTTTAAGGATAGAGAGTTGAAGGTTAAGGGTAAAGAGAGAGTGCGGTGCAATTTTAGTGTAGGTGGAGGAGTAAGGGGGAGAGAGAGTAAGAGAGAGGAGGAACATATGAGAGAGCGATAGAGGTAAAGGGAGTGTTAGAGATTTGTAGAGAGGTAGGGTGGTGATAGATTTATATAGGGGTATGAGAAGTGTTAGAGAGAGAGAGAGAAAGGTAGTTGGGAGAGAGAGATAGAGAGAGAGAGAGAGGTGTGGTTTAGGTGTATGTGGAGGAGGAGAAGGGTACATGTGTGTGTGTCTGTGTGTGTGAGAGAGAGAGAGAGAGAGAGATGGGTGGTGGTAGGTTGTATGGGGAAGGATTTTAGGAGGGACAGAGTGTGATATAGAGGTTTAGTTTTAGGGGAAGTAGAAGAGAAAGAAGTGGTTTGAGGGGGTGTTTATGGGTACGAAAGTAGGAGGAGTGTTAGGGAGAGAGATTTTGGGGTTTACGAATCATGATAGTGAAGGAGAGAGAGGGGGAGGTGTTAGGGAATTTGGGAAAAGAGAGAGATGTGGGTATTCGGTGTATGTAGAGGAGTTGGGGACATAGAGAGTTAGAGAGTGAGATAAGAGGGGGTTAATTTTATGAGAGGACAAGGGGGGGTGTGAGTGAGAGAGGAGTGGAAAGAGAGAGAGAGGAGGTTAGTAACAGTAAAGGAGCATATTTTTGTAACTGTTCGAGTGATAGAAGTAGTTGGTAATGGTGAAGTAGAGGTGAGGAGAGACAGAGAAAGGGAGTTAATGGTAAAGTGATGAGAAAGAGAGAGAACAAGGGGTGCCATGGTGGGTGGGTTTGGGGAGAGAGAGAGAGAGAGAGAGAGAGAGAGAGAAAGAGAGAGATGGGGGAAGCTAAGTGATACCAAGATAATGCTTAGGAGGGATAGAAATAGATAGATATGTTTAGGGGGAGGGGGAGTAGGAGAGAGGTAGGGAGAGGGAATGTTTATGGGTAGGGAGAGTAAGAGTCATCAGGAGTAGAGGGGTTTGAGAGAGAGAGAGGGGGTAGGATAGAGAGCGTAAGGGATTTAGGGATTAGAGAGTGAGAGAGGGAATTAGTAAGGATTAGGGAGAGGAGTGAAGAGTGATAGAGGAGGGAGGTTAGTGGTATGAGGATGAGTAGGTGTGTGTGAGAGAGAGAGACTAAGAGAGAGACAATGGAGGTAGCAAGGTATTAAGGGGTTGGGAGGGAGAGAAGATTTTTGATTAAAGGTAGGTGGAGGAGCATAAGTTTGTGCACATGTATGTGTGTGTGTGTGAGAGAGAGAGAGAGAGACAGTGTGTGTGTGTGAGAGAAAGTGAGAGAGTCAAGGTTGAGGAGGGGAGGTTTATTGATAATGTGAGTAGAAGAGGGAGATAGATGGGGAGTGGAGTGGGTGGTTAAGGGTATGGGGAGTAGGAGTGGGTTTAAGGAGAGATAATTGGTGGATAAGGGTATTGTGAATGAGAGATGGGGGTTTTACGAGGTTAGGGGAGAGAGAGTGGTGTTCATTAGCTCTCATTAGAGGAATAGGGGAGATAGAGTGAACGTGGGGGTTAATAAAAGTTAAGGACAGTAGGTGTGTGTGTGCGTGAGAGAGAGAGGAGGAGGTTAGGGGTAGGTGGATGAGTATAGGGGTATCTGTGTTGTGTAAGAGAAAGAGAGAGAGAGAGAGAGAGAGAGAGTTGGGGATTGAGGTGTGAGAAAGTGAGAGAGGGAATTAGTAAGTGTTAGGGAGAGGATTTGAGAGTGATGGAGAAGCAGGGACATTAGTGGTAGGGGGAGGAGTAGGTGGGTGGTTGTGTTTGAGATAGCGGGAGAAAAAGAGTGGAGGAAGTGGGGTGTTAAGGGGTTGGGAGGGAAATAGGGTTTGGGGTTAGGGGAAGGTGGAGGAGTATAGGTGTGTTTGTGTGTGTGTGTGTGTGAGAGAGAGGAGAGATACAAAAAGTTAGGGTCAGGAAGGGGAGGATGTGCATTATTATGGATAGCGTGGAGAAGGTGACCTAGGGAAAAGGAAGAGATAGATGTAGGGGTATGGATGTGGGGGTAGGTGATTAGGGAATATTAGGTAATCTTGAGAGAATGTGGGTTGAGGTGCATGTGGAGAGAGAGAGAGAGAGAGGGTGGGGGGGTGGTAAGTTGTAGTGTGGGGATTTAGGAGAGAGAGAGAGTGAGTGAGAGAGAGAGTTTTATGGGTAGAGTTAGTATGAGAGTGAGAGGTGGGTGGAGCAAGTTGTTATGGGTAGGGAGAGTAGGATGGTGGTGAGGAAGAGAGAGCAGGGGTTTAGGGATAGTGATATTTTATGTGAGGGGGAGGGGGGATGTTAGGGGTTTTTGGTAGAGAGAGAGGTATTTGTTAGGTGTAAGTAGAGGAGTAGGGAAGAGAGAGAGTGAGGGAGAAATAGGAGTGGGTTAATGATATTGGAGGATAAGGGGTTTTATAGAAAGAGATAGAGACAAAGCAGAGTGGAGAGAGAGAGAGAGAGAGGAGTTTGAAAATAGTTAAGGAGATGAGGTTGTTAAGTATTAGAGTGATATGGAAGTTGGAAAGGGTTAGGGAGAGCAGGGGAGATAAAGAGAAAGTAGTGTATTTAATTATAATCTAGGAGAAGTGTTGTGTTTGGGGGGGGGAAGAAAGAGAAAGAGAGAGAGAGAGAGAATGGGGGGTGGGTAGGTGTTTGGGGGTTAGGAGAGAGGGAGAGGGAAGGGGGAGTTTTAAGTTGTAGTTGGAGGGGGTGTAAGAGAGAGATATAGTGGGAGAGAGAGATTTAGGGGTAGAGAGAGTATGAGAGAGAGGGGGGGAGGGCATGTTTATCGGTAGGGAGAGTAAGAGAGCAATTAGGGAGAGAAAGTTGGGGTTTTCTATATTGAGGTTTAGGCATATGTGGAGGAATATTGGAGAGGGACAGCGTTCAAGGGGGTTACTAAGGGTTCTGGGTTAGAGGTGTGTGAGGGAGAGAGTTATGGGGGATGGTAAGTGGTAGGAGGTGGAGACTTTGAGGGGAGAGAGATATCAAGATAGAGAGAGAAGGTTAGGGGCCATGGTAGTAGAAGAGAGATCGATAATTAGGGTTTAGGGGGTCATTATGGGAAAGGAGGGTAGGAAGGTTGTTAGGGATAAAGAGTTAGAGGTTAGGGGTAGTGAGAGTGAGAGAGGGGGGTGTTAGGGGGTTGGAGGAGAGGGAGATGAGTGGGATTTAAGTGTATGTGGAGGGGGATGGGGGAGAGAGAGAGTAAGATAGATCAGGAAGAGATGAGAGAGGGAGAGAGAGACAGGTGGAGGGGATGTTATAGGTAGGGGAGAGGGAAGGTGGTGAGAGAGTTAGATATGTGGTTAGAAAGTGCTAAGGAGAGGATAGGAGAGAGAGAGAGTGAGAGTGAGAATAAGGTAGCAAGTAGAGAGATATATGGGTGATTTTTAGGGGTAAGTGGAGGATAATAGGGGTGTGAGAGAGAGATGGGGGGTGGTAAACTATAGGGGGTGAGGTTTAGGAGAGAGAGAGATGTAGGTTTAGGGGTAGGGGGAGTAGGAGAGAGAGGCTAGGTGGAGCAGGTTGTGATGGGTAGCGAGAGTAGGAGGGGGGTTAGGGAGAGTAGGAGGGGGCTTAGAGATAGTTAGAGTGAGGGAGAGAGAGGGACACTGTTATGAAATTGGGGGAGACAAATAGGTGTGGGTGTTAGGTGTAAGTAGAGGAGTAGGGGAGAGAGAGTTAGAGAGAGATATAGGTGGGTGTTTAATTGTATGAGAGTACAAGGGAGGGTATTGAAGAGAGGGAGGAATGGACAAAGAGGGAGAGGAGTTTTGTAAGTGTTAGAGTGAGAGATGTGGTTGGTAACGGTTCACGATAGGTGGGGAGAGAGAGAGAGAGAGATGAGGGGAGTTAATGGTAAAGCAAGGAGAAGGCGTGACAGAGAGAGAGAGAGAGAATAGGGGGTCGATAGTGGGGGATTGGATCTTTCGAGAGATAGAGAGAGAGCGAGAAAGAGAGAAAAGGGAGAGAGATTCAGAGAGAGAGAGAGAGATGTGGGGGATGGAAAGTGGTAGGGGAGGGTGTTTATGAGAGAGATATATAGATAAAGAGGTTTAGGGGTAGGGGGAGTAGGAGAGAGGGGTGGAGGGTATGTTCACTTTTAGGTTCAGTAAGAGTGGGGTTAGGAAGAGAGAGTTAGGTCTAGCTACTAAGAAAGTGAGAGAGAGGGGGGGTTTTAGATGTTGGTGGAGATAGAGTTGTTTGTGGGTTAAGTGTATGTTGAGGAATAGGGTAGAGGGACAATGAGAGAGGCAGTTAGTAGGGGTTAGGTTGTAGAGGTAAGAGAGAGGGAGAGGGGTGGTTAAATATAGGTGAGGGTGTGGGTGACTAGGGGTAGGGTGGAGCAAGGGGGTTGGGGGAAAGAGAGAAGGATTGGTATAGGATGGGGGTAGAGAAAAAAAGGGTGGGTCTAAGGATGTAGGGGTAAGGGAATTAAGGGAGAAAGATAGAGAGAGAGGAAAAGTGAGAGGGAATGGGGTAGAAAGAGTAGAATAGAGAGAGTGATATGGGGGATGCAGGTGGTGGTTATTTATAGAGAGAGTATGAGGGATATTAGGAAGAGAGAGTGGTCATTAAGGGTAGTGATATTGAGAGAGAGGGGGGTTTTAGGGGGTTGGGGAAGAGAGAGATTCATTTGGGTTACGTGTAGGTGGAGCAGTAGGCTAGAGAAAATGTTATAGAGGGGGTTAGTAAGGGTTAGGAGTAATAGGGGAGAGAGATAGAGGACAAGGCAGTGTTGAAGGTAGGTGAAGGAGTAGGGGGTGAGAGAGTGAGAGAGGGGGCTTGTAGGGATTAGGAAGAGTAAGGGAGAGAGAAGGAGGAGTAAGAGGAGGGGGTTAGTTATAGGGGGAGTATGGGTGAGTGTGTGAGAGAGAGACTGAGAAAATCAATAGCGGCTAGGAGTTAATGGAGTAGTAGGAGAGAGAGAGAGAGAGAGAGAGAGAGAGAGGGGCTTAGGGATAATATGAGTGGGGTTAGTGCTAGAGAGGAGGGGTTAGGGGTACTAAGAGTGTGTGTGAGAGACAGGTAAGGTTTAGGGGGTCACAAAAGAGAGAAAGGGGTGGGGGCTAGGTGGAGTTGGAGGAGTGAGATTTAAATTGAGTTAGAGAGGAGATAAGTAAGGGTTAGGGGGGATAAAGAGAGAGAGAGGAGAGGGCATGATTAGGATAGCGAGAGAGAAAGAGAGGTGGTCAGTAAGGGTTAGGGATATTAGAGGAGGGAGAGAGAGAGAGAGGGAGGGAGGGAGGGAGAGGAAGAGGAAGGAGGTTAGTTGTAGGGAGTGTGAGTGAGAGTGATAGAGAATGGTGTTTTGCAGGGGGTGTTATGTGGATAGGAGAGAGGTATATGGAGGAGAAGAGGAGTACATGGGTGTGTGTGTGTGTGTATGTGTCTTTGTGTTGAGAGAGAGACAGAGAGAGAGAGAGAGAGAGAGAAGGAGAGAGATTTAGGGAGCGAGGGTGGGAGGGTGTGGGTGATTAGGGGAAGGGAGAGGAGAGGGTTTGGGGGAGAGAAAAATATAGATACTGTAATGGTGAAATGGGTGTAGGGGCTTAGGAAATATTAAGGATGATGTAGGGAAGGGGGCAATAGTGTGGGGTTAGAGAGAGACAGAGAGTGAGAGAGAGGAAGAGGAAGAGAGAAAGAGAGATTGGGGTGAATAAGTTGTATTGAGAGGGCTTTTAGGACAAGCAAAGAAAGAAAGAGGGTTATTTGTAGGGGGAAGAGAGAGAGAGAGAGAGAGAGAGAGAGAGAGAGGCAGAGGGGTAGATATTGATAGGAGAATAGAATATGGGTTAGGGAGAGAGAAGAGGGGGATTGCGATAATAAAAGTATGTGAAAGAGAGAGGGGGGTGTTAGAGGATTGATGGAGAGAGTGAATAGTGGGGGTTATATGTATGTCGAGGAATATGTGATAGGGAGAGTGGGAGAGGCAGTTAGTAAGGGTTGGGGTGTATAGGAGGGAGAGAGAGAGAGGGGGGGGATAAAGATAGGATGTTGTGTATGGTGGTGAGAGAGTGAGAGAGGGTGTTAGTAAGGAGGAGAGAGATAGAGAGAGAGGAGTGTGTGTGTGTGTGTGTGTGTGTGAGAGGGAAAGAGAGAGAGAGAGGGTGGTTAAGGGGGTCAGGGATAGACAAGGGTGGGTGTTAAGTGATAGGGTAATGGGGATTAGGAAATTCAAACAAAGAGGGGGCTAGTAAAGGATAGAGAGAGAGAGAGAGAAGATGAGAGTGTGTGTGCATGTAGTAGAGAGAGAGGATTTTAGAGGGTTGAGGAAGAGAAAGAGCGATGGGTGATAAGTAGTAGGGTAATGGGGATTACTAAAGAAATAGAGAGTGGGGGTCAATCAGAGAGGGATTTTGTGAGAGAGAGGGGGGATATTAGGGATATTGTGAGTGGGATTAGGGAGAGAGATGGGGGATTATGTACAATGAAAGCATGTGAGAGACGGGGAGGGTGTTGGGGGAGAGAAATGAGTTGGGGTTAAGAGTGGATTGAGGAAAAGGGTAGAAATGGAGTGAGAGAGGGGGTTAGTAAGGGTTATGGATAAGACAAGGGGGAGAGAGAGAGAGAGAGGAGTGGTGCTAGAGGTAGGGGGAGGAATATGGGGGACAAAGAGTTAGATAGAGGGTTTAGTAATGGTTAGTGAGAGAAGGTCAGAGAGAGTAACAAAGAGAGGAGATGTGTTAGTGGTAGTGGTATGGGTAGGTGTCCATGAGAGAGAGAGAGAGAGATAGTGAATGAGGGTTGGAGGGATGTTTTAGTGGGTTGGTGGAGAGAGCAGGGATGGGAATAATGGGTAGGTCGATCAGTAGAGGGGTATGTATGTGTGTGTGTGAGAGAGAGAGATATATAAAGAGGGAGAGGGAGAGAGAGAGAGAGAGAGTCAATGGGTGACTGGGGGAAGGTGTGGGCGATTAGGGGTAGAGATAGGAGGGGGTATGGTGGAGAGAAAGAGATATAGATCAATATGGGAGGATGGTCGGGAGGGGTGTATGGAATATTAGGGAAGTTAGAGAGAAGGGGGAGTATATGGTGGAGGAAGAGAGAGAGAGAGAGTGAGAGAGATTGGGGAGTAAGCTATAGGGGTGGGGAATTAGCAGAGAGAGTGGGGGGGGTTTAGTTGTCAAGGAAGGAGAGAGAAAGAGGGAGATGGGAAGAGGGGTTGTTTATTAGTAAGGAGAGTATGAAGAGGTCTAGGGAGAGAGAGAGAGGAGGGGTTAGATTTTTTTAGGGTGAGAGAGAGAGAGTGATGGGGATTAGGTGTAGGTGGAGTAGGGGAGAGAGTGATAGTGTGAGAGATGAGCATAATAAGGGTTAGGGGGAAGAGGTGGAGAGAGAGAGAGAGAGAGACGAGGGGGGAGGAGGAGGCTTAAACATAAGGGGAGGAGTAGGGTGGCCAGAGAGCAAGAGAGGGGGGGTTAGTTTTAAAGGGAGGAGAAGCGACATGTGTGTGAGAGATAGAAAATTGAGGGTGTTAGGGGGTTGGTGTGGACGGATAAGGGTTGGTCTTAAGTGGTATTGTGAGGGTGACTACGAAGGACACACATACACACAAAGAGTTACAAGGAGAGGGAAGTTGAAGAGATACGGGAGAGGGCTTAGGGAATGTATGAATGGGGTTACGGAGAGAGAGGGAAATTTAGGGGTAGTGGGAGTGAGAGAAAGAGGGCAGTATTAGAATGATAGATTAAGGAGAGATGGTTGGAAGATAGGTGTATTTTGAGGAGTAAGGGAGAGAAAGAGTGACATAGCCGTTTAGTAAGGGTTAGGGGAAGAGAGAGAGAGAGAGAGAGAGAGGCTTAAGGATAATATTGGTTGGGTTAGGGAGAGAGAGATGAGGGCTTAGGACTACTGAGAGTGTGTGAGTGAGAGGGGGGTGTTAGGAGATAGAGAAGAGATATAGGTGTGGGGCTTAGGCATAGTTGAAGTCATTGGGTAAACATAGTGAGAGAGGGGATTGGTAAGGGTTATGATGAATAGGGGGATACAAAGAAAGAGGAGGAGGAGGGGAAGGAGTCGAGGGTGTGTGTGAGAGAGAGAGGTGGGGCTAGTAAGGGTTAGGGAGAGCGAAGGAGAGAGAGGGGGAAGAGTAGGAGATGAGTGTGTGTGAGAGAGAAATATAGATAATGGGGGGTGTGGAGGTGTTAGGTGGTGGTGAGAGAGGTATAGGTGTGGGGGTTAGGGGTAGGTGGAGGAGTAAAGGAATGTGTGTGTGTGTGTGTGTGTCTAAAAGAGAGAGAGAGAGAGAGGGATCAATACGAGGAGGATGTGGGCGATTAGGTGTAGGGAGGAAGAGTGATGTTGTGGGAGAGAAAGAGATGGAGATTGCAATGAGGGGAGGGTGGTAGGGTCTTAGGGAATATTATGGATATTAGAGAGAATTGGGGCATAGGGTGGAAGAAGAGAGAGAGGGACTTTGGAGAGATATGGGGGTGGTAATTTATAGTGCTTTGGTGATTAGGAGAGAGGGAGAGATGGTTAGCAGTAAGGGGAGTAGGAGAGACAGAGAGAGAGAGAGGGGTGGACTGGGTTATGAGAAAGAGTGTGGGGTTACGGGTAGTGAGAGTGTGTGAGTGATGGGGGGGATTTTAGGGGGTTGGATGAGAGAGTGAGGGTTAGGGCTTAGGTGTATGTGGAGGAATTTGTAATAGAGAAAGCAAGATAGGTAATTAGTATGGGTAAGGGGGAATAAGAGAGAGAGAGAGAGAGAGAGATGGAGGAAGCAAGGTTAAAGTTCTAGCTAGGCGTACAATGGTGAAGGAGTGAGATAGGGGGTAAGTAAGGGATCGAGAGAGAGAAAGAGATATGATAGGAGTGTGTTTGTTCGGGGGCATTTATTGGGGGTTGGAGGAGAGAGAGAGAGGGGTGGGTGTTAAGTTGTAAGGTAAGGAGTATTAGGAGTGACATAGAGTAAGGGGTTATTAAGGGTTAGGGAGATGATTTGAGAGAGAGATAGATAAGGGAGGTTAGTTGTAGGGGAGGAGTAGTTTGGTGTGTGCAAGCGAGAGAGAGAGAGGGGGGGGAGCTCGGTGTTAAGGGGTTGGGAAAGAGAGAGGGGTGGGGCTTAGGGGTAGGTAGATAAGTATAGGGATGATAGAGTGTGTGTGTTAGAGAGAGAGAGAGAGGGAGACAACGATAGAGAATTAGGATCAAGGAGGGGAGGGTGTGGGTGATTAGGCATAGGGTGGAGGAGTGGGGATGGGGGAGAAAGAGAAGGGTGGTTATAGGTTGGGGGTAGAGAGAGAGAGAGAGGGAGAGAGGGAGATTGGGAGTATTATGTGGTACGAGATGAATAATTAGGGGGGAGAGAGAGTGAGAGAGGGGGATATAGGGTTAGGGGTGGGGGGAGTATTGGAGGGAGAGAGAGGTGGTCATGGGGGTGGTTATGCATAGGGAAAGTACGAGGGGGTTTAAGTAGAGAGAGTGGTGGGTTAGGGGTAGTTATAATGAGAGAGGGGGGTTTTATGACGTTGGGGGATTAAGAGATGGGTTTGGATTAGCTTTAAGTGGAGGAGTATGGGAGAGGGGCAGAGAGTGAATGCGAGTTGATAAGGGTTAGGGGGAATAAGTGATGGAGAGATAGGTTGGGTATTAGGGGTAAATGGAGGAGTAGAATGGTGTGTGTGTGTGTGAGAGAGAGAGAGAGAGAGAGTTGGGGATTGAAGGGGGAAGGTTGTGGGTGATTAGGGATAGCAGGAGGATGGGGGTTCTAGAAGAGAAAGAGATAGATATCTTTGTGGGGGAAAAGGGGTAGGGGATTAGGGAGTATTAGGTAAGCTAGTTAAAATGGGGGTTATAGGTTGGGGGTAGAGAGAGAGAGAGATATCTGGGGTGGTAAGTTGTAAGGGAGGGGGATTAGGAGAGAGATAGGGGGTAAGAGAGAGAAATTGAGAGATGAATATGGTGTTTTATGGCTAGGGAGAGTAGGAGGTAGGTTAGTAGGGGTTAGGCATATGTGGAGGAATAAGTTACAGAGAAAGTGAGAGAGATGGTTAGTAGGGGTTTGCTAGAATAAGGAAGAGAGAGAAAGAGGTGGGGAGTTAAATGTATGGTGAGGAGTACAATGGTGAGAGAATGAGAGAGGGGGTTAGTAAGGGATAAAAAGATTGAAATAAGAGTGTTTGTGGGGGGGAAGAAGAGAGAGAGAGAGAGAGAGAGAGAGAGAGAGAGAGAGAGAGAGAGAGAGTCATTGAGTAAGAGATATATGCGATAGTAAGTGATAGTGGATGGGGGTTAGGGGAGAGAGAGTGGGGTGGTGTAGGGTGAGAGAGAGGGTTGTGATTAGAGAGAGATAGAGGGAGAGAGAGATGACTGGGTTTAGTTGTAAGGGAAGGAGTAGGCTTGTTTGTTTGTTTGTTTGAGAGTGAGAGAATTGGACATGTTAGGGGGTTATGGGGGAGAGAAAGGATTTGGTTGTAAGTTGTAATGGTAGGGGTAATAGGAGAGAGAGAGAGAGGGGAGAGAGAGAGAGGGAGAGAGAGAGAGGGAGAGAGAGAGAGAGAGGTGGTTAGGGGGAAGGATGAGTAGGAGAGAGAAAGGAGGATTACGCAGAGTACAAATGCGGTTAGACAGAGAGATATAGAGAGAGAGATGATGGGATTTAGTGGTGTGGGGAGGAGTAGATGTGTGTGTGTGTGTGTGAGAGAGAGAGAGATAAAGGAAATAAAGAGAACATGGAGGTGTTTGAAGGTTGGAGGAGAGGGAGAGGAGTGGGGTTCATTATAAGTGGTGGAGTAGAGAGAGAGAGAGAAGGGGGGTGCAATATGTGGAGGGTGTGGTTGATTAGTGGTCTGGTGGGTAAGGGATTTTGGGTAGAGAAAGATATAGAAATTGGGGTGGGTGGAGAAGATAGATGTTAAGGAATTTAGAGAGAATGACGGGTAAAGGGTGGGGGTATATAGAGAGAATGGATATTTTGGAGAGTATGAGATGGGTTATGGAAAGTGGTGGGGTCTTAAGGGTAGTGATAGTGTATGAGAGAGAGGGTGGATCATTAGGGGGCTGGGGGAGAGAGGGAGGGGTGGAGTTTAGGTATAGATGGAGTATACTAGAGAGAGAGTGAGAGAGTGGGTCAACAATGGCCAGGGGAGGATAGGGAGACACACACACACACACACACAGAGGATGGGGTATTATAGGTAGGGGAAGAGGAGGGGGTGATAGAGTCATAAACCAAGTTAGAGAGAGGAGTGGAGAGAGAGAAATATATGAATGGTTTTAGTGTTAAGGGGAGAAGGAGGTGTGTGTGTGTGAAAGAGAGAGAGAGAGAGAGAGGGGGGATGTTGGTAAGGGTTAGGGATAGGAGAGGGAGAGATAGGGTTGTTAAGGGTTATGGAGAGGAGAGGGAGAGATTGGGTTGCTAAGGGTTATGGAGAGGAGAGGGAGAGATGGGGTTGTTAAGGGTTAGTAAGAGGAGGAGGGTTAATGGTAAAGCAAGGAAATGGGATGACAAAGAGAGATAGTATGGAAGGTGGGAAGTGAGGGGGTGTTTGGGGGTTGAGAGAGAGAGAGAGAGAGAGAGAGAGAGAGAGGGAGATGAGTGATGTTGGAGCTAGGTGGAGGAATATGGGGGTCAAAGAGTTAGATAGGGGTTTAGTAATGGTTAGTTAGAGAAGGTGGGAGAGAGTGATAGAGAGAGGAGATGTGCTCGTGGTAGTGGTAGGGGTAGGTTGGCATGTGTGTGTGTGTGTGAGAGAGAGAGAGAGAGTGAGTGAGTGAATGAGGGTGGGAGGGATGTTGTAGTGGGTTGGGGGAGAGAGGGGGAATGGGGGTAGTGGGTAGGTTGATGAGTAGAGGAATATCTATGTGTGTGAGAGAGAGAGAGATAGAAAGAGAGAGTCAATGGGTGACTGGGGGAAGGTGTGGGCAATTAGGGGTAGAGATAGGAGGGGGTATGGTGGAGGGAAAGAGGTACAGGTCAAGATGCGGGGATGGTGTGGATGGATGTATGGAATATTAGGGAATTTAGAGAGAATTGGGGGTATAGGGTGGGGGAATAGAGAGAGAGAGAGAGATTGGGGAGTAAGTGATAAGGGTGGGAAATTAGTAGAGAGAGAGAGAGAGAGAGAGATTGGGGAGTAAGTGATAGGGGTGGGAAATTAGTAGAGAGAGAGAGAGAGAGAGAGATTGGGGAGTAAGTGATAGGGGTGGGAAATTAGTAGAGAGAGAGAGAGAGTGGGGGGGTTTAGTTGTAGGGGTAGGTGAGAGAAAGAGGGAGAGGGGAAGAGAGGTTTTTTATTAGTAGGGAGAGTATGAAAGGGGTTAGGGAGAGAGAGCAAGGGGCTTATATCTTTTTAGGGTCGAAGAGAGAGAGAGTGGTGTGGATTAGGTGTGGGTGGAGTGGGAGAGAGACTAAGAGAGTGAGGGATGAGCATAATAAGGGTTAGGGGGAATAGGTGAAGAGAGAGAGAGAGAGAGAGAGAGAGAGAGGTGGGGGGGAGGAGGAGGTTTAAACATAGGGGGAGGAGTAGGGTGGGTAGAGAGTGAGAGACAGGATAAGGGTTATAGGGAGAGAGAGAGGGAGAGAGGGGGGGTTCGTTTAAAAGGGAAGAGTAGGGCCATGTGAGTGAGAGATAGAAAATTGATGGTGTTAGGGGTTTCATGGGGATAGATAAGGGTTGGTATTAAGTGGTAATGTGAGGGTAACTAGGAGGGACACACACACACACACACACATAGTTACAGGGAGAGGGGAATTCAAGAGATGGGGGAGGGGGCTTAGGGAGTGTATGAATGGGGTTAGGGACAGAGAGGGAAATTTAGGGGTAGTGGGAGTCAGAGAAATAGGGAGGTATTAGAGGCATAGATTAGGGAGAGAGGTTTGGAATTTAGGTGTAGTTTGAGGAGTAAAGTAGAGAAAGAGTGACATAGGCATTTATTAAGGGTTAGAGGAAGAGAGGAAAGGAAGAGAGAGAGAGAGAGAGAGAGGCTTAGGGATAATATTGGTTGGGTTAGGTAGAGAGAGAGAAGGGGTTAGGACTACTGAGAGTGTTTGAATGGGAGGCAGGTGTTAGGGGGTTAGAGAAGAGATAGAGGTGTGGGGGTTAGACACAGTTGAAGGAGTTGGGTAAACATAATGAGGGAGGGGATTGGTAAGGGTTACGAGGAATAGGGGGATAGAAATAAAGAGGGGGAGGAGTGGAAGGATAGGGGTGTGTGTGTGTGAGAGAAGGGTGAGGTTAGTAAGGGCTAGGGAGAGTAAAGGACAGAGAGGGGGAGGAGTGGGATATGACGGTGTGTGAGAGAGAAATATAGATAATGGGTGATGTGGAGGTGTTAGGTGGTGGCGAGAGAGGCATAGGTGTGGGGGTAGGTGGAGGAGTAAAGCGGTGTGTTTTTGTGTGAGTGCATCTAAGAGAGAGAGAGAGAGAGAGAGAGAGAGAGAGAGAGAGAGAGAGAGCAATGCGAGGATGATGCGGGTGATAAGGTCTAGGGAGGAAGAGTGATGTTGCAGGAGAGAAACAGATGGAGATTGTGATAAGGGGAGGGGGGTAGGGTCTCAGGGAATATTATGGATATTAGAGAGAATTGAGGCATAGCATGGAAGAAGAGGGCGAGGGACTTGGGAGAGATATGAGGGTGGTAAGTTATGGGGGTATGGTGATTAGGAGAGAGGGAGAGAGGGTTAGCAGCAAGGGGAGTAGGAGAGAGAGAGAGAGAGAGAGAGGTGGATGGGGTTAGGAAGAAAGAGTGTGAGATTAGAGGAAGTGAGAGTGTGTGAGTGAGTGGGGGGGTGTTAGGTGTTTGGTTGAGAGAGTGAGGGTTTAGGCTTAGGTGTATGTGGCAGAATTTGTAATAGAGAAAGCAAGAGAGGTAATTAATATGGGTAAGGGGGAATATGGCAGAGAGACAGAGGGAGGAAATGAGCTTAAAGGTAAGATGATGAGTAGAATGGTGAAAGAGTGAGCTAGGGGGTAAGTAAGGGATAGAGAGAGAGAGAGAAAGAGAGATGAGAGGAGTGTGGGGGGGTTATTGGGGGTTAGAGGAGAGAGAGAGGGGTGGGTGTTAAGTTGTAAGGTAAGGATTATTAAGAGAGGCATAGAGAGAGGGGATATTAAGGGTTAGGGAGATGATTTGAGAGAGAGAGAGAGGAGGGAGGTTAGCTGTAGCAAAGGAGTAGGTTTGTGTGTGCGAGAGAGAGAGAGAGGGGGGTGGGGAAGTTGGGTGTTAAGGGGTTGGGAAAGAGAGAGTGGTGGGGGTTAGGGGTACGTAGAGGAGTATAGGGATGATAGAGAGAGTGTGTGTGTGTGTGAGAGAGAGAGACAGAGAGAGCGAGAGAGAATCGAGATTAAGGAGGGGAGGGTATGGGTGATTAAGTGTAGAGTGGAGGAGGGGGGTGGGGGAGAAAGAGCAGGGTGGGTATAGGGTGGGGGTAGAGAGAGAGAGAGAGAGAGAGAGAGAGAGAGAGATGGGGGGTATTATGTGGTACGAGATGCAGAATGAGGGGGGAGAGAGAGTGAGAGAGGGGGATATAGGGTTAGGGGTGGGGGAAGTATTGGAGGGAGAGAGAGGTGGTGGTAGGGGTGGTTATGCATAGGAAAAGTATGAGGGGGTTTAAGTAGAGAGAGTGGTGGGTTAGGGGTACTAAGAATGAGAGAGGGTGGTTTTAGGGGTTTGGAGGATTAAAAGAGGTGTGTGGATTAGTTTTAGGTGGAGGAGTATGGGAGAGAGAGAGAGTGAGTAGGGGTTGATAACGATTAGGGGGAAGAGGTGATGGAGAGATAGGGTGGGGGTTAGGTTTAAGTGGTGGAGTAGAGTGATGTGTCTGTGTGTGAGAGAGAGAGAGAGAGGGACTTGGGGATTGAATGGGGAAGGGTGTGGATGATTAGGGATAGCATGAGGATGGGGGTTCTAGCAAAGAAAGACATAGATATCTTGGTGGGGGGATAGAGGTAGGGAATTATGGAATATTAGGGAAGTTAGTGAAAATTGGGGTGATAATTTGGGCGTAGGGAGAGAGAGAGATATTGGGGGTGGTAATTTGTAAGGGAGGGGGATTAGGAGAGAGAGAGGGGGGAGTAGGTGTAAGTGGAGCAGGAGAGATAAAGAGAGAGAGGAATAGGGGTTTTTATGTCTAGAGAGAGTATGAGGTAGGTTAGGGGGAGGTAGTGGTGGGTTAGGGATAGTGAGAATGTGTGTGTGAGAGAGAAGCAGTGCTAGGGTGTTCGTGGAGAGAGTGAGGGGTGGGGGTTAGGCATATGTGGAGGAATAAGTTACAGATAAAGTGAGAGAGGTTGTTAGTTAGGGTTTTCTGAAATAAGGAATAGAGAGAGGGGGGAGTTAAAGGTATAGTGAGGAGTACAATGGTGAGAGAGTGAGAGAGGGGGGTGGTAAGGGATAAAATATTGAAACAAGAGTGTTTGTTGGGGGAAGAAGAGAGAGAGAGAGAGAGAGAGAGAGTAAGACATATATGGTGGAGTAAGTGATAGTGGAGGGGGGTTAGGGGAGAGAGAGTGGGGTGGTAGGGGGTTTTGGTGTAGGGGGAGTAGGAAAGGCAAAGGGAGAGGGGAGGAAGCAATGGTTATGGGTAGGTAGAGTAGGAGAGGTGTTAGGGAGAGAGAGAGGGATTGGCTATTGTGAGAGTGTGATAGGGACAAGGGTGTGTTGGTAGGTTTAGGGAGATAGAGCTAGAGGGGTTGGGGTTAGGTGTAGGTGGAGGATTAGGAGAGAGATAGAGTGAGAGAGGGGGTTAGTAAGGGTGAGGGATAATGGGTGAGAGACAAAGTTTGGGAGGAAGAGAGCGAGAATGAAAGAGAGAGAGGAGGGGGTTAAAGATAGTGTGAGTAGGGTGGTGTAGTGTGAGAGAGGGGGTTACCATTAGTGATAGATAGAGGGAGAGAGAGGTGAGGGGGTTTTGTGGTAAGGGGAGGAGTAGGGGTGTTTGTATGTTTGTTTGAGAGTGAGAGAATTGGACATGTTAGGGGGGTATGAGGGAGAGAGAGGATTTGGTTGTAAGTTGTAATGGTAGGGGGATTAGGAGAGAGAGAGAGAGAGAGAGAGAGAGAGAGAGAGAGGTGGTTAGGGAGAGGATGAGTAAGAGAGAGAGAGGAGGATTAGGTAGAGTACAAATGCGGTTAGATAGATAGAGAGAGATGGTGGGATTTAGTGGTGTGGTTAGGATTATATGTGTGTATGTTGGTGTGGGTGTGTGTGTGTGTGAGAGAGAGAGAGAGAGAGAACATGGAGGTGCTTGAACGTTTGACAAGTGGGGTTCATTATAAGCGCTGGAGTAGAGAGAGAGAGAAGGGTAGTGCAATATCGGGAGGGTGTGGTTGATTAGTTGTATGGTGGGTAAGGGATTTTGGGTAGAGAAAGATATTGAAATTGGGGTGGGTTGAGGGGATCTATCTCAAGGGAATTTAGAGAGAAGGGGGGATAAAGGGTGGGGGTATATATAGAGAGGGGATATTTTGGAGAGTATGCGAGGGGTTATGGAGAGTGATGGGATCTTAAGGGTAGTGATAGTGTATGAGAGAGAGGGTGGATCATTAGGGCATCGGGGGAGAGTGGGATGGGTGGAGTTCACGTATAGGTGGAGTAGAGTAGAGAGAGACAGTGAGAGAGAGAGAGAGAGAGTACGGGGTATTATAGGTAGGGGAAGAGGAGGGGGTAATAGAGTAGGAAATCGAGTTAGTAATGGTTAGAGAGAGGAGTGGAGAGATAGAGATATATGAGTGGTTTTAGTGTTAAAGGGAGATGGAGATGTGTGTGTGTGTGTGAGGGAGAGAGGGGGAGAGAGAGAGAGAGAGAGAGAGAGAGAGAGAGAGAGATAGAGAGAGAGAGGATGTTGGTAAGGGTTAGGGAGAGGAGAGGGAGATATGTGGTTGGTAAGGGTTATGGAAAGGAGAGGGAGAAATGGGGTTGTTAAGTGTTAGGGAGAGGAGAAGGGTTAATGGTAAAGCAAGGAAATGGGGTGATAGATAGAGATAGTGTGGTAGGTGGGCAGTGAGGGGGTGTTTGGGATTTGGGTGAGAGAGAGAGAGAGAGCAGGGGGGGTGTTGTTAGTGATAGGGGGAGGGGGGATACGAAAGAAATATGTAGAGGGTTCACAGGATTGGGGCATCGAGAACAAGAGACTGAGAGAGGTTCAAAGGGCATGTTTATGGTAGGGTATATAATAGGGGTATTGGAGAGAGATAATGGGGGTTTTCTTTAGTTATATTTAGAGACATAGAGGGGGTATTACAGGCTGGGGGAGAGAGTGAGAGATGTGGGGGTTAGGTGTATTTGAAGGAATAAGGGAGAGTGAGCATAAGAGAGGGGTTTAGTTAGGGTTAGGGGGGGGCGAGAGAGAGAGAGAGAAAGAGAGAGAGAGAGAGAGGAGGGGGTTATGGTAAGGGAAACAAGGGTTTAAGGGGATGGGGAGTTGGATAGAGGGAGAGATGGAGGCTTAGGGAAATTATGAGTGGGGTAAGGGAGAGAGAGAGGGTGGGTTAGGGGTAGTGAGAGTGTTTACGAGAGAGGGTAGGTGTTAGGTGGTTGGGTTAGAGAGAGAGGGTTTGGGATTTTGTGTAGGTGGAGTAGGGTAGAGAGAGAGTTGGAGAAGGGGTTAGCAAGGAGAGAGAGAGAGATAGAGAGGGAGAGAGAAGAGGATGGGGTGATACATGTAGGAAGAACAATAGGTGATTAGAGAGTGAGAGGGAATTAGGAATGCTTAGGGAGAGGAGTGGAGAGAGATAGAGGAGGAGAGAGATTAGTGTTAGGTGGAGAAGTAGGTGTGTGTGTGAGAGAGAGAGAGAGTGAATAATGGGAAATATGGTGTTGAGGGTTTCAGAGGGAGAGAGGGTTGGGGTTAGGGGTAGGTGGAAGAACATAGGTATCTGTGTGTGCGTCTGTGTGTGTGAAAGAGAGAGAGAGAGGGGGGGGTTTAGCTGTAAGGGGAGAGAGGAGGTTAGGGGGGTGGATTAGAAAAATTATGAGTGGGGTAAGTGAAGACAAGGAGAGAGAGAGATAGAGAGAGGGGGGTCTTTGGAGGGGGTGGTTATGGGTAGGGAGAGTAGGAGTGGGGTTAGGGAGAGATAATTGGGGGTTACATGTAGTTAGAGTGCGAGATAGGGGGTGTTAGGGGGTTGGAGGAGAGAGAAAAGGTTGGGGTTTAGGTTTAGGTGGGGGAGTGGGGGAGAGAGAGAGTGAGAGAGAGGGTAAATAAGGTTCAGTGGGAAGAGGTGAGAGGAGGGGGGCAAGGGAGGTGGAGGGGGTGCTAGAGGTAGGGGGTCTGAGAGTCAGAAAGTGTTAGGGAGAGGAGGGGAGAGAGAGAGAGGATGGTGGTTCGGAGAGAAGGAGAGAGGGTTGGGGTTTAAGGGTAAGTGGAGGAGTAGAGAGAGAGAGAGAGAGAGAGAGAGAGAGAGAGATGGGGGGTGGTAAGTTGTAGGAGAATGGGGTCTAGGATAAAGAGAGTGAGAGAGAGATATTTAGGGGTATGGGGAGTAGGAGAAAGAGAGGGCGGTGGAGGGGATTTTTATGGGTAGGAAGAGTAGTAGGGGAATTAAGGGAAAGAGATTGTGGGTTTTACACATAGTGAGAGTGAGGGAGAGAGAGGGGTTTAGTGTTAGGATATTGGGGGAGAGAGAAAGGGGTTTGTGTTAGGTGTAGAGAGAGAGAGAGAGAGAGAGAGAGAGAGGGAGAGAGGAGGGGGTTAATGGTATGGGATGAAAAGATGGGTGAGAGAGAGAGAGAAGGAGGTTGGTAACAATTAGGGAGAGAACATTGTAAGGGCTAGAGTGACAGAAGGGGTTGGTAAAGTTAGGGAGAGGGGGGGATTTAATGGGAATGTGAGGAGAAAGGGTGTGTGTGTGTGTGTGTGTTAGAGAGACAGAGAGAGAGATTTTGAGAGATGTGGGGTGGTAAGTGTGGTAGGGGGATGATATAGTGGCTAAAGTAGCTATGTTTTTGAGGAGTTATGTGTAATAGGGGTTAAAGTAGATAAGGGTTATAATGTATAGTGTATGTTATAATTACCAAGGAAATAGATCCTAACTCCTAGGTTGCATGAATAGAGTGTCAACAAAGGGGGGTCCCTCGTTAGACCACTTCAAAAACCTTGTGTATACATGGTGGACCACCCAAATTGGGGCGTACTAGTAGGGCTTCTCTGGGAGTTACCTCCCTCCACCTATTACTAGTGCAACGACGTCCCAGTTCCTAGTTACAACAAAAGGAACATGTGTCAAGATACCGAGTTAGGAAATTGTTTCCAGGCAATTTCCCAAAATGGTCCTTTGAAAACACTCTAGAAATGACTTTAATAGAAACCCTATGGTCAACATACTAATGCAAACAATATAAGAAAAATATAGAATTTAATGTCCATACAAAATATTTTCTACAATCTTATTCTAATTTAAATCTTCTAACTAAACTTTTATATATAAAAGAAAGATATCATTAACTATTAAAAAAACATTTAAATTTTATTTTACCATCATTAAAGTAAGCAAGATAACAATTATAATTTAACAACACTCTAAAATATTTCAACAACCACAACAAAATAATCAATATAGTATCATATCATAAAATATATATAAAACCAAGTTTAATAAATTTCAATTATTAATATTTTCCAAACTCAATGAAAATAATTAATACTTTATCATACCATAAAATGTGCATAAGAAAAGAATTACAATGCAACTCAATTACTAATATTTTGCAAAATCAATTACTAACAAAATTTTTAAACAAATTTAGTTATTAACATATATCAAACCAAATTACTAACCTATTGGTAATTAAAAATGTTATTTCTAAAATTAGATAAATGATTAGTATCTTTGGATAAATAAAAGAGATACAAAATGTGAACACCTATACACAAATAACATTCAAAGTTACATAGGTTATAAATTTAAAATACAAAATGGAGAAATATTGATATCTTAAATTCATATTTAAAAAATACATGACATGGACCTATCTAATTGTTATCTTTTCCCTCTAGAGTGGACATGGAATAACCAATTTTTTTCACTAGAATGAACATGTACCTACCTACTTGTAATATAATGAGATAATTCACTTGCAAAAACATAAACTAATAATGTGATTAGAAAATGGATTAATTTTTTTAATAAATTTATATTCAAATTGAGGATATAAGATATTCAATCCAACTAAATTATACAAAATACATGGAAAAATCTAAGTTTCCACTACAAAAAAAATAACAATAAATAAACAAAAATACTCACAATCCATCCCAACAACTCCCTATAAGATTATTTTTTATCCTTACAAGATGATTTTTTATTAAGATTTATAGATTGTGTAGTTTATGAGGTACCAATAGAAAGCCTAGATGATTTTTTATTAAGATTTATAGATCGTATATTTTATGGGGTACGGATAAAAAGCCTAGTGCAAACCTTTTTGTAACCATGAATATTAAATGTACCAATTCAATTTATTTTCTAACCAACCAGATAATGACAACTTGATTTAGTTTTGACAACTTGATTTAGTTTTCCAAATCTTATCTAAATTTTGTTTTTGGAAAAGCAAAAAAAATTCAATGATTTGATTTTAATAATAAAAATAATATATATGTAATTATGACGTAATTTTGTAAAAAAAATTCTAAAGTCTAGATCTCTCGGCTCCTATTGCATTTTAAAAATTACTAAAGTCTAAATCTCTCCCCTCCTATTGGTTTTGCATATATAGGTTGCGAAAAGCCTTAGGGTTTAGAGGTGGCATCACATTACGTTTTGGTTGCGTGTGGGCTAGATTTGATATCTGTTGCACATTGTCTTGCGTCCGGTGCTTATTAGCACATAGACTTCGCAAATGGAGCGAAGAGGGACCGCGCTGTAGCCCACTTGAAGTGGCGTAATTGAGGCCAAAGCCGTGTAGCGCTGCAATGAAGTACTGAGCAGAAACTACGTTGACATGAAATCAAATTTTAATTTTAAATTATGTGTAATGTTTTTATTGGATATCAATTCTGAATTTGACTGTTGTCGGTATTTTCCGTAAACCCTGTGAGAGGACCTCGGGCCGGCTACAGTTGCACCCTGGTTTGCAATAGAGCTCTCATGATTACACTTGGGCACGCTTGAAGCCCGCTCAGAGCGCCCATTTCAGCAGCATGTGCGCAGGTTAACATGAAAGGAGCTAGCCGTTTTAATGTCCCAAAAATACTACTTCCTTTGTCAAAGTCTTAAAGCTATTTCTCATTAATAAAGGGAAAAGGTATTCAACTCTTCTAAAAACCGCACAAACCAGGTTTCAGAATGGAAAACAAGTTTCAGCCAAAGAAAAAGACAGAATATGGGGAATATATACAACAAACCAAAAACTAGTCAACACCAAGGTTTGGCATCCAGCGTGATAAGGGGCAGAGGGTGAGAAAGCACACTGCAGATAACGGGTAGGGCAATGGAGGAAATGCATGCACAGTGGCAGCATAGAGAAAGCGAATAGTTGAACGTTTACAAAACCAAACGTGCGTTGGAACATCAAACAATGGTCGCCCATCATATTCGATGACGTGTATGCAGACCGTACTTGTCAAAATCAATAACAAAAAAATGTTGAAAAAATGAAATGCAAACTAGCTTTATCTGGAATTATCACTCTATTGAAACGCCATTCACTCTGAAATCGAAATAATCGTAAACTCTTGCAATTTTCCATACCATTCTAAAATTGAAATAAAAATAATTTATTTAACTTTATTCAGAACATGAAAGAACTCTACTGCTACAACTCTTACAATTTTATACATACCAAGTAATGGACCGAAAATATCACCAATCTAACTTAGACATATCACCTATCATCTATCTTCGGTTCTTATCAAAAATGAAAATAAAATTATTATTACACTGCCAAAATTTGGTATGAACAAAATATGAACATACCTAGAAACCAAAACTCACGATATATATGATGGCAACTTATGCCTTTATAGAATCATGATGTCATCCACGATCTCATTCAATACGATTTAATTACTGCAAACGCACAACAAACTAATAACATATATGAAAGTCAATAACATTAATGTGTTTTCTGGTACAGAGTTATGTAAAATACAATTGTTACAACAAAATAATCTAATAATTTGAGTTTATGATTCTTCAATTTTATTTTATTAATCATTTAGACTAAATCATTAATTATGTAAGTTACTTTTAGGTTTCAGTCATCCAACATAAAATTGGTTAAGTACATTTTCGTGTAGGATCATCTTACCATATAAAAAAAATAGTGATTATTACTAATGCAAAGTAAAACCCTATACATATAATAAATCTTAAAATTATTTCAAATAAATATATTTAAAAAATAAAAATAAAAAAATAAAAAAAATTATATATGATAAATCACTGAAAATGCCATATCTAAAATGAAAATAAAACCGTTATTACAGTGCTAAACATTTGCTATATACAAAAATATGAAGATACCTAAAAACCGGACCTCACCACACCACATATGCCCAGAATAGTATCAGAATGACAGCCACATAGCCAAACTTTCTCATACATATTAAAATACCCAATCAAAATGTCATTAAAATACAGATTAATTACTTTACAAAATCAACAAACAGAATAACATATCTAAAATCCAGGCTTTTTTTCAAACAATATAACAACCTGAGTTTTGACTACTAATCCAGCTTTCGTAATGAGGTCGACCATTACCATATCACGAATCCTCTCTCCTGGAAATTTTATATGAATTCAATCCTGAAACGAAGCGAACAACCCTTCATTCTAAACCGAGAAATATAACATGGATATAGATTTTTTTAATTTACTTGGTAACGATGTTGAAGACAAAACCCTCCTCTCGACTGTCGCTTTGTAATGGAATAACTGTTTCGACCACATAACCTTGTTTCTAAACAATACAAGGAACATAGTTGAGACTCTGATTAACCCCAGAAACTCTTTAGTATTGCTATCCATTCAAATACAAAGGAATGAACATCAAATCACTAGAGAAATCAGAAATTGAACACCATTTTTTACCACAGAAATCGAACAAATGACAGTTACTATCAGTTCACTACAGAAATCTCAGAAGTCGAACACCATTTTTTACCACATTGATAAAAGAGAAACAAACATACCCTCTTGGCGGATGTGGATGATAAGCGTGTTAGGAAAGTAGAAACAAAGTCACCCACTCGTTGTTCTTAAAATTTTGAAGTCCTCGCATCGTTCACCCACGTCGATTACTAATCACCCACTTCGTTCGGCTTCAGGAAGTGAAGTTAGATTCATATCACCCTCCACTTCGCTTTTCCAACGCGCCGTTGGATTCATATCATACAACTGTACTTCATGTCCATATCCAAAACCCAACAACGATTAAGAAATTCAACCTAAGAAAAAGACCTAAACCTAGCGGCAATTTAGTATGCTCTCCGGAATAGTAACGATTAAGGATGGTCCTCTCCAAAGAGACTGTCGAATCAATCTCAGGGAAAGTTCATGGCTCGACTCTCTACCATAGAGAGGCTGTCCATACCAGTTAGCACAGAAACAAGCAATTATTTAAATAGAATAATAAATAGTTACAGGGTCAATCCTCACTGCAGAGGTCGCCGAACCTGATCCATATCGATGCAAACTCCAGTCAAGAAATCAACAACAAAACAAAATGCCTTCCATTCATAACTACGCACAAATTCCATACCGAAAACCAATGTTAATATATGTTCTTCTTATGCGGTTCTCTAAAGTTTGGGAGACAAATAAAATGATTGTTATTGTAACGTGTATAAATTTTTCGCATAATTAAAAAAAAAAATTGTTACATAACAACTCATCAAAATAACAACACAAAATAAAAATATCGGTATGCTCTCAGAAATAGTAACGATTAACCTTCATGACCAGAATCAGGAAGAGATTTGAGGTGATTTGAAGGCGAATCACAAGGCGACTCGCGCATTTGGGCAAAATTTCTGAAATAGACTGTTTCTGCAATTGTATGTATGGACAGAATAAAAGAGAAACTATGTTATTCGCTAACAATAAATTTATTCACCGTAATTTAGAATAGAAATTAAAGGAGACATTATGTATATGGATGGATGAACTACTGAGGGTAATTCTCTTACCAGCATGGCATAATGAGATATATGTAGAAAAGAATCTGTACCTAACGCTGCGGCCATCACAAGGGTTAAGAATTTGAACGGAGGAAGCGTATCCGAGGCGAATTTTCTGCCTAGACTGTTTCTGCAATTGTATAGGATTAGTCAAATTACTAAGCAAAAGAGTTTGCAGCATTGTAGAGGATTCCAAAACCTGCTTACCCACATAAAATATGCCGAAGGTCATTCCGAAGCTTTTGTTTCTGCAAAGCATTTAAACAAACGGATTACAATCGCGGCCATTGAAATCTATAGTCTAAGCCTTTCATATAATGGCACCTGGCACCCTGTGATCTATGAACCTTGCTGGCCGGTAATTAAGGACAATGAGCACGGAGATAATGAGAAGTAAAAGCATGACAGCCAGACTCTAGTAATTTATCGAGAGAAAACGAGTAAGGGAGCTGGGCAGTATAAATTTCATTGGAGCATTAATTTTACCTGTCAGTAGGCAAGTACACACCGCCCATAGGAGGGCAATTCCAGGTGGCCTCTCGTAATATCCATCCATCTGCAAGGAAATCATACAAGCATGTCAACCCCAATCAACCGAGTAACACAAAACAAAAAGAATCCGGAATCGACCGACTTGTTCAAGGGGAGTTGGAATCCTAACATTTCCTTTGATATTTTACCTCCCTCGCTCGCGCATTTGGGCATCAGCTCAAGCTTCGCAGCAGTTTCAGATATAGCTGAGGCGATCTTCGTCGCGGCCCTCTCCATCTCGGCCCGCTCCATCAGATCTCATTGGCCAAGTTTGTTCTGTTAGCTGCGAGGGGAGTGCTACCTCACTCAATAACAAAACCCGAATATCTTCAGGTTCCAAATCTCAATAACAAGTGTTCGAATTTCAAAATGCACATTCACCCAATTCGATTTACTAATGATGAAGAATAGATCACCGTTGGCTTTTTGGATGAAGAAGACCGTTATCATGCAACGCTTAGTAATGATGCTGTTGTGATTTCACAATGATGCTTTTTTTATTTAATAATGATGCTTTTGTGATTTAATAATGATGCAACTCGGAGTAAACGCATAGTGGAGTTTCCTTTTGAAATAACGTGGAGTTTGGAGTTTCCATATTGTTGATTACATTTCATTGGATTGTTTGTCAGTTATGGTTTGATTTTTGTTTAGGTTATAATTAGATTTTATGTATATTTATTTTAAACATTTATATTTTAATTGTTTTTATCAAATAAAATTCTTAATTAGATTTGATTTTTAAAATTATTATAAAATATGATTTTTATTTTAAAATATTTTTTAATTTAATTTTTTCCAAACACTTAAATAATCAAATGTTATCATAAATTATTATAAAATATGATTTTTATTTTAAGATATCTTTTAATTTAATTTTTTCCAAACACATAAATAATCGAATGTTATCTAAAAATTACATTTAATCTCCATGGACAACGCTCCATTTGCTTTTGCAAGGCGGAGTAAACGCTACCGCTCATGGTGTAGATGTTTTGATAGATGTTTACCATTTAAATTTGAGGTTCGAGAGAGTGTTTTGAAATAACGTGGAGTTCCGAGTTTCAAGGGTCTTGGTTAGTTATGATTAGATTTTATTTTTCATCATTAGATTACATCGGATTGGATTGTTTGGTAGTTACTTGTTTGTGAGTTATGATTTGATTTGAATCTTGTTTTTTATTGATATTTTGTCTATTTTTATGTTAGGTTAATCGTACTTAAAATAAATTTTAAGATATTTAAAAATTTAAATTTAATGAAATAGAATTAAAATTTTAAAATATTTTTTTTTAATTTAAATTATATATATTTTTAATATTAAATTTTATAATAATCATAAATAAAATTTATGTAAAGTGTAAAGTAATTGGTAATGAGTAATTGAGATGAAAAGTTGTAAATGGAAGGTCTCGAGTTCAAATTGAAGGTAATGATCTTATATGATATGATAAGTTATAAAAATATTTTTCTTGTTCTTTGTGAATAATAATGATAAGACAAGTTCAATGGATTAAGATTTTTTTGGCATAATTATTGATTATGGTAGAGATATAGGTGATGCATTGAACCTCTGAGAAGGAAAATTGTCTTGTAAGTTATATATGGTCAAGAGGAGCTATGTTGAATTACCCCTCTCTGTTTGCTTACACAAAGAATTCTTGAGTCTCTTTTGTAAGGTGGAGGTTATCATGTTTATAACATTTTATTATATTCTAGTGGGAAGGTTTTGTAAGGACACTTGATTTATAAATACATGATTATTGTGATATTGATAATGCGCTCTCCATAAGATGATGTGGCAATATTATACCAACTCATGGTTGTATGTCCTATCATATATATGTTGCCCCATGTAATGCACTTTATAACAATCACAAACATTGTAATAAAACTAAGATCTATTCTATAATTAAATTAAGATCTATGGGTAGTGTGAGGTGCAAAGGTTATGAATACATTGTCATGACTATTAAGTTACATTGTCCTCGTGATAGATCTTATTATATAACTATATTATAGCAAGAAAAACAACAACATAAATGCATTGTTTGATGTGCTTCAATTCTATTGTTGCACTTGTACACTTGTGTAACAGAAGCATCAAAGCAACTTTAGATATTTTATAAATTAATCATTCATTTAAAAAAAATTCCTTGTTGATGCCCCTCTATATATCTAAGGTGCCACATACCAAGTTAATTTAATATTTTTTTTACTAAATATTAGTGTCTACACAAATATTTGGTGCACTAGCACATAATGTAGATTATATCTAAAGATACACTAGTGCATAGGTGTGACATGGTTGAGTTAGACTTCCATTTAATATTAATCCTTTTTTTTTCAATGCAAACCATGTTAACATATTTATTAAGAAAGACTTGAAACATATTTTGTTAAAAAAAAATTATTTTTAATTTATGAGCTTGTTTGCCTATCTTATTGTAAAATATGATTTTGACTTTAAACAAAATATTAATTCAATTTTTTTTTAACTTTATTTTATTTTTAACTTTTTTGAAATTTCACTTTTATTAAATTAGATTTTATGATTTGGAAAATGTCTTTTTATACAACAAATTAAAGAATAAAATTTTAGTAAGCATAAAATTTTTATATAAAAGACAAAATGTTTTAACTCTTAAAATTAATATCTCTTTACTATTGAAATCCTTATATAAATAAATGTGTTGTATAATAAATTATATTGATTTAATTAGCTTTCAAATTATATATATATATATATATATATAATATTACAAGAATGCACCTTGTCTTTTAGAGTAATCAATTTGTGGTTTGTAAATAATAATTCTTGATTTATGGTTTTCAATAGTAGACTTTTATCCTATCCATATAAATTTATCCAAAATTACAATTTAATCTCACATTTAAAAAAAATATCATTTATTATTTTAAAATTTCAATTACATTATTAATAAATTTAAACCATAAATTATAAAAAAAATCAACTTTATAAAAAATCATAATAAACAATTAAGTAAAATAAAATAAAACATAACCATCAACTATAGATAAACTCATCTCTCTTTCATTTGGCTTATATGAATAATGACCAAATAAAAAATAATCAATAAATCTTATGTAAATTTTATTGATTAGAAACACAAAATTAAATGTATCTTAATATTGTGTGATAATGAAAATATCTCTATTGGAGAAGGAAAGGAATATATTATAACCTAGTTATCAATTCAATTATCCTAGTTAATATGTGTGCCATGACTCCCAACTCAAATTCAACCTCATAATTGGACTTGTGTTAAGTGTTTTTATTTTTATTTTTATTTTTATCTCTTCATTTTCTTCTAGATATTTATTATTCTCCTTTAACTAATAAAATTTAGAATTGTTTCTTCATTTTTTTTAGATATTTATTATTCACCTATTACTAATAAAGATTAGAATTGTTTTCTCTATTTTCTTATGGAGAAAGTTAAAAATGAATAACAACACTAGTTTTCTTAAAAGTTTAGGATATATAAAAAATAAATATCTTGGCAAAAGACATAATCATGATATAAGATAATAATTTTATGTTATTTATTTCCTTAAAAGTTTATATACATGATATATAAAGAATAAATATCTTGGAAAAAGACATAATCATGATATAAGATCATAATTTTATGTTATTTATTAATTAAATTTTAAAATATTAAGGCACCTGTGAATTTTTATCCAAATATTTCTATTTCTTCCAACTCAATTGTGATGTAGCTACCATTCATACTTTTCTTGTCTTATCTTTTAAAAAGGATAGTAATAATTTAATTATTATCATTTAATTTAATTATTTTAAAATTTTATTTAATTTAGAAATAAATATATTTTAAGTTAAATATATATATATATATATATAACATTAGTCTATTAAATTTTACGAATTAAATCTAAAACAAATTAATTTATAAAACAACAAAATGTTTATAAATGGAATAAATATATAATTAAGCATAAAGACTCTCAATTGGGTTGTATCTCCTCAACTAAAAGACTTTTCCCTAGAATAGCGTTCAAATAACTTACAAAGTTTGAATATCTACTTGATAGACAAGCCCTACCTTATTGACACGAGATAATGAAAAGGAGAGATGCTTGAACACTCTAGAGGTATTAAACTTAGCAATCTAAAAAACCCACCATATTTTCTCCCAAACAATTTTTTTGTAATATCCCTCTGTGACCCCTTTCTTGTTGTAAATGTAATACAAGATATAAATTGTAGTTATGTAAATGTTCCTCGCGAGGCCAAGGCCCTGCCAATGAACATTGTAAGCATTGTTATGATTCAGTAAGTTGAACCATGCCATAATTAAAGCATGGCAATGTATGATGAAAATTGGGAATTGTTAACACCAAAAAATTACTCACTAGTTCATTCCTTTAGACACATAACCTTGTTGACCATTTTCCCTATCATTCTAGCCTCCAAAACCTTAAAAATGTCCAAATGGGTACCTAAAAAGGAAAAAATCTCCTTTCTACCTCCTCAAATTAACTCAATTCTTTCAAAACATAACACAAACCCCAAAAAGGGGGTCTAAAGTTCCCAAAATCAAAATAAAAAGGGAGTAAACAAAAGAAAATTCAAAAGAGAAAGAAAAAGAGGGCAAAAAACCCTAAAAACTCTAACCTAAACCATTTTGGTACCCAAAACCATGGTTGTTTACTCCACCACCCAAAAACTTATAAAAAGGTGATGGAGGCCCCTCATTTACCATCCGCCACTCACCTTACCCTTATGCTTCTCAAATGACTCTAGAACTCTAGCCCAAACCACTTGAGCTACCGTTCTCCCCTTTGAATCAATATTGGGCCCAACCTTTGAGCATTTGGAGAAGAGAAGGAAGCCACGTAGTACTAGTGCATCGATCCCTATGACTGCAAAAACTCCATCGGCCTCATATTTGAGGTAAAAAATTCTTTATGCCAACCCTTGTTTGCATTTATAAAAAAAATCAAGATTTATTTTACTCTTTCTTGTACTCTTTTCATGTTTTCCATTATAGTTTAGATTTACTTTCCATGAATATGTTAGCTTAATCTTGTATTGTTTTTTTTTTACATTTAACTCCTTACCTTCCTTCAAACTGCTGCTAAGGATTCCATTATCCTTAGCACGTGCTCTTTTGCACGAGCGAGGGTGAAAAACCATGCTACAGATTGGCGACTCTACTGATTGAACCTTTGGTCTGTTAGTCTTTATTTTTCCATTTTTCATTCTCTTTAAGTTAGTTTTAGGCCGTTAACGTGTTGAAAAACCCTTTTTTTTGGTCGGTTGCCATTTCTTGCACCTGTTTTTTGCGCAGAAAAAGCACACTTTTGAGACACACAGCTGCAACCTGAGGCACGACTATTCAGATCTTTTTCATGACTTGTAGCAATGGCCGACAACGCAGGTCTCCCCGACCCTTTCCATGACCCTGACCGTGCCCTTCAATACCTACACGTGTCCCCGATTGCTGCCTACTACTCCCTGCACATGGTCCCCGATCGTTCCTTCTTGACTCCCACATGCGGCCCCAACCACTGAGGCCCCCCCTTCCCACGGCCCCCCGCTCCAGTTCTCGGCCCCGTCGCAGTGCCACCGCTCAAAGTCGTGGCCCACGATGCTGCGTTGTCGCTCTCGACCGCAACCCCTACCGCAGGCCCCCCTGCCACCGTCGTGGTCTTGATCGTGAAATCCACCACCATCATCAAAGAGAGAAGAAAGATATGAGATGCTTCACTTGTAATGAGAAGGGACACTTTTCCTTAGAGTGTCCCAAGAACAAAAGGAACTCCAACAACAACAACAACAACAACAAGAGAAACAAGAAGAGATATCATGCTCATGCTCCTGAAGATGATCAACCTCCCACGAAGAAGACTAAGGTAGAAAGTGAAGACTCTTCAAGTGACGATGAATATGTTCTAATCTCTTCTCTCACAGGTACTGTTACACATGGGTGTAATGATTGGCTTATTGATAGTGGTGCTTCTAAAAATATGACGGGATTCAAAGAATCTCTTATGGACCTATCTGAACATGCTTCACCTCATAAGGTGAAACTTAGGGATGACTATCAATACCCTATAAAAGGAATTGGTGAAGCCTCCTACAAGTTAGACTCTGGGAAGTATTTAAACATGTAAGATGTTCGATATGTACCTAGACTCAAGAAGAATATTCTGTCCATATCATCTTTGGATGCGAAAGGGATGAGAGTTGCATTTGTGGATGGCCAAGTACTTATGTGGCCAAAAGGTAAGACCATAGATGATGCAGTAGTGATTGGAGAGCAAGAGGGAGGATTGTACAAATTGAAGGGACAACCTGAACATGCCATGGTAAATGAATCCATGGAACCAAGTGAACTTTTGCATAGAAGTCTTGCTCATGTACACTATAGGACACTACCAATTGAAAATAAAGCAGTAGAAGGTCTTCTTGAAATCCAGTCAAAGCATGAAGGTGTTTGCAAATGGTGTGCAAAAGGAAAGAACACAAAGAAGGAATTTTCAAGTAGTAAAAGCAAAGCAAAAGGAATTTTGGAAATTATCCTCTTTGATGTATGTGGTCCAATGTCATCGAGTTCTCTGAGTGGGTATGTATATTATGTTTCTTTCATTGATGATTTATCTAGGAAGACGTGGGTTTATTTCGTGAAGAACAAAGATGAAGTGTTTGATAAATTTAAGGAATTCAATGCCTTGATAGAAAATAAAACTAATAAGAAGATCAAGACCTTTAGATCCGACAATGGTGGAGAATTCACTTCAGGAGACTTCAAGAAGTTATGCAGTGATTCAGGGATTAAAAGGGAGTTGACCACTCCTTACAATCCACAACAAAATGGAGTTGCAGAAAGGAATAATAGAACAATCATGGAAGCATCATGAGCAATGCTTGATGACCAAGATCTACCCATGCACCCATGAGGTATAGTGAAAGCTCAAATGCATGCAAAATCTACTTTCCAGGGCTCAAGAAGATTGACATCAGTAGGGATGTGACTTTTGATGAAAACTCAACATACATCAAATCAAGAAAAACACCTGTTGAAGACTATGAAGAACCAAGTATATAAGGAACACAAGACACCACCATGAACAAAGCAATACCAGAAGTGGATCATGAAATAGAAGATCCGCAAGAACCTGTAGATCCACCCCGTGAGAAGAACTCTCACAAAAGGAAACCTGCATGGGCTAGAGAGCTCATCCAAGATGCAGAAAGGTATGGAATTCCAGAGGAGGAACACAGAGAAAGAAAAAGGACAAGGCCACACACCAGATATGTTGCCTTACTATGTGACATTATGAACAAAGAACCTTCTAGTTATGAAGAAGAGGTGGAAAAGAAATAATGGAGGGATTCCATGGTTGAGGAATACCAATCAATCAAGAAGAATGATGTTTGGGATGTGGTCCCAAGACTAGAAGGGAATTCTATTGTGACTTCCAAGTGGATCTACAAGATCAAGCATGCTACAGATGGTAGCATAGAGAAATACAAGGCAAGGTTTGTAGCTCGTGGGTTCTCCCAAAAAGAGGGGATAGATTATGAAGAGACTTTTGCACCTATAGCCAGATACACTTCCATCAGAACAATACTTGCTCTGGCTGTAGTAATGAAGTGGAAGACAAACCAGATGGATGATAAGACAACTTTCTTAAATGGTGTAGTTGAAGAGGAAGTGTATGTGGAGTAGCTACTCAGTTTTGAGACACATGACACAGAGTCATATGTGTGCAGATTGAAGAAAGCCTTGTATGGCTTGAAGCAAGAACCCAAAACATGGTAGGACAGGATATACAGCTTCCTGTCCAGTTTGGGATTTACTAAGAGTAAAGCGGATTCCAACCTTTACTACGAGGTTGAGGAAGGCAATCCAATGATACTCCTATTGTATGTGGATGACCTGTTTGTGACAGGTGACGATAGATTGATTGCCGACACGAAGAGAAAGCTTGTTGCAGAGTTCGAGATGAAGGACTTGGGTATGATGCATTACTTTTTAGGTATGGAGGTGTGGCAGAGTGCAGATGGAATCTCCCTTGGACAACAGAAGTATGCAGTATAGATTTTGAAGCGGTTCAGGATGATGGATTGCAAGGCCATGGCCACACCTATGGAATCGAACATGAAGCTATTGAGTGATGCTTCATCAGAGTTGGTTGATGCGATGATGTATCATCGGATGATTAGGTCCTTGATGTACCTGATGAACACGATACCATATATTTGCTTTGCAGTGAACACCTTGAGCCAATTTCTGAGAAATCCTAGACATGTTCACCTAATTGCTGTAAAGCGAATCAAAAGTTTAACCTGGAGGGTTATGTTGATTTAGATTGGCAAGGCAGTGATGTAGATAGGAAGATCACTTCAGGGTGTTTCTTTAGTATGGGATCAGGTGTGATCTATTGGTTTAGCAGGAATAAATCCTGCATAACCCTCAGTACATCTGAAATAGAGTATCTCGCAGCCTGTTCAGCTAGTTGTTAGCCAGTATGGATAAGGAAGCTATTGTCTGATTTGTTTGATCTCCAGTTGGATTCTACCTATATCTTGTATGACAACCAGAGTTGTGTGAAGTTATTTGAGAACCCAGTGTTCCATGACAGGTCGAAGCACATCGATATCAATTATCACTATATCAGGGATATTGTGTAGAGAGGAGCAGTGAAGCTCTAGTATGTTGTGATAGATGAGCAGATTGTAGATGTGTTGACCAAACCACTATCCAGAGTGAAGTTTAATTACTTCAGAGAGAGGATTGTTGTTCTTCAGATAGAAGATAATTCAAAGAAGGAAGTGATGGGACACATTTGCAAGAGCCATTCCAAGCATGGTGGTAGGAGGATCCTTCTCATGGCTGTGGATGTAAGCGTTGTGTGATGAGCATCATGACGATGCTCCAGATGATGTTCTATGATCAGGATGATCATGTGCTGATGATATGCACCAGGATGATGCTATGACGATCATCAGGATGATCATGAGATGATGATGTGCATTAGTATGATAGACTATATGATGATGATCAGTATGATCATGAACATTAGGGTGATGCTCCGTGTGAGTATGATCAGGATGATCATGAGTATCGGGATCATACTTCATGGCCGATGACAGGTTGTGCGATAAGCATATAATCTTTCCCTGGGCGATTTCCAGATAATCTTGCGAGGTTTTTCCTGTGGCATATAATAGATCCCTCGGATATATAGAAAATGGTATTTCGAGGTTTTGCTTGGGAGGACATATAATATTTCCCCTGGATATTTGCATATACTCTTGCGAGGTTTTTCCTATGGCATATAATAGCTCCCTAGGAGATCTGGCAAATTCTCTTTCAAGGTTTTGTCCTTGGCATATAATATTTCCATGGGAGATCCGATAGGTTGAGCAATAAGCTCGTAATCAGTCCTGGGATGGTCTTTCAAGGTTTTACCATACCACATGTAATCAGTCATGGAGATCCGATAGGTTCTAGGCACATAAAAGTCCTGGGATGCTCTTTAGAGTTCTTATTGGTCGTGCCATGCACATAAACGTTCCTCGGACACTATTTTAAGGTTTTTGTTGATGTATTTGTAACTTCGAAAGATATTCACTTGTATATTGTATGTATTAAATTTGTACTTTATTGTATCCCCAACAGAGATGTATTATTCCTCTGATTGGAAGTGTTGTCAGTTGTAATTGCAAGTGTCACAAGTTATATTGTAAGTGTTGTAACATATACTTGATGGGTTATTAGATCACCTTGATGGGGTTGACCTTGTATGAGTCATGTGGTTCAAAGGGTTATTAGACCACCTTAGTAGGGGTCAGCCCAGTCAGCATTGTGTTAAGTGGTTAAGTTGAGGCCGACCTAGTTGAGTAAAGGTCCAGTGAAAGTTTGGGTATAAATAGAGAGTGCGTCTCTCTTATTTTACACATTATATTATTCACTCACTTTGCATTAGTGAGAGAGAGGAGGAGTGTGCACAAGTGGAGGAGGAGCATGATGTTGAAGTTATCTATCTCTTGGGTATGAACATGGTGATCCTTGTATTGATGCTTATTCTATCGCTGAGGAAGTTGCAGGGTTTTTCACCTTCTTGGTTTTCCCTGGTGAAATGTTTTGTGTCCCTTGTCTCTTGTCTCTTATGCTTGATATGTTGTATATGTTATTCTTTCAATTAAGATCCTAGATATATTAAATTAAATGATGAAAAGCTAACATGGTATCAAAGCTAGCCTGAAGGAAGGCATGATATGGCATTTATGAGACTTGTTGCACTTGCGACAAATTGCAAGCTAGGGCTTGATATAGAAAAAACCAGTCATCGTGGCACTTTCAATATAAATCCATTTTGGCCAAAGTTCAAGTTCGGAAACTTCTTCAAGTCATAGAAAAAATCCCCATGTACCTTCTGTCTGAGGAAGAAGATCTAATTCGTTGTGCTTTCTGTTTTATGACCTGTACAATCTAGGATTTCTGCCTCTTCCAGATCTTAGTCATAAACATGTGACCTAGGAAGAAAGGTCACAACTTGGGCTAGGAAGCTCCAAATGAAACTCTGTAAAAAGCGAAAGTAAGAGCACAAACTGTAGTTTCTCAGGGAATGTTTTTAGAGGATGAAGTTGAACCAGTGACACGTGGCACACCGTACAAGTTTTCTCTCCTATTTTATCCCATAAACAAGTCACGTTGCAATACTTAACATAACTCTCTCTTAGAGAATCCAATTGAGGTCAGACCTATGAGGTTGGAAATATGATAGGTTGGGATACCATAGGACGAAGTTTCAGACCCTATGCATTTGTAATTTCAGAGATGCACTAGAAACAATCAGGTGCATATTTCTGTCAAAACAAAATTGGATTTCGAGCACCTTCAATCTTGGCTTGTCACTACTGCGGGAATTTAAGGCTTCAGAGAAAGTTGGAATTTTTGGAATCGGAGTCCATGGCTGAATGCTCCTCATTAAAATCGAAATTTAGAGACCAATAGCGATTTTTTTGGTTCGGAAGAAGGATGGGATTGATCAAACCCTAGTTCGGGATTTGATCGGAAAGGTGGAAAATTAGGGCTTTTACAAAAGTTGGAATTTTTTAAATCTGTGACCACGGCTAGAAGATACTTAGAAAAATCAAAGTTTAGAACACAAGATCAAACCTTTTGGATGGGAAGAAAACTAGGCTTTATCAAACCCTAGTTTGGGATCCTCTCAAGAAGATCCAGAAGTTTCAAAGGCAATTTTGAGGGGTCAAATTTTGCAGTTTTCAAAATTGAAGTATACCAGCTTGATCAGCTCAGCAAGGCACATCTTTCCATCCATTCAGAAGTTTGAAATTCAAAATTTGAATTTTTAGGGTTTCTCTAACAAACCCTAATCCAACTCCAAATCCAGTTTTAGCAAATCAAAGAAGAGAATGAATTGGACACCTACATAAGTGAAGAAGTTCCAATTTCAGAGGGAGATGAGGCTAAGGCCTTAAATAAGAAGACTACAAGAAATACCGATAGGTATGACTTGAGGAGATATAGGTATGTGTTGAAGTCTGTTCATGATTAAGTTTATGATATGCTTGTCTTCATATTATTTAGGTTAGTACAATCTTGATTAATGTTAGACTTGTCTTATCACCCTAGTAAAAGTATGAATGCATGTGAATGATAGAAGACATTCATTGATTAGGGTTATGACACTTATGATTGTACTAATACACTATGGTGTTGTATGAGGATGATGTTATCCACTAACATGAAAGGCACATCAAGAAAGACAAATCAAGTTCTAGATCAAGAACATAAGACCATTGTGGCATGAAGACAAAGACACATCCATAGTCATGAATCACATAGATGCTCCACCTATGAGGTATGTCTAATTTTGGTTCTACAATGGTTAACTTATGAGATATGTAGGTTACTAGCAGAAGTCATTGAAAAGAACAAGAAGACATTATATGGGTATGTTAGACATAACTAACAAGCATGACAATCCAAGTATGTTTTTCCTATATCAAGTTAGAATCCTACCTTGTGTTAGGATCTTAAACTTTTGTATGATTATTCTTGAAGTTAGAAGTTTAAGTAATTAAGGGTTTATGCATATTATGTTTCTTACTTTGATTGATGATATGACTAACCAGAAGAGTCCTATGGTCAAATAAGAATATGCATGAGTAAAAGAAGTCTTCCCTGAAACCTTGAATACTAACGCTTATTACCTATGTGTGAAATGATCATAACCATACATGTTAAGATTTTTTTTGATAGTATTGAGATTATACTAATGTATGTATGGTTATGTATGAGATCTTGAGGATAACACAATGATGACACTTAAGCATACATAGTGGTCCAGGATGGATATAAGTTCAAGGATAGATAATCCAGGAAGCAAAGATCAAGAGGGAGCACACTCCAGGTTTTCCTGCAAGGAAGCAAAGATCAAGAGGGAGCAAACACCAGGAAGCAAAGATTAAGAGGGATTCCACCCAACAACTAAACAAAGATAAGTATTTGAATTTTCATTTATTATATATATACATGATGCTTTCCGGTCATACTTATGTTCCTAGTTTTAGGATGTATATTATGCATATTAGAAAAGTTGCATTAATGAACAAGATACTACTAATATGCAAGTAATAGGTAAGTGGCCTATGGTACTCTACAACATTCCATTACTACTTATCTAGAATGAAACCTCTTTGATAACATGTTGGGAGTTGTGCACACTCTTAACAAATGTTTTGGTAGAGATGGAAGGCATCTAGAAAGTTATGGGATATGAATAGATGTTGTATTGAAGCATTGGCTAAGATAATTGCATGACTGTATGACATATTTCTTTATGCATAAGAATGTGTTTATTGAAAAACTATGAGAAGTTTCTAATCATGCAATTGAATTTGACTTTTAGGAAAGATCGTGTACAATCACCTACAAAAGAAGGATTACAACATTTGTTCCAAGCAATGAAGTTCAAGAAAACTATCTATTGAAGATACTTCGAGGAAGAAGTGACGGGACACATTTTTATAAGCCATTCCTATCACGGTGATAGGAGGATCCTTCCCATGGCTGTGGATGTAAGCATTGTGTGATGAGCATCAGAACAAAGCTCTAGTTACTACTATATATGATGATCAGGATGATCATGTGTGATGACATGCATCAAGTCGATGCTTTGTATGATCAATTTGATTATACATTGATGATGAGTGTCGGGACAATGCTCTAGATGATATGCATCAGGACGATGCTATGGCGATGATCAGGTTGATCATGCGATTATGATATGCATCCCGACGATGTTATGACGATGATCAGGTTGATCATGTGATGATGGACATCAGGATGATGTATGATGAGTATCAGGATGATACTCCATGGTCATGGACATGTTGCACAATAAGCATATAATAGCGCACTGGGAGGATAGACAACTTTCGATCTAGTTTGGGCTTTACCAAGTGTTAACACCGAAATTGACCCCCAGGGCTGAAAGACGGTAATTCTGGGTAACCACTAACCAATCTTTGGCCTGTGCTACTAACCCAACAAAGACAGAGGGGGCTCTCTCTAAAATCTCATGAAAAGACTGGAATAATCAAGATTATCAATAATGAAAAAGAAACACCAGCATTCACGGTCAAGATATTCAATTATAACAATTATACAAAAGATTAGTTTTCTGTTTGGAACGAAAATGATTCAAGCACTGTTTGGTTGAAAACATATGAATTTTGTTTGGGCAATGGAGTCATATTTAACAAACTCTGAAAATATTATTCACAAAGGGTCTGCAAATGCGTTCACAAGGGAAAGATAACAAGTAGCTAGTAGTCAAAGAGATTTAATTTGTGGAACAGAAGAGAAAAGAAACAGTCCATCAATGTAAGGCATACCAAGATGAATCCTACATCAACTTTAGCAGAAGATATTGGTGAAATACTTGGAAAAAGCTAAGCAGAGCATAACTCCTATGAATTTCACCTAACCAATACCCTGATCCAAGCATGAAAGAAATAACACAAAATGGAATAACAAAGAGAGAAACAAAATTTCACATGGTAAAAAGGAAAATACAGACTACCATACCAATTACATAGGAATCCTTGTTAAAATGCAAGCTTTAGCTCTACAAACTTTATTAAAATAGCTCAAAAACGTCCTACAGACTATTCCTTCAAAATACCAGAGGCTTTCAAATAAGATTTTCAACCCTTGTGCCTTCGATTACAAACATATTTATAGATGCCTTTGAGCTCTAGGCTTGACTCCTTCTGAATAGAAAATAGTTACAACTATATGACACCTATCTAACAACCAAAATCGAGGCATTGTTTGTTGTCACTATCACAAAACACAATATCTATGAGGAAGGCTTAACTGCCATTTACAATTGCATGGCCATTTCATTACATGGCAAAATTACTTTTAAACAAAAATACAAAATACAAAAATTGCAGTTATGTAGCTGCTTTCAGTCTGGTTGAATGACTTCATTGATTATCCATTGAACTCTTCATGGTGAAAAAAAACATCTAAGGATGGAACTGCTGCTTACCAGGAACGGTTCCTAACTTGTATTAGCTCGATGTAGAAATGAAAATTACCAATAACAGGTCAGACCCGATTGATCCTGTCGATATCATACATCACTAAGTTGTACTTCCCTTCAAACTATGTTATAGACCATCTTAATCTACAAAATTGGAGATAAGGAATGTACCCATGTAGCCAATAGACAGAATTGCTGGGTGGTGAAATAAGAATGCTACCACCTTAGTCTTGGGTCTTCACCTGATGATTGAGGCCTGAAATGACATCCGACATATTTGGTCGTACTTTTCAAATCATACAGAAAGAACACCTGACTGCGCCAAGGTGGCTCAGCCTACGTGACAATCCTTAATTCTCAGCAAAGGTGTCTTTCCCCTCTGAAAACTCAAGCTTGGATCGGGACCATAGTTTTCCATTTTAGTGACACACTTGTTCTAATTGGCAGTTTGATCTCTCAAAGCATTCCTAGTTGTTGGTCCCGTCTCTGCTCAAATCCTGATCGTCAGATGATGCATCTTTTACCTGCCGTGATGATTTGAGATAGGGTTAACCTACCCACGAGTAAAATCAGCGCAGTCATCTTAGACCGTTGATTCACCTTTGGTAGATCTTCATGGTTAACAGATGCATGGCGCTTACTTCGAACATGTCGATTTGAAACATAACATATATCATGCAAGTTAGATTAGCGCGGTGGTTGTACATTATAGATTTCTCCTACCGCTGATCTTCGTTGTCAATTGTTTTTTAGGAAAAATCTCACCGGTCTACCCCCATCCATGCTTTAAAGCATCCATATTTTTGTCAGGACCATGCGTTCTAGCTCGTAGATCTTCGAGACCTCTGATCTAAACCATTCATACATGCTGCTTCCTGTGTATGGCATTTTTTACCTGCCACTATGCATGCGAAATAGCATGGGCACTAGGCTTTCTCTTAACATTACCATGCACTGGGATAAATCTATCGCTCGTAATTCAAATTCTTGCATCTCTGAGGATGTCGCCCGAGAGCTGGCCCTCCCTTCGGGGATTTTTATGACCATGAAGCACTTTTACCTTCATGAAACCTACCACAGAACCTAGCACAATTTGAGTGCTAACACCAAGAGTAAGGCAGATTCCAACCTTTATTACAAGGTTGAGGAAGGAAATCTAGTGATACTACTACTGTATGTGGATAGGTTGATTATCGACACAAAGAGGAAGCTTGCTATCGAGTTCGATATGAAGGACTTGGGAATGATGCATTACTTTCTAGGTATAGAGGTGTGGCAGAGTGCAGATGGAATATTCCATGGACAAGGGAAGTATGCAATAGAGATCCTGAAGCGGTTTGTGATGATGGACTACAAGGCCATGGCCACACCTATGGCATCGAACCTGAAGCATTTGTGTGATGCTTCATCTAAGCCGGTTGATGCCATGATGTATCATTCGATGATTGGGTACTTGATGTACCTGACGAATACGAGACCAGATATTTGCTTTGCTATGAACAACTAGGGCGAGCTCCTAACAGATCCAAGACATGTTCACCTGATTATTTCAAAGCCTATTCTGAGGTACCTGAAGGGTACAGTTTACTATGGGCTCAAGTATGATGTGAATCAAAAGTTTAACCTAGAGGGTTATGTTGATTCAGATTGGGCAGGCAGTGCTGCAGATAAGAAGAGCACTTCAGGGTGCTGCTCCAGTATGGGATTAGGTGTGATCTCTTGGTTTAGCAGGAAGCAGTCCTACACAGCACTAAGTACAGCCGAAGCAGAGTATATCACTGCTTGTTCGGCTAGTTGTCAGGCAGTATGTCTTAGGAAGCTACTGCCTGAGTTATTTGATCTCCCATTGGATGCTACCTGTATCTTCTGTGACAACCAAAGTTGTGTGAATATGTCTAAGAACCCAGTGTTCCATGACAAGTTGAAGCATTTCGAGATCAAATATCACTATATCAGGAATATGGTGCAGAGAGGAGTAGTGAAGCTCCTGCATGTTGTGACAAACGAGTAGATAGTCAATGTGTTGACCAAGCCACTAGCCAGATTGAAGTTTGAGTACTTCAGAGAGAGACTTGGTGTACTTTAGATCGAGATTCCTCCCAAGGGGAAGTGATGAGTCCGGAGACACAGATGCACACGAACCATTCTCACATGGTGGTTAGATGGAAGGGATGAGTGAAGCCTTTCCTGGATGGTCAGAGGAAAGTCCTTCCATGTTGGTGATTGTAAGTGCTGTGTTATGTGCATCTGGGTTGTGTTGTGTGGACGATGAGGTGATATGAAGACGATGAGGTGAGAATAGAGTACACAGGTTTTGAAGAGCCATGTAATAAGTCCTGAGATGCTCTTTACAGGTTTTGCAGTGACATGTAATCAGTCTTGGGAGATCTTGACAGGTTTTACAGAGGCATGCAGTCAGTCCTGAGATGCTCTTGACAGGTTCTGTACTGACATTTAGTCATTCTTGGGAGATCTTGACAGGTTTTTCAAAGGCATGTAATAAGTCCTGAGAAACTCTTGACAGGTTTTGCAGTGACATGTAATCAGTCCTGGGAGATATTGACGGGTTTTGCAGAGGCATGTAATTAGTACTGAGATGCTCTTGACAGGTTTTGCAGTGACATGTAATCAGTCCTGTGAGATCTTGATAGGTTTTGCATTAGCATGTAATAAGTCCTGGGATTCTCTTGACAGGTTTTGCACTGGCATATAATGAGTCCTGGGAGATCTTACCGATTTTGCAATGGTAGTGTAATCAGTTATGAGGTGTACCTACGTGATGGCTTGCTCGCAAAGATGATTGAAGACCTACAGGAGGGTATTCCTACATCCAACATGAAAAAAGGGATGGCTCTATAGAAATTCCTATGACGATAAGAATTGAGAGATAGCCCAATCATCGAGATGACGAGTATAGCAGTAGTGATGATGATGCTCCTTGATCCAGTGATGATGATCCAGCTCCATAATTGAAGACTTGTGCCTATATATATTGATGACTTATGTCAAGAGAATAAATTCCTATTTAAGAGGGAGTGTTGATGTATTTGTAACTTCGGAAGATATTCACTTGTATATTGTATGTATTGCATTTGTACTTTATTGTATCCCCAACAGAGATGTATTATTCCTCCGATTGGAAGTGTCATCAGTTGTACTTGCAAGTGTCACAAGTTATATTGTAAGTGTCATAACTTATACTTGATTGGTTATTAGAAAACCTTTATGGGGTCAGCCTTGTATGATTCATGTGGGTCAAAGAGTTATTAGACCACCCTATTATGGGTTGACCCAGTCAGCATTATGTTAAGTGGTTAAGTTAAGGCCGACCTAGTTGAGTAAAGGTCAAGTGAAAGTTAGTGTATAAATAGAGAGTGTGTCTCTCTCATTTTACACATTCTATTATTCACCCACTTCGCATTAGTGAGAGAGAGGAGGAGTGCACACAAGTGGAGGAGATGCATGCTACTGAAGTTATCTATCCCTTGGGTTTGATCATGCTGATCCTTGTATTGATGCTTATTCTATCTCTGAGGAAGTTGCGGGGTTTTTCACCTTCTTGGTTTTCCCCAGTGAAATGTTTTGTGTCCCTTGTCTCTTGTCTCTTATGCTTGATATGTTGTACATTTTATTATTTTAGTTAAGATCCTAGATCTATTGAATTAATTAATGAAAAACTAACAGTTTTGTGGTGGTCACATGTAATATCTCCCTGGGAGATCCGATAGGTTGAGCAGTAAGCTCGTAATAGGTCCTGGGATACTCCTTCGAGGTTTTGTTGACGCACATAATCAACCCTGAGGATTTGATAGGATGGCCAGCTCACAAAGATGATGGAGACCTACAGGAGGCTAGGCCTACATCCAACATGAAAAAAGGCTGGCTCTGCAGAACTTCCTATGACGAGAAGAATTGAGAGATAGCCAATTGATCAAGATGACGAGTATAGCAGTAGTGACGATGATGCTCCGTGATCTAGTGATGATGATCCAACTCCAGAATTGAAGACTTGTGCTAATATGTATTGATGACCTGTCTTAAGAGAATTTTTTCATAGTTAAGAGGGAGTGTTGATGTATTTGTAACTTCAGAAGATATTCTTCTATGTATTGCACTTGTACTTTATTATATTCCTGATGGAGATGTATTATTCCTCTAATCAGAAGTATTGTCATTTGTATTTATAAGTGTCGCAAGTGTCATAAGTATTATTGTAAGTGTTTCAACTTATATTTGATGGGTTATTAGAACACCAGTGTGGGGTTGGCCCTCTTAGGGTTAAAGGCAAGTTAAGTTGTGTATAAATAGAGAGTGAGTGTCTCTCATTCTATTCATTCACTTACTCATCCAACTCGCATAGTTGAGAGAGAGGAGTGTGCACAAGTGGAGGAGGAGTAGCTGCTGGAGTCATCTATCTTTCAGAGATTGATCATTGTTATCTTTGTATTGGGGATCATTCTATTGCTGAGGAAGTTGTGGGGTTTTTCACCTTCTTGGTTTTCCCTGAGAAAAATCCGTGTCTCTTGTGTTTATGATTGTTATGTTTTTCATGTTATTCTCTTAGTAGGATCCTATATAATGTTTGAATGAAGTTATCGAAAAATTAACATCCACAATCACCCTACGCGCTTATGATGGTCGCTCTGCTCAACCTCAGGGCCTGTTGGCCAACGTCCCAGTCCACTTAGATGGGAAAAACATCGTCATAGACATTGAGGTCATCAATACCCAACTTGATTACAACCTCCTGCTCGGATGTAGTTCTATGTATGCCATGAAAGTTGTTGCTTCGACGGTTTTCCATATCATGATGTTCCCCCATGAAGGACAGATCGTCAAGGTTGACCAACTCACGTACTATGACTGGAATGCCCCTTTTGCACCAGAAAATGTTCTCCCCATGGTTGAAAAACCTATTCTGAGTACACCCACACCATTAATCCCTTTGGGTGGACCTGGAATATACTATGAAGCTCCCATGACATCCACCTTTAGCTCCATCCCCCCACCCCTATCAGCGCTAGAGGTATTAGATCTGTGCACAATTTCATATAACCAAATCGTTCCCAACTCATAACCATGCTTGCTTCCACAACCTCCAACTGTACCCAGTTACGTCAGAGCAACAAATATCCATACGATCCCATTCTTATTCCAAGCCTCTAGAGTAATAAGCACACCAGTTATGGCTACATTAAACATCCCCGGGATAACCCTAAGACTACTTGTATAGTACCTACAAGGCCCCACCCCCCCATGACACAACATGTTATTCTACAACTAGTCTAGCCAATCAACACCTCCAACCAACCACCTCCTGGCGTGGAAGCCACTACTAACTTCCCACCCCCCGGTGCAAAATCCACATATACAATGAACCTTTCCCGTCCACCACCCCGAAATACCAGGGGCAGAGGCCTACAAACTTACATAGCTCTACTAGCAAAGAAACCCGTGGTACCTCAACCACCACTCTACACACCACCTAAGTGCTCACTATGCAATGACTTGGGTCATCGTACCCATAACTGTACACATCTACCCAATCTCCAAAATCATATGAATATTTGGATCATGATGCCAACATTCCCGTAGTCGAGCTAAATCCACCAGCCCACCAGTACAACAAGGCACTGCGCACCAACCATGCTTGCTCCATATGTGGAATATACGGTCACTACTCACACCATTGTTCGAATCTCCTAGAATATAGATTGGTTCTCAACGAACTAACTCCGTCCTCTCTAGAGTCATCTATCACAACCATCGATGAGATTCACCCCCCGCTATCCTCCTCGTCGGAAGAGATTAACACCATATACATGATTTGTATGGTAGATAGGAAGAATGTGCCTCCGACATCTAGCCTTGATCTGATCGATTTAACAACTCAGTGCTTCCGTAGAGACTAGGAAATACTCGAAGCACTCTCTACAATCAACTATCTCTGGGATGATATGCATCACAGGTCATATTTCATCTCTGGGGAGTCCACCTCTACAACAACCCACCAACTGGAAATCGAGACCAAGAACTTCCTCCATGATAAGGTTGACTAGTTTAAGAACCCTATCCTAGCACCCAATGCCTTTGAGGAGGGGAACATGGAGAAAATATCACCCATGATACAGGTCGACATCTCTCACCAAGGAAACCAACCCGAGCTCATTACCTTAGGGGCCTCTTGTACAAAATAGGAGGTTGAAGAATATAAGAAGATTTTCCAAGAATTTTGTGACATCTTCACCTGGTCCTACACCGAGATGCCTGGTTTAGACCTTTCCATTGTCGAACATGACATCGACACTTGGTTGGATGTCCCACCTGTCCGAACGAAGCAAAGACCCATCCACGCATCCAAGCTCCCCACAGACAAAGACGAGATCGAGAAACTGCATAAAGTCGGATTCATTATCCGATCGCTTACACTACCTGGGTTTTGAACCCTGTACCTGTCAACAAAAAATAGGGCACTCTCCGTGTCTATATGGATTTTCACGATCTCAATCGTGCTTGTCCCAAAGACAATTTCCCCACACCCTTCATCGACCAACTCGTTGACTCTTGTGAGGTACATGAGGTTCTCTCCTTCATGGATGGTTTCTCTGGATACAATCAAATTCATATCCAGAAAGAAGACCAATGCAAAACTAAATATAGTACCCCATGGGGCACCTTTTCCTATTGGGTCATACCATTCGATCTTAAAAATGTTGGCACCACCTTCCTCTAGACCATGACATATTGTTTCCACAACTTGGCCCATATCATCCTAGTTTATCTGGATGACCTTACGGCTTGGTCAAAGAAACGACCAACCACCTAAACGACCTTCGACAAGTCTTTTTACGTTGTCGCAAGTATAGGATCTGCTTGAACCCACTCAAGTGTGTTTTCTACATCCCTGTAGGCCAGATATTGAGATTCATCATTCCTAGGAAGGGATAACCATCGAACCCTTAAAGGTTCAATCCATTCTTGACCTCCCATCCCCCCATAACATATGACAATTACAAACTTTACAGGGGAGAGACAACTTTCTCGGCCACTTTGTCCTAGAATATGCTACAACGTTCCATGGTTTTCTTTGCCTACTTAGTACCTACATCTTGTTTATCTAGGACAAACAAGCACAAGTGGATTTTCAAGCCCTTAAAAAGCCTTAACCAATTCCCCCTTGATTCCCCCCCCCCCCAATTTATTAAAGGATTTCATCCTTTACGTTTCAGCATCCGAATACGCCGTCTCAAGGGTGCTCATTCAAGAGGATAGTGCTCGGAAAGAGAACGTAATCTACTACATGAGTCAAACCTTATTTGTCCCACAACAACATTATCCCTAGGAGGACAAGTTGGCCCTCCCTGTCATCTTCTCCATACAGAAAATCCACCACTACATCCTATTAATCCAGACTACCATTGTGGCCGACTCCAATCCTATGGTGTACCTCTTGAGTCGTAGCCTCCTTCAGGGCCGTGTGGCTAAGTGGGTCATCATACTCCAAGAGTATGACCTCACATTTACAACACCCAAGAGCGTCAAATCCCTCGCATTAGCGCAAATTATGTCATATTTACTGTCACCATCCATTTCAACTTACATTAATACCAATCTCCCAGATGACCACTCATTTATCATTTCTTCCGATGAACCTTCGTATGGCGATATCTTGGTGTACATCCGCACCCAAAATTTTCAATCTGACATCGATCACGATGGGAGCCGACGCATTCTCCATCACTCCTCTCATTACGTTCTCCTCGGTGATGTGATATACTGTCGTGGTATTGACACCATTCTACGTCGTTGCCTCACCAAAGATGAGGCTAAGCAAGTCCTTAATGATTGTCACAATGGAGCCTGCGATGACCACTTCTCAGGGATCGCCACCACCCAAAAATTTATCTGCGCCAGATATTTCTGGCCCACACTCTTCACTGATTGCATCACTGCAGTCAGAAACTACCGAAATTACCATCTCTTTGCACGCAAAGCAAGGACACCCCCCGCTCCACTCCATCCAGTTATCACTGTTGGCCAGTTCTGCAAATGGGATATTGATTTTATGACGTGCAACCCCCCCTCGATGAGTGGCCACAAGTACATCATTGTGGTCATCGACTACTTCATTAAGTGGGCCGAGTCCATTCCCATGTTAAATTGCACAAGTGAGACTGCAACTCATTTCATTATCAAACATGTTATCACTCGGTTCAGTGTCCTAAAACAACTAGTTTCTGACCACGACACACACTTTGAAGACTCTGTTTGAAAAGAGTTGGCCACCCTTCCCAAATTTAAACATCAGCCGCCTCTGCCTATGACCCCCAAGGGAACAGCCAAGTAGAGGCTATCAACAAAACACTAAAGACCATTCTTCAGTGCACAGTAGGCCACAATAAGTCCAACTAAAATCATATTCTATTTACCACATTTTGGGCTTACTGTACGTCTACCAAGACTGCTATAGGTTTCACCCCTTTTCACTTGGTCCACGATGTTGAGTCTATCCTTCCCATAGAGTGTCAGATTCCCGCCCTCTATATCATCATCGAACTCCTCTCGGACACTTCACCACTCAAGCAACGCCTAATCCTTCTGGAATAGGCCACTCAATACTATTGAACAGCCCTGCAAACTGTTGAGGCTACAAAGAACCATTCCAAATCCGGTTACGATAAGCACGTCCACCCTCACAATTTCTGCGAAGAATACTTAGTCTTGGTTTATGACCAAGCACATGAAAATATTGGGAAAGGAAAGTTTGAATCAATGTGGCAAGGTATATGCATCGTCCACACCTGTTTGGGACATGGGGCATACATCCTCACTGACTTTGAAGGAAACCCCATGTGCAACCCCTACAATGGGTTGTACCTCAAACGGTTCTACCCTTAACATTTTGTTTGACCCATTAGTCCAAGTTGTACAATTTATTTATTTTTATTTATACTTTTTACATAAAAAAAACACTTCACATCTTGTTCCCCCCTACATAACCACATATGGTTCCTGTTCCTCCACCTTATGTTGGTTTTGCCGACAGTGCAAGTCACTAGTCTCCGAACCTCGCCTCCTTAGCTTGGGTACTTTATTCCCCCTCACACAATTTACCACCACGATGGAGTGTGCATAGGAGCTGCTACTAATAACCATGATGAGTACTATGCTATGGCCTATCTCTTGACTACAGCCCTACAGATGGGCATACATCACCTTCATGTGTTCCTTGAATCCTAGCTGCTTGTTTCCCAACTCAACAACTTTTACCAGGTACTGGATACTTACCTCTTTAGAAAGTTCCCGCACACTAAACAAATGATCAGATAGTTTGAATCCATTACATTCACGTATGTCCCTTGAAATCAAAATAGTGTAGCAGATCAAATGGCTAACAATATTCTAGACTGGCACATAAACCACCATATGTAGGGCGCAAACCATAAATATACATCATCATACCATCCACATATACATAAAACATCATATAGGCATTTAAAAACAACAAAAACAACAAAAATAAACCAACATTATAAGTACATCCATGTGCATAAAAAGAAACTAGCATCATAAGCGCATCCACGTGCATATACTGAAGTGCATCCATGTGCGTAAAGAACAACCATTATGACAAAAAGACATCCATGTGCCGGTATATATATATCATATCATGAAAATTTCATAAGTTCCCATGGCACCCAAAATACATATAAACATATCAAGGAGCCCCAATAACATCCTCGCCATATAATACAAATCCGTACATACAAAAATCCCACATGCCCATCGCAGTGGGGGTAGTCCCATCCACTACATAGTTGGAGTCATCTCCCTGGTAATTATAAAGAATATCAGTATTTTGGTGAAGCTCAAAATCCTTTTTGAATTTTCCATTAAAGGTCCACGCAATAAAATTATTGTACTAAGTAAAACAACCAACATGCATCTAATCATTTGTTCTCATCATTCTTATCAAACTTGAATGTTTGTACAAGGGTCTTTAATCAATACTTTCAAGACAAATCTACTGAGTCATTTTATTAGCAGGATTAGCAACTTTTCACAAACATCTTCTTAATCTTGTAGTTTATGATCAACTATTTTTCTTATAGTTACTCATGCAAGAATTTAATCCAAATCTTTTTCCACAATGTCATTTACCTATAATGTCTACACAACCCTTTTCCACTTGCCAACGAATTTATATATATATGACAACATAACAATTTATATTTGTCAAATGATACTGAAATTTTCCTCAACCAACAAGCATAACTTATATGAATCCAACATTTAACTTAACATATTAACTAAGGAGTATCAATTCCCTGAAATTCTTACTCATTAATAAAATTATGCCAAGAGGGAAATATAAGAATACATTTTCGATTCATAAGAAACATGAGTTATAAATTATCAACACACATATTTTCAATGACACAGATGAAAAACTTATCAAAGGTATCAAGGAAAATGAACACACTTGAGGGCACACATAAAAAGAGACCAAAAATAACATGGTTCACCCGATCTCGAGCTACGTCCACAAATCAAGTCTTCTATTAACTCATCCAGATAGAAGGTTTACAATTTCGCAACATTTGTTTCCATACTTCCTTCCCATCTTCTCATAGCCTTCCTCATCAAGATTACTTTGAATACACTAGATCAAAACTATGATATAGATCTATAATAACTGAAAAGAGTTCTTGTCCACAAGAAAACCTACAACAAGACTATTACAAAATATATAACAAGAGTTTTATACATTAAACAAGTGATAACAGTCAAACTAGGGTTACACCCCATGGACTCCTTTCTCACATAATATGTATACTACAAAACTCCTTTTAAGACAAAAACTTAGATAATTTCCTTTATTTCATTTTCCGTTTCTCTTGTTTCCCAAGGTAAAACTGTGATCTTTCCTCCTACACTCCTTGATAATATAAACAGTGAGTGATACGATGGTACTAGTATATAATTACAAAAGAAACTGTCTAAGATTGAGATGGAGACATGTGACTACACTATGCCTTTTAATGAGTAATAATCCTCCAAACTAGACTACCAAGTTGTGGAGGTAGTGAGTAACATAAAGAAGAATTTACGACGTAAGACTTTACCCTTGCAAACTCTGTCGAGTAATAAATATTCAAGCACCGCCATTGAACTCTGTCAAGGCATCTCTATGTGTAGAGAAAATTTCCATATGTGTGCAATGTATGCATTATAAAAGGGATATGGCACAAGGTAACTTATATAGAGTATTACACTATGCCAAACGACCAAAAGAGGCACTAAGTAGCCAAATTATAACAAAATGAAAATTTATGATAGAAGACTTGCAAACTCAATTGGGTAATATAAGTACTCAAGCAACACCATTGAACTCTGTCAAGGCATCTCTATGTACAGAGAAAAAATATTAAAAAAAAAAAACCAATCACCATAGTCTGTCTACTTTATAAACCTAAATGCAGATATTTGACGGAGATCGGCACTACTTAACATCTTCAACTTAAACTAAAATATCGAGATTTGTAAAACTCAAATAAACCCCAAATTTTAACCCTAGGTCATGTCTTATAACGCTCAGGATCCAATAGTCTAGTCACATGGATCACATGAGGAGCCGGATGTGAATGTAGATCGCTCATTTTTCTTTTTATAGGAACCATCTATACGCTATACCTTCGATTAATTCGGCTTCCTTACAGTTGCTTCCATAATATATACTCACAAATTATTGGACAACATATGTAGAGGATTAACAATATTTACAATGCTTCCCAAGAGATCATCTACCTAAAGAAAACATTAGAAGTTCAACAATAATGACAACGATCCCGTGATCTCTTCCTCCGCAGGGTGTACAGAGATTGGTTCTAAACTGCAGGAGTTCGACATAAGGAAAATGATCCAAAGATCACTTCTTCTACATGCGCCTATAGGGATCTATTCTAAAAACATAGAAGTTCAACAATAGACATTGATCCATAGATCTCTTCCTCCGCAGGGTGTACAGAGATCGGTTCTAAACTGCAGAAGTTCAACATAAGGATAGCGATCCAGAGATCACTTCTTCTGCATGCACATACAGGGATATATTCTAAAACACAGAAATTCTACAAAAGAAAATGATCCATATATCACTTGTAGCAAAGAACTTAGGCCATACAAAGACAAATATTTGAGAAAGGTTAATATTTTTCTCTTACTTCGAGGTTGCATCCCTACTCCAATCGTAGTGTGTTGAGATATTGTAACTTCAAAGAATATTATATTTGTACTTTATTATTGCGGAGATGTTTCATTCCTCCGTGAAGATCTTATTGTATATCCGGAGATGTTTATTCCTCCGTCAGAATGTGGTAACTCGGGTTATTAGACTTCCCTAGTGGGGGTCAGCCCTATATGTTTTATGTGGGTCAAAGGGTTATTAGACCACCCTAGAGGGGTCGGCCCAGTTAGTTGTAGTGGGGTATTTAACCCATTGGTTAAATACGAGCCTACGTGTACCTGTGTAAAATACATGTCAGTGTAGTGTATAAATAGAGGAGGTGTGTTCCTCATTTGACACATTCACTCACTTGAGGATAGCACACTTGTGGAGGAGAGGTCTGCTATTGTGGAGGAGGAGATCATGTCTCAGGGTTTCATCTTTGTATATTGCTGGTCATCTATATTGAGGAAGCTTTGCTGGGTTTTCTACCCCATGAGGGTTTCCCAGGATAAATCTCTGTCTCTTGTGTTTATGATGTACTTGTTGTTTCTTCAGTGATCCTGTATATGTTATTATTGTGAAATGGAATGTAATGCTGCTATTTTATGTCTTAGCATATTAAATCTTAACATGGTATCAGAGCTAACCTGAAGGAAGACAAGGTATGGCACTAAAGACACTTGCTTTACTTACGACAATTTGAAGGTTAGGGTTTTACATAGCAAAAACCAGTCATCGTAGCACTTTCGCTATAAATCCGTTTTGGCGAAGTTTTCGGATCTGAAATTGTTACAGGACGAATATTAAATCTCCATGTACCTTGTGTCCAAAGTAAAACCTCTAATTCGTTGTACTTTATGAGTTATGATCAGTACAAGTTAGGGTTTCTGCCTCTTCCAGAACTCAGTCAAAATCAGGTGACCTTGGAAAAAAGGTCATAACTTGGGCTAGGAAGCTCCAAATAAAATTTCGTAAAAAGTGACAGGTAGTACACAGACTGTACTATCTCAAAAAACGTTTTCAGAGGCCGAAGGTGAACCAGTGACACGTGGAACGCCGTACAAGTTCGCTCTCCTGTTTTATCCCATAAACAGGTCACGTTGCGACACTTGGCATAACTCTCTCTCAGAGAGTCCAATTGAGGTCAGACCTGTCAGGATGGAAAGATGACAGGTCGAGCTATCTCAGAAAACGTTTTCAGAGGCCGAAGTTGAAACAGTGACACGTGGCATGCTGTACAAGTTCGCTCTCCTGTTTTATCCCATAAACAGGTCATGTTGCGACACTTGGCATAACTCTCTCTCAGAAAACCCAAGTGAGGTCAGACCTGTCAGGATGGAAATATGACAGGTCAGGCTACTGCAGAAAAAGGGTTTCAGACCTTGTGGAGCAAAAATTTCAGATTTATAGCAGAAACAATCAGGTGCATATTTCTGTCAAAACAGAATTATTTTTGGAGCACCTTTATTCATGGCTTTCGGAATTTAGGGTTTCGGAGAAAGTTAGAACTTTTGGAATCGGAGTCCACGCCTGAATGCTAATCAGGAAAGTCAAAATTTAGAGACCAAGATTGAATTTTTTGGTTGGGTGGAAGACCGGGCTTGATCAAACCCCAGTTCGGGATTTTGATCGGAAAGATGGAAAATTAGGGCTTCAACAAAAGTTGGAATTTTTGAAGTCTGTAACCACGGCTGGAAGCTCCTAAGAAAAATAAGAGTTTAGAGCCTTGGATCGAACCTTTTGTTTGGGCAGAAGGGTGGGCTTCATCAAACCCTAGTTCGGGATCCTGTCCAGAAGATCCAGAAGTTTCAAAGGCAATTTTGAGGGGTCAAATTTTGGAGATTCCAAAATTGAAGTATGCCAGTTTGATCAGCTCAGCAAGACATATTCTTTCATCCATTCAGAAGTATGAAAGTCAAAGGTTGAATCTTTAGGGTTTCTCTAGCAAACCCTAATCAAGCTCCAGATCCAGTTTCAGGGGGAGTTGAGGCTAAGGCCTTACATAAGAAGACTACAAGAAGTCTCGACAGGTATGACTTAAGGAGGCTCAGGTATGTCTTGAAATCTAATTCTTGATTAAGTTCATGATGTGTTTGTCTTCATATTATTTATTAGTACAATCTTGATTAATGTTAGAATTGTCTTATCACCCTAGTAACAGTATGAATGCATGTGAATGATCAAATACATTCATTGATTAGGGCTATATGATTGTACTAATGCATTATGATGTTGTGTGAGGTTGATGTTGTCTGCTAACAAGATACAGGTACATCACAAAAGACAAATCAGGTTCCATGACCATGAAAACATGAAGACAAAGACTCATCCATAATCTTTGTTCTACTTACGAGGTATGTATGACTTTTTTATATTATGCTTAACCTATGAGACATGCAGGTTCTAGCTCAGGATCTCTAAATCATTGAAGAGATTGTTTAGGTATGTTGTACATAACTAAGTAGGTATACTAATCCAGGTATGTTTCCCATTAATCTTACCTTGTGTTAGGATCCCTTAAGTATACTTGGTATGATTGGTTATGCTTATTCATAAAGTTAGTAATCAAGGGATTATGCATATTATGTCTTTTATCTTGATTGATGATATGCATGAGTAAAAGAAGACTTCCCTGAAATCTTGAATACTAATGTTTATTAACTATAATCATGACCATACATTTTCAAGATTATTTAGAACTATAATGTTTTGATAACATTTAGAACATACTAATGGGTGTATGTTTGTGTATGAGATCATGAGGATGACACTTGAACATGCACAATGGTACAGAATGAATAGAAGTTCAAAAGACATACAGAAGATCAAGCGGGAGGCAACCACACAAACATAAAAGATAAGTATTTGAGTTGTTATTTGAAAAAGTAAATGATATTGCCTGTAATAGGTTGTATGCATATTTGTATTCCTATAATATATCATGGTGAGTGTAAATATTTATAGAACATTGAACAGTATACTACTAATATGCATATGATTGGTAAGTTGGACAAACATTCCATTGTTGCTTGTCTAGAATGAAACCTCTTTGCTGACATGCTGAGAGTTGTGCACACTCTCGATAGTATGTTCTGGTAGAGATGGAAGGCATCTAGATAGCCACTGTATGCATACAGGATATGGGAAAGTGTTGTGCCAAAGTATTGGTCAAAATAGTTGCATAACTATGTAAATGATATCTGTATGCATAATAGGTTATCATGTCAATATGATTTGATGATTATGAAGTATTACTAATCATGTACCTAATTTTGATTTGTAGGAAAAATCATGATGAATGATGAACACTGAACAAGCAATGGATGTTCAACAAGAAGATTTACAAATCAAACAAAATATAGAAGGCTCATGGCTAGAAGATTCTCTTAGAAAGAGGAAGAGAATCATGATGAAATGTTTGCTCCAAGTGGCTAAGATAAGACCATTCTCTTAATGGTGTAATTAAAGAAGAAGTGTGAATCAGGTTTTATATGGGTTCCCAGGATCGATAATCAATTGATGAGCTTAATGATCACCATGGGTGATGTGGATCTCAACCTTTGCTACAAGGTTGAATATGGCTTCTATACACATATGACATGGATGCAAGAAGGAACTCACCACAGAGTTGGAATGATGTTGAGGCTCATATCAGTAGACCCATCTGATGAGAGATGGCACAGATAGAAGACTGTAGAAAAGAAAAATGAAAGATCTTAGATTAATGTATTACTTCCTAGGCCTGGAAGTATGGAAAGGCTCAGTAGGAATCTTTCTCAACCAGAGAAAGTATGCTGAGAAATCTTGAGAAGACTTGATATGATGGAATGGCCACTCTTATGGATTCCAACTTGAAACTGTTAAGAGATGACTCATCAGAGTTAGTGGATATAACTCTGTACAGTCAAATTATTGGGTCATTGATGTATCTAACATATATTAGGTTAGATATATGCTTTGTTGTGAACACCTTGAGTCAGTATCTAGTGGAAACTAGATGTGTTCACCCGAAAGTTGCAAAGCATGTGATGAGGCACATAAAGGATACGATAGACTTTGATCTATGCTATCTTGGAGATCATGACTTTAGATGACTACTCAGATGCTGATTGCGAAGAAAGTGTATCAGACAGGAAGAACACATCGAGAGGATGTTATTGTCTGGGATTAGCCATGATCTCGTGGTTTAGCTGGAAGCAGTCTAGTATGGCTCTCAGCACAAGTGGAATATGTGGCTGCTTGCTCTACTAGTTGTGAAGAAGTTTGACTTCAGGATTGTTTGACTTAGAGATAGAACCAACTGTGATCCTATGTGATAAATAGAGTTGTATCAAGATGACATAGAATCTAGTGTTCCATGATAAGTCAAAGATCATAGGGAACTAACAAGATATGACGCGGAAAGGAACTATAAAGTTTGAATTTGTAACAGGTTACCTTTGTACTAACTAAACCTCTACCTCAAGTGAAGAAGTTACCAACCAAACCTCTGTCTCAAGTGAAATTTGAATACTTCCGAGACAAGCTTGGTGTAGTTCAAAAGGACCCTCCTCGAAAGGGGGAGTAGTATAGTCACTGATGATGAGGTTGTCTCATCGAACAACAAGGTCGATGATGAGGTAACTTGTTCTCTACACCTAGATACTTAGAAATATTTAGATTTAGGACTCTTATACTTAGAATACTTAGTTTTACTTATACATGATTTTGATGTTAGATGTATTAGTAAGAATACATGCTTTTGATGATAAGATGTATTGGTAAGAATACATACTTTTGATGATACATGTATTGATTAATGTACTTGTATGGTTGAGGATACTTGTACTTGTATTGATCAGAATACATGTGGGGATTGTATCATCCTTGAACACTTGTTCTAAAGAGATCCGTAGACGTATGGTCTCCGAAAATGAAGTCCTTAGTGGACAGGTGGGGATTGGATCATCCCTGGACTTTCAGTCCTAAAGAGAGCCGTAGACGTGAGGTCTCCGAGAATGAAGTCCTTAGTGGACAGTTGAGGGGATTGGATCATCCCTGGACTTTCAGTCCTAAAGAGAGCCGTAGACGTGAGGTCTCCGAGAATGAAGTCCTTAGTGGACAGTTGAGGGGATTGGATCATCCCTGGACTTTCAGTCCTAAAGAGAGCCGTAGACGTGAGGTCTCCGAGAATGAAGTCCTTAGTGGACAGTTGAGGGGATTGGATCATCCCTGTACTTTCAGTCCTAAAGAGAGCCGTAGATGTGAGGTCTCCGAGAATGAAGTCCTTAGTGGACAGTTGAGGGGATTGGATCATCCCTGGACTTTCAGTCCTAAAGAGAGCCGTAGACATGAGGTCTCCGAGAATGAAGTCCTTAGTGGACAGTTGAGGGGATTGGATCATCCCTGGACTTTCAGCCGTAAAGAGAGCCATAGACGTGAGGTCTCCGAGAATGAAGTCCTGAATGAACAGGCAGGGGATTGCATCGTCCCCGGACTGAGGTCCCAGAATAGAGCCGTAGAATGGGTCTCCGATAATGAAGTCTTGAATGAACAGGCAGGGAATTGTATCATCCCCGGACTGCGGTCCCTGAATTGATCCGTAGACGTGAGGTCTCCTAGAAGTGGGGATTGTATCATCCCCGGACTTCGGTCCCTGAATTGATCCATAGACATGAGGTCTCCGAGAAGTGGGGATTGTATCATCCCCGGACTTAGGTCCCTGAATTGATCCGTAGACGTGAGGTCTCCGAGAAGTGGGGATTGTATCATCCCCAGACTTAGGTCCCTGAATTGATCCGTAGACGTGAGGTCTCCGAGAAGTGGGGATTGTATCATCCCCGGACTGCGGTCCCTGAATTGATCCGTAGACGTATGGTCTCCGAGAAGTGGGGATTGTATCATCCCCGGACTTCGGTCCCTGAATTGATCCGTAGACGTGAGGTCTCTGAGAAGTGGGGATTGTATCATCCCCAGACTGCGGTCCCTGAATTGATCCGTAGACGTATGGTCTCCGAGAAGTGGGGATTGTATCATCCCCGGACTTCGGTCCCTGAATTGATCCGTAGACGTATGGTCTCCGAGAAAGTGATTTTTGATGTGGTTACTTGTATCGGTAGGATACTTGTATTGATGATGTGGTTACTTGTATCGGTAGGATACTTGTATTGATGATGTGGTTACTTGTATCGGTAGGATACTTGTATTGATGATGTGGTTACTTGTATCGGTAGGATACTTGTATTGATGATGTGGTTACTTGTATCGGTAGGATACTAGTATTGATGACGTGGTTACTTGTATCAGTATGGATACTTGTATTGATGATGTGGTTACTTGTATCGGTAGGATACATGTATTGATGACATGATTACTTGTATCAGTATGGATACTTGTATCGATGATATGTATACTTGTATTGGCATGAATACTTGTACTAATGATGTGGATACTTGTATTGTTATGGATACCTGTGTTGATGACGATGCTGACGATCGTGTGATGACGATACTGATGATCGTGTGATGACGATGCTGATGATCGTGTGATGACGATGCTGATGATCATGAGATGACGATACTGATGATCGTGTGATGACGATGCTGATGATCGTGTGATGACGATGCTGATGATCATGAGATGACGATGCTGATGATCGTGTGATGACGATGCTGATGATCGTGTGATGACGATGCTGATGATCGTGAGATGACGATGCTGATGATCGTGTGATGACAATGCTGATGATCGTGAGATGACGATGCTGATGATCGTGTGATGACGATGCTGATGATCGTGTGATGACGATGTTGATGATCGTGTGATGACGATGCTAATGATCGTGAGATGACGATACTGATGATCGTGAGGATCCAGATGTTGATGTTGTTGTAGTTGTTCGAGTGCTGCAGAAGATAAAGACTTAGTACTAAAAATGTTGATGTTCCAGTATTGAAGATGTTCCAGTAACTGCTTGAGTTACTGATGATGTTGAGAAAGATTCCAATGATTTATAGATGTATCATGTATGATGTTGATGACTCCTTGCTCGTGCAGATGCTGTTATAATATCCTTCTCGTTAAGGGGGAGTGTTGAGATATTGTAACTTCAAACAATATTATATTTGTACTTTATTATTGCGGAGATGTTTCATTCCTCCGTGAAGATCTTATTGTATATCCGGAGATGTTTATTCCTCCGTTAGAATGTGGTAACTCGGGTTATTAGACTTCCCTAGTGGGGGTCGGCCCTGTATGTGTTATGTGGGTCAAAGGGTTATTAGACCACCCTAGAGGGGTCGGCCCAGTTAGTTGTAGTGGGGTATTTAACCCATTGGTTAAATACGAGCCTACGTGTACCTGTGTAAAATACATGTCAGTGTAGTGTATAAATAGAGGAGGTGTGTTCCTCATTTGACACATTCACTCACTTGAGGATAGCACACTTGTGGAGGAGAGGTCTGCTATTGTGGAGGAGGAGATCATGTCTCAGGGTTTCATCTTTGTATATTGCTGGTCATCTATATTGAGGAAGCTTTGCTGGGTTTTCTACCCCATGAGGGTTTCCCAGGATAAATCTCTGTCTCTTGTGTTTATGATGTACTTGTTGTTTCTTCAGTGATCCTGTATATGCTATTATTGTGAAATGGAATGTAATGCTGCTATTTTATGTCTTAGCATATTAAATCTTAACATAGTGATCTTCTCCCCATATTTTCCCTTTTTCCTCCCCCTCCCATTATACAGAGATACACCTCCATTATACATAATTCTTTCCCTTCGAGGATCCTCTCACAGTGTGAAGTATAGGTAAACGACAATTGGAACTTCCGAGGTTTGCATTGAACTCCAGTTTACACCAAGAAGACTACATATCTTTTCCAGGTGTTTGAGTCTAGGCGTCTTTCCAACAAGGCAACCAAACCCCAACTTAACTCTCCTTTAAAGAGACATGTGGTAGTTCTTTGGCGCTCTTTCACTATGGCCAAGGGCATGATCAGGCCACAACAATATGCAGCAAAATAAAGGTGGATACCAACATCAATACACAATAATAACTCCACACATGAGGATTAAATATTTAACGCATATCACTCTTCAACTTCAATGTAACTTCCAAGAACTACCCTTGAGAAAAAGTTAATATGTTGCCAATTTTCTTAGTTGTTTTGTCTTGGCTACATTTGGCCAAACATTTTCTTCAAAGGAGAGATCCTTTAGCACAAAAATGTTCCATATGATTGAAGTGTTTGATAATTCTCCTTGAAAATCAAGGAGATGAAGTCATTAATCAATTATATTTTATGTTTGGAAAGAGATAGCAAATCCTTTATCATTTCCTCCGAAAGGATTAATTAGCACAAAAAAAAGTAAGCTCACAGTGCTTCTCATGGCATAAGCTAAAACTCCCTACTATTAAGGAAATCGGTAATAGTTAAAATAGTTTAATTTGAGGTATATACATATATACATCCTCAAATCATACTTATTTCACCACTCATATATATATATATATATATATATATATATGTTATATATGCATACTTATTTTTTTCATTTAAATAAATACTCATATATATCTATATTATAGATAATATAGATATATATATGCTTATTTATTTCCTTACATGGTTTTAAAGTCAAGCATAACTTATAGTTAAGTATACTTATCATCTAGTTAATAAGTTGATCTTATCAACATAATGTGCTTCCTAGCACTCCTCTTAGAATAAGATTAATATTTATATATTTAGGTAGTTCCAAATGATACCTTAGTTCGTTCAAGTGCTCATAGTGCTAGGACGTCATCAATCATCAACTTGTGGTCTACCTGTCATAGATTTCTTCTGCAGTGGCTTAGTTTGCTGTCGGCTTAGTCGCGTCACCATCCTTTAGACTCCTAGGTTTACAATTTACAATTTAAGAATTAAACCATTTACTTACGAATTTTTCTGGTGGGATGTTCACCTTGAGCTCCTCACTAGAAAACAAGTACAATATATGATTACAATAGTAATAGGGGTATTTAAAAGAGGGATGTTACATCCTTTCCCCCTTAAGAATAACACCATCCTCAGTGTTCATGCTTTTCAATAGTCTTTCTTCCACTCTTTCCGTTTCGACCTTCTTTAATATCTTCGAACTTTCATGGTTCCCATACGTTGCTATTTCCCATAACCTGTACTTTTGCATAACAAAACAGGGTCTTGGTTCAGTAAAACATATCATAAATTTCATAATCCAATTCAAAACATGACAATTAGCCCCTTTGCAACATAACATTTGTAATTCATGGAACATTCTATAGCCTTTGTTTGTGCTCTTATCGTTATAGGAAAGATGATTTCTCAAAATACTCTAGAGAATTCATAAGCACTTGAGATTTACATACATAATTTCAAACAATAAACTTAAAACTTCATCATTCACCCTCGCTCATTCAGGAATTTGCACACTCAAGTTTTTTATTTGCATAGCATTCACACATTAAGACATTCAATAGTCTAGTTACTTGGTAGTTCTTTTAATATGTGTTTTAATTTTTTTACATCATGAAGATGAAACTTTCAACAATACTTTTGTTGATCACCGAACAATCACTTGAGTTCTTAGAACTTCAGGAACGCACTGCATAACACAGATCCCGAGATCTGTCACCAATTTACGTGTGGACTTACGAGCTATAATTTGAGGTTACTCTCCCTTTTGATTGTTAGTCAAAATTTTTCTCCTCAAAAACATCAAACATCGTCCTGTCTTCCAGATGTCAAACATTGTGCCTAGGTCTTTCCATTGATATCTCAGACTCTTTCACAATTCCCCTCAAGCCTCCTAGCTTGAGTCCAGGAATTAGTTACTTAGCAAAGTAGAGTTGGATCATCAACTTTTGCCACCCCATTTTCCTAACACCAATGTGCTCACATAGTAATCATTTTCCTAACACCATTGTGCTTCCACAACGATCATTTTCCTAACACCATTGTGCTCCACCAGCAATCATTTTCCTAGCACCATTGTGCTTACACAACAATCACTCCATTTCTATTACATACCTTATGCATGTATAATGCTCTTGGTCCCGTAGATATTAATGATCTACCAAACCCATGATATTATTATAATAATTATTTATTTTATCAGCATTTAATATCAATTACAACATTTGACTACTTGCGACCCCTACCATATTTTTTAATGATTTGTACCCCTACCATCATTCATGGTTCACCCAATCCTGTAGTCTATCCTACATAACTCATTACTCATTTTTGAGCGATTTAGATCAACTTATTTACACAAGTGAGTTTATAATCCATGTTCTAGGTTGATCATGACAACATTCATAATCATGGTGAAACACTGCGATGTGAGTACATAAATAACATAGCCCACAATTTATCCATGGTTCAATAGTCTTGCATATTAATTAATATAATAAGATGTAAAATAAGCAATTCGTCACTCCTTCTTGAGTAGTTTAAACTCCACTATTTCAACCAGTGGATTTGTAATTATCCTTCCATTTGGTTTGGTACTTTTCGTGGTATAATTCCTGCAATGTTAGTAGATAACCACCATCCGACATCTATTATTATATTCAAAATAACACTTTAACAGCTTTTACTCTTCTATTCTCAAGTAGTTACCAATGAAGGGAAACATTTCATCTTTACACAATGTCTCATGCGTAGCAAGTTAGGTATGTATAACCTCAAACTATTATGTACTTATATTCGGCTATTAGAGGATCAATATTCTTATCAACGGGACATTTATACATTGAGTGGAAAAATCCTTTAACAAGACGACACATGTTATGGATATACATGTGTTAAAAAATTTATATGAAATCAATTGCGATTAGTGTTCGTCAAAGATAACTGACGGTTTAAAGTACTATTCCTTTCTAATTCAAACCACTTCTTTCGTATGAAGTTTTTCAACATTGGTACAATACATAAGTAACACCCAAAACGTTCAAATCGTCAAACATGTTTAACATTAATTATCTTGATGGACTATATTACAACTCAATACATAAGAATACATAATATCCTAAGGTGTTAATCATTCACTTTCTAACATTGATATACATGAGAATAATCCTAAAGAACGTATATTGACAACCTTGCATAATTTGTCCAATCTTCGGATTTCAGTGTTAGATACTACACTTGTTCTATCATGTATTACATTGACTGCACTAATTCATTAACAAGTATCCTTATGCTAGGTTACTATTATACTTCCATGAGTACCCATTTAACATTCAGCTCTAACAAAAGTAAACAATACTCGAAGAGTTAACAATTAGTCTGAACAAAATTACGATAATCCCAACACTTCATGACTACAACATATTTTTTTTTTGTATATTAATTGTATCTTCAAATTTTCCTTACGCAGTAACAATATCTTCATTACTTAACACTTAGGGTTTTGGGACTCTTTGTAAATAATTTAGACATCAACTACTCTTCCTAAAGCATAGTAAACATATGACCTCCATTACTTCCTAATAATAATTATTACAATTTATGCCTTCATATAGCCTTTTAACATTTATCGCTAGCATGAGTCTAATATTTCTAGATATATATTTATTGCTAGAGTAAAATCCAAGAATGACTATAGTTCTTCCGGAATGTATCGAGAGTAAAATTTATAGTTCAACTTTCTATTTTGAGTGTGTAAACTTAAACATAACACTTACAACAAAATGAAAGTATTACTTGCATACATTTGGTTTTAAATCAGGTGATAATGTAATAACATACCTTTGCCATGGTATTTCATAACTTTACCCTCTGAGTTATCTCTTGCAATCTTTGAAGGCCAACTCAGTTAAGTTTTTTTTTTCCTAGTCCATCATTGCCATGCATCCAAAACAAAAATCGATCGGTTAGCTTAAAGATCTTCTCAGTTTCCTACTACATATTGAGCCCAGTTAGGCCTGAGTGCTGTAATTCCAGCTCTAATACCATAGGTAACATCTCTATTATAAAGAAAATCAGTATTTTGGTGAAGCTCAAAATCCTTTTTGAATTTTCCATTAAAGGACTACGCAATAAAATTATTGCACTAAGTAAAACAACTAACATGCATATAATCATTTATTCTCATCATTCTTATCAAACTTAAATGCTTCTACAAGGGTCTTTAATCAATACTTTCAAGACAACTTTACCTAGTCATTGTATTAGCAGGATTAGCAACTATTCACAAAAATCTTCTTAATCTTATAGGTTATGATCAACTATTTTTCTTATAGTTACTCATGCAAGATTTTAATCCAAATCTTTTTCCACAACGTGATTTACCTATAATGTCTACACAACCCTTTTCTACTTGCCAAGGACTATATATATATATGACAACAAAACAATTTATATTTGTCAAATGATACTGAAATTTTCCTCAACCAACAAGCATAACTTATATGAATCCAACATTTAACTTAACATATTAACTAACAAGTATCAATTCCCTGGAATTATTACTCATTAATAAAAGTATGCCAAGAGGGAAATATAAGAATACATTTTCTGATTCATAAGAAACCATGAGTTATACATTATCAACACACATATTTGCAATGAAAGAGATGAAAAACTTATCAAAGGTATCGAGGAAAATGAGCACACCTGAGGGTGCACATAAACAGAGACCAAAAATAACATGGTTCAACCGATCTCGGGCCATGTCCACAAATCAAGTCTTTTATTAACTCATCCAGAGAGAAAGGTTTACAATTCCACAACATTTGTTGCCATACTTCCTTCCCATCTTCTCATATCCTTCCTCATTGGGAATACTTTAAAGACACTAGATCAAAACTATGATATGGATCTATAATAACTGAAAAGAGTTCTTGTCCACAAGAAAACCTACAACAAGACTATTACAAAATATATAGCAAGAGTTTTATACATTAAATAAGTGATAACGATCAAACTAGGGTTACACCCCATGGACTCCTTTCTCACATAATATGTATACTACAAAAATCCTTTTAAGACAAAAACTTAGATAACTTCCTTTATTTCATTTTCCATTTCTCTTGTTTGCCAAGGTAAAACTGTGATCTTTCCTCCTACACTCCTTGAGAACATAAACAAAGAGTGATATGATGGTACTAGTATATAATTACAAAATAAACTCTATAAGATTGAGATGGAGACATGTGACTACACTATGCCTTTTAACAAGTAATAATCCTCCAAACTAGAAGATCGAGTTGTGGAGGTAGTGAGTAACATAAAGAAGAATTTATGACATAAGACTTTACCCTTGCAGACTTTGTCTTAATAAATATTCAAGCACCGCCATTGAACTCTGTCAAGGCATCTCTATCTACAGAGAAGCTTTCCAGATGTGTGCAGTGTATGCATTATAAAAGGGATATGGCATAAGGTAACTTCTATAGAGTATTACACTCTTCCAGACGACCAAAAGAGGAACTAAGCAGCCAAATTGTAACATAAAGAAAATTTATGATAGAAGACTTGCAAACTTAGTCGGGTAATATAAGTACTCAAGCAACACCATTGAACTCTATCAAGGCATCACTATGTACAAAGAAACAATATTAAAAAAGCACCAATCTCCATAGTGTTGATGTATATGTAACTTCAGAATGTATTTCACCTATGTATAATGTACTCCTATAGAGATGGTATTATTCCTCTATACGGAAGTGTCGTCATTTGTATTGACAAGTGTCGGAAGTGTCACAACTTGCTTGTGATGGGTTATTAGACCACTGAGTGTGGGGTCGGCCCTGATTAGTATTACCATGGGTTATTAGACTGAGTTAGACAAGTCGGCTCTGCTAGTTTATTAGGCAGGTTAGGTCAAGTATAAATAGAGTGCGGAAGCACTCTATTTGATCATCTTATTATTCACTTCTACACTACTTAGAAAGTGGCGCGCAAGTGAGTAAGGAGGATTAGCTGGTAGGAGAAGACTATCTCTTGTACTTGGGTTGTATCATTGCTCTTTCTATCTCTGAGGAAGTTGTGGGGTTTTTCACCTTTTATGGTTTTACAGAGTGAAACTCTGTGTGTCTATTGTCTTATGTGATTGCTTGTTGTGATTGATATGCTGTACATGTTATTCTCTCAGTAAAGATCCTAGAGTATATTGAATTAATGCTAAACTTGAGAAGAAGACACTATGCAGTTGCATAAACTAGGGTTTCTTGTTTATTGGGTTTCTCTCCACAGATTTTGGAAAGGCAACAATGTAGATTGACTCTACTCATCAAGGTGAATCTTTCTATCTAATCAGAATTCAATTCTATGCACTTTCATTTTTGGCCCTAAAAATTAGGGTTTCCTCAAAAATAGGAATTTATGAAATGTGATACCATAGCTGGAAGCTCCTTGAAAAATTAAAGTTTAGATCTTTGGATCAAACTTTTTGGTTGGGTGAAGCTTTGGGAAACTCCAACCCTAATTCACGGTCCTTCCTAGTGAATCTCGGAGATTGGAAAGCATTTATGAAGGGTGAAACTTTGCAGTTTTCAATTTCTGAGTATACCAGGCTGTTCAGCTCATCAAGTTGCATCTTTCTATTCTTTCGGAAATTTGAAATTCACATTTTGAATTTTTAGGGTTTCTCTGACAAACCGTAATCTAGCACGAGATCCAAATTTCTGCAAATCAACTAATAAGACCTAAATATTTTATATTTCCACTTGAAGTACTCTTTAAGATGTCTCACCACACCAAGCTTGAGGATAAGCTAGAAGGGGCTGAGAGATTCCGAGCATGGAAGTATAGGATTGGGTTAATCCTCGAAGAAAATGAATTGGACACTTAGATAAGTGAAGAGGTCCCTGTCCCAGAGGGAGAAGAAGCTAAGTCCTTACATAAAAAGAACTTGGTCAAGGCAAAGAGGATCATTTCTGATTTTATCAAAGACCATCTCATACCACATGCTTCATCTCTAAAGACACATAAGGAGATGTTTGATTCTCTGACCAAACTATTTGAAGGAAAGAACATAAATTAGAAGATGATTCTACGGAACCAATTGAAAGGGGTAAAGCTTCAAAATGGAGAGACCATTCAATCTTATTTTTCTAAGGTCTCTCAGATCAAGGAACAACTTGAAGCTATGGATGAAGTAGTGGATAATGGTGAAATTGTTATGACCACACTGAATGGCCTACCTAGGTCATGGGATTCCTTTATCCAAGGAATCCGTGGAAGAAAGAAGTTGGTTTCCTTCACTAGACTATGGGAAGAATGCTCACAAGAAGAAGCAAGGCTTGTGGCTCGAGAAGAAAAGATGGAAAATGCAGATCAAGATCTCATAGTACACACCAAGAAAGGAAGGTCAAAGAGGGAGCATTCTCATGCCAAGAAATCTTCACACAACCATCAACATAGAGATAAGAAATATCTTAGATGCTTCACATGTAATGAGAAGGGACACTTTGCTTCAGATTGTCCTAAGAACAAAAAGAACAACAACAACAACTTCAACAAAAGGAAGAAGAACAACAAGAAGAGATATCATGCCCATGCTACCGAGGACGATGAACCTCCCAAGAAGAAGGCTAGAGAAGAAAGTGATGACTCATCTAGTGAAGATGAATATGTTATAATCTTTGATCTCATAGGTACTATCTCTCATGGATGTAATGATTGGCTTATTGATAGTGGGGCTTCCAAACACATGACTGGGTTTAAAGAATCTTTTGTAAATCTATCTGAACATGAGTCACCCCATAAAGTGAAATGTGGGGATGATTATCAATATCCTATCAAGGGAAGTGGTGAAGCCTCCTACAACGTAGACTCTGGGAAGTTTTTGAAAATGTGTTGGGTGGGGCCCAAGTCGAGCTATTTTGCACAAGTACCAAAAAGTGCGCATTGCGCGCATCAACAAGCTATAGATAGTTTTGAGAGATTGCGCATGTCGCACAACAGAAATGACCAAGGCATGGTTGCGCAGTAGGATGATGTGCATAATAGCGCATGACCTATTTTTGGTTCGCAATATGGGTAAAGGTCAAACGGAGATATGACCTATTTTGAGTAAGGGACAGGTAGAAGGCATAGGAAAGCGACCTATTCAAGATAGTTGTAGCAAGCAGTTGAGAAGCTAGGCCACTACGCCAAGGGCAAGAGGCTAGCGGAAGGAGTAGAAAGGGACAGTCCATGATGCAGTTCTAACTATTTTGAGGACTGTGGCTGTTAGAAGAGCGTGTGAGCTATGAGTGGCCCAGCTAGAGTAGGTGGAGCAAGTTGTTGATGGTGACAGTTAGGCTGGCAGTTAGCCATGCCAATTTTGGAAACCTTAGGGTTTTGGCCTAATGATTGTAAAGACACGACCCTCGGGCGTGATCTATCAATAAGGGCATTGTGTGAGGGAAGGGTTACCCTTTGATTCTAGTTAATATTGATTATTGTAGAATTTTAAGCTTGAAAGCCATTGTAAAGGCTCTGCAGCTGAGTGCGCAGAGACCTATCTAAGAGAGAAGAGAGTTTGCAGCTGAGTGCACAGACTAAGAACTATTGTACCCTTCCCATAAAGAGCAATATTAACAACCGTTCTTGTGGATGTAGCCTCCAACTAGGTGGTGAACCACGTTAAATACTATGTTATGTGATTACTATGCATTTATAACTATTCATTTGCTTGGCATGAATGTTTAATACTGATCGATTTATGTGATTACTTTTATATGTATTCGCCGTGAGAGAATGGGAATAATATGTTAACTAATACATGCTTGGAGGAATGTTAAGTATTCAACACTTATAAGTCGGTGAATGTATGAATCTGCCAATTGGTCACAATAGTTAAACATTTAATTTAAGCGCAGTGTTGGGGCACGCAGTAGTATAGGTATATTCAATCTCATGCAATATTACGATAAGAACTTGGACGAGTTGAATGGATGAAGAATGCTAAGTAGTATTGGTTAGAGTTAGCCGTCTCGGAGTAGGCACACGATCTTGTTGACACGCTAGCCTAGATAAGCACTACGAAGTAAGCTGTCAATAGCTTATCGGCACCAGGTAGGAAGCATCCCATACTGCGCAATCCCTAGATGTGCTGGTTGCGCAAGTTCCTAGACTTGCCGAGCTCCTGACACAAATAGAGGTATCACGCAGTTGTCTTTCCATGGAAGTCCACAATATATCATGCTGCTTGTTTGTCTATCCATACTCGCATCACTAAGTTGCAGAAACTTGATTTTGCAACCACCCCCTCAGCTTCGCCTTAGGTGATACCTCAAGCTGCACGCAGCCTGTTGCCTAAAGGGTCGGTGAAAAGGTGTTTTTTTTGGTTCCTTGAACCGCGAAGTACCTGGGTCTACATTGGAAAACTCTAGCTCAGTTATATACACCAACAAATGGTTCCGTTGCTCGGCTAAGACCAGTGATGTGATAGTGCATCAAAAAGTAATGTGTGAGGAAGAATATTTGTTCCCATTGGCTTCAGACAATTGGCATCCCAAAATGAAAGAGATATGGGAGTGGTGTGACAAGATCAAAAGAGATTTTGCAAGAAAATAGAACAAACACCCGAGTCTATTTGATGTATAGTGGTTGAACAGATATTTGTGGAGAGACATTCAAGAAATATTTTGCGCTTCGTTTGGAAACAAGTTGCATGAGTGGATCTCGCGACTTGCAGAAAGGAAAAACTATTTTCAAAGAGGAGTGCCTACAGAGTGGACTCCATAGCTCACATCACAGCTCAAAGCAATAGACAGCCTATTGACATGAGCAGTCAAGTTCTGGGTTGATAGCAAACTAGAAGGATTTGTGACAGAATTTGTTGTAGACACATTGAAATCCTACAGCCAAGATGAAGCATACTTTTTTGAAGGATTCAAATGTAAGTTCCTAAACAATCTCAGTGTGTACATTAAAATGCTTTTAGTCAAGAAAGGTGTCTTAAGAATGTAGTAATATTTTTTTTTTAATTTTTTTTTTCTGTCATGGTCAATAGCATTTTTAGTGATTCTGAAAAAGAGACACATAATCTAAGAAGTGGAAAGAGATATAAGTTTAATAATGAAAAGAATCCCGGAGGCCCTGGACTCCATGTCAATACTGAAATCCCAAGTGACCTTAATAATTAGACCGTGTCGTCATCAGATACCATCCACCCTATCAGACCTTAGAATCTGTCGTTACAGAAACCACGCCACCCCTAGATCAGAACCCACCCATTGGGAGTGTAGTGCAGCCCACCCCATAAAATATTCATCCTACTAACAGTGCGGGAGCAGGTCCTCAGACCATCCCGACTTAGGCTAGTCCAATTCAGAATACCAAGATTCTGAATATCCCCTTTATTTTTTCCACTTAGAACCCTCCACAGACTCACAACACTCCTCAGGGTGGTGCACAACTAGGACAGAGGATGATAGATAATGATATAAAGCTGCCGATATTCAAAGGAACGGGTCTCGAAGACCCTGATCAACACTGGTTTCTATGTGAATCCATATGGAGTGTAAAGCAAATTTAGGACGATGCTGTGAAGAGAGCGTAGCTCATCACTACTTTCCGCAATAGATCATTGCATTGGTTGATGAAATATTCCCAGGCATAGCTGAGAACCCTAACAGAAATCAAGGCTGTACTCATCGCAGAATTTAAGAAACCAAAATCTGAGTCGCAGTGTATAACATAGTTAAAATAAATTAAGCAGAGACCTACTGAAACAGTTTGAGAATTTGACCAAAAGTTTAAGACACTGTTAGACCAAGTGAGCTTTGTTATAGCCCTGCAATAGCACCAGGAATGGTTCATCACTGCGTTGTTGCCCCACATCAGACAACCACTGATGCAACAGAAGGTTGCATCACAGGCAGAGGCCTTAGAGATCAAAATAAAGCTGGAGGCTTCACCAATTGGAGAAAGTAGTTCTAGGATGTCCCAGATCCAGAACTAGTTGACCACCTTAACATTATAACTACAAGGTATGAAGAACGGAAAAGAACAACAATATGAACCCAGACGCGAAGTTTGGTGCACGGGATACAAAGGAGGGGGTCATACTAGAGAACATTGCCCTCTATTCCAAGATTATCTTGACAGTGGTGGACCAAACCCCATCAATATGAATCACAATCAGGTGTCGTGGTGTGAAATCTGTAGAAGCAGAGGATACCATCCAGAAGGCTGTTATCTAATATAGAAATATGTAAGAACAACTAAAAGCTTATTTTACAATTTCTGTAAATCAGTTGGACATGATGAATCTAACTGTCGTGCATACTAGCTCATGAATGAAACAAAGCGCGATATCGAAGCAATGCAAGGTGCTAGAATGTACCGCGTCCAAGAGGAAAATCATCCAAACCAGGAGAACACCCACTACGATTAGGGTGGATATAGAGGCCGTGGTGGTGGATACCGTGGGAGAGGAAGAAATGTCTACCCAACAAAAGGAAGAGGCTGTGGTCAGGCAATCTGTTATAACTGTGGCCAGCCAGGTCATGTCTCCCGAGATTGTATGAACCCATGCACTACATGTAATTATTGTAAATCATTTGAACATGTTATTGAAGACTGTCCTATGCTTGAAGTAGAAATGCAGAAACGAAGAAGGACAGAACCACCGAATCCCAACATATAGTTGATCGTAGCCGAGAAAAGATCTGTGGATCCAAGTGTAAATATGGTAATGCGCAGTGGCACTGATACAGGAAGGGATGGAGGTGCAGAAGCTTTGACTTCTGGGATGCGCGATCCTAGGCAGAGTCCTGGTGAGCCGGTATGGATGAGAAAATCCCTTGGGAAACCACCAGCTCTGGACATACAGAAAAACAAGGGAGCATTCGAAGAGGCACATAACATCTTCTGAACACCGCCACTCGGCTCCCTGAGAACCCAGTTGTGTAGCAAAATACCGCAATGATAGGATATGCCAGCGGCATATGATAAGATGAGCACTGCGGTAGACATAGGTACCTCTATTGTGCAGTTCCTATGCAGCTGCATGAAATTACTAAAGAGCGCATATGCTTTCAAAGAATTTGAAAAACTACTGAGACAATATGAGCGAAATGGCGAGAAGGAGGCTTCCCACGACGCAATCCATAATATTAGGAGCCCTAAAATACTAGGATGGGAAATAAGGTTAGCTACTCAGATTGGGGACTATGAGATGGACGAGATCATTCTTGATCTTAGATCCGAAGTAAATGTCTTGACCAAGCAGACATGGCATCAGATTGGAAAACCAAAGCTACAGTGGTCACCTCTACAGTTAAGAATGGCCAATCAAGGGATAGTTATACCCCTGGGGAGGTTACCCAACACCATTGTTGACATTGATGGAGTACGTAGCTATGCAGACTTCGAAGTGATTGAGATCATGGATGACAGCCACCCTTATCCAGCAATGCTGGGTATCGATTGGGCAATGACTAACTCTACCATTATTGAATTAAAGACTATGAAAATGATCTTTGAAGGCAATGATATCAGGGTCATCGTGGCATTAGACCCTTCGCAAGGTGAAAGATATGTTGAACTGATTCATGAGGAATCTAGAGCCCAAGACTTGGACCATATTTACAAGATGACAACCAATGCTACTGACTATATTAATCCAACTGCGGACGAGACACTCAGTTGGCACTATGACAGCTCTTGAGTTTCAGATTCTGATGTCGGACTTGAAAACTGGCAAAGTAGATTACATGAATTATCTGCCAGGAAATGCGCACGGATCAAAAAGTCCCTTCGTCGGATTGGAAAAGAAGTAACTCTAATCCCTACCTATGATGGTTTATCTAACGTTTATTGTTTCATCAAAGAATATACTGTAGCAGTTGCAGATGAATACCATGTCTCAGCATTAGACATGGCACTATGTAGAACACCTGCTAGATGGTGGGCTACGCATAAAAAGACATTGACCACATGCGATCAATGCAAAATCAAGATGCAAATCAGGTTTGCTGAGAAGGTTATACTATCTTTTGAGAAATACAATGGCCAGACGGATCCAAGGGATCACATTGAAACATGTGTACAAGCCTGGGTAGAATGACCACAGACAGAATGGGTGCATCTGTTTGTGCATACGCTAGAAGAACCGATTCCAAAGAAGTGGTACTTAGAGTTGGAATTGCGTAGAGGCACAACGGATTGGTTTGCTCTAACCGTGAGTTTCCAGACAGATTTCAGCTTCAAAGATGAACACCCCAGTATCCATGACGTGCTGCAGGTTATAAAGAAAAAAATATTTAGTCCAGATTGTACAAAAGGAACCATGATACTGGAAGAGTTCTTTGGAGCAGAAAGTATACCTACGTGCTTACAGCCTGAATGGGAGGAGCAGTTAGAGCATGCTTTTGATTTTTATCACATCGCTGAGGAAGGTGAGGTTGAAGCAGATAGTGATGAGGAGGACCCGCACAATATACAAATACCCGAATCAGAAGGATCGTGAGAGGTAGAAGGACCTCCACTGGAAATCCCAAATATGAGTGGACCTGTGAAAATAAGGAAAGTGAACATTAGCATGGTCAGCGCAGAGCCAAGGTTCACAGCTATTGGAGATTATTGAGATGAAGATATAGTTGAAGAGGTCGTGGGTATATTAGAGGAATATCGAGAATTATTCCTGACCAAGTTCACCGAGATGAAAGGCATTCTTGGAGACTTAGGAGTGATGAAATTTCCTCTTAAACCTGGCGCAAAGTCTATTAAGGAAAGACCATATCGACTGAATCCACGCTAAAAAGAACGAGTTAAGGAAGAACTTGATAAGATGCTTGATGCAGGGATCATTGAGCCAGTTGAAGAATCTGAGTGGATAATCCCAATGGTTATCCAGGATAAGAAAACAAAGGGTGAGATCAGGATTTGTGTAGATCTCAGGAAGTTGAATGATGCTTCAATGCATGACCTATTTCCTACACCTTTTACAGATGAAGTGCTAGACAATGTCGAGGGGAATGAGGCATATTCTTTCACTGATGGATTCTCTAGATACCATCAGATCAGGATTGATCCAGCAGATAGGCATAAGACTTCTTTCACTATCGAATGGGGATCATTCCAGTACACAGTGATGCCTTTTGGCCTAAAGAATGCACCTGCCATATTTTCTAGAGTGGTCGTCGCAACATTCAAAGACTTCATACATGTTAAGATTCAATATGCTAAGAGAGAAAATATCAGCATTACATTCCGTTTCACAATAATAGCATATACAGGATCACTGAAAGAACAACAAGCACAACATAAGCACAAGAGACACAGATTTATCCTGGGAAACCCTCATGGGGAAGAAAACCTAGCAAAGCTTCCTCAATATAGATGACCAGCAAATACAAATATGTAATCCACAACCATGAGCTCCTTCTCCTCCACAACATATCTCTCTCTCACTTATGCTCTATTCACAAGTGAGTGCAATGTGTGTCAAATGAGGAACACACCTCCTCTATTTATACACATCTTCGACTTGTATTTTATATTAACTAGGTCAGCCCCAACTTAACCGTTGGGTTAAACACCCCATTACAACTGACTGGGTTGACCCCTCTATGGTGGTCTAATGACCCTTTGACCCACATGACACATACAGGGCTGACCCCCAATAGGGAAGTCTAATAACCCAAGTTACCACATTCTGACGGAGGAATAAACATCTCCGGATATACAATAAGGTCTTCATGAAGGAATGAAACATCTTCGAAATAATAAAGTACAAATATAATATTCTTAGAAGTTACAATATTTGAGCACCCCCCCTTAAGAAGAAGGATATTATAACAACATATACAGGGGTAAGGAGTAATCGACTACATCATACATGATACATCTATAAATCATTGGAAGCTTTCTTTATACATCATCAGTAACTCAAGTAGTTACTGGAAAATCTTCAAGATCTTCAATACTGGAACATCAACATCTTCAGTACTGAGTCTTCATCTTCTGCAACACTCGACCAACTATAGTAACATCATCATCTGGATCCTCACGATCAACATCATCATCATCACATGATCATCATCATCATCATCATATGATTATCAGCATCATCATCATAAGATTATCAGCATCATCATCACAAGATCATCAACATCGTCATCACATGATCATCAGCATCATCATCATCATCATCACACGATCAACATCATCATCATCACATGATCAGAATCATCATCATCAACTGGATCCTCTCGATCAATAGAACAATAGCAGCATACCTTGCAACACACATGATCTATTTAAGAAACCATATCATGTCTAAGGACGATGCAGTCCACTCGTTAACTTAGACAAAGTCTAAGGACCACTTCTCGGAGACATATGTCTATGGATCAATTCAGGGACCGAAGTCTGGGGATGATACAATCCCCTCACTCTCGGAGACATCTGTCTATGGATCAATTTAGGACTGAATTCTAAGGATGATACAATCCCCACTCTCGGTGACAACTATCTGCGGCTCAGTTTAGGACTGAAGTCGAAGGATGACACAATCCCCACTCTCAGTGACAACTATCTATGGATCAGTTTAGGACTGAAGTCCAAGGATGATACAATCGCCACTCTTCGTGAAAACTGTCTGTGGCTCAGTTTAGGATTGAATTCCAAGGATGATACAATCCCCACTCTTGGTGACAACTGTCAGTGGCTCATTTTAGGACTGAAGTCCAAGTATGATATAACCCCCACTCTCTGTGACATCAGTCTGCGGATCACTTTAAGGATGAAGTCCAAGCATGATGCAATCCTCTCATGTACATTTTGAACCAAACGCTCAGGGATGATGTAGTCCTATCATGTATATTTCGAACTAAACGTTCAGGGACGATGCAGTCCTATCACGTACATTTTGAACTAAACATTCAGGGACGATGCAGTCCTATCACGTAGATTTTGATCTAAACGTTCAGGGATGATGTAGTCCTATCACGTCCACTAGGAACTTCTTTCTCAGAGACATATGTCTACAGATCAATTTAGGGGACCGAAGCCTGGCGATGATACAATCCCCACCTATCCACTAAGGACTTCATTCTCGAAGACATCTATCTACAGATCTTTTTAGAACATGTGTTCAAGGATGATGCAATCCCTCTTCTTTCTCGGAGACATATGTCTACAGATTCTTTTAGAACATGTGTTCAAGGATGATGCAATCCCTCTTCTTTCTCAGAGACATATGTCTACATATTATTTTAGAGCATGTGTTCAAGGATGATGCAATCCCTCTTCTTTCTCAGAGACATATGTCTATGGATCCTTTTAGAACATGTGTTCAAGGATGATGTAATCCTCTTGTCAACTTAGACCCTGTCTAAGGACCATTCACCAACCTCACTGTCGGCATCACCAATATAGGTATCCACATCATCAACCTCACTGTTGATGCAGGCAATCTCATCTTCAGTGGCCACATCACTCCCCCTTTCAAGGAGGGTCCTTCTGAAATACACCAAGCTTGTCTCAAAAATACTCAAACTTTACTTGAGACAGAGGTTTGGTCAATATATCAGCAACTTGTTTGTCAGTGCTCACATACTCAATCTTGATAGCTCCTTTCTACACCATATCCCATATATAGAAATATCGGATCTCTATGTGCTTTGACTTATCATGGAACACTGGATTCTATGTCATCTTGATAGAACTCTGGTTGTCACACATGATCACAGTGGATTCCATCTCTAAGTCAAATAGTCCTGATAATAGTTTTCGAAGCCATACTGCTTCACAACTAGCAGAGCAAGCAGCTATATATTCCACTTCAGCTGTACTGAGAGCCACACTAGAATGCTTCGTACTAAACCACGAGATCATGGTAGATCTAAGACAATAACATCCACCTAATATACTCTTCCTGTCTAAGACACTTCCTTCCCAATCAACATTTGAGTAGCCATGCAATCTGAATTCATGATCTCCAAGATAATATAGACCAAAATCTATCGTACCCTTTAGATACCTCATCACATGCTTTGCAGCTATCAGGTGAACACACCTAGGTTCCACTAGATACTAACTCAAGGTGTTCACAACAAATCATATATCTGGCCTTGTATTCGTCAGATACATCAATGACCCAATAATCTGTCTGTACAGAGTTACATCCACTAACTCTGAAGAGTCATCCGCTAACAGTTTCAAGTTCGAATCCATGAGAGTGGCCATTCCAACACTTCAAATCTTTTCAAGATTTCTCATCATACTTTCCCTGGTTGAGAAAGGTTCCTTTTGAGCATTTTCATGCTTCCAGACCTAGGAAGTAATGCATCAATCTCAGATCTTTCATCTCAAATTCTGTAGCTAGCTTCTTCTTGCTTTCCATGATTTGTTTCTCATTCCTTATTAGAAAGAGATCATCCACATACAATAATAGTATCATCCATAACCTTAAGGTAAAGGTTAGGATCAACTTTACTTCTGGTAAAGCCCAAGCTTGTCAAGAAATTGTCAATTCTCCCTCTGTGATTGAACATCATTCCCACTTGGCATTGAGTGATCTTCTGCATATCTATCCGTCCCATCTCTCGTCAGATGGGTCTACTGATATGAGCCTCAATATCATTCAAACTCTGTGGTGATTTCCTTCTTGCATCCATGCCATCTATATATAGAAACCATATTCAACCTTGTATCAAAGGTTGAGATCCACATCACCTATGGTCATCATTAAGCTCATCAAATGGCTATCGATCCCGGGTACCCATACAAAGCCTGATTCACACTTGTCCTTCAATTACACCATTAAGATAATGGTCTTATCTAGCTACTTGGAGCAAACATCTCGTCATGATCCTCTTCCTCTTTCTAAGAGAATCTTCTAGCCACGAGCTTGCTATAGTATGCTTGATTTGTAAGTCTTCTTGTTGAACATCCATCACTTGTTTAGTGTTCATCATTCTTCATGATCTTTCCTACAAATCAAAATTAAGTACATGATTAGTAATACTTCATAATTGTCAAATCATGTTGACATGATAACCTATTATGCATACAAATATGATTTTCATAGTTATGCAACTATCTTGACCAATACTTTGGCACAACACTTTTCCACATCCTATATGCATACAGTGGCTATCTATATGCCTTCCATCTCTACCAGAACATACTAGCGAGAGCATGCACAGCTCTCAGCATGTCAGCAAAAAGGTTTCATTCTAAACAATCAACAATGGAATGTTTGTCCAACTTATCAATCATATGCATATTAGTAGTACACTATTCAATGCTATATGAATGTTTACACTCAACATGATATATTCTAGGAATACAAATATGTATACAACTATTACAAGCAATATCATTTACTATTTTAGAGATTCAAATCACAACTCAAATACTTATCTTTTATGTTTGTGTGGTTGCCTCCCACTTGATCTTTATACGTCTTTTGAACTTCTATTCATTATGTACCACTATACATGCTTAAGAGTGCACTAGTGTCATCCTCATGATCTCATACACAAACATACATTCATTAGTATAATCTCAATATAATCAAAACATTATAATTCTAAATAATCTTGAATATGTATGGTCATGATCATTCAATACATGGGTATCTAAGATCTTAGCACAAAGTAGGATTCTAACATAGGAAAACATACCTGGATTAGATACATTCTTAGTTATGTCTAACATACCCAAACAATATCTTTAGACTCTTCAATGATTTAGAGACCTTGTGCTAGTAACCTACATACCTCATAAGTTAATCATAGTATAAATAAATCATACATACCTCGTAAGTAGAGCTTCTAAAGACTATGGATAAGTCTTTGTCTTTATGTCATCATGGTCATAGAACTGGATTTGTCTTTCTTGATGTACATGTCTTTTGTTAGTAGACAACATCATCCTCATACAACACCATAGGTGCATTAGTACAATCATAAGTGTCATAATATTAAACAATGAATGTCTTCTATCATTCACATGCATTCATGCTTTTACTAGGTTGATAAGACAATTCTACGATTAATCAAGATTGTAATAACCTCAATAATATGAATACAAACATATCATAAACTTAACCATGAACAGATTTCAACACATACCTGTATTTCCTCAAGTCATACCTGTAAGGATTGCTTTTAACCCAATCCAATTTGATTTGCTGAAACTGGATCTGGAGCTGGATTAGAGTTTTTCAGAGAAACCCTAAAAATTCAAATTTTGACTTTCACACTTCTGAATGGATGGAAATATGTGCCTTGCTGAGCTGATCAAGCTAGCATACTTCAATTTTGGAATCTCCAAAATTTGACCCCTCAAAATTGCCTTTGAAACTTCTGGATCTTCTAGGTAGGATCCCAAACTAGGGTTTGATGAAGCCCACCCTTTCTCCCAATCAAAAGGTTCGATTCAAAGCTCTAAATTTTTATTTTTTTGAGGAGCTTCCATCCATGGTCACAGACTTAAAAAAATTTCAACTTTTGCAGAAGCCCTAATTTTTCACCTTTTCGATCAAAATCCCGAACTAAGGTTTGATCAAGCCCACCCTTCTGACCAACCAAAAAATTTGATCTTGGTCTCTAAATTTCAATTTTTCTAAGTACCATTCAGCCATGGAATCCGATTCCAAAAATTCCAAACTTTCTTCAAAACCCTAATTTTCCACAGTAGTGACGATTCAAGAATGAAGGTGCTCAAAATCCAAATCTGTTTTGACAGAAATATGCACCTGATTGTTTCTGGTGTAACCCAAAAATTACGAATCCACAGGGTCTAAGCCTTCTTCCTCTGATAGCTCGACCTATCCTCTTTCTAACCCCATAGGTATGGCCTCAATTGGATTATATGAGAGAGAGTTATTCCAAGTGTCGCAACATAACCTGTTTATTGGATAAAACAGGAGAGCGAACTTGTACGGCATGCCACGCGTTACTGTTTCAACTTAGGTCTCTAAAAATATTACCTGAGATAGTGAAGTCCGTGCACTACCTGTCACTTTTTATGAAATTTCATTTGGAGCTTCCTAGCCCAAGTTATGACCTTTTTTCCCAGGTCACATGATTATGACTCAGATCTAGAAGAGGCAGAAACCCTAACTTGTATTGATCATAACTCACAAAGTACAACGAATTTGAGGGTGTCCTTTTCAAAAAAGGTACATGGGGATGTTATATACAACCTGTAAAGGTTTCCAATCCTGAACCTTTTCCAAAATGTATTTATAGTGAAAGTGCCACAATGACAGGTGTTTTCTATACAAAACCCTAACCTTCAAATTATCGCAACTGAAGCAAGTGTTGTAAGTGCCATACATTGCCTTCCTTCAGGTTAGTGCTGATACCATGTTAAGATTCAATATGATAAGATAGAAAATATCAGCATTACATTCCATTTCACAATAATAGCATATACAGGACCACTGAAAGAACAACAAGCACAACATAAATACAAGAGACATAGATTTATCCTGGGAAACCCTCATGGGGAAGAAAACCTAGCAAAGCTTCCTCAATATAGATGACCAACAAATACAAAGATGTAATCCACAACCATGAGCTCCTTCTCCTCCAAATTAGATTTTTCTCTCACTTGTGCGCTATTCACAAGTGAGTGCAATGTGTGTTAAATGAGGAACACACCTCCTCTATTTATACACATCTCCGACTTGTATTTTATATTAACTAGGTCAGCCCCAACTTAACCACTGGATTAAATACCCCATTACAACTGACTGGGCCAACCACTCTAGGGTGGTCTAATAACCCTTTGACCCACATAACACATACAGGGCCGACCCCCACTAGGGAAGTCTAATAACATAAGTTACCACATTCTGACGAAGGAATAAACATCTCCGAATATACAATAAGGTCTTCACGGAGGAATGAAACATCTCCAGAATAATGAAGTACAAATATAATATTCTTATAAGTTACAATATTGCAACAATACATAAGTTCTTAGAAGTTTATTTTGATGATTGGACCATATTCGTTTTACTAAAGAACCATGCAACGAACTTCAGGATGATGCTCGAGAAGTGCGGACAGTATCAAATCTCATTAAATTTTAAAAAGTGTGTTTTTTGTGTTCCCTATGGAATCTTGTGGGGACACATTGTTTGCAAACAGGGATTGATGGTTGATCCTGCGAATGTGATAGTTATTGTAAACTTGCCCACACCTAATTAAGGAAAGCATTTGCACATTACATTGGGGCATACAGGTTATTACATAAAATTCATAAAAGGGTATGCACAGATAACCGCAGCTATGGAGAAGCTTCTAAATAAAGACGTGTCATTCATCTGGAACGAAGAATGCGAACAAGGATTTGAGACACTAAAGGAAAAAATGGTCACTGCGTCGATCCTAGTTTTTCCAGACTGGGAGAAGCCATTTAACGTTCATGCCGATGCGTCATGTATCCCATTGGGTGTAGTCCTCGCAGCCCAGAGATGGGGGTATTGATCATCCCATTGTTTTTTCTAGCAGAAAGTTATCATCCGCTAAGAAGAACTATACAACTATTGAAAGGGAAGGACTCACAATGGTATATGCACTACAAAAGTTTAGGCATTACTTACTTGCTGCACATTTCTCCATGTTCACTTACCATTTTGATTTGAAATACCTGGTCAATAAGCAAGTGTTAGGGGGGAGGATATGCAGATGGTTACTACTCTTTCAGGAGTATGACTTTGAAATCATTGCTAAGCCAGGTAGGTTGAATTTGGGCCCTGACCATCTATCAAGGAGTGAATCAAGAGAGGAACCTATGAACCTGGAGGACAATCTTCCTGACGTGCAGTTGTTTGCTATACAGGTTGCTGACAACTATTAATAGGACATCATCAACTTCTTAACAAGAGGATTTGCACCTATAGAGTTCACTATGAAGTAGAAGAAGCAGCTGGTAGTGCGCGCCGAAGACTTCACCATTATTGCAGGCCAGCTATACAAGATGGGACTAGATGAAGTATTGCACAGATGTGTACTAGAACACGAGAAACCACTCATATTAGCTGAAGCGCATTCAGGAGCCGCATGAGGTCACTATACAGGTAGAGCTACGGTACAAAAAATATTGTGCGCAGAGCTATGGTGGCCTACAATTCACAAATATGCAAAGGAACACTGCCAGAGATGCAATGTCTATCAAAGGATAGGAAGACCATCGCGCAGAGATGAAATACCACTAAATCCACAGCTGACATTACAGGCCTTTGAGAAGTGGGCCATTTATTTTTTGGGTCCCATTAACGCACCAGGGAAGAGAACTGGTGTGAGGTACATTATTACCGCAATGGATTACCTCACCAGGTGGGCAGAAGCGAAGCCGGTGAAAGACTGTAGCGCAGCTACAACCGCAGAGTTTGTATATGAAAATATCCTTACAAGGTTTGGATGCACAAAGATATTCATGAGTGATCAAGGTACCCATTTTTTGAATAAGACCATTGAGTCTTTGACTGAAGAGTTCCATGTTCATCATTAGCGCAGTACACCATATCATCCACAGGTGAATGGAACCGTTGAAGCATTTAACAAAGTATTGGAGAATGCGCTAACCAAAATATGCAACGTCAGTCGGGATGATTGGGATCTACGCATTCCATATGTCTTATGGGCTTATAGGACCACATGCAAGAAACTGACAGGACACACACCCTTTAGGTTGGCTTATGGAAAAGAGTCTATAATGCCAATGGAATACATCCTTCCCAACTTACGAATAGCCGCGTATATAGGCATGGCAGACTACGCAGCACTAGAAGAAAGGATCCTACAATTGGTTGGGCTTGAGGAAGATCGCTTCATCATAGGTTTCCACCAACACATACAAAAAGAGTGCGAAAAAGCATGGCATGATCGCCACATAAAAAACAAGAGCTTTTAGGTAGGTGATCTAGTCCTCATGTATGATAGCAAATTCATGAAATTTCCTGGGAAGTTTAGGTTGCATTGGCTTGGCCCATATACTATAATGCATGTTACAAAAGGGGGCACAGTCCAATTAGCTACATTATCTCGAGATACCTTGCCAAGTTTGATAAATGGTAGCACACTAAAGCTTTACCACGATAGTCTGGCTGCGCAGAGTCCTGTATGATTCGGGGAAGTACATCACGTAGTGCTGCTGAAGTTGTGCTGGGAAAAAAAAAATGGCGATCAGTCGTGCATAGCAAGTCCATATATTGATCGTGCAAAGAAGATGACACCAAGTGCACATCCCGAAGCAAACATCCTGTTAGACTGCCAACACATTATGACGGAAATCGTTACCATGACATATGTCGGCCAGTTAGTGGGTCGTTAACCAAATTGGCTGCACTTGGAAGCTATAAACATTAAAGGAGGATGTGACATTTTGGAACCCATTAAAGACCGAAGTGACCAGTTTAGCATCGAAATCCAGCTAGAAGGCTAATCCATTAAAGCTGATTCGACGGAGTTGACAAGCTGGCTTGCCAAGACACCTTTTGGCATTTAAGGAAACAACTTGGCATGATGAGAAGGATCGGCTGACAGGGCCAAGATCATAGACATGAAATGATAATGAATATGGAATTTAGTACCTCGGCAACCACCAAAGACCATGTTGCCGACCAACTGAGGCTATAAATAGGCCTCACTCAACCACTTAACCATTCTTATGAAGCACCAGCACTGTTTGAGAGCTGAGCGACCAGAGCACTATATGAGCGAATAGGTTGAGTTGGAGGATTTATCCTGGTTATTTGAGAAAGCATGGAATCTAGCGTCAATGACAGTGATGAAGGTAGGTGCATCTCGAATATAAACACGGGAGGTTGTAGGAAGCAACAAGGGAAAAGAACCAGCTTCAGAACAGGGGGGCTCCGAAGTACCATGGCAATAGTCGGCTTCGGCTCAGAACCTACATATTTATCCAGTGCCTGAGTACATCCCTCCACGGAAGCTCAACACCCCACCAGTCCACATACAAAATAATTTCAACTACGAAATTTCGATACCTACTATTTCTACCAGGGTGAAGATTGTAGAGAACCTGTTGGGCGGTGTGCCAGGTTGCAAGCTAGATGACCTGGACATACTTGAAAACACGCTGGTAGTGCCGAAGAATTACCCACAGTTTAGACCGAACGCATACATCAACCAAGTAACGGATGCGCAGGCTGGAACCGATAGGCTAGAAGTCCAAGAATGGATGAAACCCATACAGCCATCCGGCTTGTTGAAGTTATTACAGATGCCACATTTCACTAAGAGCCATGAGTTTTCAGCGATAGTGTGCGTATTACTAGCTTGCGTTCATGAAGGATTCTTGTGTTTGGACAATTGAATTAATATCAATATTGACATGATCCATCAGATCACTGGACTAAACAAGCAATGAGAGGACCTCTTCATCAAGAAAGCGCAAGATAGAGCTCTGAGAACCAAAGTAGCAAAATAGTTTAACTTAGTAGGAAAGGGATGGGGGTTCCCAACCAGTAGTATCAATGACCGCGCAACAAAGTTTACGACCCAGCAGCTTGCAGGAAAGCTTTTGCACAAGTGTACACCGCCGGAGGTACCTGCGGTCACAATCAAGGAAGCTGCTAACATATTGTGTAGAAAACCTGACAATTGGTGCCAGTTTTTATTGAACGAGTTGTTAGCAGATATTCAAGATACCCAAGATGATGGAACATCATTCCACTTTACTTGGCTGCTAGTGTTGATAGCCTTTGTAGGCTGGAAGGAGCCAGAGGGATATCAAGGAGCTGCCAACTTAGTAGGACAAGGCCGGGGAACGCGCTTTTCCAATTTATGGGAAAGCCCAAAGGCGTCTAGGCAGCGGCAAACGGCTGAAGTTTTCTATGTTTACTATCTCCAGTTGTGTGACATAATTATGGAAACTCCGCGCATTCCCAAACCATTGACTAACACATACACCTGCATAATGAGGTTTATGGTGAAGAGGCACCAATCGTTCATTCATCCAAGGGGTGACATAATAGAGCAGGACTTATGGTATCCAGGATTTTACCGACTGGATGAGTATGAGATCGAGGGAATGATGGAGTGATGGGAACTAGACTAGAAATTTCCCGCTTCATGCAATGATGCGTCAGACTATGTGCAGAACGTAGAACCTCTTCGGGAGGAGATCAATGTAAAAGACACCAACGAAGAAAACACAGACAAAGATCAGGAAGACAAGGAAGAAACAAAACCAAGAAATGGGAAGAAGGAAGGGATACCAGCCGGTACACCCATTAATGAAGAAAAGGATGACACACAGAGCGTGCATACAGAGACGACAATGCGAAAGGTAAAGGCTACTAAAGGCCCTGCGCAATCCCAAGGCCGACGTACAAAAAGGAAGTCCGACAGACTTGAATTTGGGACACAACTGCACCCAGATGACTGTGAGACGATTACAACAAAAGTGCAGGAAGTGTGGGAAGAGACCCACACAAAAACAGAAGCAAAGAAAGAACAATTGCAGTTGACCATAATCTAGGCTATGGAGGAGGTGAAGACAATGGTATCCCATATGGGGTTGGGGCAACCGAGTTCAAGGTCTGACAGGAAGTCAGGGGGACCAAGCGTGCAAAGAAGACCACCTGTTGCTATAAGTAACTATCCACGGGTGCTGACCCTTGAGCCGGGCTACCTTATTTACCCAAATGAAGAGGTTAGGGATGCATTCAAGCTAGCACGGGTTGACCTCAATATTGGGGCTCTGCACCGAGAAGACTTAAACAAATTTCACATGAATATTGTGGACGAAATTCACAAGAAAGGCCTAGTGGGTGAATCCATGAAGACGGGTGTCTATTTTGGGGGGTCCTGTGATAAAATAAATCTGAGTTTTTCATGTTTTCTAACTTTGGGCGAATAAAAGTGATATTTTTGTTTGGAATTTCACTTTTCACTACAAATAAAACTTTTAGAGAATTATGTTATCTTGCTATCCATTTTTTTTTAATTTTTTATATTGACATTTGATATGTCGATTTGGCAAATGTTTGACAGTCTGTTCTTATAAAATGAAAGGACTACAAAATAGCCATGTTTTGTCGCAAACGTAAAATCATTGCTAAACTTGTTTTTTGCAAAAAATAAATATCCTATGACAATCTACACACAATATACTACTGCATGACTATAAGTTTGTAACCAATTGATCTATATACTAATTATTATATTTTTTTGAATTCGATCAATGGCGAAACCTTTTCAATTTTCAACATATTTTTTGTCGCAAAACTTTTATCTCAACTGGATATAAAACTAAAAAATCTATGAATATGCTTTTGAAGTAGACACGCCAATTAACTACACCATAGTTTTTTCAATTTTTTTGGTGGTGTATTTTTAAAGCTATGGATTTTTCATTTCACCGCATTTTGAAAGAGATGAAACCAAACTCGACACATGTTAAGAAAAAAAAAATTAAAAATATCAGATCTCACCTATACACAACAAAATATATATATTCGGAAAGTAGTTTCAATAACGAAACTAATGGTATCAAGTTCGATAGTCGCTTTGTAGAGTAAGAGATTCGTTCTACCTTTCAAAAATGGAGAAACCTGAAAATTGTGAGGAAACGTGAAGTTTTCAGGTTTCAGAGATTATTCGGTCGAATAATTATTCGGCCGAATAACCTTTTTCCATAACAGAAACGTCACTTACAACAAAGGTTATTCGGTTGAATAACGAAATGTAAAAAAAATTCGTTGGCTGGAAAAAACAAACGTCGTTGTTTAAACTTATATAAATAAAACTAAGTACATTCATTATTTCCGCACATTTTAATTTCGCATATTTTTGGTTAGAATATGTTTGAAGGGGTTTTCTAAGTCGATTTTTTTTGCAAAGGGAGTTTTTTTTAAAAGGTATTTTTCCTCCTATTTCTTTCCAAAGGGTACATTGAAAGAGTTTTTTTCTAAGGCATTTTTGCAAAATGAGTTTTTATTCCAAGTTATTTTTGCACTTCTTATTTCTTTGCAATGGGTTTTTTCATGATGTTTTTTTTCCAAAATGATGCTTTTAAAGAGTTTTTATTCCAAAGTATTTTGTGCAAAGAAGTTTTCATTCCAAGTTATTTTTTCAAAGGAGTTGTATTTTCCTTCTTATTTCTTTGAAAATAATTTTTTCAAAGAGTTATTTTCCCAAGATATTTTTTCAAATGAGTTTATTTCTTTGAAAGGGGTTTTTTCAAAGTATTTTTTTTCTAAATATTTTTGCAAAAGAGGTTATCTTTAGAAAGTATTTTTCCAAGTGGTTTTTTCAGAAAAGGTTTCTTTCCAAAGGGTGCATTTTAGAGTTTTTTTTTCAAGGTATTTTTGCAAATAAGCTTTTATTTGAAGGTATTTTTGCAAAAGAAACGTATTTTTCCTTCTTATTTCTTTGAAAGGGTTTTTTTCAAAGAGTTGTTTTCCAATGTTATTTTTGCAAAAGAATTATTTCTTTGCAAGGGTTTTTGTAACATCTCCAAAATAAAAGGAGTTAGTAAATTTTTGTGAAAGTGAAAAAAAAAACTTTCTTCCATTTTATATAATTAATGAAATAAATATATTGCCATAATGTCAATGGTCTTTGCAAAGAAATATACTTGTGGAAGGAATAAAAGTCCGACATGCTTCCGTAATTAAAGCGACAATACAAAAATGATTATTATACACCCATGTTACACAGCATAGACCGAACAACGATATATTTTAAATAGCAACCATAATCAATTACCGAGAATTTCATTTGAAAAAAATAACCATATACATAACAATATCACCATTAAAGTCATAAATATGAACGAGACAAGATATACCGTGGTTCACCCCCATCCTTGGGCTACGTCCACAAAACCGTCATATCTTTATTTATCAATAAAAGCAGGATTCTGCAAGACAACTTTTACAATCTTTGCATTTTCACTTTGTCGCAGCCTCTCGGGTCGAGAGTATTTCGGAGACATTTCAGTGCTAACATCAAACTGATGATTAGGCCTACAACTTCTATCTTTGTAATATTCCTAGTATTCCACTACCAAAATATTTTCAGGTGTAGAGATTAGTTAACATCTCTAATAACAAGACACTACGATAACGGAAGCCGGATATCCTTCACACTGATATCCAACAGTTTATATTTTGAAGAGATGGGGATCAAGCTCTTCTCATGAGCCGTCCGTTCAGATATGACAAAATAATAACCTTACAAAAACCCTACAATGATGGCATGGATCCTACGATATTTAAAATTTATGTCAACAGATTTGTTAACTTTGAAACTACCAACAATACCTTTATTAATGTCTACGCTCAGTTTAGCGTTGAGTAGGAAAACTTTAACTCTAAACACATTCATGACAACTATATAAATATATATAATACTGCCCCATAGATAACGATCATACAAGGAAACATAGGTGGCTAATACATATAGATCGTATTGGATATATCTCTTACTCGAGATCAACGCTGGAACTGCCACCGGTTCATTTGATTCAAATTAATAAAATGCAAACATATCTTGTAACCGAGATCAATGTAGTACTAGCAGAGGATTCGTCAAATTCAAAATAATAAATTAAAACAGATCTCATAACCGAGATCAATACTGGACTAGCAGAGGATCCATCAGATTCAAAAGGTAAATTCAAATCCAGCATTGAATTTAAACCTACAGCCAATAAACGATTTGACTCAGCAAATCTCAGGGACACGCCTTTCAACGCCAATAAAGAATATATATAGAGTTACGTTTTCAGCATTGAACAAACCTACATCCAGTAAATGATTCGGTCCAAACTATTGAATTTAAACATACAGCCCATAAACGATTTGACTCAGCAAATCTCAGGGACACGCCTTTCAACTCCAATAAAGAATATATAGAGTTACGTTTTCAGCGTTGAACAAACCTTCATTCAGTAAATGATCCGATCCAAACTATTGAATTTAAACATACAGCCCATACACGATTTGACTCAGCAAATTTCAGGGACACGCCTTTCAACTCCAATAGAGTTACGGAGACTATTTCTGGAGGAGCTTATCTATTGTACCGTAAATATGTATATATAAAATAAACCCTGGAATTTATCAAACTCATAACTAGAATCTTATAGAACAATGCTATCATGTCTATCTAAATCACAAAAAAAAGAACCGGGCTTTGAAAGGTGAGATCATTACCTCGACAGTGGTCGAGAGGCAAAAGAAAAGAGTTCTCCTGCGTTATCCACGAAACCTCCATCGACCGAGATTCATCTACTTATCAAATGGATAATGGTTGTTAGAGATTGCTTCCGGTGAATGCACCAAACCTTGATGCGATATGTATCATTCCTCCCCACATCCGGTCTTTCTCTCCAGAATTACTTAACCTACTGCGACCTCCCTTTTCCCCGCTGAATGAGAGATCAAACTCCGGTTGCAACTAGATTGGTCAATGGTCAGCTCTCCCTTCTTCGTGCAGAAATCCAAACATCCTTTCTACAGAGACTATTTATTGTGGGGACCTTAATCCTCCTTCCTTCGAAATGTCGAGCTAAACTTCTTTTTCCTTCCACGGATGGCAGCTGGATCTATATCTAAAATTTCCAGTTCGCAATCGTGTGCATCAGCTGAAGGATGTCGCCATCGACAGTGAATATCACGGTGCGGTCCACAACAAAAATCATCTTGCGATCGGATGTACTACCCTCGTTAACTTGTTCACATCTCGCCATTGTACCATGAATTTCCCCTAAAATTTGTTCACTTCCAATTTTAAATACAGTTCGATCTCGACTCTATCAGAGAGATCCTCCACCTGCAGCTAACGCCGAGCTCTCGCTAAATTGTCACCATTGTACAGTGAATCCCCCTAAAATTGTTCACATCCAATTTTAAATACAGTTGGATGTCGACTCTATCAGAGAGATCCTCCACGTGCAGCTAACGCCGAGCTCTCGCTAAATTGTCGCCATTGTACAGTGAATCCCCCTAAAATTGTTCACATCCAATTTTAAATACAGTTGGATGTCGACTCTATCAGAGAGATCCTCCACATGCAGCTAACGCCGAGCTCTCGCTAAATTGTCGCCATTGTACAGTGAATCCCCCTAAAATTGTTCACATCCAATTTTAAATACAGTTGGATGTTGACTCTATCAGAGAGATCCTCCACGTGCAGCTAATGCCGAGCTCTCGCTAAATTGTCGCCATTGTACAGTGAATCCCCCTAAAATTGTTCACATCCAACTTTAAATACCGTTGGATGTCCATCATATTAAGTGAAGTAAAGAACAAATGGCACCCTCTCTTGGAGTGGACTCGAGCTTCCTCATTACGGCAAGGTGTAGTAGCTTCCACGTAGTTGAGTGTGTGCGTCCCTCCACCCTCGCCAAATCCCTAGATTAACTCTCCTTTAAGAAGACAAGTGTTGGCGACAGCAGTTAGGAACCCAACGCGTCAACAAACTCCATATATAATCCGCCAACAATTATATAATATTCCACAATTACAACGAATTATAACCACAATGGGGGTTCACAGGTTTCATAAGTTTCACACTCATTCTTAAGTTTCACACTCCTCCATAGGTGGACATACAACCTTTATTCGAAGAGGCTAACCATTCCACAAAAGTATTTCCTTTAAGTTATGATGTAAGTGAGATATATCACTAAACTTTACAAAAGAATATAGATTGTCCCAATATACAATCGAATAGAACATACATATATATGTATAATGTTCCAAAATATAATCAATAATGCATACACCTATATATACCAAATATTTCCACTAAAACACATATCTCCTATATCTTATTACTCATAACACATTATAAGTTAATGCCCCAAACTCGAACATACGTATGTAGATATTATATGTTTCATATATATAAAGATATATATATATATAGCTAATGTTTATTAGGATCACCTCTTCTTAGGCCAGATCCTCTATTTATTATTTTCATGATTTCTCATCATACTTAACTCCAATAATTTGAAGTTCTATGGTACTTCTGGTATATAGGCATATGGAAGTTGTAGGGGTTTAGTAATTGATTGTGGATAATCAATTTTTTTTAATGTGTTCAAGCCCTTCATCTTGCCATGATCTACTCGATTCAATTGTCTATAATTTTAGTTGCGTCACTCCGTAGTTTTCTAAGTTAAAATAACACTCATGATCATAACATGAGCTTCCAGGTCCACTTGGCCTTGAGCTCCTCACCAATAACCAAGTGTACAGCAATATTTTCACTTTTAACATAATAGGTCATAAAGGAGGGATATCACATCCTCCTCCCCTTTAAAATAACACCGTCCTCGGTGTTCACTCTTCTCTTGGAGCAATCATTTGTACCACAGAACTGGAATTCAAAAGAACAATGTTTAGTAACAACTTGTCCTCAACTTCATAACCAAACTCAGAAACATAAATCGTGAGTCCTTTATAGCACATATCACTTGCAATATAAGGAATAGATCTAACGCTCCATGATTGTATTCTGTTGACAAAATCAACAAATAGCATTCACTTGATCCAGGAAATTCTTTCCTAACACCTTAGTGCTCACACAACAAACATTTCTCTCATGTTTTGCCTAACACCTTAGTGCTCACACAGCAAACATTTCTTTTATGTCTTGCCTAACACCTTAGTGCTCACGCAGCAAACATTTCTTTCGTGTTTTTCCTAACACCTTAGTGCTCACACAACAAACCTTTCTTTTATGTCTTGCCTAACACCTTAGTGCTCACGCAGCAAACATTTCTTTCATGCATACTAAGCAGCGTCCTGCCTCCCACATATACATTTTTTAATTTTTTTTTATAGCTTGCCTAGGTCTTACAGCCAGCCGATTCTCCGAGAATCCTAGTGGCTGTTCAATCCCTGATTTTAGGGAGTATTTCAATGCCATTATGACACTCTTTACACAATTCCCTTCAAGCCTTCTAGCTTGAGTCCCGGAATTTATTTCCCCACAAGCCTCCTCACTTGAGTATGAGAAAATCTCTTACGGATTTATCAATGATTTGGTCATATTACCCTTTTATAACCATACAATTTCTCTCACCCATTTGGGTCTAGTTCTTTATTTCAACAATAATTATCAAAATTAAAAGAAGTAAATAACAGTTTTGATGAGGATCCTAATTCCTCAGCCCCTCATTTTCACAAGCATAACATTTATGCTCTTGTCTTTCCACAAGCTCCACAGAATTTTGACCATCTTCCAAGTTCACCTGTTAGTAACACTTTATATAACAAAATTCAATTTTGTAAGTCAAAAATTCATCCTTCATACTACAATATCCGTACCTGATCATCTGTAATAAGCATTCTTTTCTTCTAAGCATAACTAGATTAATACATAATTCCTTGAACACAACATAACATTCTTCCTATAATGATCCATGGATATTATGCTTACTTTACCTCGGATGTTAGCTTTCGCCCTTTTTAAACACCATTCCTATTTTTGTTATATCATACCACCCATTATCTTCAAACATACTTTCATAACGAAAATCACATATATTCATGAGGGTGGCCACATATATCTTTATAGTATGATTCTCATATGCAAAGGTGCAAATTAAATTGTATCAACACATATTAGTATTACACTCAATATCTCAGGAAATTCATATACAATAGGAAAAAGAAAAGAAGTAGGTTGTCAAGGTATCTATACACATAAGGTATGCTTCTACCTTATAAGTTTCCATCATATAGCCTTTATAACAACCATTCATTGTATCCCAACATCCATAGTAGAGATCACTGGAATATAAAATTATACCATATGCATTATACAAAAACAAAATGGGCTATAACAAAAAGGAATTTCCTTGTCGTTTATCCAATAGCAGATAGGTTAATCTTCCATTCGAACTTCATCTAAACCTCACTAATATATAAGCCAAACTTAATTGCGACTCGTGCTTACCTTAGACATAATGAAAATCCCAAATCAGCATGCCTCCTTTGTTATTTGACTGTACTAACATTTTACAAAACCTTCTCTACTCAATTGTCTTTACACTGCTTGTTCTATATCAAATAAGCATATCCCTAATCACCTTAAATTAACAAAATTTATATGGGTTAACAAAGGTACCCTAATATAATATTCATTGTGACTATGTCCAAATCAAAATACGTGAACCTCACAAATTTCCATCTATGGTCAAATGATGGTAACAAAGCTCAACAAGTATATTTAATAAGTCTTTGTTCTTCTAGTATCGCATGATCGATGTCTTAAGATTGTCATTTACCTTTATTCGCTAGACAATCGTTCATAAATCCTGGACGATATCCTAAGTTTGACCTTTATGATAATAATTCAAAACAAGGCTCACTTTTTTTTAAAGCATAATTTACATCATCCCAAAATTCCCTGAGATCATGTCGATATGTTATAATTATCTAAGCACAATTAGTTCATGTAGATTTCTATCTAATCCCTCCCCTAGGTATTTTAGTGGAAGGTAGAATTCAGTTTAGTCATGATACTCATTTATGCTACTTGATCTATTACATCAAGCCCTTTATACTTAGGATGATCTATATGACAACACTAGAATCATCCAAATGAGTTTTATATTACACCTCCTCGTTAAAGTATTAGAATAATTACTTAAATTCTATTTATGATTTTTATATCATGTGTAACACAATGGTGACTAAAGAAAGTAGTTAAGGAAGGAAACTTTCTCTTGAATTATGTTGGCATCTTCAACTGATCAAGTTTATGGGTTGAGACAACGACTTTTGTTTTTGCAGGTAGGATAAGACGACCATCAAGACCATCAGGACACATTTTACTCATTTACTCGAGGTTAGCATTAAATTTTTTTAGAAGACTAGCCTATATATATGGAAAATCGAAGAGCCATCATACTACAATCAAACAAATGACGAGAAGTACTAGTGACCCTTAAACAAGGCTTTGAAAAACAAGTTCATGTCTATTATTCATGACTGATTACATGCAGTCACCCTACATAAGTACCATTAGAATGTTCAATCAAACCAAATAAAGTGAATTCCTTTAATTCATAACTATACCTTTAATATTCCAACATGAGAAGGATTTTTTCTATGCATTTTATTCCACCATACAAGACCAATACAATGTCATACAATCCAATAAACCTTCTATTCTTCAGCATGTAACCTAATGCAAAATACAAGACAAAAATGAAGTATAATTTCTATACTTACAGTTTCACCCGACGAGTAATGGAATCCCATATTTTGTAATCGGATAATGTACTCTCGTCCATTTGTTCCCGGCATCCAAAACAACAATTTGTTTGTTAGTTGCAAAAACCTACATACCTCTTTACCTTATGTTGAGCCCACTATTGGCCCGAGTGCTGAAACCTCAGCTCTGATATAATATGTAACATCTCCAAAATAAAACGAGTTAGTAAATTTTTGTGAAAGTGAAAAAAAAAACTTTCTTCCATTTTATATAATTAATGAAATAAATATATTGCCATAATGTCAATGGTCTTTGCAAAGAAATATACTTGTGGAAGGAATAAAAGTCCGACATGCTTCCGTAATTAAAGCGACAATACAAAAATGATTATTATACACCCATGTTACACAGCATAGACCGAACAACGATATATTTTAAATAGCAACCATAATCAATTACCGAGAATTTCATTTGAAAAAAATAACCATATACATAACAATATCACCATTAAAGTCATAAATATGAACGAGACAAGATATACCGTGGTTCACCCCCATCCTTGGGCTACGTCCACAAAACCGTCATATCTTTATTTATCAATAAAAGCAGGATTCTGCAAGACAACTTTTACAATCTTTGCATTTTCACTTTGTCGCAGCCTCTCGGGTCGAGAGTATTTCAGAGACATTTCAGTGCTAACATCAAACTGATGATTAGGCCTACAACTTCTATCTTTGTAATATTCCTAGTATTCCACTACCAAAATATTTTCAGGTGTAGAGATTAGTTAACATCTCTAATAACAAGACACTACGATAACGGAAACCGGATATCCTTCACACTGATATCCAACAGTTTATATTTTGAAGAGATGGGGATCAAGCTCTTCTCATGAGCCGTCCGTTCAGATATGACAAAATAATAACCTTACAAAAACCCTACAATGATGGCATGGATCCTACGATATTTAAAATTTATGTCAACAGATTTGTTAACTTTGAAACTACCAACAATACCTTTATTAATGTCTACGCTCAGTTTAGCGTTGAGTAGGAAAACTTTAACTCTAAACACATTCATGACTACTATATAAATATATATAATACTGCCCCATAGATAATGATCATACAAGGAAACATAGGTGGCTAATACATATAGATCGTATTGGATATATCTCTTACTCGAGATCAACGCTGGAACTGGCACCGGTTCGTTTGATTCAAATTAATAAAATGCAAACATATCTTGTAACCGAGATCAATGTAGTACTAGAAGAGGATTCGTCAAATTCAAAATAATAAATTAAAACAGATCTCATAACCGAGATCAATACTGGACTAGCAGAGGATCCATCAGATTCAAAAGGTAAATTCAAATCCAGCATTGAATTTAAACCTATAGCCAATAAACGATTTGACTCAGCAAATCTTAGGGACACGCCTTTCAACGCCAATAAAGAATATATATAGAGTTACATTTTCAGCATTGAACAAACCTACATCCAGTAAATGATTCGGTCCAAACTATTGAATTTAAACATACAGCCCATAAACGATTTGACTCAGCAAATCTCAGGGACACGCCTTTCAACTCCAATAAAGAATATATAGAGTTACGTTTTCAGCGTTGAACAAACCTTCATTCAGTAAATGATCCGATCCAAACTATTGAATTTAAACATACAACCCATACACGATTTGACTCAGCAAATCTCAGGGACACGCCTTTCAACTCCAATAGAGTTACGGAGACTATTTCTGGAGGAGCTTATCTATTGTATCGTAAATATGTATATATAAAATAAACCCTGGAATTTATCAAACTCATAACTAGAATCTTATAGAACAATGCTATCATGTCTATCTAAATCACAAAAAAAAGAACCAGGCTTTGAAAGGTGAGATCATTACCTCGACAGTGGTCGAGAGGCAAAAGAAAAGAGTTCTCCTGCGTTATCCACGAACCCTCCATCGACCGAGATTCATCTACTTATCAAATGGATAATGGTTGTTAGAGATTGCTTCCGGTGAATGCACCAAACCTCGATGCGATATGTATCATTCCTCCCCACATCCAGTCTTTCTCTCCAGAATTACTTAACCTACTGCGACCTCCCTTTTCCCCGCCGAATGAGAGATCAAACTCCGGTTGCAACTAGATTGGTCAATGGTCAGCTCTCCCTTCTTCGCGCAGAAATCCAAACATCCTTTCTACAGAGACTATTTATTGTGGGGACCTTAATCCTCCTTCCTTCGAAATGTCGAGCTGAACTTCTTTTTCCTTCCACGGATGGCAGCTGGATCTATATCTAAAATTTCCAGTTCGCAATCGTGTGCATCAGCTGAAGGATGTCGCCATCGACAGTGAATATCACGGTGCGGTCCACAACAAAAATCATCTTGCGATCGGATGTACTACCCTCGTTAACTTGTTCACATCTCGCCATTGTACCGTTAATTTCCCCTAAAATTTGTTCACTTCCAATTTTAAATACAGTTCGATCTCGACTCTATCAGAGAGATCCTCCACCTGCAGCTAACGCCGAGCTCTCGCTAAATTGTCGCCATTGTACAGTGAATCCCCCTAAAATTGTTCACATCCAATTTTAAATACAGTTGGATGTCGACTCTATCAGAGAGATCCTCCACGTGCAGCTAACGCCGAGCTCTCGCTAAATTGTCGCCATTGTACAGTGAATCCCCCTAAAATTGTTCACATCCAATTTTAAATACAGTTGGATGTCGACTCTATCAGAGAGATCCTCCACGTGCAGCTAACGCCGAGCTCTCACTAAATTGTCGCCATTGTACAGTGAATCCCCCTAAAATTGTTCACATCCAATTTTAAATACAGTTGGATGTCGACTCTATCAAAGAGATCCTCCACGTGCAGCTAACGCCGAGCTCTCGCTAAATTGTCGCCATTGTACAGTGAATCCCCCTAAAATTGTTCACATCCAACTTTAAATACCGTTGGATGTCCATCATATTAAGTGAAGTAAAGAACAAATGGCACCCTCTCTTGGAGTGGACTCGAGCTTCCTCATTACGGCAAGGTGTAGTAGCTTCCACGTAGTTGAGTGTGTGCGTCCCTCCACCCTCGCCAAATCCCTAGATTAACTCTCCTTTAAGAAGACAAGTGTTGGCGACAGCAGTTAGGAACCCAACGCGTCAACAAACTCCATATATAATCCGCCAACAATTATATAATATTCCACAATTACAACGAATTATAACCACAATGGGGGTTCACAGGTTTCATAAGTTTCACACTCATTCTTAAGTTTCACACTCCTCCATAGGTGGACATACAACCTTTATTCGAAGAGGCTAACCATTCCACAAAAGTATTTCCTTTAAGTTATGATGTAAGTGAGATATATCACTAAACTTTACAAAAGAATATAGATTGTCCCAATATACAATCGAATAGAACATACATATATATGTATAATGTTCCAAAATATAATCAATAATGCATACACCTATATATACCAAATATTTCCACTAAAACACATATCTCCTATATCTTATTACTCATAACACATTATAAGTTAATGCCCCAAACTCGAACATACATATGTAGATATTATATGTTTCATATATATAAAGATATATATATATATATAGCTAATGTTTATTAGGATCACCTCTTCTTAGGCCAGATCCTCTATTTATTATTTTCATGATTTCTCATCATACTTAACTCCAATAATTTGAAGTTCTATGGTACTTCTGGTATATAGGCATATGGAAGTTGTAGGGGTTTAGTAATTGATTGTGGATAATCAATTTTTTTTAATGTGTTCAAGCCCTTCATCTTGCCATGATCTACTTGATTCAATTGTCTATAATTTTAGTTGCGTCATTCCGTAGTTTTCTAAGTTAAAATAACACTCATGATCATAACATGAGCTTCCAGGTCCACTTGGCCTTGAGCTCCTCACCAATAACCAAGTGTACAGCAATATTTTCACTTTTAACATAATAGGTCATAAAGGAGGGATATCACAGTTTTTCCAAAGAATTTTTTTTCCTAGGTATTTTTTCAAAGAAGTTTTTTTTTTCCAGTGGTTTTATAAAGAAGATTTCTTTAGAAGGTGTTCTTATTATTTTTCAATGGGTTTTTTCAAAGGTGACTTATTGTAAATGAGTTCTTATTTCTTTGAAAGAAAGTTGTTTTCAAAGGAAATTTCTTTCCAATGAGTTTTTCTTCAAAATACTCTTACAAGATTTTGATAAGGTGAAGTAAATTTCAGTTCATGTGTTTATAAATTTCATAATTGTTTTTAAATATGAATTTTGTTTTTTTACTATAAAGTGATGATTCTTTAATTTATTATTTATAGATTAAAAAATCATGGGCAGTAAGAGAAACCATCAAAGAAAATATGATTGTAAACATGATGATGATGATGATGATAGAGAAAAAAATTATTTAAATATCATGCCAACAAAGCAAGCCTTGCAGAAACACAAGCTACAATTATTGAAGATATAAATACAGTTTTACATGATAATGTTGATGAAATGGAAATTGAAAATAGAGTACAAGAACAACAAATTGAAGTTGAGGAGACCATTGTTGAAGATGTAAATAGTGATTTACATACTAATCTTGATGAAGTAGATATTGAATATCAAGTTCAAGAACCAGAAATTGGACCGTGTATGTATATATCATGTATTTTCCAAATTCATTTTTTATAATGAATTGTATTTTTGGATACATGTTAAATTAAATTTAACTTGATGTATAGGTACTTTCACCATTGATGATGAAATGTTAGAAAATGTTTATTGCAACAAATATGAAAAAAAATACCCATACATGTTGCATGAAATCGGGCTCAAAAATTTTATGATGATGTTCTGAAGAATTATTCAATAATAGGGCAAGCACAAATTTTGAGATGTTTATTAGTGACCAAGAAGTTAGAAGATGCTACGTCATTATTGGGTATTCACAAGGAGACCAAAGAGTCGAAATTGAAACATAATGTGATAGAAAATATAGATGATGCAATAAAAAAATTTGAAAAATCTAGGAAGAAAGATATCAATGCTGCATGAAGAGCAATTCATACAACAATTGTTTCGGCTAGTACTAAACAAAAACGCTTGACAACACAACTAGCAAAAGTAGTTGGAACCTCAAGAAACACATTATACAAACATAGCAAATTCAGAATGCAAATAGATGAAAATGATGAACTTGCTTGCTGGGAAATTATTTGTAGACAACCTTACAAAGATAGAATGGGAGTAGGTGTTAAAGATATTGTACGGGAATATTGGTTGACACATGCTTGAGTTTCACTAAATTCAAGGGATGTGATACGACAAAGAGTATCACGAGGAGTATATGAAAGTAGTCCAAAACATATAATGGATATGACACAAGTACAATTGTTCAATAAATTCACGGAAGATCATCGTGAAATTAACATGTCAATGACTACATTTGTGTAGCAAAAACCATGGTATGTTAGACCTATTACTATACATGACACATGTTGTTGTCGTTATCATGTGCAATTTCAATTATATTACGACACGATTCTTGAATTTGGTAAAACAATTTGGACGAATTCACCACCTCCTTCCATAGTACGTGAATTCATATCTCAAACTCTATGTGAGAGAAATCAGGATGAAGTATTTTATAATAAGAAATGTGTCAATGGAAAACATTGTCATTGTTGTGGAAATCTAGTCTAATTCCATGATAAATATCCTATCGATAATGATCACTTGCTGTCAAATGTAACCGTTGATTGGAGAAAATATGAATACATCGGTTATGCTACAAGTTCTAGTGATGCACATTCCAAAAGAATTGATTTGCAAGAAGATAAAATAGGTGTGACAGATTTTCTCAAGAAATTTGAAAGTAAAATTTATAAATACACCAAGAATTCACATAGAGCACGATGGAAAGACCTTCAATTCAAATAGTCTCGTGAAATTTTTTCACCAGGAACAATTTTGTCAGTGGTTGATTTTGCAGAAAACAACACATTTGCTACACAAAAAGAGATAGAGAGCGAATACTATCATTCTGACCAAGTTTCAATAATTGTCCATTTTTTATATAGACATTCTCAATAGGATGTCGATGGAATTAAAATCACGTGTGACAATCGAGATGTGATTAAAGAATATCACTTTTATATCAGCGATGATCGTACACACGATACACATTTTTTTCAGCATTGTATTGAAAGTATTTTCTATGATTCACTAAAAGGACGTGACGTTAAATTCAATGAGCATTGGATATAGTCGGATGGATGTGTGGGACAATTTAAATCTTTGCGATCATTTTATTGGTTATGCCAACTTCAATAGCATTGAACATTAAACATCACTGAAATTTCTTTGAAACTGGACATGGAAAATGTGAACATGATGGTGCAGGAGCATGCGTAAAAAGAGCACTTCAAAGATGAAAAGTGAACCATTTTTCTACACGATTTCATTTAGCTGCAGAGGTTGTCCAATGGTGTAAATCACATCTAAGCCATGATTATAATCAATAATCAAAAGATGTGCGTAGGTATGTACATGATTTTTTTAATTTATATTAATTGTCAATTTAATAAAATGTACACTAACATCAAAATTTGTCATTTGTGTAGGTTTTTTTAGCTTGTTGGGGTCCAAGATATAAATAGATCAATACCATATGATGATATAATATTGAAAGGAAACTAGAATATAAGAGTTTAAATGATCGTATTCTAGTATGCTGAAATGAATTCAAAAATTATTTGGTAATGAAAACTTTAATGTGTAATTTCCTCTTAATTCTGTATAAAATACTTTATTCGGGTCCCCATATGTCTATTAAACCTCTTAAGGGATGAGATAACGGATGTGGCTATCCCCATTCTTCGCCCTGAATCTTTACTTTAAAATATCACTTGTGTAAGTTCACATAACTGAAATCATGGCAAATGGAGACAATGATCATTTGATTTTTAATCACAAGCAAGGATTCCAGGTTTGTGAAGCTTATGCAAAATTAGAGGAATGATTATTTACAACAAATTGATGAAAATTCATCAAATTGTTGTGTAAAATCATTGCTCTAATTTAGCACAAGCTTCACAATCCTGTAATCTTTGCTTATGACTAAAAAAAAAAAAACTAGTTAAATCCCCATTTGCCATGATTTTAGCTCCATAAAATGCACCTGAACATTGAAAATAGGAGTCATTAGTTAAAAATTGAAAATATGAATCAGTTATACAAATTTCAATTTATCATTTATATAAAATTAAACTTTTATGTTGAAACCAAAATTCTATATATCAAACAAACATTCTTTCTTAACATTCCTAACATTAGATTGCAACTATCAAAACTTCCTAACATTTCAATCGAAATTTGAACCTAACATTCATTTTTGAACTTCCTAACATTCCTGAACTTTGAACCGAACATTCATTTTTAAACTTCCTAACATTCATATTTCTATCAAAACTTCATAACATTCCTAAACTTCCTAACATTCAAAGATAACAACCATTCTTAACATTCAGTCTTAACATTCATTCATTCTTAAAATTCCTATAAAAACCTAACATTCATTCTTAACATTCATTCATTTATTACACCTATCATAACTTTCTTAACATTCATTCTTATCATAACATTCATTCTTAACATTTCATAACTTTCCTAACATTCATTCTTAGAATAACATTCATTCTCAACATTCATTTTTAACATGCAACATTTCCTAACATTTATTCTTAGCATTTCTTAACTTTAGAATGTAGGTATCAAAACTTCCAAACATCAATTCTTAACATTCCATACATAAATTTAATAATACATACATTCATAAACATGCAAAAACATATTCTAAACCTTTATCACACCAAATATGCTAAATAATTAACTAAAAAAGTAGATCATTTAAAGCAAATACAGAATATGTAAATTCAATGTACCTGTATATAATCCTCAAAAAACATTCATGAACATGTTAGTTCAATATACATATGTATAGTCCAAAAATAAATCTCCTCAATGTCCAAAACAACTACAATCTATATATCGACAAAAATAGAAGATGTCCACCGTGCTATCCTCCACTAGGGCCTCCCCTTGGACTCAACCCAGCCTGCAACATGTATAAAAGCAGATTATGAATATCATAAATTTTTAAACTAAATTCAAAAAATTAAAATATTTAACTTATATATCAAAGAACAATTCAATTATTAAAAAAAATACATCAAATTCTCTAAATGCATGTCCACCACTATTCTCCAAAAGAGTCTTCCCTTTGCCTCCAAAAGATTAAAGAGACCCAAGCTGCAACATGTATAAAATCAATTTATGAATCTCATAAATTACTTGAACAAATTTTAACTAAATCCAAAAAAGTAAAAATATTAAACTTATATCAGAGATCAATTCAAGTGTGAATAAAATTACCTCGGTGCCAATATCTGCTACATTTAACAAAGAACTTGTCTCTCTCCCCTAAAATTTAAATTGTGTTAATAAATAAAACATAGTGCAAACAAAAAAAAAATAAGCAATTAACTTAAAACTGAAACAAAAAAATTAAAAACATTAGCTCACAATAGATGGTAAATCATTTAAAAAGTTTGTATCTAAAGAAACCTACATGGATAAGTCAAATTAACAATAAGATGCATAGTTAAATTAAAATTCAAAAAAAGGATAATATATCAAGTTCAAACATAATTATAAATATGTAAATAATAAATATACCTCTCCAATATGCTCTACATTTTCACTAGTGGAAAGTTGAAAAGAATATTCATTCATCATTCTGAAAAACTGCAACCAATAAATATTTACATAATGTACTTATCACTATACATCAAAAAACACATAATATCATTCATGTAATATAACAAAAAGTTTAATTCAAAATGAATAAAAGATTAAATAGATTGTCATATCATAATCAACAAACCTCTCCTAAACTTGATGTGTCATTAAATATAACATTTGACACTATGTCACGACAAACCTTGGCATAAGCACTGAGATCTCCAATTCTCATTCCATCTACCTCATCATTAGTTTTGTAAACAAATGTTTGATGAATAGTGGCATGAGACCTCTCTCGAACAAATCCCACATCTACTCCAACTAATGGTGATGATAAACCATCGCCAACAAAATCCCTTGTAGCTGTCCCAAGTTGGGATGTGGGCTCTATCTCTGATCTTAATGCCACAAGCCTAGGTGGGTGAGATATCTGGGGTGGAGGTTGAAGAGTTGTAGGGTCTCTAAGAGCACCTTTTCGATCATATATTTGACCCTTTCCAACTCCATAAAATTTAGAATGAACATCAATATAGTCTGGCTTGATATTTAAAAAAAACTTTGCATAAAAAAATCTAGCAAAATATTGAGAAACCTCATCATTCCATGGAATCCGACTGTAGGCTGCGAGGAACCGATCATATAGTAGATGTGCAAGATGAGGGTGCTTGAAATATTGCAGTTTCAACATTTCTTGCTTTATACCTTCTTTGAAGTTAAACATTGATTTGGCTTGTTCTTTTGTCACTCTCTCCTTCACAACAGCCCACTTGTCTCGACCCATCACTTGTTCTCTTCATCTTTGCATCAAATCAACAAAACCATTTGTAGTTGGTTTGAGATTCTGATATGCCTAAATGAATTTTTGCAATGATCCCAAAACAATCTCCAAAATTTGTTTACTCTCTGGAGGGAGATCCATAGTAGACAAGTCATTTTCCAACTTGCTGTAGTAGAATCTACATCTTTCAAGAGTCATTTGATGATCACCACTTTCCCATGGAAGCTCCTTAGGTAAATCAGATGGATACGGTGTAATGGGTGTACAACCCTTAGTTAGTTCTACATATTGTGTTTTAGCTTGACCATCATCAAAATGTGTAGAATGACGAGCCTTTTGGGAGCCTTGCTCTGCACCCTCATCCGTCTCCCTTGCTCACTCTGCCTCCCTCTCTGTAGAATTACAAGCATCTTCTGAACCATGCTCTGCTTCAAATAAAAACAAAGTTTTTTGTAAATATGTACAAACTTTTCGTACACAAAAAAAACAATTTGTATACATGTATTAAAATATTGATGGTCATACCAACAGAAGGTCGAGATCAGTATTCTCCCACAAAAGATAAAGGGGAATCATTTGTACCCCTTTCACCTCGTCGATGATCAAATGAATGTGAACTATATAATAAACTTGAATCTCAAGGGTAAGTCGACAACCTTCGATTATCAATTGAAACACCAACACTAGAAGACTGTGAAGACCTCCTACTCTTTCGCCTCGAAGACTCCTCTCTTTCCATTTGATATAATGTCTACACTTACACAAATATCCACTTATTACATATTCAAATTCTACATGTTAATTCTACAAATTCTAATACCTAGATGCTAAAGAGACTATGTTATTTAATAAGAACCTAGATATACCTAATATCATCTAATAGTTCTTAAAATGAGTATAGCTAATATTGTTGGATGTATGAGGAATTAATGTGCCAATCTTCTAAATGTTTTTGATGTTTAAAATGAATGGAACCATTATAGTTAAATACTAAGTGAAGGTTACATTTGTTTGTCAAAGAATGATTTCATGAACATGTTAACTTTTAATGTAAATCTTAAATTAATATCTTAATTGATATCTTAATGATGACGATTCATTGTATAAAAATAAAGACCATTGTTTTCCATCAATTAGATTCCCAATTCAAAATGCACAATCATAAGGCACGACATTCTCAAAAGAGTGTCAACTTAGAGTGAACCCACTACTAGGTGTACAACTATCATTGGATCACTATTAATGTGGAAAAATTATTAGTGAGTCTCATGTTGCCATATACCTGTGGCATGAACTCAATACTAGGTGGACTAATATCATCGCATCACTATTAATGTGCTAAAATTATTAATGAGTCTCGTGTTTCCATATATTTGTGGAATAATACTCTAATGTTTTGATATCAATACCTCCTAACAAGGATTCCCTAAATACATAAGAATAAAACATGTTGTTAGGTGAATAATACAATTGACTTTGCTGTTTTGGAAGGCCAGGGTTTTTTACAAGTTTTCTATGTAGTAGCTTTAGTTCTTTCCTATTACGTCTAAAGTAAAGTTTATTCTTGTTTGTAGTTATGCATGAGCATGGTTTATCATACGTAACTAATATATTGATCTATGAACTCTGTCCATGGACAGATTTCATGAACTCCGTCCATGTGGACAGAGTTCAACCAAAAAGGGAAACCTATACATAAACCAAAAATACAATTTGCAAATAGAATTTCAAATCTACTTTAACAAGGATTCCCTAAATACATAAGAATAAAACATTTTGTTAGGTTCATAATACAAATGACTTTGTTGTTTTGGAAGGCCAGGGTTTTTTACAAGTTTTCTATGTAGTAGCTTTAGTTCTTTCCTATTATGTCTAAAGTAAAGTTTAGTCTTGTTTGTAGTTATGCATGAGCATGGTTTATCATATTTAACTTGTCACGAACCCAAAATTTCGAGAAAATTTAAAACTTTTCTAAACGTCCAATCTTCTTTAAATGCTAGGCGGAAGATAAAATGTGTACACACATCTATATTTATCACATTATGTCACGAACCCAAAATTTTGAGAAAATTTAAAACTTTTCTAAACGTCCAATCTTCTTTAAATGCTAGGCGGAAGATAAAATGTGTACACACATCTATATTTATCACATCATTATAGCATCTTAACATTAATTATTCAATTGTAATTATAAATGAAACTTTACTTGACGACACAAGGTCTTTAAAAATCACAAGCAACCCCAATCCAATTATACAACTCGTTAAATCGTATCTTATTGTAATAGCATTAATAAAACTCTAACACTTGTCTCACCTTAACAAATTTTCCTCTACTAACTTGATTATAAACTGAGTAGAACATTTTCATGGAGAGATATAAATAACAACCATCATAATAGTAAAATGATTAAGATACATGAATTGGAAGTAAACAAAACAGAAGAATTAACTGAGATGCACCATCAAGGAAATATATGGACGAGATACACAAGTACAGCCACAATTATTAAGAGAGATATATATACAAGAATTACACCCCGAGAGAAAAAAGACATACACAAGAGACCAAGGTAACGTGGTTCACCCGTACACGGGCTAGTCCACAAAGGTGTGTGCATCATTTACTATTATCAAAAAAAAAGAAAGAAGATTACAACGAGCAACATAGTTGCTTTACAAATTTCCTTCTCCTTCTAACAAGCCTCTATCGCATAGAGCTTTTCATTTATAAATCTAAAAATCTCTAAAGCATGAATCTTATCCTTGTGATGCCATGAAACAAAGGAACGGTAATACATTAATTAACAGAATTATTGTTTGGGATTGGCTCCCTAAGAATTGTCCCATAACCTGCTATGTCGCAGTATAAACTATTTGGGGCCTGGCAGTTTAGATGATGTTTCCAGGCAGTGCAGGAGACAATTTAACCTCAAGAATAATAATTGAAACTATTCCATCAAACAACTTTTCTAGTATAAATGATATTTAAGTATGAACTAACGTTTTACATAGATCTAAAGTAAAATGAGTTCAACCGAGCTTCAACTCTGACTCTAATCACAGTTTACAGAGATCTAAAAGATGTGCAACTCCGAACTAACGTTTTACACAGATCTAAAGAAAAATGAGTTCAACCGAGCTTCAACTCTGACTCTAATCACAGTTTACAGAGATCTACAAGTTTTGCAACTTTGAATTAACATTGTTACACATATCTAAAGTAGTAAAACTCAACCTTGCTTCATTCTGACTCAAAACGCATTTTTACAAAGATCTACAGGTTATGCAACTCTGAACTAATGTTTTACATAGATAAAAAGTAGTAAAACTCAACCGATCTTCAACTCCAACACCCACAATTTCCAAATATCTAAAAATAATTACACTCAACTGAGTTCAACGTTAACGCTAATACGTTTTTGTAGAGATCAAGGTAATGGAAATTTCAACAGAGCTTCAACTCTGATACCCACAAACTCACACAGACCTAAAAGAATTATAAGTCTCTCAACCAAATTTTAATAGAAAACCCTGCAATCTATCAAGCCATAAGCATATACATCTATAGGGAAGATGCAACAATGTCAAACCAAGTGATATGCATACTTATATATATATATATATATATATATATATATATATAATACAACGCTATCAAAGTCATAGCTCACTATGACTAATCAAAACTGACTCGATCCACAATAAAATGCCTAGTTTGCTATTCAGAACTTTATCAATACTAAGTGCAACAGTGATACGACTCGGTTGACGAGTATGCAAATAATTAGCATAACACCTTACCAACAATTAGCTGCAACCAATGTTGCGACTCTGTTTTGAGGAATTTGCTGCAGAGGAAAATAACACAATGCCCTCGATCGATGAAAACAGTGACTACATACAGCTTCTACAGGGTTAGACCGACAACATAAAGACATATTATGACTAAGATCAATTAGAAATTTTCGCAGCATATACATATAGATTTCGACTCTATCCAGTTTTTCGACAGCGAAATGATACAGCTTCGACAACATAATTTAAAAATAAACAAATAGATATGAGAGTAGAAGAACTGTATCTGAAGATCATACTTAAGGACAATTCCCCTGGCTTAACTCAAAACGCACAAATCGTTGGATGTGGCTTAAGGTGCTGTCAACAAAACCCTTCCCAACTCCATCGGTAGCATGTACAAACTAGTACTCAACTGCAGAGATAAGTCAAAATCGATTGATCCTTGTTGACTCCTAAAGACTCCTTCCTCGGTGAGCAGGAAATCTCAACAGCTTTAACCTGTATCACCTTCTCTCTTCGAAACAATTTTTTCCCCCCTGCTTCAATTATGATCTTCATTATATAGTTACCTTTTGCGTACCATTCGAGGTCCCGCCCATGATCTTCCCCCCTTACATTATAGCTCAACGGTAGTTAAACTTAAACTCCATCTTTCGAAATGTTAACAATGTTCGGCAGTGAATTTAATCTACCACTCCTAAGCGATAAACAAGGTTTTCCTCCATCATGCGTAACAAATTTTTCGAGGGTCCGCCCATGATCTTCCCTCCCTACATTATAGCGCGACGGTAGTTAAACTTAAACTCCATCTTTCAAAATGTTAACAATGTTCGGCGGTGAATTTAATCTACCACTCCTAAGCGATAAACAAGGTTTTCCTCCATCATGTGTAACAAATTTTTCGAGGGTCCGTCCATGATCTTCCCTCCCTACATTATAGCGTGACGGTAGTTAAACTTAAACTCCATCTTTCAAAATGTTAACAATGTTCAGCGGTGAATTTAATCTACCACTCCTAAGCGATAAACAAGGTTTTCCTCCATCATGCGTAACAAATTTTTCACTAGTGAGGAGAAGATGACATAAATACCAGAAATCAAGGGGGTTATTCCCTCATGAAACTCCCCGTGATCTAATGGGAAGAAAAAGATCCAAAAATCAAGGATCGTGTCCCCCACTAAGAAGGCACAACCAAAACTATGGTGATCTCCGATGATTTTTCTTTTTAATTCCATAAATCGATATAGGAAAGGTGAAGCTCTCCTCATAATGAGTCTATTTCATAATAATAAACCAAGTGGATTCTAAAAGAAAGGTTTTCAACTTTTAATAATAGCTATACGTCTTCTCCCATAAATTAGAGTGGTATGTTCTCCTTTAAAAGAAAGTTATATAATAGTTCTAAGGCTCTATTACGGTGTATAGACCTCTCTTCATTATCCATTCCAAAATAGCCTATGTTGTGTCGACACATATATATATATATATAATCTTAGTATAATATATGTGTCATGCTTATTAACACAATATACAAAGGTAAGTTTTTCTTTCAATAAAGATATATATATATATCTCGACTTTTAACGCCAAGGTCAAATGATTATAATATTTACTTTTATAGCTTAGTGATATTAGGATTAGAATAACTTAGGCCATAGTATCTTAGCTGGATACTTAAGGTGAATAATAATCCTACTAGGACGAACTTATATCTCCACTCATCATAATCGAATATGATAAGTCATGATATGGTCAACCGATCACATGGCTTCCTAGTCACTATCCGTTAGGTTACTTATCGTTTAGTCACAATTAGCATCTTTTAACCTTCTAGGCTTAAACTAAGACTTATAAACATATAAATCGCTCAAGGTCCATTGGTGGGGCCTTGGCCTTGAGCTCCTCACCATGGCCATTTACAAAACTCATACTTACATTTATAAAATAATAACAATAGGAGTGAATTTTAGGGATGTTACACACTCCACCCCTTAAAGATAACACCGTCCTCGGTGTTCAATGGTTTGTCTTTTGCATCATTTCCCATCTTTCGCTCCTCTCCTTAGTGATTCACTTGCTCATCGTTATTTAGTTGTTCCCTTATAAGTTACGACTTATAACAACCTAAGAACAGAAATAACGATACTTTCAAGATCCACTGGTGGGGCTTTGGCCTTGAGCTCCTCACCAGGGCCTCATACATAGTTCACAATATACATTTACAATTCTAATAGGGATACAAGGATGGATATTACATCCTCCTCCCCTTTAAAAATAACACTGTCCTCGGTGTTCATACTTTTTAGCAGTTCGCTTGCTTTGTCATCTCTATTTTGACCCTTTCTGGCCTTTCAAGAATTTCTCGCAAGTCGTTATGGGTCACACCTGAGTTTTTGACTACAACACCGGGTTTCAAGGAAAACGAAAAATAATAATAAAACTTTATCATCAACTTCATAATCAAACTCAGAAACATAAATCATGAGTTCTTTATTGCACATATCACTTGCAATATTTAGAATAGATCTAGCGCTCCATGATTGTATACTGTTTGACAAAATCAACAAACAGCATTCACTTGCTCCAGGAAATTCTTGCCTAACACCTTAGTGCTCACACAGCAATCCTTTCTCTCATGCCTTGCCTAACAACTTAGTGCTCACGCAGCAACATTTCTCTCATGTTTTTCCTAACACCTTAGTGCTCACACAACAAACATTTCTTTCATGTCTTGCCTAACACCTTAGTGCTCACGCAGCAAACATTTCTCTCATGTTTTGCCTAACACCTTAGTTCTCACACAGCAAACATTTCTTTCATGTCTTGCCTAACACCTTAGTGCTCACGCAGAAAACATTTCTTTCATGCATACTAAGCAGCGTCCTGCCTCCCACATATACATTTTCTTATAGCTTGCCTAGGTCTTACAGCCAGTCGATTTTCCGAGAATCCTAGTGGCTGTTCAATCCCTGATTTTTGGGAGTATTTCAATGCCATTACAACACTCTTTACACAACTCCCCTCAAGCCTTCTCGCTTGAGTCCTGGAATTTATTTTCCCCAAGTCTCCTTGCTTGAGTCTAGAAAGATCTCTTTCAATTTAATCAATTTATTTCGTCACATTACATTCTGTACCCATACGATTACTCTGACCAATCTGGGTCGAGTTTCCTGGTATCAAAAATTTAAAAGAATCTGTAACAGTTGTGATGTGGATCTTAAATCCTCACCCCCTTATTTTACCATGCATATATTTATGCTCTTGCATTTTCACAAGCTTCACAGAAATTTCACCATCTGCCCAATTCCACTTGTTAGTATCACTTTATATACAAAATCAAATGTTGTAAGAAGATCCCTTCCTTAAACATAAAATCATCTTTCTTAATAAAATATCCATATGTAATCATCTAAGATGTCATTTCCTACTACACATAACTAGCTTATAAGATTACATAATGCTTTGAACATGATATAACATTCTTTCTATGATGATCCATGGACATTATGATCATTTAACCTCGAATGTTAGCTTTCACCATTTCAACACAATTCCTATTTTAGTTATGCAACCCTTTTTGTATACCCTAACATCATATAGATATAACCAATTGTCTAAAACAACTTACATACCTTATACAGATAACCATGTACCTTTGTAAAGGCGACCGCAGAGTTCACCTTCATCTGCCGAGGTTCCAGTTTACTTGTATCATCACGTATTAGTATTATACATTGTAAGACCCCTCCTTTAGGGTCCCCTTGAACTGAACCTGAAACTTGAACAACTTCATACAACCAAATTAGCCATTATAGTTATTGGAAAAATAAAATAAAAGAGTGAATAACTTAACAAAAATAAGCGAAACCTTAACCTGTCAACCCGATCCAGCTGGTCCATTGTTGTCTGCGTCTTTCGTAGGATCCCTCCAGCAAAGCTCGTTTAACCATAGGCGAAGCAACCGTTAGCTTCGCCACCCAACCATAGGCTCATGCTTTCAGTCGCATGGCCTCCCCCGAGCTTTGGGTCGTAGAGCTCACACAAGTATTTCAGAAATTCAGCTTGGGCTTCCCTTCCCACCAGGATTTCTAAGCCAAACCCTTAGATAGCAGCAAGTCTTTGAGGCATTCAAAAATTACGACAATCGTCCAAATTATGGGCCCCTTACCCATTCCCTGAGCCTTCCTTATAAAGGAAAATCTCGTGCGACACATGTCGCTTCATGCATAATTAAATATTTTTTAATTAATTATTTAATTAAAACACTCACCCATCCAAGTGTCAGTTTCTCTAGGAAGTGCACCTACACCCCTAAGTTTGCTCTAGTTTGTCCCCCAGATATTTTAATCAACTCCTAGCTTTTAGTTGACTAGGTGTCTAATCTATTTTGCTCATAAATAATAATTTCTATTATTTTAAATGCTCAACAAAATAACTATTCATGTGCAAATGTCTAAGCTATTGTTATGCATTTGCTAAGTAATAATCTAGAGTTATTCTGCTAAGTTTTTATGCAGTTTAATTTAACAATCAAACTCACTAGGATCACGGTGCCGCGTCGTTGGGATCCTGGTTCCTTAATTTTTTTATCCCCTGACATGGCACCACTCCGTCGGGTCCAATCATCCATGGTTTCCATTCCTTGGCATGGTACCACCTCGTTGGGTCCTTGCGTCCATTCTTTCCGTTCTTGACAGGGTACCGCATCGTTGGGCCCTTCTGCCACCATCTTTCCGTTTTGACTTGCGGGAACTCTTATAGGGATTTTAGGAATCGTTACCATCCATCCTCCGTCTACATGCTCTCTAGGGACTAATGGCGCTGAGGAGTGAGTCCGTTCTCACTCCGCACCCCTCAACTCGTACGTGACCAGCTCCGTCGTGGCCCACCTCGTACGCCCTCACGCATTCCTCTTGAGCAAGCGGATCAATGCTTATCTGCTCATGCGTGGTATTCTTGTCGGAAGTCGACATCGTCGTCGCTTCCCTTGTGTGTGATTTTACCCGTACTCTACGACCCTCCATGTTCCTTTGTGTGTCCGTTGGTGAACCGTCTCACTTGTTTCTACACACACTTCTCACAACAAATTATTAGTAGCACTGTTCTCAACAATCATCATCTGGTTTCTAACTCTAGCATTGTTAAACATTTATGATTTATTCAAACTGCTCATTCATCTTATTAAGTATACATTTCGTCGCCAAATACATAATCACCATACAGCTAGTCGTTAAGCATTATCCATCAACATAATTTTCCATAGTCATAGCTAATCGTTTAACATATTCAATTATTCATTTACCTCAACAGTTCAGATACACATACTCAAAAATAAGGTCAAAAGGTTATTTAATTAATGTTTCAATCAGCCGGGTCACTCAGTAGGTGCGCTCAATGTCTACACAAGTCTAGGGGCACTACATACATGAATCGATATACATATATATATATATCCCGCATCTACCCATTGATGGGTGTCAGGCAGTGGTGTGTGGGGATATAACATTTGCTCGACCACAACATTCAAAGTGTTAGTCGTATAAAGGTAATTAAATCATAAGAACAATCGTATATATAACATATGTTCAACGTCATTTTTCCTTGTTTCATAAAAACTTATACCTCGATTACTGTCTCAAAGATCACTTCCGATCTACCCTGCAATTCCATGTCATCAATGTTTTTCTTAACACATAATAAATAAAAACAGTCATTCCTTGTGGCAACATAAGGACGTCAGAAGATTACAGCATCCTACTAACCTATATTTATTTCATGTTGGTTCTAGGTTTCCAATAATCTATCCCTTAACAAAATAATCAATTTGAGAAAACATATAGTTGTACATGGATAGCAAGTCATCATAAATATTGAGCAAATAAAAGTACCACTATTACTCATTGTTTCCCACATCTATCTTAGTAGAAATTACTGAAATAAGAGGTATATATAACAGGTACTCATGCATTCTCATATTAACGGATTAATATTCACATGTATATGTAATTATAACCATTTTACTTTTGTTGCACTTATATGTAAGGGTACGAGCATGCTTCAATGTCACAAAAATCGTATTATAATTACTTATCCTATACCATTATATACTAGAATGAAATTGATTAGCAAGGAGACTATTAACAATTTTTCTCCTTTGTAATCTCACAATTTCCTAGTCATAGAAAACTTCACACCAATTAAAATTAATTTCTTTGTTTAAAAGAAACCAGACATCCTAGTCTAGCCAAACTATACTTCTTATGGAATAAAACAACAACTTAACATCACATAATTATGCTTCCCTAGAAATATTGAATTCACAATGACTCCTCCTGCAGCATGCACCTTTACAGATTTTACTACTAAGGTCAACCTCATTATAAATTTATAAACTTTCTTATTTAAGGTAACTCATATGTAAACGGAACTTGATCGTTTCTTACGTAGTTCAAAACCCAATCCTGACCCAAACTATCAAATCTTTGATGGACCTTTTAACATATAGACTTACTTTTGATCTGAACTTAATGGATCCTTTACCATATCTAAGTTGCTTACATTTCCCATCTAAATTTCATATTTGGAAATCTAGACTATTGGTCAATCAAGTTTACTTAGTTATCTAAGGTCAACCAAATTAGGAGACTTCCTTAGCCTATAAACTTCACTATAAAATAGCTAGGATAACTTCCAATACGCGCTTTTACTCTACTTACAAGTACCCATTTCATAAAGACTCAACTCCAATAATCTAACTAATTAAAAGAGTACTTTCTTGTCATTCAATGAAACTAATTGTAAAGGGTGAGGAGATATTCATCATCTAGTGTTATCCATAGGAGATCATTCAATGAACTTATGTAATGTTCACAAATAGATATTCTAATTATAACTTTTCAGTAAACTCGTACGTACTTACTTGCAATTTTTGTCGCTTACCTCTTGACGATTCCTTGGAAGTGAACATTTTATTCTTGGCTTATAGAATGCAGCTCCTTTTTTAGTCCGACCAACTTGTATTTGTTCTTCTCCGATTGAGCTCAATAAGCCCAAGTGTTTGCAACCTGTGCTCTGGTGGAAGAAACTTGAAGTCGAGCTTGGAGATTCATTTTCCCCTCCTCCAATACAACCCATGCATCCACAATGAAATACAAATAATTGATTAGTCAACTTAACAACCTTCATACTTACTCATCGCATGTTGAGCTCATTAGGCCCTAGTGTTGTAACCTAATGCTCTGATACCATATGTCACGAACCCAAAATTTCGAGAAAATTTAAAACTTTTCTAAACGTCCAATCTTCTTTAAATGCTAGGCGGAAGATAAAATGTGTACACACATCTATATTTATCACATTATGTCACGAACCCAAAATTTTGAGAAAATTTAAAACTTTTCTAAACGTCCAATCTTCTTTAAATGCTAGGCGGAAGATAAAATGTGTACACACATCTATATTTATCACATCATTATAGCATCTTAACATTAATTATTCAATTGTAATTATAAATGAAACTTTACTTGACGACACAAGGTCTTTAAAAATCACAAGCAACCCCAATCCAATTATACAACTCGTTAAATCGTATCTTATTGTAATAGCATTAATAAAACTCTAACACTTGTCTCACCTTAACAAATTTTCCTCTACTAACTTGATTATAAACTAAGTAGAACATTTTCATGGAGAGATATAAATAACAACCATCATAATAGTAAAATGATTAAGATACATGAATTGGAAGTAAACAAAACTGAAGAATTAACTGAGATGCACCATCAAGGAAATATATGGATGAGATACACAAGTACAACCACAATTATTAAGAGAGATATATATACAAGAATTACACCTCGAGAGAACAAAGACATACACAAGAGACCAAGGTAACGTGGTTCACCCGTACACGGGCTAGTCCACAAAGGTGTGTGCATCATTTACTATTATAAAAAAAAAATAAAGAAGATTACAACAAGCAACATAGTTGCTTTACAAATTTCCTTCTCCTTCTAACAAGCCTCTATCGCATAGAGCTTTTCATTTATAAATCTAAAAATCTCTAAAGCATGAATCTTATCCTTGTGATGCCACGAAACAAAGGAACGATAATACATTAATTAACAGACTTATTGTTTGGGATCGGCTCCCTAAGAATTGTCCCATAACCTGCTATGTCGCAGTATAAACTATTTGGGGCTTGGCAGTTTAGATGATGTTTCGAGGCAGTGCAGGAGACAATTTAACCTCAAGAATAATAATTGAAACTATTCCATCAAACAACTTTTCTAGTATAAATGATATTTAAGTATGAACTAACGTTTTACATAGATCTAAAGTAAAATGAGTTCAACCGAGCTTCAACTTTGACGCTAATCACAGTTTACAGAGATCTAAAAGATGTGCAACTCCGAACTAACGTTTTACACAGATCTAAAGAAAAATGAGTTCAACCGAGCTTCAACTCTGACTCTAATCACAGTTTACAGAGATCTACAAGTTTTTCAACTTTGAATTAACATTGTTACACATATCTAAAGTAGTAAAACTCAACCCTGCTTCATTCTGACTCAAAACACGTTTTTACAAAGATCTACAGGTTATGCAACTCTCAACTAATGTTTTACATAGATCAAAAGTAGTAAAACTCAACCGATCTTCAACTCCGACACCCACGATTTCCAAATATCTAAAAATAATTACACTCAACTGAGTTCAACGTTAACGCTAATACGTTTTTGTAGAGATCAAGGTAATGGACATTTCAACAGAGCTTCAACTCTTATACCCACAAACTCACACAGACCTAAAAGAATTATAAGTCTCTCAACCAAATTTTAATAGAAAACCCTGCAATCTATCAAGCCATAAGCATATACATATATAGGGAAGACGCAACACTGTCAAACCAAGTGATATGCATATATATATATATATATATATAATACAACGCTATCAAAGTCATAGCTCACTATGACTAATCAAAACAGACTCGATCCACAATAAAATGCCTAGTTTGCTATTCAGAACTTTATCAATACTAAGTGCAACAGTGATACGACTCGGTTGACGAGTATGCAAAGAATTAGCATAACACCTTACCAACAATTAGCTGCAACCAATGTTGTGACTCTGTTTTGAGGAATTTGCTGCAGAGGAAAATAACACAATGCCATCGATCGATGAAAATAGTGATTACATACAGCTTCTATAGGGTTAGACCGACAACATAAAGACATATTATGACTAAGATCAATTAGAAATTTTCGCAGCATATACATATAGATTTCGACTCTATCCAGTTTTTCGACAGCGAAATGATACGGCTTCGACAACATAATTTAAAAATAAACAAATAGATATGAGAGTAGAAGAACCGTATCTGAATATCATACTTCAGGACAATTCCCCTGGCTTAACTCAAAACGCACAAATCGTTGGATGTGGCTTAAGGTGCTGTCAACAAAACCCTTCCCAACTCCATCGGTAGCATGTACAAACCAGTACTCAACTGCAGAGATAAGTCAAAATCGATTGATCCTTGTTGACTCCTAAAGACTCCTTCCTCGGCGAGCAGGAAATCTCAACAGCTTTAACCTGTATCACCTTCTCTCTTCGAAACAATTTTTCCCCCCTGCTTCAATTATGATCTTCATTATATAATTACCTTTTGCGTACCATTCGAGGGCCCGCCATGATCTTCCCTCCCTACATTATAGCGCAACGGTAGTTAAATTTAAACTCCATCTTTCGAAATGTTAACAATGTTCGGCGGTGAATTTAATCTACCACTCCTAAGCGATAAACAAGGTTTTCCTCCATCATGCATAACAAATTTTTCGAGGGTCCACCCATGATCTTCCCTCCCTACATTATAGCGCGACGCTAGTTAAACTTAAATTCCATCTTTCAAAATGTTAACAATGTTCGGCGGTGAATTTAATCTACCACTCCTAAGCGATAAACAAGGTTTTCCTCCATCATGCGTAACAAATTTTTCACTAGTGAGGAGAAGATGACATAAATACGAGAAATCAAGGGGGTTGTTCCCTCATGAAACTCCCCGTGATCTAATGGGAAGAAAAAGATCCAAAAATCAAGGATCGTGTCCCCGCTAAGAAGGGACAACCAAAACTATGGTGATCTCCGATGACTTTTCTTTTTAATTCCATAAATCGATATAGGAAAGGTGAAGCTCTCCTCATAATGAGGTTATTTCATAATAATAAACCAAGTGGATTCTAAAAGAAAGGTTTTCAACTTTTAATAATAGCTACATGTCTTCTCCCATAAATTCGAGTGGTATGTTCTCCTTTAAAAGAAAGTTATATAATAGTTCTAAGGCTCTATTACGGTGTATAGACCTCTCTTCATTAGCCATTCCAAAATAGCCTATATTGTGTCGACACATATATATATATATATAATCTTAGTATAATATATGTGTCATGCTTATTAACACAATATACAAAGATAAGTTTTTCTTTCAATAAAGATATATATATATATCTCAACTTTTAATGCCAAGGTCAAATGATTATAATATTTAGTTTTATAGCTTAGTCATATTAGGATTAGAATAACTTAGGCCATAGTATCTTAGCTGGATACTTAAGGTGAATAATAATCCTACTAGGACGAACTTGTATCTCCACTCATCATAATCGAATATGATAAGTCATGATATGGTCAACCGATCACATGGCTTCCTAGTCACTATCCGTTAGGTTACTTATCGTTTAGTCGCAATTAGCATCTTTTAACCTTCTAGGCTTAAACTAAGACTTATAAACATATAAATCGCTCAAGGTCCATTGGTGGGGCCTTGGCCTTGAGCTCCTCACCATGGCCATTTACAAAACTCATACTTACATTTATAAAATAATAACAATAGGAGTGAATTTTAGGGATGTTACACACTCCACCCCTTAAAGATAACACCGTCCTCGGTGTTCAATGGTTTGTCTTTTGCATCATTTCCCATCTTTCGCTCCTCTCCTTAGTGATTCACTTGCTCATCGTTATTTAGTTGTTCCCTTATAAGTTACGACTTATAACAACTTAAGAACAGAAATAACGATACTTTCAAGATCCACTGGTGGGGCTTTGGCCTTGAGCTCCTCACCAGGGCCTCATACATAGTTCACAATATACATTTACAATTCTAATAGGGATACAAGGATGGATATCACATAACTAATATATTGATCTATGAACTTTGTCCACATGGACAGAGTTCAACCAAAAAGGGAAACCTATACATAAACCAAAAATACCATTTGCAAATAGAATTTCAAATCTACTTTAACAAGGATTCCCTAAATACATAAGAATAAAGCCTGTTGTTAGGTGCATAATACAATTGACTTTGCTGCTTTGGAAGGCCAGGGTTTTTTACAAGTTTTCTATGTAGTAGCTTTAGTTCGTTCCTATTACCTCTAAAGTAAAGTTTAGTCTTGTTTGTAGTTATGCATGAGCATGGTTTATCATATTTAACTAATATATTGATCTATAAACTCTGTCCACATGGACAGAGTTCAACCAAAAATGGAAACCTATACATAAACCAAAAATACCATTTGCAAATAGAATTTCAAATCTACTTTTATTTTTCCTTCTTATCACATAAGAAAAATCAATAGTTTAACAAATTTAATCCACTATGTACTGTTTATATTTATCTTTTTGGTCATAAAAAAAATTAATAGTTAAATAAATTTAACTCAATAAGTTTAACTAGCTCAATAGTATTTATGTTTAAATAAGTTTCAACATACGATTTGGATAGGCTAGAGTTCAAGAACTATGCCCAAATTGGACATAGTGCATGAACTCTGCCCAAATTGGACAGAGTCCATGAACTCGGCCGAGATTGGACAGAGTCCATGAAGTCTACCCAAATTGGACAGAGTTCATGAACTCTGTCCAATTTGGTCAAAGTTCATGAACTCTGCCCAAATTGATGAACTCTGCCAAAATTGGACAGAGTTCATGAACTTATAAAAACTAATGACTAATAACTTATAAAAACTATAAAAAAATAAACTATGCACACCTGTTTATAGCAGCCGAATAGGTAACCGCAGACCAACCCAATGAAGTCGAACACATCAGATAGCCCAACAAAACCTGCATAGAAACAAAACCAATTAAAACATAAAAAATAATAAAAAAAAGCTTTAAAAACGCAAAGGACAATTGATTGATTACCTACGAACATAACAACGAAAAGAAGGTGACGAACTCCAAATAGGAAGGTGGCAGCTTGAACGAACCTCCACGACAGAGAACCGTCCGGGTCCGATAGGCCAGGGCAAACTAGCAGGATAGGGAAAGCATAATCCAACCAGACGGGCCAATGGAACACGGTCGAACAATCGGACGAAGCTGAACCAACAGACCAACCCAACAACCTGCACACTTTACAAACCATAAAAACAAACATTAGAAGACATAAAAGAAAACACAAAAATAAAAAAAACTGCACTCATTACAACTGCTTAACTAAGACAAACCACATCAAGAAGGTGGCGATCTCCACATCGATAGGATGGTAGATCTCCAGAAACCTCCATGTCAAGCAACTGACGTCCAACAAGCCACGCTGAACCAGATGGGCCAACAACGATGGGCCAACAGGGCTGATTCTAACAGAGGGGGCCAGGACGGGGACGAAAGGCGACATCCACAAACAAAGCGATAGGAGGGGGTTTGGTAGCTGCTAGTGGGGAGACAAGCAGGGACCAGTAGCTTGCAGAGGCAAAAATGACAAGTGAGAGCCGCGACCGAGGTTTTATGTAGAACAATTATTCGAGCGAACAATTCTTCGGACGAATAATTATTCGGACGAATAATTGTTCAGCCGAATAAACATAGAACCACCGGTCAAATTTACCATCCTACTATGCATCGCATGCATTTCAAGGACACCGTTAATTTTAATGGTTCCCCGTTAAATGTTATTCGGCCGAATATTTTTTCACTTATTCAGTTGAATAACCATATTTATTCAGCCAAATAAATATGGTTATTCGGCCGAATAGCTTCCACTATGTTTCTCGGGAGCTTGATTCTCACAGAAGTGTTACCCAACTTCGCATTTCCACCCCGTGATAATCCAGATGCTGTAGATCGCGATGATCTAGATGTTGTAGATCGATATGATCCCGATGCTGATGATCATATGATGACGATGCTAATGATCGTGAGGATCCAGATGTTGATGTTGTTGTAGCTATTTGAGTGCTGCGGAAGATAAAGACTCAGTACTGAAGATGTTGATGTTCCAGTATTGAAGATGTTCCAGTAACTGCTTGAGTTACTGATGATGTTGAGAAAGCTTCCAATGATTTATAGATGTATCATGTATGATGTTGATGACTCCTTGCTCATGTAGATGTTGTTATAATATCCTTCTCATTAAGGGGGAGTGTTGAGATATTGTAACTTCAAAGAATATTATATTTGTACTTTATTATTCTGGAGATGTTTCATTCCTCCTTGAAGATCTTATTGTATATCTGGAGATGTTTATTCCTCCGTCGGATTGTGGTAAATTGGGTTATTAGACTTCCCTAGTAGGGTTCGTCCCTGTATGTGTTATGTGGGTCAAAGGGTTATTAGACCACCCTAGAGGGGTCGGCCCAGTCAGTTGTAGTGGGGTATTTAACCCAATGGTTAAATACGAACCTACATGATTTGTGTAAAAGACAAGTCAGAGTAGTGTATAAATAGAGGAGGTGTATTCCTCATTTTACACTCACTCACTCACTTGAGAGTAGCGCACTTGTGGAGGAGAGGTCTGCTATGGTGGAGGAGGAGATCATGTCTTTGGTTTGCATCTTTGTATATTGCTGGTCATCTATATTGAGGAAGCTTTGCTGGGTTTTCTACCCCATGAGGGTTTCCCAGGATAAATTTGTGTCTCTTGTGTTTATGCTGTGCTTGTTGTTTCTTCAGTGATCCTGTATATGCTATTATTGTGAAATGGAATGCAATGCTGCTATTTTCTGTCTTAGCATATTAAATCTTAACATGAATTTGGTGAAACTCAAGCATGTGTCAACCAATATTCCTGTACAATATCTTTAACACTTGCTCCCATTCTATCTTTGTAAGGCCATCTACAAATAATTGCCCAGCAAGCAAGTTCATCACTTTCATCTATTTGCATTCTGAATTTGCTATGTTTGTATAATGTCTTTCTTGAGGTTCCAACTGCTTTTGCCACTTGTGTTGTCAAACATTTTTGTTTGGTAGTAGCAAAAACAATTTCTATATGAATTGCTCTTTGTGAAGCACTGATATCTTTCTTCCTAGATTTTCCAATTTATTTTATTGCATCACCTATATTTTCTATCACATTATGTTTCAATTTTGACTCTTTGGTTTCCTTGTGAATGCCCAATATTGACGTAGCATCTTTTAACTTCTTGGTCACTAATAAACATCTCAAAATTTGTGCTTGCCCTATTATTGAATAATTCTTCAGAACATCATCATAAACTTTTTGAGCTCGATATCGTGCAACATGTATGGGTATTTTTTGTCCATGTTTGTTGCAATCAAAGTTTTCTAACATTTCATCGTCAATGATGAAAGTACCTATATATCAAGTTAAATTCAATTTAACATGTATCCAAAAATACAATTCATTATAAAAAATGAATTTGAAAAATACATGATATATACATACCTGGTCCAATTTTTGGTTCTTGAACTTGATCTTCAATATTGACTTCATCGACATTAGTATGTAAATCCCTATTTACATTTACATCTTCAAAAATGGTCTCTTCAACTTCAATTTGTTCTTCTTGTACTCTATTTTTAATTTCCATTTCATCAACATGATCATGTAAAACTGTATTTATATCTTCAATAATTGTAGCTTGCATTTCTGTAAGGCTTGCTTTGTTGGCATGATATTTAAGTTTTTTTTTTCTCTATTATCATCATCATCATCACGTTTACGATCATATTTTCTTTGATGGATTCTCCTACTGCCCATGATTGTTTAATCTATAAATGATAAATTAAAGAATCATCACTTTATAGTAAAAAAACAAAATTAAGATTTAAAAACAATTACGAAATTTATGAACACATGAACTAAAATTTACTTCACCTTATCAAAATCTTGTAAGAGTCTTTTGAAGAAAAACTCCTTGAAAATAAATTTCCTTTGAAAAGAACTTTCTTTCAAAGAAATAAGAACTCCTTGACAATAAATCACCTTTGAAAAAACCCATTAGAAAAGAAAAAGAACACCTTCTAAAGAAATCTTCTTTGTAAAACCACTGGAAAAAAAACTTTGAAAAAATACCTAAGAAAAAAATTTCTTTGGGAAAACCCTTGCAAAGAAATAACTCTTTTGCAAAACTAACTTGGGAGAACAACTCTTTGAAAAAACCTCTTTCAAAGAAATAAGAAGGAAAAATACATCTCCTTTGCAAAAATACCTTGAAATAAAAGCTTATTTGGAAAAATACCTTGGAATAAAAACTCTGTAAATGCACTCTTTGGAAAGAAACTTTTTCGGAAAAAACCACTTGGAAAAAAACTTTCTAAAAAACACCTCTTTTGCAAAAATATCTAGAAAAAAAAAACTTTGAAAAAACCCCTTTCAAAGAAATAAACTCATTTGCAAAAATATCTTGGGAAAATAACTCTTTAAAAAAAACCTTTTCAAAGAAATAAGAAGGAAAAATACAGCTCCTTTGAAAAAATAACATGGAATAAAAACTTCTTTGCACAACATAATTTGGAATAAAACTCTTTAAAAGCACCATTTTGGAAAAAAAACACTTTGAAAAAACACATTGCAAGGAAATAAGAAGTGCAAAAATGCCTTGGAATAAAAACTCATTTTGCAAAAATGCCTTAGAAAAAAACTCTTTCAATGTACCGCTTGGAAAGAAATAGGAAGAAAAATACCTTGTAAAAAAAACTCCTTAGAAAACCCCAGCAAAAATATTCTAACCAGAAATATGTGAAATTAAAATGTGCGAAAATAATGAACGTACTTAGTTTTATTTATTTAAGTTTAGGGAATGACGTTTTTTTTTTTTTTTTTTTTAAGCCGCCGAATTTTTTTTACGTTTGGTTATTCAGCCAAATAAACTTTGTTGTAAGTGACGTTTCCGTTATGGAAAAAAGTTATTCGGCCGAATAATTATTTGGCCGAGGAATTATTCGACTGAATAATCTCTGAAACCTGAAAACTTCATGTTTCCTCACAGTTTTTAGGTTTATCCATTTTCGGAAGGTAAAAAGAATCTCTTACACTAGAAAGCGAGTGTCGGACTTGATACCACTAGTTTCGTTATTGGATCTACTTTTCGAATATATAGATTTTGTTGTGTATAGGTGAGATCTGATATTTTTAATTATTTTTTTTCTTAACATGTGTCGAGTTTGGTTTCATCTCTTTCAAAATGTGGTGAAATAAAAAATCCATAGCTTTAAAAATACAACACCAAAAAAATTGAAAAAACTATGGTGCAGTTAATTGGTGTCTCTACTTCAAAAGGGTATTCATAGATTTTTTAGTTTTATATTCAGTTGAGAGAAAAGTTTTGCGACAAAAGATATGTTGAAAATCGACAAGGTTTCCCCATTGATCGAATTCAAAAAATATAATAATTCGTATATAGATCTATTGGTTGCAAACTTATAGTCATGTAGTAGTATATTGTGTGTAGATTTTCGTAGCATATTTGTTTTTTTCAAAAAACAAGTTTAACAACGATTTTACGTTTGCAATAAAACATGGCTATTTTGTAGTCCTTTCATTTTATAAGAACACACTGTCAAACATTTTCCGAATCGACATATCAAATATCATTATAAAAAATTGAAAAAAATATAGATAGCAAGCGAACATAATTCTCTACAAGTTTTTTTTTTAGTGAAAAGTGAAATTCCAAACAAAAATATCACTTTTATTCGCCCAAAGTTGGAAAACATGAAAAACTCAAATTTATTTTCTCACGAGAACCCCCAAAATAGACACCCATCTTCATGGATTCACCTAGTGTTTCTTTGGGTTGTTGTTACATGTTAAATTGCTAAGACTAAATCATTTTAAGTTGGCTAGAAGCAAAGTGTTCAATTAGTGAATTTTTGGTGTAGAGTTCCATAAGGTTTTGATTATGTGATCAAGTCATCTAGAGTTAGGCGTAGTTTGGTGATTTAGCGCTTAGAGGATTCAACAAGGTGGAAACAAGGACTCAACAGGGTGGAAAGAAGGGGCAAGGAGCGTGATTTAGTGCTCACAGGAGGTCTGCGCTAAAAAAGGAAGGGATTTGGTACTTCCTTCAGATTAATGTCTTAGAAATTTGTGAGTTGGTTCTCATAAGAGGTAGGTGTCTCCATCCAGTTGGTGCTGGAAAACTCAAGAAGTTGGTGCTTCCCATGAATACAATCTCTGCATGATTTAAATTTTTTATGGTTTTCTCCAAATTGGATTTCCACATAAATTATGATGTACTGTGTATCTACTATTGTTGTGATGCATTATTGAGTAGTACTATTAATGATATGTATTAAATGAAATCACTTTTGAATGATAACTAATAATCTTAACGTCTATCGTGTTTAAAAGTGGTTAATTGTGGAATATTACTTCACCTCTTCCCTCTCAATATTCCAACAATACTTCATGTGTGCTTACCTATATATCTATCTATCTATATATGGTGTCTAAGTCATTTATTAAAAATGAAAATTAGTTTCCATTAAAATCCTAGTAAACCCCTAGGAGTTGAGTGGCTATTAACAATGTCATTATTAATTAATTATCAAAACTATGAAAACTCATAAGCACATTTATTGACTTAAGCTAGCACCTTAAGGTTTTTAGTAAACCAACTTATCAATAACATTTCACTTTCCTTCTAGTTCCTAAGGCACCATGATGATGACCTGCCATTTTCAATTAGGTTCCCTCGGTTTCCTATCCCTCAACCTATCCCCCTAGTGGATTCCATTTCCCATGTTGTTTCGTTGTAGTGCACTTCATTCTCCTATATCTACTTTTTATTACTTTTTCATTTAAAAATTTCATCACACATCACCATGCTTTAATTACGGCATGCTTCAACTTATGTAATCATCAGAATACTTACAATATTCACTAACATGGCCTAAAGTCCTTAAGCTCCTCACTAGGAACTATTACATAAATACAATTTACATCTTGTTTTCAATTACAACAAGATAGAGGTAAGAGACGGATATTACACCCTTACCCCATTAAAAATAACATTGTCCTTGGTGTTCATGTCCTTCAAGACATTATCTTGAAGTTTTAGTTGCTTTTACAAAATAACAATTTCAAGTTATCCTTGTTCATTTTCAACAGCATATACACCTTAGACATCTATTTGATTATATTTTTCAAGTTTCCTTGTATTCCATCACCTGTACTTTACACAAACAATATAAGGTCTTTCTAGAATTTTAGTATAAACATATGCATAAATCTGATTATATAAATTCAAAAAGTAAGACAGTATTAATGTTTAACTGTTATACTTCATATTGACTTCATATATTGGCTTCATACTAACGACACCTTCACTTGAGTATACTTACGATTGAAGAAACTTATTTTAATTGTTCATTACATTGTTTACATACAAAGACTAATTAACTTATTTTACACATTAGCATCTTGATCATATATTACTTAAGTCGTTTACTAACTCCTTAACTCGGTTATCTATGACAAATTATAGCATTGTTAAATCCTTATAAGTATGTTGTAAATAGATGCTATCGCACATGTACAAAATGTGCATGTGTGGCCAGCATATGCACAGGTCTGACAAGTACTATAAACATACATCATATTTCCTATGCTTAACAACTAACTAATACTAATAATACTTCATGCAAATAGAACAAGTATATATTTATCACAACATTACTAAAACATCATCGGTCATTTTATCAGTTAACCTTTAATATTTCATTTCATTATCTTTATGATTACAGTTGTTCAATCAATCAAGTACAAGGAAAGCTACCTACTACCATTAACTCAAGATCAACGAATACCCAACCCTCAACAGTTCTAACTAACATATCCTCCCATCCTAACCTACGTCCACATCCTCCCTATCCTTCCTCTGCTAGTACAAAAGTGGGTGCCAGCTATATTGACCTAACCACATAGAACCTGAAAGCGGTAGCGTCGGCTAACTAGAGGACCTAGCCTCTCCTAACAGGCATCCGACCATCGTCATCACAACAACTTGGGGAGCATGTCTCAGCATGGCCCTCCCATGACCCCGTGTATCATAGAAACATAGGGTGGGAAATACATCCATCCCTCTCAACATACTAGGTCTACACCCTTATCAAATCATACTTTGCTGCTATCAAGATTATCGGACCGTGTCATCGTATCATCAATTTCGATTGCTAAGGTTTACTGCATGGACAGGTTCTTATCCCATATATCAGATCAATTATCTGGCTATCCCATAGCCCTTGTGTCTTATAGGTTAGTATTCTGCAAAATACACATTTTATAACAAGCATTTCCATTCGATCACGAATTGATCCATATCATCAACAGCATTTTATTTCACATCACAATTTTATCTCATCACAGGTATGCATGGAATATAAGAGTTCTATCAATTTCATCATAGGATGGAATCCACGTACAACATCATATATTTCACATTTCATCAGGGATGGAAATTAAACATACATTGTCAGTGTGAAAGAAAGGAATCTCATGATAACTACAACATCATAACCGCATAATATAATAACATTATCAGAATAATAACATCCTAATCATCATAATCCTGGTATCATCATAAGCATCGTAACATCATAAACATAGTGAAATCATAAAACACAATAACATCATATACTTGGGTCCATCATGTCGTAATAAAGTGTACTCAGTCGCGCTGAGTTCAATAGATAATAAGCAAATAAAGTACAGTGTGTCTAACTGATAAATATGCCTAATAAAAATATGGGGCATTACATACACCCACCCTTTGGGAAACTTCATCCTGAAGTTTGGTCAAATTGATGCGGGAAAATTCTCGACGCATAGTCTCCGCATTCTTGCAAGTAGCAAGTCGTGGCCATACTTGTCCTACTTAAGCTTTAACTTAACCAAATATGTTGATGTTATCTTATGGTTTCACTTCTTTAATCCCATGATATGTGTTCTAATAGTTAAAGAACATTTAGATTAATCCTTCTATCGAATCTCAATATTATATCTAGAATGTCTAAGATTATAATATAGTGTTATCCACCTTAGCATCCTACTTCTTACCTTTTGAAAATACCCTTTAATTTACACCATCCAGACATGTTTACTCATCACACAACCAAGTTTTCTTCATAAGCATATATCGATCCAACTTAGCAAGAAAATAATCGATGATTAAAAATGGAGAGTTGAGAGTTCATAATCTATAATTATTCATCGAGCAACTACAAAGGATATTTAAGGTTTGCATACCTCTCCTAGGAGAAAATATCCTTGTTATTCCATCCTAAGGTCAGACATTATTATTACCTTAGTGTTAATAAGGAATCTGTATCCTTGATAACCATAAGTACTGCAACACATATTAAATTAGGAGAACTACTATTCATTAGAATGTCTTTAGTAACTATATCTTATGAGAATGCAAATGTTTTCAAGTCATTTATTGTACCCTACTTTCAATCTAATATAATTCAAAGGGAAACCATTACGTACTCATTTTAAGAAATTTATAACTAGTTTTGTTCTTACTCTCAAAATCGTAAAGGTGCTTTACCATTGTTTATCGTAGTATTCATACACTAATTATGGGTTAAATTGTACTTTTAAATTTGAATTGTTGCTTGGTGGTTTAGAGGCTGGAAATATTCAGCTCAGTCCTTTAAATATAGAGGTGACTTTAAAATTGCTTAAATGGGGTATACATACACTTATTATTCTACATGAAACCCATAGATACTTACACCCATTATGCACTATGACCACCTCACAAGGTACTAATATGAACCCAATACATTCACATGGAATCAAGCATTGTTCTTGATTTATGAGATGTTGATATGAAAACAAACATATCTACCTTTCTTCATCCTATTCCACTTCTTATTTGTCTCACCGTCTCAAAAGTAACAATAATTTTATCTCTAATGTGACTATCGGTTTCTTCCATCCTATAATAAGGATTTAAACATCATAACTTTATTCATTGCAATGCACATTGGTCCTCGTTTTGCATTTATTACTATTACATTTATTTATATTATTGAGCTAACTATGAACGTTATATATGGTTAAGTAGTTACTTTATTTTAACATTTTAACATTTGTTATTAACCTAGTTTATTTATTTATCTTAATACTAAATTTCAAAATATCAATTTGAGATGTTTAATACTTAAATTTGAAAATTAAATACTTCAAAATTTAATACCTAGTCAACTTCGATATTCCAAACTATATATATAACCCAACTTAATTCAACATCCTTTCACATTTAATTCAACCTTAATATGAAATTTTATTTTTAGCATAATCCAAATTCTCTATTCAATTTTTAATCAAATCACCATAATCAAAACCTTAATATACTCAACAATTTTAAAACACTGTAAAAGTCATTTACTATACCACGAATTTATTATTACTTAATATATTTGTATATTTATTCTTTCTTTTTCTCTTTTTATTTTATTTTTTTACACTCCCCATTTGTGATATCTTCACGTTTTTATCTTTTCCAAACGTGCATTATATTATGAACCAAGCCTGCACCCTATGCCGTATGGAGTTCACATCACACTTACGATGTTTAACATATCAAATCCCAAATGTGCATAAATGCAAATTTGATCTAGTTTTATCCCTTATATTTTTTAAGTTAACTTATAAGAGTGAATCCAAATTTAAAATGAAAGAAAATATTTCATTTGATCTTTTCATTTGTCACACATTTTTAATATTACTCTTAAAGCATTTCATATATATATATATATATATATTTTCTCAAACTTAAATAATGAAATTCAACTTTATGCACTTCCTTAATACGTTATGGTGTAATTTAAAAGTGAGTATTTATTTACTTTTTTATTATATCAACCTCACTAATTTCCTATAATTAAATTCCGTTTATACTAAAACATAATATATCGACAAGAACGAAATTGAATGAGCATTTTGTTAAAATAAATAAGGAATGATTAAAACTTTTATGGACTTTCACCTTTTTTTGTTTGACCTGCCACTCCATGGATTGCATCAACTTTAAGGATTATTATAATAAAAATATATGGACGTTAAAACTAGATATTTGAACCCAACAAAAACAATGTGTCCATAATCTCCCGTATGAATTGATTAAGGTGATTGTGTTTACACACATGCTTGGACTTTCGTAAATCGAACGCTTGGAATGAATAACTAAAATAAGTGACTATTTTTCTTTTCTACTTGCCTTTTGATTAAACTTCAATTCATCTTTGTGGTAAGCTTTCATTGGAAACGACAGTTAAAAGCCAATGCTAAGATGAAATAATGGTATAATAGAATGACATCATTTTGGAAAATCTCACGTCTTTACAAGGGAAATTCAAACATGGAAATTGTACTGGAGTTTTAATCTTCACATCTTGGCATTATCACAAGCTATGTTTACTTTTATCTCCGCATCACAAGCTCATTAAAAGGAGATATTAGATCATTGGGATTAATAAGTATAGTTCGTCAAAATATCTACATATATATTATCACATCAAAATAAATATTTGAACGCCATTATATTTAATTAAGGAGATCTTGTTATGTATCGTTGATTGCCAGTCTCACCCCATACGCAGCACTAACCAGTTCCATATCCCCACAAACATGTCAATGTAATCAACCTAAAAGACTACTGTATTAATACCCCGAGATTAAAAGTGATATCATGCCATGATCTCATCAAAGATTGATCCATTTGTAATCTGAATAAATGATATACATTGCAACATTAGAGGAGAAGGCCAAGTCTCAAACTTCCACAAATCACAGAATCCTGAAGATGTTACACTACATCCTTTTATGAAGATCTGTCCTCACAAAAGATTTCTCTTACCAAGTTTACAAGATTATGGGGATTTCGAATTGAGGTCGCATCTTTTCTGCCCTCTTCTGCATATTCCTCTATTCTAATTGTTCAGATATGTTGGATAGGTTCTGGGGAAAGGCAATATCACCCAAAGAACACAAATTGGAAAGGGTTTACTATCATTAATATTATTTACCCTAGGAAGTAAGTATGAAGCACCTCGAATAGTGTCAAAGTATGATAGCAGAGGCTCGACAATTTTAATCTCAAAAATGTGTGGTGAAACCATCTACTGGAGAGGTAATTTTTCTCACTTGTTGCACTGATTTTACTTTTATCCCTTTTTACTAGATTTATTTCAACTTCACATTATACTTTTTGTTTAATGTAAATTTTCGTGTGCAAAATGGGAATTTTCACTGTCATCCACCCCTATTTGTCTTCTCCACCTGGCAGCTCCCCGCCGCTTGGCTTCCCATGCTCCTCCACGCGCAGCCTCACTTCTCCACCTACCTCTCCTCCTTCTCCTCCGCGTGGCTATCTCCCACCTCCAGCCATCCCATGCTGCTCTTCCACTTTTCCCCTGGCTCCCACTCGGCTCCTCCCTACGTCCAGTCTTCCTGGATACCATCCCCACGAGCCGCACAATGGCCATGCTCCCTCTCTATGCACAAGAAGCCTCCTACCTGCCACCGCTTACTCCCCCTATTGACTCCGACTGGCTCTACATGCGGACTCCCTCTCTCCTTGCTATCTCTCTTCCTCCACGCATACCTCTACCACTTGCCAGCCCAGCTAGCTCAAGGAAGCCACGAGAAGGCCTGGGCTGCATGCACGCCCCTCCCCATTAACCATTGTGGGGTGCCTCCCTCTTCTAAATGGTGCTTCGTCTCCCGCACGCGAGCCTGGTAGTCTTCCTAGGTTTCTCTTCACTTTAGGCTCTGTAACTCTGTAAGACGAGTGATTCTCTGAGAGTTAATATGGTCATAGCTCTGAATCACATGAGGGGAGGAGCATATGGGAAGCTCGACCGCCATGGTCGACCTGTGAGAGGTCGAGTGGGAGGTCTATGTATGGTCCCGCGATATGAGAGAATGTTCTCAATTCTGAGTTCTATATGAAATGTTGGTATACTCTCAACGTTTTATTCACGGGACCATCTGCTAATATTGAAGGATTTCATTTTTCTGCGTAGTTGTCCCCTACTTGGTTAATAATTTCTCTAGAATTTCGACAATGTCGGGTCCTGCGGACAGGTTTTGCGAGGCCGTGTAAGTTTCCCTTTTCCAACAGGTTTTTTTTTATTTTTATTTTTATTTTTTTTATGGAAAATTTTAAAGATGTAGTTGGCTGAGTGGATTTATGAAATTATCGCAGAGGTTTATTTATTTTGGGGAAAATTTAGATTGATATTCGTAAAAGAGTCTCAGGGCTTGTGAAGAATCCAATTATGTGAAATAAAATATAGAAGTTCAATTATCAACTCTGGATAATTTCAACTGGGCGCTACACCAGTCACAAGGGCATCAGTTATCCAAACTCCCACGTTTGTAAAACGTCTTGACCGGGCTACTCTCATCGGGAAAGGCCACAACATAGGAGGGCTATCTATAGCAATTATCTGGCAAAACACACTCCTTTCGGTCCACTAGCCTCTAGCTGGAGCACGATCGGAGACAATCTTTATCATCACCTATTTCATATGAGGCGAGCCACTTGTGAGCTTTGGGATTTTCTCTGGCAACTGGGTAGCTCTCGTCCCAGTCACTAATTGTTTCTCACCCAAAACGGGCGAGTTTTCGACCACCATTGACCGACTAATTAATTGGGAGCCTCAATTAATAGAAAGTTGTTTAATATAGTAAGGAGTTTCCCCTGTTGTTAATAGTTGATGGACTCGATTCATACGTCCCGGAAATTATTAGTACTATGTGGTCCAAAGTTCGATTCTCGTGAGATTAAGATTTTTAACGTAATGAGTATAACTCATGGGAGCGTAACTTCTTGTATGTTTCGTGTTGTACTCAAGATATTGAACACTATTGATTTGTTTTGCAATTTCATAGTAATTTGGGAATTGAACGCAGATATAACAAACAGTCATTTTGAAATCTAAGTTAGATCTATGTCTAGATTGTAGCTATTATGTGTCATTTTGTTGCACATTTTTTTCTCTAAATGTAATTTCTGTTTTAATTTGCGATACCCTTGGATCATCTAGTTAGACTTTTATTCAATCTTAATTCTAACAGATTCGTTATAGTGAGACGAGGCGCTGAAATAATTATCGATGTGGAGCTGAATTGGTAGAGTGAAGCCATAAATTGTTATGGCTATGGTAGGATTTAATGCTTAACCGACTGATTGAAATTGGATTTGTCTACTTGTTTACAACTTACTGGTATTCATTTTCTGGCTTTTGCATGTTTCATGTTTAAAAGTATTAAGATGTTTTTTTGTTTGTTTAGAACTCTCTTGCTATATGTATTATAAAAAAAAAACTAAATATATATTTGTTTCATTTTGTGAGTGCAGGTAGTTTACAACTGGTTACAACTATTGGAAAGACGGATTAGTGTAATTCTCTTTCTTTTTTTTGCAAAAATTAGATACCTATAATTTCCAGGATATATATATATATATATATATATATATATATATATATATATTTGGGTGTGAATAGGCCCTAAGGTCCGAGTTTTCAAGCCTAGGGCTCTGATACCAAATGTAGTGCCCAACCTTGGCACTGGGTCTCTATTTCGTTTTCATGTAAATACCAAGTTTTTTCTGTTTTCTGTAAAAAAAAATCAACTGTCTATGTTTCTGTTTTCTATATGTTTATATGTCTCTGCAAATAAATAAACATAAACTTGACTTTTCATTTTAACTCTGTTCTTTTAACATACATAATTTGAAAATAAAAGAAAATACATTTTATTTAAGCTAACTCAGTAAAATACCTGGATCCGTAGATTGCAGTAAGATAAGAAGATTTATGTAGTGGATTCTATAGGTTCCCTTAGCAATCCGAAATGATGTGTCCACCCTGCCGATCAGCTATTATCTTGCTGACCATAGGAAATCAACGGATTTCCTAGCCCCCGAGTCCACAGATCGATAATCTCAATAGCAGCCTCATCCTCAATCGAGTTGTTCCCCTCCTCATTGGAGTTTTATCCCTCCTCCAATCCTCAAATTTTTCCCCCTTCTCGGAATATTTCACTTCTCAATACCTGTCCTCCCACTTTTTCCCATCCTCCTCGACTACTTCGTTCAATCTTCCCTTTATAGAAATTTTCCTCCTTCATAAATTCATAACTTCCTTGTCACTCCACTGCCTTAGCCGTCATGAATTTTGGAAGTATAAATCATTAATGCAACACCCTTTTCAAGGTAAAATGATGATTATATATTATTTTAAATCATCCAAGTTTCTCTCGAGCAGTGGAATTATTGAATTTCTAGTTTAGATTTTAATTCCTTTTGTTTAATCGAAGAAAGATAATTATGAATTCTATTTAAACTCCCAAGACAATTTTAAATAATATTAAAATCACTTTACCGCTTAGTTAAGTGTTTTAAATAATATATATTTTGTGTGACCTTTCAAGATATGAAATGACATCAATCTTAAATGTTTGTACCCACATCTCGATTCAAAACTAAATGTTCTAACTTGTAATAAATTATAGTAATCATATTGTATCATTTATTGTTAATCATATCGTATAGTAATGATATCCCTCGTATCTCCTTTATTTTATTCATTGATTTATTGTTCTCTTTTTTTTTCAAATAACATGAAAACAAATCCAATTACTCAATAATTTATTTAAACAAATCTTTTAATTTAGTTGGAATGATTCTATCAATTACTTAAATGAATAATCTATTTAATAAATTATTCAATCCACTATGCTTTATAAAAAGGATTATTATCATTATTATTATTAATTAAATAATAATAATAATAAAAATAATAATAATTAATAATAATAGTAATTAAGTTAATGGTGAATAATGAATAACAATATTCATTTGTTTAATCAATAAATGATCCAATATCAACATAGTACCTTTGTATATTAATAAACGAAATACTTTTAATGGTTTAATTAATCATGATCAATAATTAAGTAGTACACTCTTCTAGTATTAATGTTTAACTGTTATACTTCATATTGACTTCATACTGACGTTATACTTCATACTGATGTTATACTTCATATTGACTTCATACTGACGTTATAATTCATACTGATGTTATACTTCATATTGACTTCATATATTGGCTTCATACTAACGACACCTTCACTTGAGTATACTTACGATTGAAGAAACTTATTTTAATTGTTCATTACATTGTTTACATACAAAGACTAATTAACTTATTTTACACATTAGCATCTTGATCATATATTACTTAAGTCGTTTACTAACTCCTTAACTCACTTATCTATGACAACTTATAGCATTGTTAAATCCTTATCAGTATGTTGTAAACAGATACTATCGCACATGTACAAAATGTGCATGCATGGCCAGCATATGCACAGGTTTGACAAGTACAATAAACATACATCATATCTCCTATGCTTAACAACTAACTAATACTAATATTACTTCATGCAAATAGAACAAGTACATATTTATCACAACATTACTAAAACATCATCGGTCATTTTATCAGTTAACCTTTAATATTTCATTTCGTTATCTTTATGATTACATTTGTTCAATCAATCAAGTACAAGGAAAGGTACCTACTACCACTAACTCAAGATCAACGAATACCCAACCCTCAACAGTACTAACTAACATATCCTCCCATCCTAACCTACGTCCACATCCTCCCTATCCTTCCTCTGCTAGTACAAAAGTGGGTGCCAGCTCTACTGACCTAACCACATAGAACCTGAGAGTGGTAGTGTTGGCTAACTAGCGGACCTAGCCTCTCCTAGCAGGAATCCGACCATCATCATCACAACAACTTGTGGAGCGTGTCTCAGCACAGCCCTCCCACAACCCCGGGCGTCATAGAAACATAGGGTGGGAAATACATCCATCCCTCTCAACATACTGGGTCTACACCCTTATCAAATCATACTTTGTTTCTATCAAGATTATCGGACCGTGTCATCGTATCATCAATTTAGATTGCTAAGGTTTGCTGCATGGATAGGTTCTTATCCCATATATCAGATCAAGTATCCGGCTATCCCATAGCCCTTGTGTCCTGTAGGTTAGTATTCCGCAAAATACAAATTTTATAACAAGCATTCCATTCGATCACCAATTGATCCATATCATCAACATCATTTTATTTCACGTCACAATTTTATCTCATCACAGGTATGCATGGAATATAACAGTTTTATCAATTTCATCATAGGATGGAATCCACATACAACATCTTATATTTCACATTTCATCAAGGATGGCAATTAAACATACATTTTCAGTGTGAAAGATAGGAATCTCATGATAACTACAACATCATAACCGCATAATATAATAACATTATCAGAATAATACCATCCTAATCATAATAATCCTGGTATCATCATAAGCATCGTAACATCATAAACATAGTGAAACCATAAAACACAATAACATCATATACTTGGGTCCATCATGTCGTAATAAAGTGTACTCAGTCGCGCTGAGTTCAACAAATAATAAGCAAATGAAGTACAGTGTGTCTAACTGATAAATATGCCTAATGAAAATATGGGGCATTAGACGTAGTTCCAACAACTTGTTACGGAATCAATTCACACCTAGTGAATAATAACATAAAACATATTTCTCTCTCTTCCCCTGAAATAGACTAGCCTTTTTTATTTTTTATCATTTAATTATGATTAGTTAGGCCTTTTACTTAACTAATTAATTTCCGTAATTTTACAATTGTCCTCATTAAAGTTGTGTTCCTTAACCAACATGGTCCTTCATTACCTGCAATTTCTTCTAACATATTAAATCATATAATAAATACTTCTCAAAAGAAGTGATTGTATCTATTATGCATCCATTATCTTGGCCATCTTGTCACTTATGGTAATCACTGGCCCACTTTCCCAACTACATCACTACAAACTACAAGGAAAAGGCCCTTTAGCAAAAGTTATAACAGATGCTCCACTCAAAAGAGTCCAAATATCCATTTATAGCATAGGTCACTAGTGGAGGTGAGAGGTTGGAGCTTTTAGCATAGGTTTTCTCTCTGGTGCACTTAATTTAATTCCAACGCACCAATGCATTACATATACAAGAGCACTAGGCTGCCTTATACCATGTTGCACTACATCCAGAAAAGTCATCAAGTGCAAAAACACTAAAAAAACTAAACCGGTGTGTTACATAAACATAAACGCCCTGGTGCATTTTGTTTAGAATCTATATGTGGTGTGTTACCAAATACTAAATGGCCCAGTGTGTGTCATAGAAACAAATGCACCATAAAATATTTTATTAAAAAAAATTATTAAAAAAACACGTTAAATTATATAAGTAAGGACCTCATCGTGGTGTGTTCTCTAACATTAAACGACCCGATGCATATAATTATAACGAACACACCGATTTACATTTTATTAAAAATAATACAACTATTTTATTAAAAAATATCACAATTTTTTTTGGAAACCCTCAGAATGGTGCATTAGCACATAAATGGCCTAGTGTGTGTCATAGATTAGATAATGCACCGATTAATTTTTTATTAAAAATAATAGTCTGTAATTTTATTCCTATGCAATTGTTTAAAACCTCACACTGATACTATAGATGATACAAAATGACCCAGTGCATGAAGAACACATAAACACACCAACTATTATTTTACTAAAAAAATATTATTTCATTAAAAACCTCCTTGCACCGATGCATCTAACTGTCAGGTGCACAGACATAGGGTTTAATAAAAGAAAATATTGTATTATAAAAATCATTTTTACCCTCTTTAGTGTGATTGAGCCCACCTGCACCAGTGTTTCACCTCACCGACTTGGATTCCCTCACATTTGTGGTGCATGTGGACAAATTCCTCACTACTATTGGCTGCTAACTCTTGTTTAACTTTTACCAAAGAGTAGACAAAACTTCAAATTTTCCATACAATGCCAATATGATTCCATGACGTGTCATTCAATAGGTAAATTGATTCTTATTTCATAATTTAAATTTTTAGTGGACTACTTTTATTGTCCTATCTAACAAAAATAAAACATAATTGTGTGGTGCATTTGAGCCTTTTGGCTCACAGAGCTAGACGACGCACCCTATAAAATTTTTCAAAGCACACTGTTAGCAGTGTGATCCAAATGCATCAAACGAACTGTAGCATCGTGAAAATATATTTTAAAAAATTGAACTAATTTTGTGTGTGTTTGACACTGAAGAGAACCAACCGTATAGTGCACTTATTTGTATTGAATACCCTGGTTAACAAAAACTTGTAAATTAAAACATTGAATTATTTGGTGCTATTAGTGCATGTCAGTGCACCAATTTTCAGTGATTTAACGCGAAGTAGACCCACAGTCTTTGAATTGCGAAAGATCATAATTTAATGGTGCTTCATTGTCATGCCATTGCACCAGTGTACGGTTCTCTTACATGCCCAAGGAGCACCATGAATTGATTTCCATGCAAACATTAACTTAATAAGAGTATGTGTGTTCAAATCAATTAAGCGCACTTCTTATGGTACACTTAAGTTACAAAGGAGCACCATTAATAGAACGTACAAAGATATAATTTAATGGTGCTCTTAATGCAGGTGAGTGCACCGATTCTCATTGCACTCACTTGATTTAGGCAAATTGTAAACTAAAATTTAGAAAATATACTGGTGCATATAGTCACAATTGAAATAAACTTTAATTATATAGAATCATAAAAGAAGTGTGCATTCCATATTTTAGTGCACTGTAAACAGTGCAATGTATATATATATATGCACTTTGGTCGGTGAAGTATCTATATAAAAGCATCGGAAGTGGTGCACCTATTTTATTGAGGAACACCACTTAGAAAAAAAAATTGTTTTGATAGAAAAATGTATTACCAATGTTATTAAATAGGATTTCAATTGAATGAAATATTACATGTTTTTATGTATCTACTTATGACATTGATTCATGTCATATGTGAATAGAGATATGAGCGGTGAAAAGCTGCTCAACAGTCGCATGCGTAGTAGGATCAATTAAACATGAATAGAGAGTTGGAGGCTAGGGAAAGGGAGGGGGGGACTTGTATCCCCAACACATAACTGGTCAAACTAGAGAGATATTGATGGATGTTAGCCTCCTGTAATGCCCCTAAAATGACTGTGGACGTTGAGGGCACCTATTGAGTGACACGATTGATTGAAACCTTAATAAAACGAACCCTTGATGTTATATTGAGTATATTCATGACTATGACTGATTGTGAATGAATAAAATAATGATATATGTGTATCTGGATAGTTGATGTAAATGAATGATTACATGTTGTTTAACGATTAACTTTGATTATGAAAATTGTACATGTGAATGATGCTTAACGACTAGCTGTATGATTGATTATGTGATGAGAACGAAGAAAGTAAATATTGACGAGATGCATTTCTGATTAGACGAATGGGTAATGCTATGAGTAAACAATAAATTCTTAACGAAATAGCATATTTATGAATCATATTATGATAACTGAGGATAGTACTACTAATATATGTTTGTGAGAATTGTGTGTAGCGACAGGTGAAGCAGTTCACCGACGGACACAAAAAGGAATTGAAGGGTTGTAGAGCACAGATAAATCACACACAGGGAGAGTGACGACAATGTCGACTTCCGATGGAATACCACGCTAAGCAATTAAGCACTGATCTGCTTGCTCAAGAGGAAAGCATGAGGGCGTACGAGGTGGGCCATGACGGAGCTGGTCATGTATGAGTTGGGGGGCGCGTAGTGAGAACAGACTCACTCATCAGCGCAATTAGTCCCTAATAGCTTGTAGATGGAGGATGGAAGGTAATGGCTCCTGAAATCCCTACATGAAGTTCCCACAAGTCAAAATGAAAGGATGATGGCAGAAGCGACCAACAGTGCGGTACCCAGTTGAGAATGGAAAGAGTGGACACAAGGAACCAACGATGTGGTACCTTGCGGAAGAATGGAAACTATGGATTACTAGACCCAACGGAGTGGTTCCATGTCGGGGAAAAATGAAATTAAGGTGCCCAACGGTGCGGCACCGAGATCCTAGTGAAAATGATTGTTAAACTAAACTGCATAAAAACATATAAGTTTTCACCTAGAGCATTACTTAGAAATGCATTTGAGTACTTTAGGCATTTGCACATAAATTATTACTTTGGCATTTAAATAATATTAAGTATTACTTAGGCATTTGCACATGAAAGGATATTTCTGATTATTTAAAAATATTAAAAGTATTTATTTAGGAGCAAAATGGAATCCTAGGCATGGGCACCTAGTCAACCCCACCTACAGCACATATCTAGGAGTTAAGTGAAATATCTAGGGGACAAATATGAGCAAACTTCGAAATGTTGGTGCATCTCCTAGAAACGCTGACACTTGGATGGGTGAGTTGTTTTTATTTAGAATTTAAATAAAATAAATAATTATGCATGAAGCGACATGTGTCTCATGATATTTTCCTTTATAAGGAAGGCATTGGGAATGGGTAAAGGACCTAGACCCTGGATGACTATCATAATTTTTAGTTACCTCATGACCTGCTGCTATTGAGGGTTTGGCTGAAAATATTGGTTGGGGGGAATCCCAAGCTTAGTTTCTTGATTATTGTGTGTGAGATCTACAACCCAAAGCTCGGTGGAGGCCATGCGACTGAAAGCATGAGCCTATGGTTGGGTGGCGAAGCTAACAGTTACTTCACCAATGGTTAAACGAGCTTTGCTTGAGGGATCCTAGAGAAGATGCAGACGATAGTGGACAAGATGGTATCAGAGACAGGTTATGGTTTGTTTTCATTTGCTAAGTTATTCATTTATTTAGTTTATTTATCTAGACATTATGCTTTCTAATCTCTTTTGTATCAAGTGGTTGAGTTTCAAGTTAAATAGGAGGGGCCTTATATTTGGTATCGGAGCCGGTCGAGCCTTGAAGGCACCGGACAGAGACGTTCGACGGTGACTATGGTGATCAGATGTGAGATTGGAGCTTCGTTCTTTGCAGGATTACACTTTCTACAAGAGCCATCATACCTACAGGTTCTTATTTGTTGAAAGTTTTAATATTTATTTATGTTTTAGTTATGAATTATAGATCTCAGATTTATTTCTGTTTTAATTATGGATTATAGATCTCTGATTATAGGTAACAAGAAAAGAGTTATGCTAGCAATACATCTGAAATTTTGTTTTGCATTGCTAGTATTTTGTTATTACTTATTTCTGTGCAACTCCATTTAGCAGCTTATAAGTGGGTATATGCTTACCCAAGAAACTAGTTATATATTCTAGATTATAAGTCATGGAGTAATTTCATATATCTCTGTATTTTGTTTATGGCTCCATCGGCTACCACAATTTTATGAATCTCTGTACATTTGTAATAAAAGTCTCAGATCTATTTCGATTAATTTTAATACTAAGGTCTATGTCCAACTTGACGTTGTACATTAATTACAGTGCTCGGTTCGGTACAAGCAAACCAAATTCTCGAAACTGAGTTCCTGTGTTTAAAATTTGTATGATCAGATCGGCTTCCCGCTTGAATTTAGTAATGGGTTTTAGGTCTAGATCGACGCTGTATTTAAATTATAGTGCTCGGTTCACTTACACCCAGATAAAATTTCTTGAAACCGATTTCTGTGTTTTAACTCTTGGATTGGGACTCTGTATTTTTCATTTTTAAATACTCAATCCTGATATGCACATCGTATTATTGTTCTATGGATTCAAAATTATGACTCTGTATTTTTCATTCAAAATTGTTCAATTTTGAATTACAGATCATATCACTGTATATAGTTTCATAAATAAATTTCTAATGGTCTCGTATCACTGTAATACATTTTTGCATTATGAAGCAAATGCCCAGGTTAAGTTCCAGAGTTCATAAATCTTAAATTACAGATCGATTTTCCATCACATAAATTCTGTAAATTAAATTGACATATAGATCGACTTCCAGAGTTCATCATTAATGTGCAAATCAATTTTCCCTGTCAAAAAATTTCAGAGATTAATTTCCCTTAAACCAGATCGATTTCTTGTAGTTAAATTTTCGTTGTTCAGTTTATTATAATTGGATCGTCCTTCCGGTGTTGTAATCTTAGCGATCGGTGAGCTACCCTTTAATTTTATATTGAGGTTTTCTGTATTTCTTTTAAACCCTGCCATATCCTGCGACTTGAAATCTGCCCTCAATGCAGTGGTACCCTTATATGCGGTCTTATTCATGTTATCCTCATCTTCAAACTCTACAAAACCCTTGATCCTGAATCAGGTTAAGCCTGTTAAGTTTATTTAAAACTTGTTTGCATTTCATTAATGTCTCCAGGATTATTTCATCGTGAAGCGATCTGGGTTTTGTAAAATGTGAACTCTGTTTTTCAATGTTTATGTATTTCCTAATTTATGTGATTATGTGGAGAATTTAGGAACAACACTTACAAATCGATTGGCTTATGGATCGACATTTCTCCCTATCGAATCTTATGTCAGCTTGACAAATATTTTAATCCGGTTTGCAAGAGGAATCTAAAATCCGATCCAGTTTTCTAGCATGAAAGCTACCTTCTTGTTTAATGGGAAACGAATGGATCCACAATTTGATTTTAATTTGAAACGAATGGATCCACAATTTGATTTTAATTTAAACCTGAAATTTCTCCATGTTCCATTTTGAAATCTGACTAGAAATTTCAGGATCCACATTTTGATTTTAATTTTAATTTTAAATTTCTCTGTGTTCCAGTTCGAAATTTGATTTGCGATTTCTGAATCCACATTTTGATTTTAATTTAAACTTTAAGTTTCTCTGTGTTTCAGTTCGAAATCTGATTAGCAATTTCAGGATCCACATTTCCTTGTAACCTCTGATCTGCATTAACGCATCCTATAGAGAATATCTGTTGCTTCCACTCCTACAGTATCTAGATCGATACCCGAGACCTACATTTTTGCCGAGCCTGTATTCTATAACTCCTAGTTGATTAACACACCTTATGAATTCGACCATGGTTTGCATTAATTTCTACTTGTCTAACATCACCAATCAGATCCACTTACAGTTGATCCATACAACCCAAGAACTAGGATACTACCAGGATTTCTTTTGCTTATTTTCATTAACACTATTCTCATTGAACGCGTGGTTTACAAAATTCATCCAGGCGCTACAGATGGTGATAGCTCCATTCTATTCGGTCCACTCCATGTTCATAGTGGAGCTATACTTGCTCCCTCTTGGAGTAAATTTAGTTAATAAAGTTTTTTTTTAACCCAATTAGGATCTCTTAGTGTAAAAGGATTAAAGTAAAGTTATATTCTTTTTAAATAGAAGATAATTACTGAACATGACCCTTGTCATTCCAATAGTATTGAACCCTTTTTCACTTATGTAATATCCCAACTTTTGACTAACTATGTTATGATGTTATATCGGGTCATGACCCGAGTATATGTGATTTATTATGTTTGACATATCATTAGTTTGTTTTGATTGATTCCTTCGTGAGTTGATATATGGGACATGGACCCTGATTTGTTTCATTATTGATATATGCGAGGCAGGAAATCCCGAATGAAGAAACTATGTTGTATTAGGAGAATCGATTTCAAAATATGATATACTGAGATTTTTCCTTTTTGTTACATTATACTGTGCAGAACATGATTTACATGGTTGATTATCTAGTGTGTGAGCGTGGACTCAGAAACACACGAATGACCTATATACTGGGGTTAAGCCCTGATGTATTTTAGAGGCTTCTATTTCATACTGCTCCTAAGCCCCGATGTACGTTGAGTGTTGGGCATGAGACCTGGAGCACTCCAAGCTTGAAAGAAATGATTATCGGATCTGAGGACATTTAATTATCCTAGATGTGCCTCACAACCACATTCTATCCCTAGTGTTGAGCAGAGGATCTGGAATTATGCTAGCGTAACGCCCATGTGAGAGTGTTGAGTTGAAAGGCTCTGAAGAGCACTCGGGGTTACTACTTCTCAAGTGTTGAGTAAAAAAGGACTCTGAATAGCACTTGCATGTCTTATCACAACTATTTCGACTTGACTAAATAAAACTTATTATCATCATCTACTACGGGAACTACCATGTTAAACAAGTGAGTCTGACATGCAAAGGGAGAGACTAGAGGTTCCTTTACCAGCTTACCGAAACCGTCCAAAGAAGTGGACCCTTTCCTTAAAAAGAACTAAAAGAAGCATCCTGTGAAACAAATGCTTAATACCACGAGTAGTATTATTATTTAGGAGCTTCAATTATATATGTATTGGTTAAATATTATATATATATATAGATTTTGTTATAAATGTTTACACTTCATAGATATATATATATATATAGTTATGCAAAAGTGGGATGCCACTTAATAAATATTAATGATTAATATTTAGATGGTATTATAAATTGTATACTATTATTATTATGAAAATATCTAAAAGATTAAATAAACACTTTAATCAAACAAGTTGAGAAGTCCTTTTTCCTAATAAACTAGCAGTTAAAGTAAACAACTATTATTTTATAAATTAATTGTTTTAAAGAAACCAGTAAATTCTAACAGTGCTAATTTTAAGATTTGTCCTATTTAAGGAGGACAGACCCCAAAGATTGGGAGGATCTTTTTCTTTTGGTGTTATTATTATTATGACGAGAAGAACTCTCTGCCGAAGGAAGTGAATTCTACCCATATATTTGGAGATCTGAACCAGCTCACACCTAGGGCCTCTACTTCTCAATTTGCATGTCAGAACAAGCTCAGGGGGATTCATACTGAACCAGGAACGGTTGTAGAATCATGGTTGGGAGGAACGTGGTAGTCCCAAAGTCATCCAATCCAAGATAAATTATCATGTCAGCTAAGAGTTTAGGAAGTTTTCATTAATTAGTGGTTGAGTGTGCATATCATCATCAGCAGGAGCAAGCTACAGGGATCAGCGGGACATTAACAGCTGGAACAAGCTACAGGGGTCAATAGGTATGAGAGTTGTATAAACCCTCTTATAACTTATACATTGTTTGTTCATGCATGAAACTTTAAAATTGTAATGTTCTAAATTTCTGTTTTAAAACAAGTTTTCCCAGAGTCAAATGGCATTCATAGTCTTTGCTAGTCATTGTATTGCTTACTAGAATATCAGAATCGTGGATCTAATTCAACTGAAATATTTTAGGATTATTTTTTTCTCTCATCTTAAACAACAAGACATTTTAAAGAATGAGATCCAGTTTTGCTTTAAACAGAAAAATCTTTAGTCTAGACATTTCAAATACCCAACAATCCCAAATTTGACGTAGGAAAAACATAGCATCATTCTTTGTATCAATTATTTTCTATCTACTTCATTCTTGGAAAGCCACACGAATTTTCTTACACACACTGCATTGGTTTTAACACAAAGACAATAGGAGGAACATGAATTCTTGATTTCTTTTATACATTCCTCTTTTCTAATACAAAATACACGTAACATTCTACCAATGCTACCACCATCGATCTAATCTTCACAGAGCATAGAATTTTAAAATCTCCCAGATCGATACCCTACCCAGACTCGATCTAACCCTAACCACTTTACATTATAATTTGACAGTGTTTAGAAATTCCAGAAAGTCACAAATGCAGATGCATAAACGAAAACATAAATCAAGGGTCAAATCCCACGACTATCTCACGCCCCAAAACTGGTAGGAATTCCCTACAGGGGTCATGGTCATCAATAGTAGAGAAATAAAAACACTGAATATAACTTGGAAACCCTCCCCATATCAGCAACCATTATATTAACAGCATTAGGAAGATAAGTGAAGTATGCTAACCCTAGTACAAGAGACAGAGGCGTAGAACATGATCATTTATATCCTATACAGACAATACTTTATTTACACAGTAAACATCCTAGCAAATCTTTCAATACAGTAACAAATGCAAAATGTAATTAATACATAAATCACAACCATAGTTCCCAAACTAAAGGAACTGAGACTTGTTATCATTGAATGAGTGTCATACAAACATATTTCCCAAAGTATCCAAGAACCCATAATAGAAGCATCAGTAAGTTTCGTCTTAAAGCCTTAGATTTAAAACAAAGAAATCTGAAATGTCTCATTGGAACCTTGTAACTGTACAGGAGTCACACCCAGACAAAATAACATTTCATTCTTTTAGAAGATTTCGCAGAATCAAATGGCCAGTAAGACCCAGTTAGTAAAACAAGTTTTATTACTATTCCACTAAAATTACAGCGAGAACCCCATCCTTTCGAGGCTAGCCAAATGACATACAATGACTCCCAAAGATGGTTTAGTAAGCCCAAGGGTTACGAAATCCTCCACACTAGACCAAGCTAAACGCATACATACCAACACCAAAGGTGCAAGAGGAAGGGCCCAAGTGAGTAAGTCAGACTTACCATTACCCTAGCCATGGCTCCATGAACCATCGTAGCTCCCTGGCCAAAGCTTTATCACCTGTCATTTTGCAACAAATTTAATAGTTAGTCAAAGATTGATACAGAAAGGTGAAAGTGTCAAAATCAATGAGGAACCATTCGTTCCTTACCTGTAAGAAGTAGGAACACCTTGCGCCATAGTCCACTTCAATACCTACCAAGGGTACTGACCATGAGCAGGGATCGGGTCAGTATACAACGCAGCCACCTTACAATGAAGAGTAGAGCCAGAGATGGAGAAAGTCAACTACAAGGGACAGTGATAGCAAACCCCAACTCATTATCCAAACCCTCGTGCGACAGGCTGTTACTCATTAAAAGCACATTTAAGAATATACCAGTCTCTTCATAGTGGAGGTTCGATTTAATTACAAATTCTATAGTGGATTCGTGGGTGTAATCCCCACTTGTTTTTAAAACTCAACAAGCTCTATTTTTGTACAAAATATATAGTAAGCCTATGAACCACCCCACGTTTCATTCAAAGTATATTAAACTCCTAGTTTTACACCTTACATTGGGGAGGCCTTTATTTCTCAACCTTTATGGTAATGGGCTCCTCATGTTATACAAAATTATCATTATCCTGGTGAGACAGGACCAGTAGTAACATGTGCACCAACTACTTAGAGATAGTACTCTCAGATATAATGGACCTGTAAACATAGGAGTACATTTTAACGTTAGCATGTTGCTACGTAAGTCCGATCACCACAACTTTCACCCATACCTCTTGGCAACCGTGTCGATGTATGTAATTACCTCTCCTGGAGCAGAATAGTCCCACCATATGAATCACATACCTACATCACAGAAGTCTATCACTTGAAGGTGACATTAGACATCACAATTTAGACCATATAGTTCTTAAAACAATAATGAGTGTTATTGACAATTAGTAGTTATAATTGCACTGGAAATATGACTTCATAGTATGTTTTTGTTTCCACACTGCTTCCGCAACTCAAAAACAATACATAACAGAGACCATGTAATACAAAGGAGATTGGCTTACATTGTTCGTACAAGTAGGAATGTTTGACCACATTAAATCTAAAGTATGCAGTTTGTCATTATAAACTAACATTTATTACAGACAATGAAAATTTTAAATTTTTGCTATCTTTGGGACATTTCAAGTGGTATCAGAGCAAGTTACAAACACTAAGTGACCTATTGGGCTCACTACCAAACACAGCTGCAGAAATAGGAAAGTGTTTAAATTATTGTATTATTTCTTTTACGAAAAGAATCAACTAACACATTGTTTTCCATTGGCAGATACGTATATAAATTTCAGGTACAAATAGTAGCAGAAAAATGAGTGCAGAACAAGGCAACAGTATACGAGGCAACCTAAATTCCCCAGCATGACAGCAAGAAATCATGGTGGAGCTCAACTCAAATTTCGAGAAATCCATGCAGTAGCTACAGGAAGAATTCCATAGTTTTCAGGGATGAAAATATGCAAGAAAGAAGAGAACAACAGGCTATAAATGAAGCCTTACTCCAAAGCCTAACAGGGGCAAAACCCCCTGAACATCCTACTTTATCTGTCAATTCCCTTAACAAAAAGAAAGCAGCCAGTTACAAAATAGGAGATCAAGCAGAACATAAATCAGAACCATTGGAAGAGGACTGTAAGAGCTCTTCCAATGACAATGGTTCTCCACCTCCTTGCAAGAAAAGGAGGAAGAATGATGACAGCTTACAAGGGGAGTTCAGAAAAATAAGGGCCCCAACTTATGACGGGGAAGTTAACTCAGGAGAAAAGGCCGAAGAGTGGTTGTTAGGAATGAACAAATACTTTAGGGTTCATAATTAATCCAGTGAGATGAAAGCCCGACTAGCCATATACAACCTAAATGGAAAGGCTATCAGATGGTGGCGGGACCTAAAACAAATTAAGGGACAAGAGCTACGAAACATAAGCTGGGACACTTTCAGTAGAATCTTTCAGGACAAATACATGTCTGAAAGATTCTTCGACAAGAAGATAAAAGAATTTCATGAGCTGAAAATGGGTTCCCTGACTATGGAAGCTTTCATAAATTGGTTCTTACACTTGCTACACTATTTTCCTTATATTAAGGACGAGAAGATGAAAATCCAGCAGTTCTTGGGTGGGCTGTGACCAAACTTTAGAGAGAAAATAGAATTCGACATGCCCAAAACTCTTGACATAACACTACATAAATCCAGGTTGTGCTATGAGCACAGACAGCTAAGAAACGACAACATCAACAAAAATAGGGACAGATTTAGGACCTTCTTAGACAACTGCAGACCGAGTTTTAAACCCCCACCTTTTCAGAAACATAACAATATTTTCCCACCCAACAGAGGTTTCAACCGACCTCAAGCTTGACCCAATGCACCCCCACCACCAGCTCACAAGCTAGCCTTCAACAAAGGGGCAAAGATAGCCCCACCAAGTGTTTCTTGTTGGAAATGCCAGGGACCACATTACTACAGAGACTTCCCCAACAAAATAGATGGGACTTTACACAACATCCAAGCAGATCCTACAGTGGGAGACATGGCAAAGACACCTAGGATATATGCCGCCCTTGATGGCCGACAGGCAGATCATCAAGCCACCATGGTATAAATTGAGGGTAAGATATCTAACAATATCATTTCAGTTTTAATAGACCCCGGTGCTTGCCGGAGCTACATCTCTCCTAGAATAGAGAGTCTTGTAAATTAAATAGAGAGAGTCACAAAGCACCATGGCTGGTACAATTAGCCACCGGTATCAAGCAGAAAGTCTCCGAACTAGTTAAGAATTGTGAGATAGATTTGAATGGTTTCCTAACTAGGATAGACTTGAACATATTACCGCTAGGATCTTATGACGTAATAATAGGCATGGATTGGTTGGAAGGACATCATGCCCTGTTGGATTGCTTAAATAAGTAAATCTTATGCACAGATAGTAAAGGAAACCAATGAACCATCCAAGGTATACCTAAGGAAGTATCAGTACGGCAGATATCAGCATTGCAAGCAAAGAAATGCTTAAGAAAGGGTTGTAAACTATTTTCAATCCACCTTCAATCAATAGAAGCCGATAGGGAACAAAAGATCGAGGATTTCTCGATATTAGTAGAATTCAGAGACGTGTTTGCCAAGGAGATACCCGGGTTACCACCCAAGCAGGACTTAGACTTTTCCATTGAACTATCCCCCAGATCAGTACCTGTCCCTAGGACCCCGTACTGTATGAGTACACCTGAACTGGTAGAACTCAATATACAATTACAAGAACTTATAGACAAGGGTTACATTCGATCGAGTGTGTCTCCCTGGGGAGCACTAATCCTCTTTGTTAAAAAGAAGGACGACACGATGCGTATGTGCATCGATTACCGCCAACTCAACAAGTTAACCATCAAGAACCATTATCCACTCCCTAGGATCGATGACTTGTTTGACCGAGTCGGAGGAGAAAAGATATTCTTGAAGATCGACTTGTGATCTGGATATCACCAGGTGAGAATCCGTGATGAGGACATCAACAAGACCGCATTTTGCACCCGATATGGCCACTACGAGTTTGTAGTAATTCCATTTGGTCTGACGAATGCACCCGCCAACTTCATGTGCATGATGAACAACGTTTTCAGTAAGTACCTTGACAAATTTGTTCTAGTCTTCATAGACGATATCTTGATCTATTCCAAGAATGAAAAACAACATGAAGAACACCTCCAAATAGTCCTACGGATATTGCAAGAACATCAACTATACGCAAAATTTAGCAAGTGTGATTTCTATAAACCTTAGATACAGTACTTAGGACATATCATTTATGAGAAAGGAATAGCGGTTGACCTCGAGAAGATCAAGGCTATCGAAGAATGGCCCACACCTACATGTGTTTTCAACATATGGTCATTCCTAGGTTTAGCCGGTTATTATCGAAAGTTCATTGAGAAATTCTCTCAGATCGCTTGTCCCATGAATGCATTACAGAAGAAAACTAGTAAGTTCATCTGGACAGACAAGTGCAAAGAAAGTTTTCAGAAGTTAAAACAACTTCTGATTAGCGCACCAATACTACGAATCGCCAACTCCATTGGGGACTTCGTAGTTTGCACTGATGCAAGCAAGGAAGGACTAGGTGGAGTCTTTACGCAAGATGACTTTGCCATCTGCTACGAGTCATGAAAGCTAAAGGAACATGAGAAAAACTATCCTACTCATGACCTCGAATTGGCCGCCATTATCCATGCTCTAAAGATGTGGATACATTACCTCATGGGTAAGAATTTCCTACTAAAGACCGACAACATGAGTCTAAAGTATCTATTTGATCAACCAGACCTGAACGCTAGATAGGCTAGGTGGTTAGCCTTTCTTAGTGAGTATCACTTTGAACTAAAACACATCAAGGGGAAAGGAAACAAGATCACCGATACCTTAAGTCGATGATCTCATATGTTATATGAGGTAACCAAAAGTTGGACGGACTCCGACTTACATGACAAAAATAGAACGACATGCAAAAATGATAGGTTCTATGTCAAGATCCTTAAAAAGATTCAGGAAGATAGGCTTTTTCAACAACAGAAATAGTACAAGATAGATGAATTAGGATTTTTATGGTCAAAAGAGAGAGTTTACGTTCCCGAGGGAGGAGACATTAGACCTAACATACTCACCGAATTCCATCAGAGTCCCTATTCGAGACACCCCAGATATCAAAAGATGATTTCAGCCGTAAAGAAGCACTACTTTTGGCCTAAACTGAAAGCTGACATAACATTGTTCATCATGAAATGTCAGGAATGCCAGTTGGTCAAAGCAGAACACCAACATTCCTCCGGTCTACTTCAACCGTTACCCATTCTGGAATGGAAGTGGGAGGTAATAAGTATGGATTTCATTACGGGTCTACCTAAGAGTAAGAAACAAAATGACTCCATCTTCGTAGTAGTAGACAAGCTATCAAAAGCCACACATTTTATACCAGTAAAATCTACCTAAAAGGTAGTTCACATTGCGGAAATCTTCCTAAAGGAGATTTTTCGGTTACACAGGATACCCAAGGAAATTATCTCAGATCGAGACACAAAGTTCACTAGTAACATTTGGAGAGCACTGTTCTCCGGATTAGAAATGCAACTACAGTTTAGTACTGCATACCACCCTCAAACCGATACAGATGAAACGAGTAAACGAAATCTTGGAGGATATGCTGAGAATGTATGTCATGAACATTCCCACTAAGTGGGAAGACTACTTACACCTCGCAGAGTTTGCATACAACAATAGGTGTCAAACCTCGGCCAAACTGAGTCCTTTCGAGGTACTCTACCGTCGAAAGTGTCAAAACCCCATCACCTGGGATAGCCCAGTGGATAGGCTTATGCTAGGGCAACAATTACTAAAAGACTTGGAACAACTAGTCTCCAAAGTGCAACTGAATTCAAAAGAAGCACAAGACCGCCAAAAGAGTTACACAGACAAGAAAAGAAAGGACAAAGAATACCAAATCGGTGAACATGTTTTCCTAAGAATAAAAGCAAAATGAAGTTCGTTAAGCTTGGGATGTTGCGGTAAACTAGCCCCAAGGTTTTGTGGACTGTTTGAAATATTGGGCAAGAAGGGTCTAGTACCATATGAGTTAGCCCTACCAGCACACATAAAATTTCATAATGTTTTTCATGCTTCGTTATTAAAGAAATATGTATACGATACTAAACATGTTATTGACTGGTCCGGGGTTACTACTTCTCTTCATAGCTAAGAGAAGTAGGTTTTCATTAATTAGGTCAAGAAGGGTCCAGTACCATATGAGTTAGCCCTACCAACACACATAAAAGTTCATAATGTTTTTCATGCTTTCTTATTAAAGAAATATGTATACGATACTAAACATGTTATTAACTAGTCCGGGGTCACTACTTCTCTTCAGGTCAGCTAAGAGCTCAGGAGGTTTTCATTAATTAGTGGTTGAGTGTGCAAATCATCATCAGTAGGAGCAAGTTATAGAAATCAGCGGGACATTAACAACTAGAACAAGCTATAGGGATCAACAGGTATGAGAGTTGTATAAAACCTCTTATAATTTATACATTGTTTGTTCATGCATGAAAATTTAAAATTGTAATGTTCTAAATTTCTGTTTTAAAACAAGTCTTCCCAGAGTCGAATGGCATTCCTAGTCTTTGCTAGTCATTGTATTGCTTACTAGAATATCAGAATCGTGGATCTAATTCGACTGAAATATTTTATGATTATTTTTTTCTCTCATCTTAAACAACATCAAGACATTTTAGAGAATGAGATCCAGTTTTGCTTTAAACAGAAAAATCTTTAGTCCAGACATTTCGAATACCCAAAAACCCCAAATCTGACGTAGGAAAAACATAGCATCATTGTTTCTATCAATTATTTTCTATCTACTTCATTCTTGGAAAGCCACATGAATTTTCTTACACACACTGCATTAGTTTTAACACAATGACAATAGGAGGAATAGGAATCCTCGATTTCTTTTATACATTCCTCTTTTCTAATACAAAACACACGTAACATTCTGCCAATGCTACCACCATCGATGTAATCTTCATAGAGCATAGAGTTTTAAAATCTTCCAGATCGATACCCTACCTAGACTCGATGTAACCCTAACCACTTTACATTATAATTTGACAGTGTTTAGAAATGCCAGAAGGTCACAAATGCAGATGCATAAATGAAAACAGACATCAAGCGTCAAATCCCACGACTATCTCACGCCCCAAAACTGGTAGGAATTCCCTACAGGGGTCGTGGTCATCAACAGTAGAGAAATAAAAACGATGAATACAACTTGGAAACCCTCCCCATATCATCAACCATTATATTCACGCCATTAGTAAGATAAGCGAAGTATGCTAACCCCAGTACAAGATATAGAGGCATAGAACATCATCATTTATATCCTATACAGACAATACTTTATTTACACAGTAAACATCCTAGCAAATCTTTCAATACAGTAACAAATGCAAAATGTAATTAATACATAAATCATAGCCATAGTTCCCAAACTAAAGGTGCTGAGAGCTGCTATCATTGAATGAGTGCCGTACAAATAGATTTCCCAAAATACCCAAGAACCCATAATAGAAGCATCAGTAAGTTTCGACTTAAAGCCTTAGATTTGAAACAAAGAAATCTGAAATGTCTCATTGGAACCTTGTAACTGTATAGGAGTCACACCCAGAAAAAATAGCATTTCATTCTTTTACAAGATTTCGTAGAATCAAATGGCCAGTAAGACCCAGTTACTAAAACAAGTTCTGTTACTCTTCCACTAAAATTATAGAGATAACCCCATCCTTTCGGGGCTAGCCAAATGACATACAATGACTCCCAAAGATTGTTTAGTAAGCCCAAAAGTTACGATATCCTCCATACTAGACCAGGTTAAATGCATACATACCAACACCAGAGGTGTGAGAGGCAGGGCCCAAGTGGGTAAGTCAGACTTACCATTACCCTATCCATAGCGCCATGAACCATCGTAGCTCCCTGACCAAAGCTTTATCACCTTTCATTTTGCAACAAGTTTAATAGTTAGTCAAAGATCGATACAAAAAGATGAAAGTGTCAAAATCAATGAAGAACCATTCTGTGATGCACCTGCAACAATTAATTAATAAAAATATGCAAAATAGCAGAAATGACAAAACTCAGAATCACTTTTATATCGATCACATGCCACTTCGAGAGGGCAACCTCCTATGAGCAAGCTCAATACAAATAACTTCATGGTGCCTTCAATGACCTCAATAGACACTTATATACTAATTCTATGCCCAATACTATGAGTCAAAACCATGGGACATATAATACTAAGGGACGACTTACAAAGCATATGCGTCCAATACTATCGGTCAATACTATGGGCTAATATAAACTATGGATCAACAAATATTATGGGACGACTTACAAAGCATATGCGTCCAACAACAATATACTAACATAGTGAAGAGAAGGGTTGACATAGGTTGCTAACATCCTCTCTCCCTTAGAAAAAGCTTTGTCCTCAAAGCTTTGGTTGGAGAAATTGTTGCAGAATCTGAAGGAGTGGTTCCCCGGTAGCATCCTCGAGTTGCATTTTGGGCCACTGACACCTTTGGAGTTTCAAGGAGGATTGCTTGGAAGGATATAGATAAAGAAGAACCCTGTTAGCTGCGTGGAAAATGTGCTCAGAACGGTGCCGATCGGCTTGTTGTTTCCCGCGAATTCTGGCCATGTGAAGATTGTCCTGCAGAATGAGAAGAATCTGATCGCGGTTTCGAAGAACCAAGTCAATTTCCTGAACTGGGGAGATGCTAAGAGTGTATGGAAGAAGAACTGGCAGTGTTTTTCCATAGACTGCTTCATATGGTGTCCTTTGAGATGTGGTATTGTACCACCAGAGCGTTGCTAGGAAATCCATAGAAATAGTTGGCCAAAGCTGTGTAGCGATGGGAAAGGGTTTGAGCAATCCCGAAAGGAGTGTTGTTTCACCCTTGTTGGCTTGGAAAGTATCATCGTCAGCCACCATCTGTGGAATTGTCATTTTTAGTCCTTGCCAAAAGATGTTACATTGTTCCCGGTCATACATTTTGCAGAACCCAGAGTGCCTTGTTGATGAAGAAGCGTGGAGTTCATAGAAGAGATAGCCCTGTTGAACATATTGAAACCAATTTGAAACAAGCAGAGAAAGAGCTGTAAGAGAAACTGGGTCATCATTGTGTGAGAAGGAGCATCTTCCACCATATTGTCCTTAACCTTCTTGTAAGTGATCACATAGGGATAACCCATGAGTTGGATAACCCATTTCAGGTGTGTTGGGGAGGAGACCCATTGTTCCAGAAAATTTTCCAAACTCTGGAGATCAATCTTGATGCAGAAATAATTTCTTAATAGGTATGGCTGTCGCTTCTATATTGCATGCAAAATAGCCATCATTTCCTGCTGAGAGGTAGATGTGGCTAAATTCTTACCAGAAAGGTCTCTTGAAGGCAGCAAGTGCATTGGTTCAACAAAGATACCTGCATATCTATCCAAGGAAGTAGTGGAGACTATTGATGGGTGCATCTAAATGGAATTGAGCTGATCAATGACACCATGTGAATTCTTCTTAAGGATTTTTTCCAGGCGATGTGAACCGATGATGCAGAGAGACCTTGGTTGTAAGCCCATAAATTTGTGTTGTGCCCCATTGACTTTAAACTGCATCCAAAGTTCAGCAAAATCCCATAAGATGGGGCCAAGTGTACGCAACCATTGAATGCCCAAAACCACATCACATCCACCTAAGGACAAGGCAAACATGTCAGAGCATAGGTTATAATCTTCCATAGAGATACGCACATTGTGACACTTCCCCTTGCAAGGTAAGGTGCCCCCATTGGCAACCATGACTTCAAAGTTGGAGCAAGGATGGACAAAACAATCAGCCTGTTTGGCAATCCGAGGGTCAATGAAGTTATGAGTGATACAAGAATCAATGAGTATGGTAAAAGGGAGCTTCTTGAAGTATCCCCTGACCCGCATTGTTTGTGGGGTGGTGACGTCAGTTAAAGCATGGAGAGTGATATCGGGTGGGTTGTCCTAAGATGAGGTGTCAATAGGCGGGTGTTGAATTTCGACCTAATCATCTACTGTATTTGTAGCTTCTTCACCAAGTTCTAAGGCAGGCGGAGAATCCACATCCAAGAGATAGAGCTTTTGTTGAACACATCTATGTCCCCGAGTGAATTTCTCATCACAATTATAGCAAAGCCATTTTTCTCGGCGTGCCTGCATTTCTATTTCAGACAAATGCTTGATAGGAGTTGGTTGAGGAGCAGGCGTGATGGGAGGTCGTTGGGAACCCATATTTCTGAATGGAACAAAGGTGGGTTTGGAGCATTATTGTGCTACGATCTTGTCCTCGACCAGCTTAGCCAACCCTAGGACTTCCATCATTGTGTTGGGACAAAACATTTTGACCTCTGAGCGGATTTCATCCTTGAGACCACTGATAAAACAACTCCTGTAGAATTCAACAGACAATCCTTCTGTGTGATTGACCAATTTCTCAAATTCTGTCTCATACTCTCTCACTGTGCCAATTTGGTGAAGTTTAGTGAGTGCTCCTGTGAAATCATCAAAAGCACTAGGACCAAATCGTGGCAAAATGAGTTGGCAAAAATCTGTCCAGTTTGGCTCAGGATGAGCTTTGATATACCAACGGTACCATTGAAGGGCTTCCTGTTCCAAATGAAAGGATGCAAGTGGAACTTTATGGGAATCAGAAGTATTATGCAGACTGAAATATTGTTCTGTTCGATGTATCCATCCAGTCAAATCAGTACCATTGAAGTGAGGAAAATCAACTTTTGGCCCACGAAAATTGCTGGAAGAAGAGAACCCGGTGGCTGCAAAAGAATCTGGCTGTCTGGTATTGTTCATGGATGAATGCTGAAGATGGAGGTTGAGAAATTTTTCATCCAAATCTTAGAGTTTGGTTTGGATGGCTGCAAGTGCTTCCTCCATGGTGTGTGCTCCTGCACGGGTGACAACCATAACCAGGTTTTTTTTTTTTTTTTTGGTGGAATAGGTAGAAAAACACAAACAGAAGCTGATTTAGTAAAGGGAAATTCGGATTGGAGAAACAATCGTATGGGTAATTGGGGTTTGACTAGATTTTGGACACTGTCGAAAGGATAAGAAGGCAAAGAAAGGGTATTTCAGAAGCGGGGTGATAGAATGAGAAAATTTGCTAGAGAGGGACAAAGAAGCAGAATTCAGAAAGGAACTCTGTGGTAAAATTTGAAGGTGATTGGGTGAAATCTGAGGAAGTTATGGAAAACCCTAAAAATAGACAAATGTGGGATTTCGGGCTTTGGGAAGGGGAATTGGGGAGGGGGTCCTCAGGAATGAAAGATGCAGAATGGGATGAAAGGGGCTCCCCAAAAATTTCAAGGGAAACAGAGTGAAAACAAGGAAGATATGGAAAAAAAAATGAATTTTTTTTTTTTTTTTTTTTTTTTTTTTTTTTTTTTTTTTTTTTTTTTTTTTTTTTTTTTTTTTTTTTTTTTTTTTTTTTCAGAAATGGATCGGCAACAGCGGCATAGAAGGGATCCTCAATAGATGGATCTGCAACGGCGCGGAAGGGATCCACAACATATGGATCTGCAACGGCGCGGAAGGGATCGAAAACGGCTCGATCTGAAACGACGACTGGATCTGGAACGACTTTCAGAATAGATCTGAAACGGCTGGATCTGGAGTGGAAGTGATCGGCAACAGTTCAACTGAAAATAGATATGGACCCCAGGTATGTACGGCTTCCTAACAGTTCAGGTGTTTCACTCAGCCACCAATGTTGTCTGACGGCTTGCGTATTGGGGCAGTACCGCTCACTCCATGGCTCAGGTAAAACTGATAACCGCTTTGCCACAAACGACAACTCTTGGTTTACCTCACGGGTGGGAACTAGTCAATCAGGTAGGGGTCGTTGCCCTCTTCGCTGGCAGGTCCTCTCAATAGGCCAGTTACTTTGAGGTTCCTGTGGTACTCCTCACAATGAGTTTTAGGGCTTATGCCCAAGTACTTCCCATAGTGAAGCGGATAGGGATTATTCCCAAATCTGAAGCTGCAGCAGATGCGAAAAAAAAAAAAAAATTGGCAGAAATTCCACCCAACGAGCCCAAGAATGTGCTCTGATACTAGATGTGATGCACCTGCAACAATTAATTAATAAAAATATGCGAAATAGCAGAAATGACAGAACTTAGAATCACTTTTATATTGATCATAGGTCACTTCGAGGGGGCAACCTCCTATGAGCAAGCTCAATACAAATAACTTCACGGTGCCTTCAATGACCTCAACACACACTTATATACTAAGTCTATGCCCAATACTATGAGTCAAAACCACGGGACATATAATACTACGGGACAACTTACAAAGCATATGCGGCCAATATTATGGGTCAATACTATGGCCTATTATAAACTACGGATCAACAAATACTATGAGACGACTTACAAAGCATATGTGTCCAACAACAATATACTAACATAGTAAAGAGAAGGGTTGACTAACATAGTAAAGAGAAGGGTTGACATAGGTTCCTAACACATTCATTCCTTACGTGTAAGAATTAGGAACGCCTTATGCCATAGTCCACTTCAATACCTACCAAGGGTAGTGACCACGAGTAGCATAGATTTATTTTTGAAAAAAACAAAATAAAATAAAGATTGTAAGTTAATTGAGGATGTTACATAATATATGAATCATTGTATTTTAGAAAATAAAATAAATGATGTGATACTAAAATCCTATTTTAGATCCGTATGTGCATCTTTCCAAAGACCTGAAATCTATGCATTCTGTCCATACCTTGGAACCCAGCGAACTCCCAAGTTCTGAGTTCTGTATTTTACAAACTTGTTCATGCCAAATCTGAGACTTTCGATCTCAACAATTTTTTTTTCTTTAATCCGATCTCGGCAAGTTTTACCCAAGTTTTGAGATCTTAGATCAAACTCTGTTTCCTTTTAATTCGAGCTCGGTGATCTGTTATCAATAGCAACTTTTGATTTCCCTGAGAAAGCCCAAATCGTAATACATAGTCTTTAATATTGAATTCCTGCAAACATTAAGTAGAGTGATTGAACCCCATACTTGTCGATATTTAACCATTGCTTGGCACCCAAAGACTTTCTTTGATAGCAGTGATAGCCAGGCATTCGGTAGTTATTGTGTAGACTGGGCCCTAATCCTGTCGGATCATCATTTATTACATTTTCTATGTAAATAATGACAAGCCTGTAATTGCCATACTCAGCAGCTCTCCCTTGTTTTACTGCCTGGATGATTTAGATGTCGCTCAATCCGCCTTTATTCTTGGGATTACCTAATCTGAGGTGTTTTATGTAAACTGTTTGTACAGAAATAAACTTAAAAGAAATTAATTTCTGATAGAATCGCATATGTGCCGTTCTATCTGGTCGTCATGAGGAATATATGTGCATGAACATTCTAAAAACTATCGAAAGGAGCCGTCGCATATTAACCAAGGGTATAACCTTGAAGCGATCTATATATTTATGTGAGTCAATTTAAACAAATCGATTGATCATAGTTCTATTTTTTCTTTACGTGTCATCGCTAGCACTTACTGATTTCTTAAGATGGGTGCTTATACATGTGTATATTTTAAATACAAGTGAAAAGTATAATATAGATCATGTGAAAAGGGACTTTAACTTAAAGACAAATTAAAGGGTTGAATTGTAGGAAATGTAAAACGATAGAAGTAAGTTATGGATCATAGTATTCTTAAGGATGGCGGAAGCTTGAAAATACTCTTCTATTAGTATTATTTTAATAAATGAAAAGTTGACTTCTATAGCCATGTTTAGCACATTGTTGTAAACACGTTGGATGTGGATTCTACAAGTGAAAAAGACTTGAGTATAAAATAGGTTATAATTACTTTGATATAGATATGGATGCTAGAAAATCCAATTATATGATGTATATATTTAAATGGTGGTAAATTATTTTAAAGCTCCTTGATTCTTTTAATATATGACTATTACCAAATCATCACCATGACCATGGGTACGATGTATGAATTTTTTTTATTGAATATAATTGATATTATAAAAAAATAATAATAATAAAAAGGATCTTCTTAGGATAGCTTTTATTTTTCTATATGTGGTAAAGATAAAGTGTGTGTATATATATATATATATTTTGTTATAATAATGTATCACATGATATTAAGCTATTCTTATTTGGGAGTAAGTTATGACATATAACATATAGGGAATAACACATGGTCATATTTTGGAATATTTGAATATAATGATGGGTGGAAATGCGAAGTTGGGTAACACTTCCGTGAGAATCAAGCTCCCGAGAAACATAGCGGAATCTATTCGGTCGAATAACCATATTTATTTGGCCGAATAAATATGGTTATTCAACCGAATAAGTGAAAAAATATTCGGCCGAATAACATTTAACGGGGAACCATTAAAATTAACGGTGTCTTCGAAATGCGTGCGATGCATAGTAGGATGGTAAATTTGACCGGTGGTTCTATGTTTATTCGGCGGAACAATTATTCGGCCGAATAATTATTCGTTCGAAGAATTGTTCGCCTGAATAATTGTTCTGCATAAAAGCTCGGTCGCGGCTCTCACTTGTCATTTTTTCCTCTGCAAGCTACTGGTCCCTGCTTGTCTCCCCACTGGCAGCTACCAAACCCCCTCCTATCGCTTTGTTTGTGGATGTCGCCTTTCGTCCCCGTCCTGGACCCCTCTGTTAGAATCAGCCCTGTTGGCCCGTCCTTCTTGGCTCATCTCGTTCGGCGTGGCTTGTTGGACGTTAGTTGCTTGACATGGAGGTTTCTGGAGATCTACCATCCTATCGATGTGAAGATCGCCACCTTCTTGATGTAGTTCATCTTAGGTAAGCAGTTGTAATGTGTGCAGTTTTTTTTATTTTTGTGTTTTCTTTTATGTCTTCTAATGTTTGTTTTTATGGTTTGTAAAGTGTGCAGGTTGTTGGGTTGGTCTATTGGTTCAGCTTCGTTCGATTGTTCGACCGTGTTCCATTGGCCCGGTTGGTTGGATTATGCTTTGCCTGTCCTGCTGGTTTGCCCCGACCTATTGGACCCGGATGGTTCTCTGTCGTGGAGGTTCATTCAAGCTGCCATCTTCCTATTTGGAGTTCGTCAGCTTCTTTTCGTTGTTATGTTCATAGGTAATCAATCAATTGTCCTTTGCATTTTTAAAGCTTTTTTTATTATTTTTTATGTTTTAATTGGTTTTGTTTCTGTGCAGGTTTTGTTGGGCTATCTGCTGTGTTCGACTTCGTTGGGTTGGTCTGCGGTTACCTGTTCGGCTGCTATAAACAGGTGTGCATAGTTTTTTTTTTTATATCTTTTATAAGGTATTAGTCATTAGTTTTTTATAAGTTCATGAACTCTGTCCAATTTTGGCAGAGTTCATCAATTTGGGCAGAGTTCATGAACTCTGCCCAAATTGGACAGAGTTCATGAACTCTGTCCAATTTGGGTAGACTTCATAGACTTTTTCCAATCTGGGCCGAGTTCATGGACTCTGTCCAATTTGGGCAGAGTTCATGCACTATGTCCAATTTGGGCACAGTTCTTGAACTCTAGCCTATCCAAATCGTATGTTGAAACTTATTTAAATATAAATACTATTGAGCTAGTTAGACTTATTGAGTTAAATTTATTTAACTATTAATTTTTTCTTATGACCAAACAGATAACTATAAACAGTACATAGTTGGTTAAATTTGTTAAACTATTGATTTTTCTTATGTGATAAGAAGGAAAAATAAAACTAGATTTGAAATTCTATTTGCAAATGGTATTTTTGGTTTATGTATAGGTTTCCATTTTTGGTTGAACTCTGTCCATGTGGACAGAGTTTATAGATCAATATATTAGTTAAATATGATAAACCATGCTCATGCATAACTACAAACAAGACTAAACTTTACTTTAGAGGTAATAGGAACGAACTAAAGCTCGTACATAGAAAACTTGTAAAAAACCCTGGCCTTCAAAAATAGCAAAGTCAATTGTATTATGCACCTAACAACATGCTTTATTCTTATGTATTTAGGGAATCCTTGTTAAAGTAGATTTGAAATTCTATTTGCAAATGGTATTTTTGGTTTATGTATAGGTTTCCCTTTTTGATTGAACTCTGTCCATGTGGACAAAGTTCATAGATCAATATATTAGTTAAATATGATAAACCATGCTCATGCATAACTACAAACAAGACTAAACTTTACTTTAGACGTAATAGGAAAGAACTAAAGCTACTACATAGAAAACTTGTAAAAAACCCTAGCCTTCCGAAACAACAAAGTCAATTGTATTATGCACCCAACAACATGTTTTATTCTTATGTATTTAGGGAATCCTTGTTAAAGTAGATTTGAAATTCTATTTGCAAATGGTATTTTTGGTTTATGTATAGGTTTCCCTTTTTGGTTGAACTCTGTCCACATGGACAGAGTTCATGAAATCTATCCATGGACAGATTTCATAGATCAATATATTAGTTACATATGATAAACCATGCTCATGCATAACTACAAACAAGACTAAACTTTACTTTAGACGTAATAGGAAAGAACTAAAGCTACTACATAGAAAACTTGTAAAAAACCCTGGCCTTCCAAAACAGCAAAGTCAATTGTATTATTCACCTAACAACATGTTTTATTCTTATGTATTTAGGGAATCCTTGTTAGGAGGTATTGATATCAAAACATTCGAGTATTATTCCACAAATATATGGAAACATGAGACTCATTAATAATTTTAGCACATTAATAGTGATGCGATGATATTAGTCCACCTAGTATTGAGTTCATGCCACAGGTATATGGCAACATGAGACTCACTAATAATTTTTCCACATTAATAGTGATCCAATGATAGTTGTACACCTAGTAGTGAGTTCACTCTAAGTTGACACTCTTTTGAGAATGCCGTTCCTTATGATTGTGCATTTTGAATTGGGAATCTAATTGATGGAAAACAATGGTCTTGATTTTTAGACTATGAATCGTCACCATTAAGATATGAAATAAGATATTAATTTAAGATTTAAATTAAAAGTTAACATGTTCATGAACTCATTCTTTGACAAAAAAATGTAACCTTCACTTAGTATTTAACTATAATGGTTCCATTCATTTTAAACATCAAAAACATTTAGAAGATTGGAACATTAATTCCTCATACATCCAACAATATTAGCTATACTCATTTTAAGAACTATTAGATGATATTAGGTATATCTAGGTTCTTATTAAATAACTTAGTCTCTTTAGCAGCTAGGTCTTAGAATTTGTAGAATTAACATGTAGAATTTGAATATGTAATAAGTGGATATTTGTGTAAGTGTAGACATTATATCAAATGGAAAGAGAGGAGTCTTCGAGGCGAAAGCGTAGGAGGTCTTCACAGTATTCTGGTGTTGGTGTTTCAATTGATAATCGGAAGTTGTCGACTTACCCTCAAGATTCAAGTTTATTACATAGTTCACATTCAGTTGATCATCGACGAGGTGAAAGGGGTACAAATGATTCCCCTTTATCTTTTGTGGGAGAATGCTGATCTCGACCTTTTGTTGGTATGAACATCAATATTTTAATACATGTATACAAATTGTTTTTTTGTGTACGCAAAGTTTGTACATATTTACACAAAACTTTGTTTTTATTTGAAGCAGAGCATGGTTCAGAAGATGCTTGTAATTCTACAGAGAGGGAGGCAGAGCGAGCAAGGGAGACGGATGAGGGTGCAGAGCAAGGCTCCCAAGAGGCTCATCATTCTACACATGGTGATGATGGTCAAGCTAGGACACAATATGTTGAACTAACTAAGGGTTTTACACCCATTACAGCGTATCCATCTGATTTACCTAAGGAGCTTCCATGGGAAAGTGGTGATCATCAAATGACTCTTGAAAGATGTAGATTCTACTACAGCAAGTTGGAAAATGATTTGTCTACTATGGATCTCCCTCCAGAGAGTAAACAAATTTTGGAGATTGTTTTGGGATCATTGCAAAAATTCACTTAGGAATATGAGAATCTCAAACCAACTACGAATGGTTTTGTTGATTTGATGCGAAGATGAAGGGAACAAGTGATGGGTCGAGACAAGTGGGCTGTTGTGAAGGAGAGAGTGACAAAAGAACAAGTCAAATCAATGTTTAAATTCAAAGAAGGTCTAAAGCAAGAAATGTTGAAAGTGCAATATTTCAAGCACCCTCATCTTGCACATCTACTATATGATCGGTTCCTCGCAGCCTATGGTCGGATTCCATGGAACGATGAGGTTTCTCAATATTTTGCTAGATTTTTTTATGCAAATTTTTTTTTAAATATGAAGCCAAACTATATTGATGTTCATTCTAAATTTTATGGAGTTGGAAAGGGTCAAATATATGATCGGAAATGTGCTCTTAGAGACCCTACAACTCTTCAACCTCCACCCTAGATATCTCACCCACCCAGGCTTCTGGCATTAAGATTAGAGATAGAGCCCACATCCCAACTTGGGACAACTGCAAGGGATTTTGTTGGCGATGGTTTATCGTCACCATTAGTTGGAGTAGATGTGGGATTTGTTCGAGAGAGGGCTCATGCCACTATTCATCAAACATTTTTTTACAAAACTAATGATGAGGTAGATGGAATGAGAATTGGAGATCTCAGTGCTTATGCCAAGGTTTGTAGTGACATAGTGTCAAATGTTATATTTAATGACACATCAAGTTTAGGAGAGATTTGTTGATTATGATATGACAATCTATTTAATGTTTTATTCATTTTGAATTAAACTTTTTGTTATATTATATGAATGATATTATGTGTTTTTTGATGTATAGTGATAAGTACATTATGTAAATATTTATTGGTTGCAGTTTTCCAGAATGATGAATGAACATTCTTTTCAACTTTCCACTAGTGAAAATGTAGAGCATATTGGAGAGGTATATTTATTATTTACATATTTATAATTATGTTTGAGCTTGATATATTATCCTTTTTTTGAATTTTAATTTAACTATGCATCTTATTGTTAATTTGACTTATCCATGCAGGTTTCTTTAGATACAAACTTTTTAAATGATTTACCATCTATTGTGAGCTAATGTTTTTAATTTTTTTGTTTCAGTTTTAAGTTAATTGCTAAAAAAAATTTTGTTTGCACTAGGTTTTATTTATTAACACAATTTAAATTTTAGGGGAGAGAGACAAGTTCTTTGTTAAATGCAGCGGATATTCGCACCGACGTAATTTTATTCACACTTGAATTGATCTCTGATATAAGTTTAATATTTTTATTTTTTTGGATTTAGTTAAAATTTGTTCAAGTAATTTATGAGATTCATAAATTGATTTTATACATGTTGCAGCTTGGGTCTCTTTAATCTTTTGGAGGCAAAGGGAAGACTTTTTTGGAGAATAGTGGTGGACATGCATTTAGAGAATTTGATGTAATTTTTTTAATAATTGAATTGCTATTTGATATATAAGTTTAATATTTTAATTTTTTGAATTTAGTTTAAAAATTTATTATATTCATAATCTGCTTTTATACATGTTGCAGGCTGGGTTGAGTCCAAGGGGAGGCCCTAGTGGAGGATAGCACGGTGGATATCTTCTATTTTTGTCGATATATAGATTGTAGTTGTTTTGGACATTGAGGAGATTTATTTTTGGACTATACATATGTACATTGAACTCACATGTTCATGAATGTTTTTTGAGGATTATATACAGGTACATTGAATTTACATATTCTGTATTTGCTTTAAATGATCTACTTTTTTAGTTAATTATTTAGCATATTTGGTGTGATAAAGGTTTATAATATGTTTTTGCATGTTTATGAATGTATGTATTATTAAATTTATGTATGGAATGTTAAGAATTGATGTTTGGAAGTTTTGATACCTACAATCTAAAGTTAAGAAATGCTAAGAATAAATGTTAGGAAATGTTGAATGTTAAAAATGAATGTTGAGAATGAATGTTATTCTAAGAATGAATGTTAGGAAAGTTAGGAAATGTTAAGAATGAATGTTAGGTTTTTATAGGAATTTTAAGAATGAATGAATGTTAAGACTGAATGTTAATAATGGTTGTTATTTTTGAATGTTAGGAAGTTTAGGAATGTTATGAAGTTTTGATAGAAATATGAATGTTAGGAAGTTTTGATAGGTGCAATCTAATGTTAGGAATGTTAAGAAAGAATGTTTGTTTGATATATAGAATTTTGGTTTCAACATAAAAGTTTAATTTTATATAAATGATAAATTGAAATTTGTATAACTGGTTCATATTTTCAATTTTTAACTAATGACTCATATTTTCAATGTCCAGGTGCATTTTATGGAGCTAAAATCATGGCAAATGGGGATTTAACTAGTTTTTTTTTTTAGTCATAAGCAAAGATTATAGGATTGTGAAGCTTATGCTAAATTAGAGCAATGATTTTAGACAACAATTTGATGAATTTTCATCAATTTGTTGTAAATAATCATTCCTCTAATTTTGCATAAGCTTCACAAACCTGGAATCCTTGCTTGTGATTAAAAATCAAATGATCGTTGTCTCCATTTGCCATGATTTCAGTTATGTGAACTTACACAAGTGATATTTTAAAGTAAAGATTCAGGGCGAAGAATGGGGACAACCACATCCGTTATCTCATCCCTTAAGTGGTTTAATAGACATATGGGGACCCGAATAAAGTATTTTATACAGAATTAAGATGAAATTACACATTAAAGTTTTCATTACCAAATAATTTTTGAATTCATTTCAGCATACTAGAATAAGATCATTTAAACTCTTATATTCTAGTTTCCTTTCAATATCATATCATCATATGGTATTGATCTATTTATATCTTGGACCCCAACAAGCTAAAAAAACCTACACAAATGACAAATTTTGATGTTAGTGTACATTTTTTTAAATTGACAATTAATATAAATTATAAAAATCATGTACATACCTGCGCACATCTTTTGATTATTGATTATAATTATGGCTTAGATGTGATTTACACCAATGGACAACCTTTGCAGCTAAATGAAATCATGTAGAAAAATGGTTCATTTTCCATCTTTGAAGTGCTCTTTTTACGCATGCTCCTGCACCATCATGTTCACATTTTCCATGTCCAGTTTCAAAGCAATTTCAGTGATGTTTAATGTTCAATGCTATTGAAGTTGGCATAACCAATAAAATGATCGCAAAGATTTAAATTGTCCCACACATCCATCTGACTATATCCAATGCTCATTGAATTTAACGTCACGTCCTTTTAGTGAATCATAGAAAATACTTTCAATACAATGCTGAAAAAAATGTGTATCGTGTGTACGATCATCGCTGATATAAAAGTGATATTGTTTAATAACATCTCAATTGTCACACGTGATTTCAATTCCATCGACATCCTATTGAGAATTTCTATATAAAAAATGGACAAATATCGAAACTTGGTCAGAATGATAGTATTCGCTCTATCTCTTTTTGTGTAGCAAATGTGTAGTTTTCTGCAAAATCAACCCCTGACAAAATTGTTGCTGGTGAAAAAATTTCACGAGACTATTTGAATTGAAGGTCTTTCCATCATGATCTATGTTAATTCTTGGTGTATTTATAAATTTTACTTTCAAATTTCTTGAGAAAATATGTCACACCTATTTTATCTTCTTGCAAATCAATTCTTTTGGAATGTGCATCACTAGAACTTGTAGCATAACCGATGTATTCATATTTTCTCCAATCAACGATTACATTTGACAGCAAGTGATCATTATCGATAGGATATTTATTGTGGAATTAGACTAGATTTCCACAGCAATGACAATGTTTTCCATTGACACATTTCTTATTATAAAATACTTCATCCTGATCTCTCTCACATAGAGTTTGAGATATGAATTCACGTACTATGGGAGGAGGTGGTGAATTCGTCCAAATTGTTTTACCAAATTCAAGAATCGTGTCGTAATATAATTGAAATTGCACATGATAACGACAACAACATGTGTCACGTATAGTAATACATCTAACATACCATGGTTTTTGCTGCACAAATGTAGTTATTGACACATTAATTCCACGATGATCTTCCTTGAATTTATTGAACAATTGTACTTGTGTCATATCCATTATATGTTTTGGACTCCTTTCATATACTCCTCGTGATACTCTTTGTCGTATCACATCTCTTGAATTTAGTGAAACTCGAGCATGTGTCAACCAATATTCTCGTACAATATCTTTAACACCTACTCCCATTCTATCTTTGTAAGGCTGTCTACAAATAATTTCCCAGAAAGTAAGTTCATCATTTTCATCTATTTGCATTCTGAATTTGCTATGTTTGTATAATGTCTTTCTTGAGGTTCCAACTACTTTTGCTAGTTGTGTTGTCAAACGTTTTTGTTTAGTACTAGCCAAAACAATTGTTGTATGAATTGCTCTTCATGCAGCATTGATATCTTTCTTCCTAGATTTTTCAAATTTTTTTATTGCATCATCTATATTTTCTATCACATTATGTTTCAATTTCGACTCTTTGGTCTCCTTGTGAATACCCAATAATGATGTAGCATCTTCTAACCTCTTGGTCACTAATAAACATCTCAAAATTTGTGCTTGCCCTGTTATTGAATAATTCTTCAGAACATCATCATAAAATTTTTGAGCCCGATTTCATGCAGCATGTATGGGTATCTTTTTTTCATATTTGTTGCAATAAACATTTTTAACATTTCATCATCAATGGTGAAAGTACCTATACATCAAGTTAAATTTAATTTAACATGTATCCAAAAATACAATTCATTATAAAAAATGAATTTGAAAAATACATGATATATACATACATGGTCCAATTTCTGGTTCTTGAACTTGATATTCAATATCTACTTCATCGAGATTAGTATGTAAATCATTATTTACATCCTCAACAATGGTCTCCTCAACTTCAATTTGTTGTTCTTGTACTCTATTTTCAATTTCCATTTCATCAACATCATCATGTAAAACTGTATTTATATCTTCAATAATTGTAGCTTGTGTTTCTGCAAGGCTTGCTTTGTTGCATGATATTTAAATATTTTTTTTCTCTATCATCATCATCATCATCATCATGTTTACAATCATATTTTCTTTGATGGTTTCTCTTACTGCCCATGATTGTTTAATCTATAAATAATAAATTAAAGAACCATCAATTTATAGTAAAAAAACAAAATTCAGATTTAAAAACAATTATGAAATTTATAAACACATGAACTGAAATTTACTTCACCTTATCAAAATCTTGTAAGAGTATTTTGAAGAAAAACTCCTTGGAAAGAAATTTCCTTTGAAAACAACTTTCTTTCAAAGAAATAAGAACTCATTTACAATAAATCACCTTTGAAAAAACCCATTGGAAAATAATAAGAACACCTTCTAAAGAAATCTTCTTTGTAAAACCACTGGAAAAAAAAAAACTTCTTTGAAAAAATACCTAGGAAACTTTTTTTTTTGGAAAAAACCTTGCAAAGAAATAATTCTTTTGCAAAAATAACATTGGAAAACAACTCTTTGAAAATAACCCTTTCAAAGAAATAAGAAGGAAAAATACGTTTCTTTTGCAAAAATACCTTGAAATAAAATCTTATTTGCAAAAATACGTTGAAATAAAATCTTATTTGCAAAAATACCTTGGAAAAAACTCTATAAATGCACCCTTTGGAAGGAAACCTTTTCTGAAAAAACCACTTGGAAAAATACTTTCCAAAAAAAACATCTTTTGCAAAAATATTTAGAAAAAAAATACTTTGAAAAAACCCCTTTCAAAGAAATAAACTCATTTGAAAAAATATCTTGGGAAAATAACTCTTTGAAAAAAATATTTTCAAAGAAATAAGAAGGAAAAATACAACTCCTTTGAAAAAATAACTTGGAATGAAAACTTCTTTGCACAAAATACTTTGGAATAAAAAATATTTAAAAGCATCATTTTGGAAAAAAAAAATCTTGAAAAAACCCATTGCAAAGAAATAAGAAGTGCAAAAATAACTTGGAATAAAAACTCATTTTGCAAAAATGCCTTAGAAAAAAACTCTTTCAATGTACCCTTTGGAAAGAAATAGGAGGAAAAATACCTTTTAAAAAAACTCCCTTTGCAAAAAAAATCGACTTAGAAAACCCCTTCAAACATATTCTAACCAAAAATATGCGAAATTAAAATGTGCGGAAATAATGAATGTACTTAGTTTTATTTATATAAGTTTAAACAACGACGTTTCTTTTTTCCAGCCAACGAATGTTTTTTACATTTTGTTATTCAACCGAATAACATTTGTTCTAAGTGACGTTTCCGTTATGGAAAAAGGTTATTCGGCCGAATAATTATTCGACTGAATAATCTCTGAAACCAGAAAACTTCACATTTCCTCACAGTTTTCAGGTTTCTCCATTTTTGAAAGGTAAAAAGAATCTCTTACTCTACAAAGCGACTGTCGAACTTGATACCATTAGTTTCGTTATTGAAACTACTTTCTGAATATATATATTTTGATGTGTATAGGTGAGATCTGATATTTTTAATTATTTTTTTTCTTTACATGTGTCGAGTTTGGTTTCATCTCTTTCAAAATGTGGTGAAATGAAAAATCCATAGCTTTAAAAATACACCACCAAAAAAATTGAAAAAACTATGGTGCAGTTAATTGGCATGTCTACTTCAAAAGCATATTCATAGATTTTTTAGTTTTATATCCAGTTGAGATAAAAGTTTTGCGACAAAAAATATGTTGAAAATTGACAAGGTTTCACCATTGATCGAATTCAAAAAAATATAATAATTAGTATATAGATCAATTGGTTACAAACTTATAGTCATGCAGTAGTATATTGTGTGTAGATTATCATAGGATATTTATTTTTTGCAAAAAACAAGTTTAGCAATGATTTTACGTTTGCGATAAAACATGGCTATTTTGTAGTCCTTTCATTTTATAAGAATAGACTATCAAACATTTGCCAAATCGACATATCAAATCTCAATATAAAAAATTGAAAAAAATATGGATAACAAGCTAACATAATTCTCTAAAAGTTTTCTTTGTAGTGAAAAGTGAAATTCCAAACAAAAATATCACTTTTATTCGCCCAAAGTTAGAAAACATGAAAAACTCAGATTTATTTTCTCATAGGACCCCCCAAAATAGACACCCATCTTCATGGATTCACCTGCTAGTCCTTTCTCGTGAATTTCTTCCACAATCTTGATGTGAAATTTGTTTAAGTCTTCTAGGTGTAGAGCCCCAATATTGAGGTCAACCCGTGCTAGCTTGAATGCATCCCTAACCTCTTCATTTGGGTAAATAAGGTAGCCCGACTCAAGGGTTAGCACCCGTGGATAGTTACTTATAGCAACAGGTGGTCTTCTTTGCACGCTTGGTCCCCCTGACTTCCCGTCAGACCTTGAACTCGGTTGCCCCAACCCCATATGGGATACCATTGTCTTCACCTCCTCCATAGCCTAGATTATGGTCAACTGCAGTTGTTCTTGCTTTGCTTCCGTTTCTGTGTGGGTCTCTTCCCACACTTTTTGCACTTTTGTTGTAATCGTCTCACAGTCATCTGGGTGTAGTTGTGTCCCAAATTTAGTTTTGTCGGACTTCCTTTTTGTACGTCGGCCTTGGGATTGCGTAGGGCCTTTAGTAGCCTTTACCTTTCGCATTGCCGTCTTTGTATGCACGCTCTGCGTGTCATCCTTTTCTTCATCAATGGGTGTACCGGCTGGTATCCCTTCCTTCTTCCCATTTCTTGGTTTTGTTTCTTCCTTGTCTTCCTGATCTTTGTTTGTGTTTTCTTCGTTGGTGTCTTTTACATTGATCTCCTCCTGAAGAGGTTCTACGTTCTGCACGTAGTCTGACGCATCATTGCGTGAAGCAGGAAATTTCCAGTCTAGTTCCGATCACTCCATCATTCCCTCGATCTCCTACTCATCCAGTTGGTAAAAGCCTGGATACCATAAGTCCTGCTCTATTATGTCACCCCTTGGATGAATGAACGATTGGTGCCTCTTCACCATAAACCTCATTATGCAGGTGTATGTGTTAGTCAATGGTTTGGGAATGCGCAGAGTTGCCATAATTGTGTCGTGCAATTGGTGATAGTAAACATAGAAAACTTCAGCCATTTGTCGCTGCCTAGACGCCTTTGGGATTTCCCATAAATTGGAAAAGCGCGTTCCCCGGCCTTGTCCTGCTAAGGTGGCAGCTCCTTGATATCCCTCTGGCTCCTTCCATCCTACAAAGGCTATCAACACAAGCAGCCAAGTAAAGTGGAACGATGTTCCATCATCTTGGGTATCTTGAATATCCGCTAACAACTTGTTCAATAAAAACTGGCACCAATTGTAAGGTTTTCTACACAATATGTTAGCAGCTTCCTTGATTGTGACCGCAGGTACCTTCGGCGGTGTACACTTGCGCAAAAGCTTTCCTGCAAGCAGCTGGGTCGTAAACTTTGTTGCGCAGTCATTGATACTACTGGTTGGGAACCCCCATCCCTTTCCTACTAAGTTAAACTATTTTGCTACTTTGGTGCTCAGAGCTCTATCTTGCGCTTTCTTGATGAAGAGGTCCTCTCATCGCTTGTTTAGTCCAGTGATCTGATGGATCATGTCGATATTGATATTAATTCAATTGTCCAAACACAAGAATCCTTCATGAACACAAGCTAGTAATACGCACACTATCGCTGAAAACTCATGGTTCTTAGTGAAATGTGGCATCTGTAATAAGTTTAACAAGCCGGATGGATGTATGGGTTTCAGCCATTCTTGGACTTCTAGCCTATCGGTTCCAGCCTGCGCATCTGTTACTCGGTTGATATATGCATTTGGTCTAAATTGTGGGTAATTCTTCGGCACTACCAATGTGTTTTCAAGTACGTCCAGGTCATCTAGCTTGCAACCTGGCACACCGCCCAACAGGTTCTCTACAATCTTCACCCTGGTAGAAATAGTAGGTATCGGGATTTCGTAGTTGAAATTATTTTCTATGTGGACTGGTGGGGTGTTGAGCTTCCGTGGAGGGATGTACTCAGGCACTGGATAAATATGTAGGTTCTGAGCCGAAGCCGACTATTGCCATGGTACTTCAGAGCACCCCTGTTCTGAAGCTGGTTCTTTTCCCTTGTTGCTTCCTACAACCTCCCATGTTTATCTTCGAGATGCACCTGCCTTCATCACTGTCATTGATGCTGGAATCCATGATTTCTCAAATAACCAGGATAAATCCTCCAACTCAACCTATTCGCTCATACAGTGCTCTGGTCGCTCAGCTCTCAAACAGTGCTGGTGCTTCGTAAGAATGGTTAATTGGCTGAGTGATGCCTATTTATAGCCTCAGCTGGTCGGCAACATGGTCTTTGGTGGTTGCCAAGGTACTAAATTCCATATTCATTATCAGTTCATGTCTATGATCTTGGCCCTGTCAGTCGATCCTTCTCATCATGCCATGTTGTTTCCTTAAATGCCAAAAGGTGTCTTGGCAAGCCAGCTTATCAACTCCGTCGAATCAGCTTTAATGGATTATCCTTCTAGCCGAATTTCGATGCTAAACTAGTCACTTTGGTCTTTAATGGGTTCCGAAATGTCACATCCTCCTTTAATGTTTACAGCTTCAAAGTGCCTCCAATTTGGTTAACGACCCACTAACTGGCCGACATATGTCATGGCAACGATTTTCATCATAATGTGTTGGCAGTCTAACAAGATGTTTGCTTCGGGATGCGCACTTGGTGTCATCTTCTTTGCACGATCAATATATGGACTTGCTATGCACGACTGATCGCCATTTTTTTTTTCCTAGCACAACTTCAGCAGCACTACGCGATGTACTTCCCCGAATCATACAGGACTCTACGCAGCTAGACTATCGTGGTAAAGCTTTAGTGTGCTACCATTTATCAAACTTGGCAAGGTATCTCCAGATAATGTAGCTAATTGGACTGTGCCACCTTTTGTAACATGCATTATAGTATATGGGCCAAGCCAATGCAACTTAAACTTCCCAGGAAATTTCATGAATTTGCTATCATACATGAGGACTAGATCACCTACCTAGAATCTCTTGTTTTTGATGTGGTGATCATGCCATGCTTTTTCACACTCTTTTTGTATGTGTTGGTGGAAACCTATGATGAAGCGATCTTCCTCGAGCCCAACAGAGTGTAGGATCCTTTCTTCTAGTGCTGCGTAGTCTGCCATGCCTATATACGCAACTATTTATAAGCTAGGAAGGATGTATTCCATTGGAATTATAGCCTCTTTCCCATAAGAGAACCTAAAGGGTGTGTGTCCTGTCAGTTTCTTGCATGTGGTTCTATATGCCCATAAGACATATGGAATGCGTAGATCCCAATCATCCCGACTGACGTTGCATATCTTGGTTAGCGCATTCTCCAATACTTTGTTAAATGCTTCAACAGTTCCATTCACCTGTGGATGATACAGTGTACTGTGCTAATGATGAACATGGAACTCTTCAGTCAAAGACTCAATGGTCTTATTCAGAAAATGGGTACCTTGATCACTCATGAATATCTTTGTGCATCTAAACCTTGTAAGGATATTTTCATATACAAACTCTGCGGTTGTAGCTGTGCTACAGTATTTCACCAGCTTCGCTTCTGCCCACCTGGTGAGGTAATCTGTTGCGGTAATAATGTACCTCACACCAGTTCTCTTCCCTGGTGCGTTAATGGGACCTAAAAAATAAATGGCCCACTTCTCAAAGGCCTGTAATGTCAGCTGTGGATTTAGTGGTATTTCATCTCTGCGTGATGGTCTTCCTGTCCTTTGATAGACATCGCATCTCTGGCAGTGTTCCTTTGCATATTTGTGAATTGTAGGCCACCATAGCTCTGCGTGCAATATTTTTTGTACCGTAGCTCTACCTGCATAGTGACCTCCTGCGGCTCCTGAATGCGCTTCAGCTAATATGAGTGGTTTCTTGTGTTCTAGTACACATCTGCACAATACTTCATTGGGTCCCAAATTGTATAGCTGGCCTGCAATAATGGTGAAGTATTCGGCGCGCACTACCAGCTGCTTCTTCTTCTTCGTAGTGAACTCTATAGGTGCAAATCCTATTGTTAAGAAGTCGATGATGTCCTAATAATAGTTGTCAACAACCTGTATAGCAAACAACTATGCGTTAGGAAGATTGTCCTCCAGGTTCGTAGGTTCCTCTCCTGATTCACTCCTTGATAGATGGTCAAGGCCCAAATTCAACCTGCCTGGCTTAGCAACGATTTCAAAGTCATACTCCTGAAAGAGTAGTAACCATCTGCATATCCACCCCCCTAACACTTGCTTATTGACCAGGTATTTCAAATCAAAATGGTAAGTGAACATGGAGAAATGCGCAGCAAGTAAGTAATGCCTAAACTTCTGTAGTGCATATACCATTGCGAGTCCTTCCCTTTCAATAGTTGTATAGTTCTTCTTAGCGGATGATAACTTTCTGCTAGAAAAAACAATGGGATGATCAATACCCCCATCTCTAGGCTGAACGAGGACTACACCCAACGGGATACATGATGCATCGGCATGAACGTTAAATGGCTTCTCCCAGTCTGGAAAAACTAGGATCGACGCAGTGACCATTTTTTCCTTTAGTGTCTCAAATCCTTGTTCGTATTCTTCGTTCCAGATGAATGACACGTCTTTATTTAGAAGCTTCTCCATAGCTACAGTTATCTATGCATACCCTTTTATGAATTTTATGTAATAACCTGTATGCCCCAATGTAATGCGCAACTGCTTTCCTTAATTAGGTGTGGGCAAGTTTACAATAACTGTGATATTCGCAGGATCAACCATCAATCCCTGTTTGCAAACAATGTGTCCCAACAAGATTCCATAGGGAACACAAAAAACACACTTTTTCAAATTTAATGAGATTTGATACTGTCTGCACTTCTCGAGCATCATCCTGAGGTTCGTTGCATGGTTCTTTAGTAAACCGAATATGGTCCAATCATCAAAATAAACTTCTAAGAACTTATGTATTGTTGCAATATTGTAACTTCTAAGAATATTATATTTGTACTTCATTATTCTGGAGATGTTTCATTCCTCCGTGAAGACCTTATTGTATATCCGGAGATGTTTATTCCTCTGTCAGAATGTGGTAACTTATGTTATTAGAATTCCCTAGTGGGGGTCGGCCCTGTATGTGTTATGTGGGTCAAAGGGTTATTAGACCACCCTAGAGTGGTCGGCCCAGTCAATTGTAATGGGGTATTTAATCCAGTGGTTAAGTTTGGGTTGACCTAGTTAATATAAAATACAAGTCGGAGATGTGTATAAATAGAGGAGGTGTGTTCCTCATTTAACACACATTGCACTCACTTATGAATAGCGCATAAGTGAGATACAAATCTAATTTGGAGGAGAAGGAGCTCATGGTTGTGGATTACATCTGTGTACTTGTTGGTCATCTATATTGAGGAAGCTTTGCTAGGTTTTCTTCCCCATGAGGGTTTCCCAGGATAAATCTGTGTCTCTTGTATTTATGTTGTGCTTGTTGTTTTTTCAGTGGTCCTGTATATGGTAATATTGTGAAATCAAATGTAATGCTGATATTTTCTATCTTAGCATATTGAATCTTAACATGGTATCAGAGCTAACCTGAAGGAAGGCAATGTATGGCACTTACGACACTTGCTTCAGTTGCGATAATTTGAAGGTTAGGGTTTTGTATAGAAAACACCAGTCATTGTGGTACTTTCACTATAAATACATTTTGGAAAAGGTTCAGGATTGGAAACCTTTACAGGTTGTATACAACATCCCCATGTACCTTTTTTTAAAAGGACACCCTCAAATTCGTTGTACTTTGTTAGTTATGATCAATACAAGTTAGGGTTTCTGCCTCTTCCAGATCTCAGTCATAATCATGTGACCTGGTAAAAAAGGTCATAAATTGGGCTAGGAAGCTACAAATGAAATTTCATAAAAAGTGACAGGTAGTGCACGGACTGCACTATTTCAGGTAATATTTTTAGAGACCTAAGTTGAAACAGTAACACGTGGCATGCCGTACAAGTTCGTTCTCCTGTTTTATCCAATAAATAGGTTATGTTGCGACACTTGGAATAACTCTCTCTCATATAATCCAATTGAGGTCAGACCTATGGGGTTAGAAAGAGGACAGGTCAAGCTATCAGAGGAAGAAGGTTTAGACCCTATGGATTCGTAATTTTTGAGTTACACCAGAAACAACTAGGTGCATATTTCTGTCAAAACAGATTTGGATTTTGAGCACCTTCATTCTTGAATCGTCACTACTGTGGAAAATTAGGGTTTCAGAGAAAGTTTGGAATTTTTGGAATCGGATTCCATGGCTGAATGCTACTTAGAAAAATTGAAATTTAGAGACCAAGATCAAATTTTTTGGTTGGTCAGAAGGGTGGGCTTGATCAAACCTTAGTTCGGGATTTTGATCGAAAAGGTGAAAAATTAGGGCTTCTGCAAAAGTTGGAATTTTTTTAAGTCTGTGACCATGGATGGAAGCTCCTCAAAAAAATAAAAGTTTAGAGCTTTGAATCGAACCTTTTGATTGGGAGAAAGGGTGGGCTTCATCAAACCCTAGTTTGGGATCCTACCCAGAAGATCCAAAAGTTTCAAAGGCAATTTTGAGGGGTCAAATTTTGGAGATTTCAAAGTTGAAGTATGCTAGCTTGATCAGCTTAGCAAGGCACATATTTCCATCCATTCAAAAGTGTGAAAGTCAAAATTTCAATTTTTAGGGTTTCTCTGACAAACTCTAATCCAGCTCCAGATCCAGTTTCAGCAAATCAAATTGGATTGGGTTAAAAGCAAATCTTACAAGTATGACTTGAGGAAATACAGGTATGTGTTGAAATCTGTTCATGGTTAAGTTTATGATATGTTTGTCTTCATATTATTGAGGTTATTACAATCTTGATTAATCGTAGAATTGTCTTATCAACCTAGTAAAAGTATGAATGCGTGTGAATGATAGAAGACATTCATTTTTTAATATTATGACACTTATGATTGTACTAATGAACCTATGGTGTTGTATGAGGATGATGTTGTCTACTAACAAAAGACATGTACATCAAGAAAGACAAATCAAGTTCTATGACCATGATGACATAAAGACAAAGACTTATCCATAGTCTTTAGAAGCTCTACTTACGAGGTATGTATGATTTATTTCTACTATGATTAACTTATGAGGTATGTAGGTTACTAGCGCAAGGTCTCTAAATCATTGAAGAGTCTAAAGATATTGTTTGGGTATGTTAGACATAACTAAGAATGTATCTAATCCAGGTATGTTTTCCTATGTTAGAATCCTACTTTGTGCTAAGATCTTAGATACCCATGTATTGAATGATCATGACCATACATATTCAAGATTATTTAGAATTATAATGTTTTGATAATATTGAGATTATACTAATGAATGTATGTTTGTGTATGAGATCATGAGGATGACACTAGTGCACTCTTAAGCATGTATAGTGGTACAGAATGAATAGAAGTTCAAAAGACGTATAAAGATCAAGTGGGAGGCAACCACACAAACATAAAAGATAAGTATTTGAGTTGTGATTTGAATCTCTAAAAAAGTAAATGATATTGCTTGTAATAGTTGTATACATATTTGTATTCCTAGAATATATCATGTTGAGTGTAAACATTCATATAGCATTGAATAGTGTACTGCTAATATGCATATGATTGATAAGTTGAACAAACATTCCATTATTGATTGTTTAGAATGAAACCTCTTTGCTGACATGCTGAGAGCTGTGCATGCTCTCGCTAGTATGTTCTAGTAGAGATGGAAGGCATATAGATAGCCACTGTATGCATATAGGATATGGAAAAGTGTTGTGCCAAAGTATTCGTCAAGATAGTTGCATAACTATGAAAATCATATTTGTATGCATAGTAGGTTATCATGTCAACATGATTTGACAATTATGAAGTATTACTAATCATGTACTTAATTTTGATTTGTAGGAAAGATCATGAAGAATGATGAACACTAAACAAGTGATGGATGTTCAACAAGAAGACTTACAAATCAAACATACTATAGCAAGCTCGTGGCTAGAAGATTCTCTTAGAAAGAGGAAGAGGATCATGAAAAGAGGAAGAGGATCATGACGAAATGTTTGCTCCAAGTAGCTAGATAAGACCATTATCTTAATGGTGTAATTGAAGAACAAGTGTGAATCGGGCTTTGTATGGGGACCCGGGATCGATAGCCATTTGATGAGCTTAATGATGACCATAGGTGATGTGGATCTCAACCTTTGCTACAAGGTTGAATATGGTTTCTATATACAGATGGCATGGATGCAAGAAGGAACTCACCACAGAGTTCGAATGATATTGAGGCTCATATCAGTAGACCCATCTGATGAGAGATGGCACGGATAGATATGCAGAAGATCACTCAATGCCAAGTGGGAATGATGTTCAATCACAGAGGAAGAATTGACAATTTCTTGACAAGCTTGGGCTTTACGAGAAGTAAAGCTGATCCTAACCTTTACCTTAAGGTTATGGATGATACTATTATTGTATGTGGATGATATCTTTCTAACAAGGAATGAGAAACAGATCATGGAAAGCAAGAAGAAGCTAGCTACAGAATTTGAGATGAAAGATCTCAGATTGATGCAAGACTTCCTAGGTCTGGAAGCATGAAAAGGCTCAAAAGGAACCATTCTCAACCAGGGAAAGTATGCTGAGAAATCTTGAAAAGTTTGATGTGTTGGAATGGCCACTCTCATGGATTCAAACTTGAAACTGTTAGCGGATGACTCTTCAGAGTTAGTGGATGTAACTCTGTACAGACAGATTATTGGGTCATTGATGTATCTAACGAATACAAGGCCAGATATATGCTTTGTTGTGAACACCTTGAGTCAATATCTAGTGGAACCTAGGTGTGTTCACCTGATAGCTGCAAAGCATGTGATGAGGTATCTAAAGGGTACGATAGATTTTGGTCTATATTATCTTGGAGATCATGACTTTAGATTGCATGGCTACTCAAATGTTGATTGGGAAGGAAGTGTCGTAGACAGGAAGAGTATATTAGGTGGATGTTATTGTCTTAGACCTGCCATGATCTCGTGGTTTAGTAAGAAGCAGTCTAGTGTGGCTCTCAGTACAGCTGAAGCGGAATATATAGCTGCTTGCTCTGCTAGTTGTGAAGCAGTATGGCTTCGAAAACTGTTATCAGGACTATTTGACTTAGAGATGGAACCCACTGTGATCCCATGTGACAACCAGAGTTGTATCAAGATGACATAGAATCCAGTGTTCCATGATAATTCAAATCACATAGAGATCCGATATTTCTATATACGGGATATGGTGCAGAAAGGATCTATCAAGATTGAGTATGTGAGCACTGACAAACAAGTTGCTGATATATTGACCAAACCTCTGTCTCGAGTAAAGTTTGAGTATTTTCGAGACAAGCCTGGTGTATTTCAGAAGGACCCTCCTTGAAAGGGGGAGTGATGTGGCCACTGAAGATGAGATTGCCTACATCAACAGTGAGGTTGATGATGTGGATACCTATATTGGTGATGCCGACAGTGAGGTTGGTGAATGGTCCTTAGACAGGGTCTAAGTTGACGAGAGGATTGCATCATCCTTGAACACATGTTCTAAAAGGATCCATAGACATATGTCTCCAAGAAAGAAGAGGGATTGCATCATCCTTGAACACATGCTCTAAAATAATCCGTAGACATATGTCTCCGAGAAAGAAGAGGGATTGCATCATCCTTGAACACATGTTCTAAAAGAATCTGTAGACATATGTCTACGAGAAAGAAGAGGGATTGCATCATCCTTGAACACATGTTCTAAAAAGATCTGTAGATAGATGTCTTCGAGAATGAAGTCCTTAGTGGATAGGTGGGGATTGTATCATCCCCAGACTTCGGTCCCCTAAATTGATCTGTAGACATATGTCTTCGAGAAAGAAGTTCCTAGTGGACGTGATAGGACTACATCATCCCTAAACGTTTAGTTCAAAATCTACGTGATAGGACTGCATCGTCCCTGAATGTTTAGTTCAAAATGTACGTGATAGGTCTGCATCATCCCTGAATGTTTAGTTCGAAATGTATATGATAGGACTACATCATCCCTGAGCGTTTGGTTCAAAATGTACATGAGAGGATTGCATCATGCTTGGACTTCATCCTTAAAGTGATCCACAGACTGATGTCACAAAGAGTGGGGATTGTATCATCCTTGGACTTCAGTCCTAAACTGAGCCACTGACAGTTGTCACCAAGAGTGGGGATTGTATCATCCTTGGAATTCAATCCTAAACTGAGCCACAGACAGTTTTCACAAAGAGTGGTGATTGTATCATCCGTGGACTTCAGTCCTAAACTGAGCCACAGATAGTTGTCACTGAGAGTGGGGATTGTATCATCCTTCGACTTCAGTCCTAAACTGAGCCACAAATAGTTGTCACCAAGAGTGGGGATTGTATCATCCTTAGAATTCAGTCCTAAATTGATCCATAGACAGATGTCTCCGAGAGTGAGGAGATTGTATCATCCCCAGACTTCGGTCCCTGAATTGATCCATAGACATATGTCTCCGAGAAGTGGTCCTTAGACTTTGTCTAAGTTAACGAGTGGACTGCATCGTCCTTAGACATGATATGGTGTCTTAAATAGATCATGTGTGTTGCAAGGTATGCTTCTATTGTTCTATTGATCGAGACGATCCAGTTGATGATGATGATTCTGATCATGTGATGATGATGATGTTGATTGTGTGATGACGATGATGACGATGCTGATGATCATGTGATGACGATGTTGATGATCGTGTGATGATGATGCTGATAATCGTATGGTGATGATGTTGATGATTGTGTGATGATGATGATGTTGATCGTGAGGATCCATATGATGATGTTACTATAGTTGTTCGAGTGCTGTAGAAGATGAAGACTCAGTACTGAAGATGTTGATGTTCCAGTATTGAAGATCTTGAAGATTTTCCAGTAACTACTTGAGTTACTGATGATGTATAAAGAAAGCTTCCAATGATTTATAGATGTATCATGTATGATGTAGTCGATTACTCCTTGCCCCTGTATATGTTGTTATAATATCCTTCTCGTTAAGGGGGGGTGCTCAAATATTGTAACTTCTAAAAATATTATATTTGTACATTATTATTCCGAAGATGTTTCATTCCTTCGTGAAGACCTTATTGTATATCCGGAGATGTTTATTCCTCCGTCAGAATGTGGTAACTTGTGTTATTAGACTTCCCTATTGGGGGTCAGCCCTGTATGTGTCATGTGGGTCAAAGGGTCATTAGACCACCATAGAGGGGTCATCCCAGTCAGTTGTAATGGGGTGTTTAACCCAACGGTTAAGTTGGGGCTGACCTACTTAATATAAAATACAAGTCAGAGATGTGTATAAATAGAGGAGGTGTGTTCCTCATTTAACACACATTGCACTCACTTGTGAATAGAGCATAAGTGAGAGAGAGATATGTTGTGGAGGAGAAGGAGCTCATGGTTGTGGATTACATCTTTGTATTTGCTGGTCATCTATATTGAGGAAGCTTTGCTAGGTTTTCTTCCCCATGAGGGTTTCCCAGGATAAATCTGTGTCTCTTGTGCTTATGTTGTGCTTGTTGTTCTTTCAGTGATCCTGTATATGCTATTATTGTGAAACAGAATGTAATGCTGATATTTTCTCTCTTAGCATATTGAATCTTAACATGTATGAAGTCTTTGAATGTTGCGACGACCACTCTATAAAATATGGCAGGTGCATTCTTTAGGCCAAAAGGCATCACTGTGTACTGGAATGATCCCCATTCGATAGTGAAAGTAGTCTTATCCCTATCTGCTGGATCAATCCTGATCTGATGGTATCTAGAGAATCCATCAGTGAAAGAATACGCCTCATTCCCCTTGACATTGTCTAACACTTCATTTGTAAAAGGTGTAGGAAATAGGTCATGCATTGAAGCATCATTCAACTTCCTGAGATCTACACAAATCCTTATCTCACCCTTTGTTTTCTTATCCTGGATAACCATTGGGATTATCCACTTAGATTCTTCAACTGGCTCAATGATCCCTGTATCAAGCATCTTATCGAGTTCTTCCTTAACTCGTTCTTTTTAGCATGAATTCAGTCGATATGGTCTTTCCTTAATAGGCTTTGCGCTAGGTTTAAGAGGAAATTTCATCACTCCTAAGTCTCCAAGAATACCTTTCATCTCGGTGAACTTGGTCAGGAATAATTCTCGATATTCCTCTAATATACCCATGACCTCTTCAACTGTATCTTCATCTCAATAATATCCAATAGCTATGAACCTTGGCTTTGCGCTGGTGCTAATGTTCACTTTCCTTGTTTTCACAGGTCCACTCATATCTGGGATTTCCAGTGGAGGTCCTTCTACCTCTCACGATCCTTCTGATTCGGGTATTTGTATATTGCACGGGTCCTCCTCATCACTGTCTGCTTCAACCTCACCTTCCTCAGCGATGTGATAACAATCAAAAGCGTGCTCTAACTGCTCCTTCGATTCAGGCTGTAAGCATGCAGGTATACTTTCTGCTCCAAAGAACTCTTCCAGTATCATGGTTCCTTTTGTACAATCTGGACTGAATATTTTTTTCTTTATAACCTGCAGCACGTCATGGATACTGGGGTGTTCATCTTTGAAGCTGAAATCTTTCTGGAAACTCACGGTTAGAGTATACCAATCTGTTGTGCCTCTATGCAATTGCAACTCTAAGTACCACTTCTTTGGAATCGGTTCTTCTAGCGTATGCATGAACAGATGCACCCATTCTGTCTGTGGTCATTCTACCCAGGCTTGTACACATGTTTCAATGTGATCCCTTGGATCCATCTCGCCATTTTATTTCTTGAAAGATAGTATAACCTTCTCAGCAAACCTGATTTGCATCTTGATTTTGCATTGATCCCATGTGGTCAATGTCTTTTTATGCGTAGCCCACCATCTAACAGGTGTTCCGCGCAGTGCCATGTCTAATGCTGAGACGTGGTATTCATCTGCAACTGCTACAATATATTCTTTGATGAAACAATAAACGTTAGATAAACCATCATAGGTAGGGATTAGAGTTACTTATTTTCCAATACGACGGAGGGACTTTTTTGATCCGTGCGCATTTCCTGGCAGATAATTCATGTAATCTACTTTGCCAGTTTTCAAGTCCTACATCAGAATCTGAAACTCAAGAGCTGTCACAGTGCCAACTGAGTTTTCCATCCGCAGTTGGATTAATATAGTCAGTAGCATTGGTTGTCATCTTGTAAATATGGTCCAAGTCTTGGGCTCTAAATTCCTCATGAATCAGTTCAACATATCTTTCACCTTGCGAAGGGTCTAATGGCACGATGACCCTGATATCATTGCCTTCAAAGTTCATTTTCATAGTCTTTAAATAAATAATGGCAGAGTTAGTCATTGCCCAATTGATACCCAGCAGTGCTGGATAACGGTGGCTCTCATCCACGATCTCAATCACTTCGAAGTCTGCATAGCTGCGTACTCCATCAATGTCAACAATGGTGTTGGGTAACCTCCCCAGGGGTATAACTATCCCTTGATTGGCCATTCTTAACTGTAGAGGTGGCCACTGTAGCTTTGGTTTTCCAATCTGATGCCATGTCTTCTTGGTCAAGACATTTACTTTGGATCTAAGATCAAGAATGATCTCGTCCATCTCATAGTCCCCAATCTGAGTAGCTAACCTTATTTCCCATCCTAGTCTTTTAGGGCTCCTAATATTATGGATTGCACCGTGGGAAGCCTCCTTCTCACCATTTGGCTCATATTGTCTCAGTAGTTTTTCAAATTCTTTGAAAGCATCTGTGCTCTTTAGTAATTTCATGCAGCTGCGTAGGAACTACGCAATAGAGGTACCTATGTCTACCGTAGTGCTCATCTTATCATATGTCGATGGCATATCCTATCATTGCGGTATTTTGCTACACAACTGGGTTCTCAGGGAGCCGGGGTGGCAGTGTTCAGAAGATGTCATGTGCCTCTTCGAATGCTCCCTTGTTTTTCTGTATGTCCAGAGCTGGTGGTTTCCCAGGGGATTTTCTAATCCATACCGGCTCACCAGTATTCTTCCTAGGATCGCGCATCCCAGAAGTCAAAGCTTCTGCGCCTCCATCCCTTCCTATATCAGTGCCACTGCGCATTACCATATTTACACTTGGATCTGCAGATCTTTTCTTGACTACGATCAACCATATGTTGGGATTCGGTGGTTCTGTTCTTCTTCGTTTCTGCATTTCTACTTCAAGCATAGGACAGTATTCAATAACATGTTCAAATGTTTTACAATAATTACATGTAGTGCATGGGTTCGTACAATCTCGGGAGACATGACCTGGATGGCCACAGTTATAACAGATTACCTGACCACAACCTCTTCCTTTTGTCCAGCTGACATTTCTTCCTCTCCCCCGGTATCCACCACCACGACCTCTATATCCACCCTGATCATAGTGGGTGTTCTCCTGGTTTGGCTTATTTTCCTCTCGGGCATGGTACATTCTAGCACCTTGCATTGCTTCGATATCGCGCTTTGTTTCATTCATGAGCTAGTATGCATGACAGTTAGATTCATCATGTCCAACTGATTTACAGAAATTGTAAAATAAGCTTTTAGGTTTTCTTACATATTTCTGTATTAGATAACAACCTTCTGGACAGTATCCTCTGCTTCTATAGATTTCACACCACGATGCCTGATTGTGATTCATATTGATGGGGTTTGGTCCACCACTGTCAAGATAATCTTGGAATAGAGGGCAATGTTCTCTAGTATGACCCCCTCCTTTGTATCCCGTGCACCAAACTTTGCGTCTGGGTTCGTATCGTTGTTCTTTTCCATTCTTCATACCTTGTAGTTATAATGTTAAGGTGGCCAACTGGTTCTGGATCTGGGACATCCTAGAACTACTTTCTCCAATTGGTGAAGCCTCCAGCTTCATTGTGATCTCTAAGACCTCTGCCTATGACGCAACCTTCTGTTGCGTCAGTGGTTGTCTGATGTGGGGCAACAACGCATGATGAACCATTCCTGGTGCTATTGCAGGGCTATAACAAAGCTCACTTGGTCTAACAGTGTCTTAAACTTTTGGTCAAATTCTCAGACCGTTTCAGTAGGTCTCTGCTTAATTTATTTTAACTATGTTATACACTGCGACTCGGATTTTGGTTTCTTAAATTCTGCTACGAGTATAGCCGTGATTTCTGTTACGGTTCTCAGCTATGCCTGGGAATATTTCATGAACCAATGCAATGATCTATCGTGAAAAGTAGTGATGGGCTACGCTCTCTTCATAGCATCGTCCTGAATTTGCTTTACACTCCATATGGATTCACATAGAAACCAGTGTTGATCAGGGTCTTCGAGACCCATTCCTTTGAATATCGGCAGCTTTATATCATTATCTATCATCCTCCGTCCTGGTTGTGCACCACCCTGAGGAGTGTTGTGAGTCTGTGGAGGGTTCTAAGTGAAAAAAATAAAGGGGATATTCAGAATCGTGGTATTCCGAATTGGACTAGCCTAAGTCGGGATGGTCTGAGGACCTGCTCCCGCGCTGTTAGTAGGATGAATATTTTATGGGGTGGGCTGCACTACACTCCCAATGGGTGGGTTCTGATCTAGAGGTGGCGCGGTTTCTGCAACGACAGATTCTAAGGTGTGATAGGGTGGATGGTAGCTGATGACGACACGGTCTAATTATTAAGGTCACTTGGGATTTCGGTATTGACATGGAGTCCAGGGCCTTCGGGATTCTTTTCATTATTAAACTTATATCTCTTTCCACTTCTCAGATTATGTGTCTCTTTGTCAGAATCACTAAAAATGCTATTGACCATGACAGAATAAAAAAAATATATTACTACATTCTTAAGACACCTTTCTTAACTAAAAGCATTTTAATGTACATACTGAGATTGTTCAGGAACTTACCTTTGAATCCTTCAAAAAAGTATGCTTCATCTTGGCTGTAGGATTTCAATGTGTCTACAACAAATTCTGTCACAAATCCTTCTAGTATGCTATAAACCCAAAACTCGAATCCTCGTGTCAGTAGGCTGTCTATTGCTTTGAGCTGTGATGTGAGCTATGGAGTCCACTCTGTAGGAACTCCTCCTTGAAAATAGTTTTTCCTTTCTGCGAGTCGCGAGATCCACTCATGCAACTTGTTTCCAAACGAAGCGCAAAATATTTCTTGAATGTCTCTCCAAAAATATCTGTTCAACCACTATACATCAAATAGACTTGGGTGTTTGTTCTCTTTTCTTGCAAAATCTCTTTTGATCTTGTCACACCACTCCCAGATCTCTTTCATTTTGGGATGCCAATTGTCTGAAGCCAATGGGAACAAATATTCTTCCTCACACATTACTTTTTGATGCACTATCACATCACTGGTCTTAGCCGAGCAATGAAACCATTTTTTGGTTTATATAACTGAGCTAGAGTTTTCCAATGTAGACCCAGGTACTTCGCGGTTCAAGGAACCAAAAAAATGCCTTTTCACCGGCCCTTTCGGCAACAGGCTGCGTGCAGCTTGAGGTATCACCTAAGGTGAAGCTGAGGGGGTGCTTGCAAAATCAAGTTTCTGCAACTTGGTGATGTGAGTATGGACAGACAGAAAAGCAGCATGATATCTTGTGGACTGCCATGGAAAGACAATTGCGTGATACCTCTATTTGTGTCAGGAGCTCGGCAAGTCTAGGAACTTGCGCAACGAGCACATCCAGGGATTGCGCAGTATGGGATGCTTCCTACCTGGCGCCGATAAGCTATTGACAGCTTACTTCGTAGTGCTTATCTAGGCTAACGCATCAACAAGATCGCGCGCCTACTCCAATACGGCTAACTCTAACCAATACTACTTAGCATTCTTCATCCATTCAACTTGTCCAAGTTCTTATCGTAATATTGCATGAGATTGAATAAACCTATACTACTGTGTGCCCCAACACTACGCTTAAATTAAATGTTTAACTATTGTGACTAATTGGCAGATTCATACATTCACCGACTTATAAGTGTTGAATACTTAACATTCCTCCAAGCATGTATTAGTTAACATATTATTCCCATTCTCTCACAATGAATACATATAAAAGTAATCACATAAATCGATCAGTATTAAACATTCATGCCAAGCAAATGAACAGTTATAAATGCACAGTAATCACATAGCATAGGATTTAACGTGGTTCACCCCCTAGTTGGAGGATACATCCACAAGAACGGTTGTTAATATTGCTCTTTATGGGAAGGGTACAATAGTTCTTAGTCTGCGCACTCAGCTACAAACTCTCTTCTCTCTCAGATAGGTCTCTGCGCACTCAGCTGCAAAGCCTTTACAATGTCTTTCAAGCTTAAAATTCTACAATAATCAATATTAACTAGAATCGAAGGGTAAACCTTCCCTCACACAATGCCCTTATTGATAGATCACGCCCGAGGGTCGTGTCTTTACAATCATTAGGCCAAAACCCTAAGGTTTCCAAAATTGGCATGGCTAACTGCCAGCCTAACTGTCACCATCGATAGCCTACTCTGCCTGCTCTAGCTGGGCCACTCATAGCTCACACGCTCTTCTGATAGCCACAGTCCTCAAAACAGTTAGAACTGCATCATGGACTGTCCCTTTCTACTCCTTCTGCCAGCCTCTTGCCTCTGGCGTAGTGGCCTAGCTTCTCAACTGCTTGCTACCACTATCTTGAACAGGTCGCTTTCCTGTGCCTTCTACCTATCCCTTACTCAAAATAGGTCATATCTCCGTTTGACCTTTACCCATATTGCAAACCAAAAATAGGTCATGCACTATTATGCACATCGTCCTACTGCGCAACCATGCCTTGGTCATTTCTATTGCGTGACATGCGCAATCTCTCAAAACTATCTATAGCTTGTCGCTACGCGCAATGCGCACTTTTTGGTACTTGTGCAAAATATCTCGACTTGGGCCCCACCCAACACATTTTCAAAAACTTCCCAGAGTCTACATTGTAGGAGGCTTCACCACTTCCCCTGATAGGATATTGATAATCATCCCCACATTTCACTTTATGGGGTGACTCATGTTCAGATAGATTTACAAAAGATTCTTTAAACCCAGTCATGTGTTTGGAAGCCCCACTATCAATAAGCCAATCATTACATCCATGAGAGATAGTACCTATGAGATCAAAGATTATAACATATTCATCTTCACTAGATGAGTCATCACTTTCTTCTCTAGCCTTCTTCTTGGGAGGTTCATCGTCCTCGGTAGCATGGGCATGATATCTCTTCTTGTTGTTCTTCTTCCTTTTGTTGAAGTTGTTGTTGTTGTTCTTTTTGTTCTTAGGACAATCTGAAGCAAAGTGTCCCTTCTCATTACATGTGAAGCATCTGAGATCTTTCTTATCTCTATGTTGATGGTTGTGTGAAGATTTCTTGGCATGAGAATGCTCCCTCTTTGACCTTCCTTTCTTGGTGTGTGCTGTGAGAGCTTGATCTGCATTTTCCATCTTTTCTTCTCGAGCCACAAGCCTTGCTTCTTCTTGTGAGCATTCTTCCCATAGTCTAGTGAAGGAAACCAACTTCTTTCTTGCACGGATTCCTTGGATAAAGGAATCCCATGACCTAGGTAGGCCATTCAGTGTGGTCATAACAATTTCACCATTATCCACTACTTCATCCATAGCTTCAAGTTGTTCCGTGATCTGAGAGACCTAAGAAAAATAAGATTGAATGATCTCTCCATTCTGAAGCTTTACCCCTTTGAATTGGTTCCGCAGAGTCATCTTCTAATTTATGGTCTTTCCTTCAAATAGTTTGGTCAGAGAATCAAACATCTCCTTATGTGTCTTTAGAGATGAAGCATGTGGTATGAGATGGTCTTTGATAGAATCAGAAATGATCCTCTTTTCCTTGACCAAGTTCTTTTTATGTAAGGACTTAACTTGTTCTCCCTCTGGGACAGCGACCTCTTCACTTATGTAAGTGTCCAATTCATTTTCTTCCAAGATTAACCCAATCCTATACTTCCATGCTCGGAATCTATCAGCCCCTTCAAGATTATCCTCAAGCTTGGTGTGGTGAGACATATTAAAGAGTACTTCAAGTGGAAATATAAAATATTTAGGTCTTACTAGTTGATTTGCAAAAATTTGGATCTCGTGCTCGATTAGGGTTTGTCAGAGAAACCCTAAAAATTCAAAATGTGAATTTCAAATTTATGAAAGAATAGAAAGATGCACCTTGATGAGCTGAACAGCCTGATATACTCATAAATTGAAAACTGAAAAGTTTCACCCTTCATAAATGCTTTCCAATCTCCCGGATTCACTAGGAAGGACCCTGAATTAGGGTTTCAGTTTCCCAAAGCTTCACCCAACCAAAAAGTTTGATCCAAAGATCTAAACTTCAATTTTTCAAGGAGCTTCCAGCTATGGTCTCACATTTCATAAATTCCTATTTTTGAGGAAACCCTAATTTTTAGGGCCAAAAATGAAAGTGCATAGAATTGAATTCTGATTAGATAGAAAGATTCACCTTGATGAGTAGAGTCAATCTACATTGTTGCCTTTCCAAAATCTATGGAGAGAAACCCAATAAACAAGAAACCCTAGTTTCTGCAACTGCATAGTGTCTTCTTCTCAGGTTAGCTTTGATACCATCTTAATTTTTGAGCATTAATTCAATATACTCTAGGATCTTTACTCAGAGAATAACATGTACAGCATATCAATCATATCAATCACAACAAGCAATCACATAAGACAATAGACACACAGAGTTTCACTCAGTAAAACCATAAAAGGTGAAAAACCCCACAACTTCCTCAGAGATAGAAAGAGCAATGATACAACCCAAGTACAAGAGATAGTCTTCTCCTACCATCTAATCCTCCTTACTCACTTGTGCACCACTTTCTAAGTAGTGTAGAAGTGAATAATGAGATGATCAAATAGAGTGCTTCCGCACTCTATTTATACTTGAGCTGACCTGCCTAATAAACTAGCAGGGCCGACTTGTCTAACTCAGTCTAATAACCCATGGTAATACTAATCAGGGCCGACCCCACACTTGGTGGTCTAATAACCCATCACAAGCAAGTTGTGACACTTGCGACACTTGTCAATAAAAATGACGACACTTCCGTATAGAGGAATAATACCATCTCTATAGGAGTACATTATACATAGGTGAAATACATTCTGAAGTTACATATACATCAACACTATGGAGATTGGTGCTTTTTTAATATTGTTTCTTTGTACATAGAGATGCCTTGACAGAGTTCAATGGCGTTGCTTGAGTACTTATATTACCCGACTAAGTTTGCAAGTCTTCTGTCATAAATTTTCTTTATGTTACAATTTGGCTGCTTAGTTCCTCTTCTGGTCATCTGAAAGAGTGTAATACTCTATAGAAGTTACCTTATGCCATATCCCTTTTATAATGCATACACTGCACACATCTGGAAAGTTTCTCTACACATAGAGATGCCTTGACAGAGTTCAATGGCGGTGCTTGAATATTTATTACTCGACAAAGTTTGCAAGGGTAAAGTCTTATGTCATAAATTCTTCTTTATGTTACTCACTACCTCCACAACTCGATCTTCTAGTTTGGAGGATTATTACTTGTTAAAAGGCATAGTGTAGTCACATGTCTCCATTTCAATCTTATAGAGTTTATTTTGTAATTATATACTAGTACCATCATATCACTCTTTGTTTATGTTCTCAAGGAGTGTAGGAGGAAAGATCATAGTTTTACCTTGGCAAACAAGAGAAATGGAAAATGAAATAAAGGAAGTTATCTAAGTTTTTGTCTTAAAAGGATTTTTGTAGTATACATATTATGTGAGAAAGGAGTCCATGGGGTGTAACCCTAGTTTGATTGTTATCACTTATTTAATGTATAAAACTCTTGCTATATATTTTGTAATAGTCTTGTTGTAGGTTTTCTTGTGGACAAGAACTCTTTTGAGTTATTATAGATCCATATCATAGTTTTGATCTAGTGTCTTTAAAGTATTCCCAATGAGGAAGGACATGAGAAGATGGGAAGGAAGTATGGCAACAAATGTTGTGGAATTGTAAACCTTCTGTCTGGATGAGTTAATAAAAGACTTGATTTGTGGACATGGCCCGAGATCGGTTGAACCATGTTATTTTTGGTCTCTGTTTATGTGCACCCTCAGGTGTGCTCATTTTCCTCGATACCTTTGATAAGTTTTTCATCTCTTTCATTGCAAATATGTGTGTTGATAATGTATAACTCATGGTTTCTTATGAATCGGAAAATGTATTCTTATATTTCCCTCTTGGCATACTTTTATTAATGCGTAATAATTCAAGAGAATTGATACTTGTTAGTTAATATGTTAAGTTAAATGTTGGATTCATATAAGTTATGCTTGTTGGTTGAGGAAAATTCTAGTATCATTTGACAAATATAAATTGTTATGTTGTCATATATATATATAGTCCTTGGCAAGTAGAAAAGGGTTGTGTAGACATTATAGGTAAATCACGTTGTGGAAAAAGATTTGGATTAAAATATTGCATGAGTAACTATAAGAAAAATAGTTGATCATAACCTATAAGATTAAGAAGATGTTTGTGAATAGTTGCTAATCCTGCTAATACAATGACTCGGTAAATTTGTCTTGAAAGTATTGATTAAAGACCCTTGTAGAAACATTTAAGTTTGATAAGAATGATGAGAATAAATGATTATATGCATGTTAGTTGTTTTACTTAGTGCAATAATTTTATTGTGTAGTCCTTTAATCGAAAATTCAAAAAGGATTTTGAGCTTCACCAAAATACTGATTTTCTTTATAATGGAGATGCTACCTATGGTATTAGAGCTGGAGTTACAGCACTCAGGCCTAATTGGGCTCAATATGTAGTAGGAAACTGAGAAGATCTTTAAGCTAACTGATCGATTTTGTTTTGGATGCATGGCAATGATGGACTAGGAAAAAAAAACTTAACTGAGTTGGCCTTCAAAGATTGCAAGAGATAACTCAGAGGGTAAAGTTATGAAATACCATGGCAAAGGTATGTTATTACATTATCACCTGATTTAAAACCAAATGTATGCAAGTAATACTTTCATTTTGTTGTAAGTGTTATGTTTAAGTTTACACACTCAAAATATAAAGTTGAACTATAAATTTTACTCTCGATACATTCCGGAAGAACTATAGTCATTCTTGGATTTTACTCTAGCAATAAATATATATCTAGAAATATTAGACTCATGCTAGCGATAAATGTTAAAAGGCTATATGAAGGCATAAATTGTAATAATTATTATTAGGAAGTAATGGAGGTCATATGTTTACTATGCCTTAGGAAGAGTAGTTGATGTCTAAAATATTTACAAAGAGTCCCAAAACCCTAAGTGTTAAGTAATTAAGATATTGTTACTGCGTAATGAAAATTTGAAGATACAATTCATATACAAAAAAAAAAATGTTGTAGTCATGAAAGTGTTGGGATTATCGTAATTTTGTTCAGACTAATTGTTAACTCTTCGAGTATTGTTTACTTTTGTTAGAGCCGAATGTTAAATGGGTACTCATGGAAGTATAATCGTAAGCTAGCATAAGGATACTTGTTAATGAATTAGTGCAGTCAATGTAATACATGATAGAACAAGTGTAGTATCTAACACTGAAATCCGAAGATTGGACAAATTATGCAAGGTTGTCAATATACGTTCTTTAGGATTATTCTCATGTATATCAATGTTAGAAAGTGAATGATTAACACCTTAGGATATTATGTATTCTTATGTATTGAGTTGTAATACAGTCCATCAAGATAATTAATGTTAAACATGTTTGACGATTTGAACGTTTTGGGTGTTACTTATGTATTGTACCAATGTTGAAAAACTTCATACAAAAGAAGTGGTTTGAATTAGAAAGGAATAGTACTTTAAACCATCAGTTATCTTTGACGAACAGTAATCGCAATTGATTTCATATAAATTTTTTAACACATGTATATCCATAACATGTGTTGTATTGTTAAAGGATTTTTCCACTCAATGTATAAATGTCCCGTTGATAAGAATATTGATCCTCTAATAGCCGAATATAAGTACATAATAGTTTGAGGTTATACATACCTAACTTGCTACCCATGAGGCATTGTGTAAAGATGAAATGTTTCCCTTCATTGGTAACTACTTGAGAATAGAAGAGTAAAAGCTGTTAAAGTGTTATTTTGAATATAATAATAGATTTTGGATGGTGGTTATCTACTAACATTGCAGGAATTATACCACGAAAAGTACCAATCCAAATGGAAAGATAATTACAAATCCACTGGTTGAAATACTGGAGTTTAAACCACTCAAGAAGGAGTGATGAATTGCTTATTTTACATCTTATTATATTAATTAATATGCAAGACTATTGAACCATGGATAAATGTGGGCTATGTTATTTATGTACTCACATCGCAGGGTTTCACCATGATTATGAATGTTGTCATGATCAACGTAGAACATGGATTATAAACTCAGTTGTGTAAATAAGTTGATCTAAATCGCTCAAAAATGAGTAATGAGTTATGTAGGATAGACTACAGGATTGGGTGAACCATGAATGATGGTAGGGGTACAAATCATTAAAAAATATGAAATGTTGATTTATTGTTTATCAATTTATGATGAATATGTTACAAACTAGCCGTGAAGTTGTAAATGGACTTGGCAATGACAGCAATGTCACAATAAGTACCAGGTATGTGTGTCGCAAGTAGTCAAATGTTGTAATTGATATTAAATGCTGATAAAATAAACAATTATTATAATAATATCATGGGTTTGGTAGATCATTAATATCTACGGGACCAAGAGCATTATACATGCATAAGGTATGTAATATAAATGGAGTGATTGTTGTGTGAGCACAATGGTGCTAGGAAAATGATTGCTGCTGGAGCAAAATGGTGTTAGGAAAATGATCGTTGTGGAAGCACAATGGTGTTAGGAAAATGATTATTGTGTGAGAACATTGGTGTTAGGAAAATGGAGTGGCAAAAGTTGATGATCCAACTCTACTTTGCTAAGTAACTAATTCCTGGACTCAAGCTAGGAGGCTTGAGGGGAATTGTGAAAGAGTCTGAGATATCAATGGCAATACCTAGGAACAATGTTTGACATCTGGAAGACAGGATGATGTTTGATGTTTTTGAGGAGAAAACTTTTGACTAGCAATCAAAAGGGAGAGTAACCTCAAATTATAGCTCATAAGTCCACACGTAAATTGGTGACAGATCTCGAGATCTGTGTTAAGCAGTGCGTTCCTGAAGTTCTAAGAACTCAAGGGATTGTTTGGTGATCAACGAAAGTATTGTTGAAAGTTTCATCTTCATGATGTAAAAAAATTAAAACACATATTAAAAGAACTACCAAGTAACTAGACTATTGAATGTCTTAATGTGTGAATGCTATGCAAATAAAAAACTTGAGTGTGCAAATTCCTGATTGAGCGAGGGTGAATGATGAAGTTTTAAGTTTATTGTTTGAAATTATGTAAGTAAATCTCAAGTGCTTATGAATTCTCTAGAGTATTTTGAGAAATCATCTTTCCTATAATGATAAGAGAACAAACAAAGGCTATAGAATGTTCCATGAATTAAAAATGTTATGTTGCAAAGGGGCTAATTGTCATGTTTTGAATTGGATTATGAAATTTATGATATGTTTTACTGAACAAAGACCCTGTTTTGTTATGCAAAAGTACAGGTTATGGGAAATAGCAACGTATGGGAACCGTGAAAGTTTGAAGATATTAAAGAAGGTCGAAACGGAAAGAGTGGAAGAAAGACTATTGAAAAGCATGAACACCGAGGATGGTGTTATTCTTAAGGGGGAAAGGATGTAACATCCCTCTTTTAAATACCCCTATTACTATTGTAATCGTATATTGTATTGTACTAAGCCGACAACAAACTAAGCCACTGCGGAAGAAATCTATGACAGGTAGACCACAAGTTGATGATTGATGACGTCCTAGCACTATGAGCACTTGAACGAACTAAGGTATCATTTGGAACTACCTAAATATATAAATATTAATCTTATTCTAAGAGGAGTGCTAGGAAGCACATTATGTTGATAAGATCAACTTATTAACTAGATGATAAGTATACTTAACTATAAGCTATGCTTGACTTTAAAACCATGTTAGGAAATAAATAAGCATATATATATCTATATTATCTATAATATAGATATATATGAGTATTTATTTAAATGAAAAAAATAAGTATGCATATATAACATATATATATATATATATATATATATATATATATATGAGTGGTGAAATAAGTATGATTTGAGGATGTATATATGTATATACCTCAAATTAAACTATTGCAACTATTACCGATTTCCTTAATAGTAGGGAGTTTTAGCTTATGCCATGAGAAGCACTGTGAGCTTAATTTTTTTTGTGCTAATTAATCCTTTCGGAGGAAATGATAAAGGATTTGCTATCTCTTTCCAAACATAAAATATATTGGATTAATGACTTCATCTCCTTGAGTTTCAAGGAGAATTATCAAACACTTCAATCATATGGAACATTTTTGTGCTAAAGGATCTCTCCTTTGAAGAAAATGTTTGGACAAATGTAGCCAAGACAAAACAACTAAGAAAATTGGCAACATATTAACTTTTTCTCAAGGGTAGTTCTTGGAAGTTACATTGAAGTTGAAGAGTGATATCCGTTAAATATTTAATCCTCATGTGTGGAGTTATTGTTGTGTATTGATGTTGGTATCCACCTTTATTTTGATGCATATTGTTGTGGCCTGATCATGCCCTTGGCCATAGTGAAAGAGTGCCAAAGAACTACCGCATGTCTCTTTAAAGGAGAGTTAAGTTGGGGTTTGGTTGCCTTATTGGAAAGACGCCTAGACTCAAACACCTCGCAAAGATCTGTAGTCTTCTTGGTGTAACCTGGAGTTCACTGCGAACCTCGAAAGTTCCAATTGTCGTTTACCCATACTTCACACCGTGAGAGGATCCTCAAAGGGAAAGAATTATGTATAATGGAGGTGTATCTCTGTATAATGGGAGGGGGAGGAAAAAGGGAAAATATGGGGAGAAGATCACTACGATTGGAGTAGGGATGCAACCTCGAAATAAGAGAAAAATATTAACCTTTCTCAAATATTTGTCTTTGTATGGCCTAAGTTCTTTGCTACAAGTGATATATGGATCATTTTCTTTTGTAGAATTTATGTGTTTTAGAATATATCCCTGTATGCACATGCAGAAGAAGTGATCTCTGGATCGCTATCCTTATGTTGAACTTCTGCAGTTTAGAACCGATCTCTGTACACCCTATGGAGGAAGAGATCTATGGATCAATGTCTATTGTTGAACTTCTTTGTTTTTAGAATAGATCCCTGTAGGCGCATGTAGAAGAAGTGATCTTTGGATCATTTTCCTTATGTCGAACTCCTACAGTTTAGAACCAATCTTTGTACACCCTGCGGAGGAAGAGATCACGGGATCGTTGTTATTATTGTTGAACTTCTAATGTTTTTTTTTAGGTAGATGATCTCTTGGGAAGCATTGTAAATATTGTTAATCCTCTACATATGCTGTCCAATAATTTGTGAGTATATATTATGGAAACAACTGTAAGGAAGCCGAATTAATCGAAGGTATAGCGTATAGATGGTTCCTATAAAAAGAAAAATGAGCGATCTACATTCACATCCGGCTCCTCATGTGATCCATGTGACTAGACTATTGGATCCTCAGCGTTATAAGACACGACCTAGGGTTAAAATTTGGGGTTTATTTGAGTTTTACAAATCTCGATATTTTAGTTTAAGTTGAAGATGTTAAGTAGTGCCGATCTCCGTCAAATATCTGCATTTAGGTTTATAATGTAGACAGACTATGGTGATTGGTTTTTTTTTTTAATATTTTTTCTCTGTACATAGAGATGCCTTGACAGAGTTCAATGGTGTTGCTTGAGTACTTATATTACCCAATTGAGTTTGCAAGTCTTCTATCATAAATTTTCTTTTTGTTATAATTTGGCTACTTAGTGCCTCTTTTGGTCATTTGGCAGAGTGTAATACTCTATATAAGTTACCCTGTGCCATATCCCTTTTATAATGCATACATTGCACACATCTGGAAATTTTCTCTACACATAGAGATGCCTTGACAGAGTTCAATGGCGGTGCTTGAATATTTATTACTCGACGGAGTTTGCAAGGGTAAAGTCTTACGTCGTAAATTCTTCTTTATGTTACTCACTACCTCCACAACTCGATATTCTAGTTTGGAGGATTATTACTCATTAAAAGGCATAGTGTAGTCACATGTCTCCATCTCGATCTTAGACAGTTTCTTTTGTAATTATATACTAGTACCATCGTATCACTCACTGTTTATATTCTCAAGGAGTGTAGGAGGAAAGATCACAGTTTTACCTTGGCAAACAAGAGAAACGGAAAATGAAATAAAGGAAGTTATCTAAGTTTTTGTCTTAAAAGGAGTTTTGTAGTATACATATTATGTGAGAAAGGAGTCCATGGTGTGTAACCCTAGTTTGACTGTTATCACTTGTTTAATGTATAAAACTCTTGTTATATATTTTGTAATAGTCTTGTTGTAGGTTTTCTTGTGGACAAGAACTCTTTTCAGTTATTATAGATCTATATCATAGTTTTGATCTAGTGTCTTCAAAGTAATCTTGATGAGGAAGGCTATGAGAAGATGGGAAGGAAGTATGGAAACAAATGTTGCGAAATTGTAAACCTTCTATCTGGATGAGTTAATAGAAGACTTGATTTGTGGACATAGCTCGAGATCGGGTGAACCATGTTATTTTTGGTCTCTTTTTATGTGTGCCCTCAAGTGTGTTCATTTTCCTTGATACCTTTGATAAGTTTTTCATCTGTGTCATTGAAAATATGTGTGTTGATCATTTATAACTCATGTTTCTTATGAATCGAAAATGTATTCTTATATTTCCCTCTTGGCATAATTTTATTAATGAGTAAGAATTTCAGGGAATTGATACTCCTTAGTTAATATGTTAAGTTAAATGTTGGATTCATATAAGTTATGCTTGTTGGTTGAGGAAAATTTCAGTATCATTTGACAAATATAAATTGTTATGTTGTCATATATATATAAATTCGTTGGCAAGTGGAAAAGGGTTGTGTAGACATTATAGGTAAATGACATTGTGGAAAAAGATTTGGATTAAATTCTGTTAAATATTGTAACTTCAAAGAATATTATATTTGTACTTTATTATTCCGGAGATGTTTCATCCCTCCGAGGTAACCCTATTATGTATCCGGAGATGTTTATTCCTCCGAGGGTTAGTATTAACTAGGGTTATTAGACCCACCATGTGTGGGTCGGCCCTGTAGTTATATTTTAGGGGTTATTAGACTTCTCCAGGTGAGGTCGGCCCCAACAGGTCTTTTAGTCAGTTGAGAGTCAAGTATAAATAGAGGAGGTGAACTCCTCATTAGATCATTCACTCAGTTGTGAAAGGGGTGCGCACTAGTTGAGGAGATCTGCTAAGGAGTCAAGAGGAGAAGGAGCACATCTTGTATTTTGGTTGATCATCTTATTGAGGAAAGCTTTACTGGGTTTTCTACCCCATGAGGGTTTCCCAGGATATATTGTGTGTTATCTTGTGATTGTGTTTCTATCAGAGATCTTGCTTGTCTATTTGGTTTAAATCTAACATGGTATCAGAGCCAAACTGAATAGGACATCTTTCACAAGGTAAGAATACCTCTTTCTCTCTCTTTGGTGAAGTTAGGGTTTCAGCCCAAAGTTGATATTATTGATTTTTGGTTGCATGGATGGATAGCCCTTTTCAATACCTTTCTTTTGAGCTATAGATCGAACTTTTTGGTTGGGTAGAACTCCGGGAAATCCAAACCCTAATTCTACCAAAAGTGCGATACGTCAGATTTTGGTTTCAGAAAAAATTTGTAATTTTTGAATTCTGATTATATGGCTGGGTATCCCTTCTCAAGAGCATTCTTTTGAGCTATAGATCGAACTTTTTGGTTGGGTAGAACTCCGGGAATTTCAAACCCTAATTCTACCAAAAGTGCGATAAAATTCTGTTCCAGATTCTGGAAAAGTAAAAGGTAACTTTCCAGGTAAGTCTACTCTGTCTCTTGGACTCCCCCAAGAGAAGATGGCTCCAAATACTAAGCTTGAAGACAAGCTAGAAGGCATAGAGAATTTCTGAGCATGGAAATACAGAATTGGTCTAATTCTTGAGGAGAATGATCTTGCTCATTATATCAAGGAGGAAGTTGCAGAACCAGAAGAAGATGAAGCCAAAGAGCAACACAGGAAGGATCTGATTAGGGCAAAGAGAATCATAGCTGATTCCATTAAAGACCACTTGATTCCCCAAGTGTCTTCCAAGAAGACTCCAAAGGAAATGTATGATGCCCTAGGAAGAAGGTATGAAGGAAAGAACATCAATAGGAAGATGAATCTAAGGACTCAGTTGAAGAGCACCAAGATGAACAAAGGAGAATCCATTCAAGACTACTTCTCAAGAGTCCATCAAATCAAAGAACAACTAGATGCCATTGGTGATACCCTTGATGAAGATGAACTTGTGATGACAGCTCTAAATGGTCTCACTAGACCTTGGGAGTCATTCATTCAAACTATGTGTGCCAGAAAAGAAAGTATGAAGTTTGATGTAGTTTGGGAAGATTGTGTACAAGAGGAGGCTAGGGTTGCAAATAGAGAAGCCTTGCTCAAAGAAGATGACCAAGCCTTGGCTACACATACCAAAAGAAGAAGGATTCAATCCTACTTCAAGAAAGGTGGTCTCAAGGAGTCTCATCCTCCTCACAGATTTCACAAGAAAAGAGGATCTACTCAAAGAAGGGATTACTCTTCTTTCCAGTGCTACTCTTGTCACAAATTAGGACACATTGCTAAAGATTGCCCTCTACAGAAGAAAAAGGGTAATCACTTCAAAAGACATCAAGCACATCTTGCAGAGGATGATAGTGAAGAAGAAGAAATAGAGGAAGAAAGGTCTCACAATAAAAGGCCTAGAGATGAAGGGGAAGAAGAAGAAAGGACCTTCTTCAAAAGGAGGTCAAGAAGAAACACAGAAGAAGATGCAGAAGAATATGTTCTCTTCTCCGCACTCTCTGGATCCATAACCCCTGGTGAAGGTACATGGCTTATTGACAGTGGTGCTTCAAAGCACATGACTGGACAGAAGAGGACCCTCTCAAATCTTGAAGAAAAGAATTCTCCCCAAAAGGTATCTCTAGGAGATGACTATCAATATCCCATTAAGGGAATTGGTGAAGCAAACTACAAACTCGATTCTGGAACTCCCATGAAGATGAAGGAAGTTCTATATGTTCCAGGATTAAAGAAGAATTTGCTTTCAATCTCAGCTTTAGACAAGAAAGGCTATAGAGTTGCATTCATTGATGGACAAGTGTTAATGTGGTCCAAAGGAAAATCCATTAAGGATGCAATTGTTATTGGTGAAGAGGAAGGAGGTTTATATAAACTCAAGGGTCATCCAGAAGCTGCTCTTGTTCATGAAACCTCTAGCCCCAGTGAGCTATGGCATAGAAGACTAGCTCACATTAACTACAAAGCCTTACCTTATGTAAGCAAGGTGGTCATAGGACTACCAGATTTAAAGGTTGATCATAATGGCTCATGCAAAGGATGTAAGAAAGGCAAAAATGTCAAGAACCCATTTCCAAAAAGTGAAACAAAGACCAAAGGGATCTTGGAGTTAATACACTCAGATGTGTGTGGTCCAATGCCCACCACCTCTCTAAGTGGGTTTGAATACTATCTTTCTTTCATTGATGATCATTCAAGGAAAACTTGGATATAATTTCTAAAGGGTAAGAATGAAGTTTTTGGGAAGTTCAAAGAGTTCAAGGCTCTAATAGAAAATCTCTCAGAAAAGAAAATCAAGATTCTCAGAACAGACAATGGTGGAGAATATACTTCAAAAGAGTTTGAAGAATTCTGTAAGGAAGCTGGAATCAAAAGAGAACTAACCACTCCCTACAATCCCCAACAAAATGGGGTTGCAGAAAGGAAAAATAGAACCATCATGGAAGCTGTGAAGACTATGATACATGACCAGGATCTTCCTATGTATCTGTGGGCTGAAGCAGCCAGAACAGCAGTATATGTTCAAAACAGATTATCTCATAGTGCTCTTGATTTCAAAACTCCAGAAGAAGTGTTTTCTGGAAAGAAGCCCGAGGTAAGCCATCTTAAAATATTTGGGTGTCCTGTGTACATCCACATTCCAAAGGAAAAGAGAACCAAGTTGGATCCTTCTGGTAAGAAAGGAATATTTGTTGGCTATTGTGAATCATCCAAAGCCTTCAGGATTTACATACCAGGCTTTCATCATATAGAAATAAGTAGAGATGTAACCTTCGATGAGGAAGCAGCTCTTAAGAAATCTAGAAAATGTCAACTTGAAGAAGTTTATGAAGAAGATGCATCTCCCAGAGTCTCAGATACTGTTCACATCCCTGAGGAGGACATAACAGAGGATCATGACATGCTGGAACCACAAGAACCCCCTGTTGCAGAATTATCTAGGAAAAGAAGACCAGCATGGGCTAGAGATATTATACAAGGAGCTGAAAGATATGGTGCTCCTGAAGGCTCCACTAGAGAAAGGAATAAACCAAAGCTAGTGTCCAACTATATGGCCTTGATGTGTGATCTTGTGGATCAACTGCCTACTAGCTATGAAGAAGCAGCTCAAAAGAAAGAATGGGTAGAAGCAATGACTGAAGAATATCAGTCAATAATGAAAAATGATGTTTGGGATATAGTCCCCAAACCAAGAGATAAAAGTGTGGTTTCTTCCAAATGGATTTTCAAAATAAAACATGCTGCAGATGGAAGCATTGAAAAATACAAGGCAACGTTTGTAGCCAGAGGATTCTCTCAAAAGGAGGGAATTGACTATGAAGATACATTTGCACCTGTTGCTAGGTATACTTCGATTAGAACTATCATGGCACTTGCATCTATGATGAAATGGAAATTGCATCAAATGGATGTTAAGACAGCCTTCCTGAATGGTGTAATTGAAGAAGAAGTATACATAGAACAACCTCAAGGTTTTGAGGTCAAAGACGGAAGGACCCATGTATGCAAACTGAAGAAGGCATTATATGGTTTGAAGCAAGCTCCCAGAGCTTGGTATGGAAGAATTGACAGCTTCTTATTAAGCATGGGCTTTACCAAAAGTAAAGCTGACCCCAATCTCTATCTTAAGGTAATGAATGATGAACCTGTTATATTGCTATTATATGTAGATGATTTATTTCTAACAGGAAATGAGAAACAAATCATTGAAAGCAAGAAGAAGCTTTCTTCAGAATTCGAAATGAAAGATCTCGGATTAATGCACTACTTCTTAGGCCTAGAAGTGTGGCAAGAGCCAAAAGGGATCTTTCTAAATCAAGGTAAGTATACTGTGGAGATCCTCAAAAGGTTTGATATGTTGGAGTGTAAAGCTATGGCCACTCCCATGGACTCCAACCTAAAACTGCTAGCTAATGATTCATCAGAACTAGTGGACATAACCCTATATAGACAAATCATTGGATCTTTGATGTACTTGACAAATACTAGGCCTGATATATGCTTTGCTGTAAATACCCTAAGTCAGTTTCAAGTAGAACCTAGAAAGGTTCACCTTATAGCTGCAAAGCATATCATGAGGTACCTAAAAGGTACAGTGGAATATGGTCTTTACTATCTTAGAGACAATGAACTCAAGTTGCATGGTTTCTCAGATTCTGATTGGGCAGGTAGTGTCTCAGACAGAAAAAGTACTTCAGGTGGATGTTATGGTCTTGGATCTGCCATGATCTCCTGGTTCAGCAAGAAACAATCTAGTGTGGCCCTCAGTACCGCTGAAGCAGAATATATAGCTGCTTGCTCTGCCAGCTGTGAAGCGGTGTGGCTTCGGAAACTCTTATCTGGAATCTTTGACTTAGAGATGGATCCTACTGTGATTATGTGTGATAATCAAAGCTGCATTAAGATGACTGAAAATCCTGTGTTCCATGATAAGTCAAAACACATTGAGATCCGTTACTTCTATATACGAGACATGGTGCAGAGAGGAGCCATCAAGCTCGAGTACATAAGCACTGAAGATCAGGTTGCCGATATCTTGACTAAACCTCTGTCTCGAGTAAAGTTTGAATACTTCCGAGACAAGCTTGGTTTAGTCCAGAAGGACCCTCCTCGAAAGGGGGAGTAGTATGGTATTTCTGTCACTTATTTTCTGTTTTGTTAGCTACTTACAATTATTTAGATTTAGAACTCTTACATATCGTTTATGCTAGATGTATACATGATTTGATATGATGTATTAGTGAGAATACATACATGTTTTGATGTACACATGTTTTGATGTGATGTGTACATGTTTTGATTAGTGATGTATACATGTTTTGATGTACACATGTTTTGATGTGATGTGTACACGTTTTGATTAGTGATGTATACATGTTTTGATGTACACATGTTTTGATGTGATGTGTACACGTTTTGATTAGTGATGTATACATGTTTTGATGTACACATGTTTTGATGTGATGTGTACATGTTTTGATTAGTGATGTATACATGTTTTGATGAATACATGTTTTGATGTGATGTGTACACGTTTTGATTAGTGATGTATACATGTTTTGATGTACACATGTTTTGATGTGATGTGTACATGTTTTGATTAGTGATGTATACATGTTTTGATGTACACATGTTTTGATTAGTGATGATGTACATATGTTTTGATGTGATGTATACATGTGTTGATGTATACATGTTTTGATGAACACATGTTTTGATGAACACATGTTTTGATGAGATGAATACATGTTTTGATTGTACCTGTATGGATGAAGATACAGTTGAGGGGATTGGATCATCCCTGGACTTCCAGTCCTAAAGAGAACCGTAGACGTAAGGTCTCCGAGAATGAAGTCCTTAGTGGACAGTTGAGGGGATTGGATCGTCCCTGGACTTTCAGTCCTAAAGAGAACCGTAGACGTAAGGTCTCCGAGAATGAAGTCCTTAGTGGACAGTTGAGGGGATTGGATCATCCCTGGACTTTCAGTCCTAAAGAGAACCATAGACGTAAGGTCTCCGAGAATGAAGTCCTTAGTGGACAGTTGAGGGGATTGGATCATCCCTGGACTTTCAGTCCTAAAAAGAGCTGTAGACGTAAGGTCTCCGAGAATGAAGTCCTCAGTGGACAGTTGAGGGGATTGGATCATCCCTGGACTCTCAGTCCTAAAGAGAGCCGTAGACGAGAGGTCTCCGAGAATGAAGTCCTTGGTGGACTTGAGGGGATTGGATCATCCCTGGACTCTCAGTCCTAAAGAGAGCCGTAGACGTGAGGTCTCCGAGAATAGAAGATAGGACTGCATCGTCCCTGGACCTTAGTTCAAAATGTACGTGATGGGGATTGCATCATCCCGGAACTGATAGTTCAAAATGTACGTGATGGGGATTGCATCATCCCGGAACTGATAGTTCAAAATGTACGTGATGGGGATTGCATCATCCCGGAACTGATAGTTCAAAATGTACGTGATGGGGATTGCATCATCCCGGAACTGATAGTTCAAAATGTACGTGATGGGGATTGCATCATCCCGGAACTGATAGTTCAAAATGTACGTGATGGGGATTGCATCATCCCGGAACTGATAGTTCAAAATGTACGTGATGGGGATTGCATCATCCCGGAACTGATAGTTCAAAATGTACGTGATGGGGATTGCATCATCCCGGAACTGATAGTTCAAAATGTACGTGAAGGGGATTGTATCATCCCCGGACTTCGGTCCCTGAATTGATCCGTAGACGAATGGTCTCCGAGAAAGTAATGGTATTAATGATGTGGTTACTTGTATCGGTAGGATACTTGTATTGATGATGTGGTTACTTGTATCAGTAGGATACTTGTATTGATGATGTGGTTACTTGTATCAGTAGGATACTTGTATTGATGATGTGGCTACTTGTATCGGTAGGATACTTGTATTGATGATGTGGTTACTTGTATCGATAGGATACTTGTATTGATGATATGGTTACTTGTATCGGTAGGATACTTGTATTGATGATGTGGTTATCTGTATCGGTGGGATACTCATATTGTTGTGTAGGATACTTGTATGATCGTATGATGACGATGCTACTGATCATGTGATGACGATGCTGCTGATCGTGTGATGACGATGCTGCTGATCGTGTGATGACGATGCTGTTGATCGTGTGATGACGATGCTACTGATCGTGTGATGACGATGCCGTTGATTGTGTGATGACGATACCGTTGATCGTATGACGACGATGCAGCTGATCATGTGAAGACGATGCTAAAGATCGTGATGTTGATATTGATGTACCAGTAACTGGTTGAGTTACTGATGAAGTCGAATTGAAGAAAGCTTCCGATGATTTATAGATGTATCATGTGTAGTGACTCCTTGCTCCTGCAGATGCTGTTATAATATCCTTCTCGTTAAGGGGGAGTGTTAAATATTGTAACTTCAAAGAATATTATATTTGTACTTTATTATTCCGGAGATGTTTCATCCCTCCGAGGTAACCCTATTATGTATCCGGAGATGTTTATTCCTCCGAGGGTTAGTATTAACTAGGGTTATTAGACCCACCATGTGTGGGCCGGCCCTGTAGTTATATTTTAGGGGTTATTAGACTTCTCCAGGTGAGGTCGGCCCCAACAGGTCTTTTAGTCAGTTGAGAGTCAAGTATAAATAGAGGAGGTGAACTCCTCATTAGATCATTCACTCACTTGTGAAAGGGTGTGCACTAGTTGAGGAGATCTGCTAAGGAGTCAAGAGGAGAAGGAGCACATCTTGTATTTTGGTTGATCATCTTATTGAGGAAAGCTTTACTGGGTTTTCTACCCCATGAGGGTTTCCCAGGATATATTGTGTGTTATCTTGTGATTGTGTTTCTATCAGAGATCTTGCTTGTCTATTTGGTTTAAATCTAACAAATTCTTGCATGAGTAACTATAAGAAAAATAGTTGATCATAACCTACAAGATTAAGAAGATGTTTGTGAAAAGTTGCTAATCCTGCTAATAAAATGACTCGGTAAATTTGTCTTGAAAGTATTGATTAAAGACCCTTGTACAAACATTCAAGTTTGATAAGAATGATGAGAACAAATTATTAGATGCATGTTGGTTGTTTTACTTAGTACAATAATTTTATTGCGTAGACCTTTAATGGAAAATTCAAAAAGGATTTTGAGCTTCACCAAAATATTGATATTCTTTATGATTACCAGGGAGATGACTCCAACTATGTAGTGGATGGGACTACCCCCACTGCGATGGGCATGTGGGATTTTTGTATGTATGGATTTGTATTATATGGCGAGGATGTTACTGGGGATCCTTGATATGTTTATATGTATTTTGGGTGCCATGGGAACTTATGACATTTTCATGATATGATATATATATACCGGCACATGGATGTCTTTTTGTCATAATGGTTGTTCTTTACGCACATGGATGCACTTCAGTATATGCATGTGGATGCGCTTATGATGCTAGTTTCTTTTTATGCACATGGATGTACTTATAATGTTGGTTTCTTTTTGTTGTTTTTGTGGTTTTTAAATGCCTATATGCTGTTTTATGTACATGTGGATGGTATGATGATGTATATTTATGGTTTGCGCCCTACATATGGTGGTTTATGTGCCAGTCTAGAATATTGTTAGCCATTTGATCTGCTACACTATTTTGATTTCAAGGGACATAAGTGAATGTAATGGATTCAAACTATCTGATCATTTGTTTAGTGTGCAGGAACTTTCTAAAGAGGTAAGTATCCAGTACCTGGTAAAAGTTGTTGAGTTGGGAAACAAGCAGCTAGGATTCAAGGAACACATGAAGGTGATGTATGCCCATATGTAGGGTTGTAGTCAAGAGATAGGCCATATCATCGTACTCATCATGGTTATTAGTAGCAGTGCCTATGCACACTCCATCGCGGTGGTAACTTGTGTGAGGGGGAATAAAGTACCCAAGCTAAGGAGGCGAGGTTCGGAGACTAGTGACTTGCACTGTCGACAAAACCAACATAAGGTGGAGGAACAGGAACCATATGTGGTTATATAGGGGGGAACAAGATGTGAGGTGTTTTTTTTATGTAAAAAGTATAAATAAAAAGAAATAAATTGTACAACTTGGACTAGTGGGTCAAACAAAATGTTAAGGGTAGAACCATTTGAGGTATAACCCATTGCAGGGGTTGTGCATGGGGTTTCCTTCAAAGTCGGTGAGGATGTATGCCCCATGTCCCAAACAGGTGTGGACGATGTATAGACCTTTCCACATTGATTCAAACTTTCCTTTCCCAATCTTTTCATGCGCTTTGTCATAAACCAAGACTAAGTCTTCTTCGCAGAAATTGCGAGGGTGGACGTGCTTATCGTAACCGGATTTGGAACAGTTGTTTGCAGCCTCAACGGTTTGCAGGGCTGTTCAATAGTATTGATTGGCCTATTCCAGAAGGATTAGGCATTGCTTGAGTGGTGAAGTGTCCGGGAGGAGTTCGACGATGATATAGAGGGCGGGAATCTAACACTCTATGGGAAGGATAGACTCAACATCGTGGACCAAGTGAAAAGGGGCGAAACCTGTAGCAGTCTTGGTAGATGTATAGTAAGCCCAAAATGTGGGAAATAGAATATGATTTTAGTTCGACTTATGGTGGCCTACTGTGCACTGAAGAATGGTCTTTAGTATTTTGTTGATAGCCTCTACTTGGTTGTTCCCTTGGGGGTCATAGGTAGAGGCGGATGATGTTTAAATTTGGGAAGGGTGGCCAACTCTTTTCAAACAGAGTCTTGAAAGTGTGTGTCGTGGTCAGAAACTAGTTGTTTTAGGACACTGAACCGAGTGATAACATGTTTGATAATGAAATGAGTTGCAGTCTCACTTGTGCAATTTAACATGGGAATGGACTCGGCCCACTTAGTGAAGTAGTCGATGACCACAATGATGTACTTGTGGCCACTCATCGAGGGGGGGTTGCACGTCATAAAATCAATATCCCATTTGCAGAACGGGCCAACAGTGATAACTGGATGGAGTGGAGCAGGGGGTGTCCTTGCTTTGCGTGCAAAGAGCTGGTAGTTTCGATAGTTTCTAACTGCAATGATGCAATCAGTGAAGAGTGTGGGCCAGAAATATCTGGCGCAGAGAAATTTTTGGGTGGTGGCCATCCCTGAGAAGTGGTCACCGCAGGCTCCATTGTGACAATAATTAAGGACTTGCTTAGCCTCATCTTCAGTGAGGCAATGACGTAGAATGGTGTCAATACCACGACGGTATATCACATCACCAAGGAGAACGTAATGAGAGGAGTGATGGAGAATGCGTCGGCGCCCATTGTGATCGATGTCAGATTGAAAATTTTGGGTGTGGATGTACACCAAGATATCGCCATACGAAGGGTCATCGGAAGAAATGATAAATGAGTGATCATCTGGGAGATTGGTATTAATGTAAGTTGAAATGGATGGTGATGGTAAATCTTACATGAGTTGCACCAATGCGAGGGATTTGACGCTCTTGGGTGTTGTAAATGTGAGGTCATACAATTAGAGTATGATGACCCACTTAGCCACACGGCCCTGAAGGAGGATACGACTCAAGATGTACACCATAGGATTGGAGTCGGCCACAATGGTAGTTTGGCTTAATAGGATGTAGTGGCGGATTTTCTGTATGGAGAAGATGACAAGGAGGGCCAACTTGTCCTCCTAGGGATAATGCTATTGTGGGACAAATAAGGTTTGACTCATGTAGTAGATTACGTTCTCTTTCCGAGCACTATCCTCTTGAATGAGCACCCTTGAGACGGCGTATTCGGATGCTGAAACGTAAAGGATGAAATCCTTTAAGAAATCGGGGGGGGGAATCAAGGGGGAATTGGTTAAGGATTTTTAAGGGATTGAAAATCCACTTGTGCTTGTTTGTCCCAGACAAACAAGATGCAGGTACGAAGTAAGCGAAGAAAACCATGGAACGTTGTAGCATATTCTAGGACAAAGTGGCCGAGAAAGTTGTCTCTCCCCTGTAAAGTTTGTAATTGTCATATGGTACGGGGGGATGGGAGGTCAAGAATGGATTGAACCTTTAAGGGTTCGATGGTTATCCCTTCCTAGGAATGATGAATCTCAATATCTGGCCTGCAGGGATGTAGAAAACGCACTTGAGTGGGTTCAAGCAGATCCTATACTTGCGACAACATAAAAAGACTTGTCGAAGGTCATTTAGGTGGTTGGTCGTTTCTTTGACCAAGCCATAAGGTCATCCAGATAAACTAGTATGATATGGGCCAAGTTGTGGAAACAATATGTCATGGTCTACTGGAAGGTGGTGCCAACATTTTTAAGATCGAATGGTATGACCCAATAGGAAAAGGTGCCCCATGGGGTACTATATTTAGTTTTGCATTGGTCTTCTTTCTGGATATGAATTTGATTGTATCCAGAGAAACCATCCATGAAGGAGAGAACCTCATGTACCTCACAAGCGTCAACGAGTTGGTCGATGAAGGGTGTGGGGAAATTGTCTTTGGGACAAGCACGATTAAGATCGTGAAAATCCATATACACACGGAGAGTGCCCTATTTTTTGTTGACAGGTACAAGATTCGAAACCCAGGTAGTGTAAGCGATCGGATAATGAATCCGACTTTATGCAGTTTCTCGATCTCGTCTTTGTCTGTGGGGAGCTTGGATGCGTGGATGGGTCTTTGCTTCATTCAGACAGGTGGGACATCCAACCAAGTGTCGATGTCATGTTCGACAATGGAAAGGTGGAAACCACGCATCTCGGTGTTGGACCAGGCGAAGATGTCACGAAATTCTTGGAAAATTTTCTTATATTCTTCAACCTCCTATTTTGTACAAGAGGCCCCTAAGGTAGTGAACTCAGGTTGGTTTCCCTGGCGAGAGATATCGACCTGTATCATGGGTGATATTTTCTCCATGTTCCCCTCCTCAAAGGCATTGGGTGCTGGGATAGGGTTCTTAAACTAATCAACCTTATCATGGAGGAAGTTCTTGGTCTCGATTTCTAGTTGGTGGGTTGTTGTAAAGGTGGACTCCACAGAGATGAAATATGATCGGTGATGCATATTGTCCCAGGGATAGTTGATTGTAGAGAGTGCTTCGAGTATTTCCTAGTCTCTACGGAAGCACTGAGTTGTTAAATCGATCAGATCAAGGCTAGATGCTGGAGGCACATTCTTCCTATCTACCATACAAATCATGTGTATGGTGTTAATCTCTTCCGACGAGGAGGATAGAGGGGGGTGATCTCATCGATGGTGGTGATAGATGACTCTAGAGAGGAGGGAGTTAGTTCGTTGAGAACCAATCTATATTCTAGGAGATTCGAACAATGGTGTGAGTAGTGACCATATATTCCACATATGGAGCAAGCATGGTTGGTGCGCAGTGCCTTGTTGTACTGGTGGGCTGGTGGATTTAGCTCGACTACGGGAATGTTGGGGTCATGATCCAAATCTTCATATGATTTTGGAGATTGGGTAGATGTGTACAGTTATGGGTACGATGACCCAAATCATTGCATAGTGAGCACTTAGGTGGTGTGCAGAGTGGTGGTTGAGGTACCACGGGTTTCTTTGCTAGTAGAGCTGTGTAAGTTTGCAGGCCTCTGCCCCTGGTATTTCGAGGTGGTGGAGGGGAAAGGTTCATTGTAGATGTGGATTTTGCACCGGGGGGTGGGAAGTTAGTAGTGGCTTCCACGCCAAGAGGTGGTTGGTTGGAGGTGTTGATTGGCTGGACTAGTTGTAGAACAACATGTTGTGTCGTGGGGGGATGGGGGATTGTAGGTACTATACAAGTAGTCTTAGGGTTATCCCGGGGATGTTTAACGTAGCCATAACTGGTGTACTTATTACTCTAGAGGCTTGGAATAAGAACGTGATCGTATGGATATTTGTTGCTCTGACGTAACTGGGTACAGTTGGAGGTTGTGGAAGCAAGCATGGTTATGAGTTTGGAACGATTTGGTTAGATGAAATTGTGCACATATCTAATACCTCTAGCGCTGATAGGGGTGGGGGGATGGAGCTAAAGGTCGATGTCATGGGAGCTTCATAGTATATTCCAGGTCCACCCAAAGGGATTAATGGTGTGGGTGTACTCAGAATAGGTTTTTCAACCATGGGGAGAACATTTTTTGGTGCAAAAGGGGCATTCCAGTCATAGTACGTGAGTTGGTCAACCTTGACGATCCGTCCTTCATGGGGGAACATCATGATATGGAAAACCGTTGAAGCAACAACTTTCATGGCATACATAGAACTACATCCGAGCAGGAGGTTGTAATCAAGTTGGGTGTTGATGACCTCAATGTCTATGACGATGTTTTTCCCATCTAAGTGGACTGGGACGTTGGCCAACAGGCCCTGAGGTTGAGCAGAGCGACCATCATAAGCGTGTAGGGCGATTGTGGATGTTAATTTTTCGATAACTTCATTCAAACATTATATAGGATCCTACTAAGAGAATAACATGAACAGCATAACAATCATAAATACAAGAGACACAGAGTTTTCTCAGGGAAAACCAAGAAGGTGAAAAACCCCACAACTTCCTCAGCAATAGAATGATCCCCAATACAAAGATAACAAAGATCACTCTCCAAAAGATAGATGACTCCAGCAGCTACTCCTCCTCCACTTGTGCACACTCCTCTCTCTCAACTATGCGAGTTGGATGAGTAAGTGAATGAATAGAATGAGAGACACTCACTCTCTATTTATACACAACTTAACCTGCCTTTAACCCTAAGAGGGACGACCCCACATTGGTGTTCTAATAACCCATCAAATATAAGTTGCAACACTTACAATAATACTTGTGACACTTGCGACACTTATAAATACAAATGACAATACTTCTGATTAGAGGAATAATACATCTCCATCAGGAATATAATAAAGTACAAGTGCAATACATAGAAGAATATCTTCTGAAGTTACAAATACATCAACACTCCCTCTTAACTATGAAAATATTCTCTTAACACAGGTCATCAATACATATTAGCACAAGTCTTCAATTCTGGAGTTGGATCATCATCACTAGATCACGGAGCATCATCGTCACTGCTACTATACTCGTCATCTTGATCAATGGGCTATCTCTCAATTCTTCTCGTCATAAGAAGTTCTGCAGAGCCAGCCTTTTTCATGTTGGATGTAGGCCTAGCCTCCTATAGGTCTCCATCATCTCTGTGAGCTAGCCGTCCTGTCAAATCCTCAGGGTTGATTATGTGCATCAACAAAACCTCAAAGGAGTATCCCAGGACCTATTACGAGCTTACTGCTCAACCTATCGGATCTCCCAGGGAGATATTACATGTGACCACCACAAAACCGTTAGTTTTTCATTAATTAATTCAATAGATCTAGGATCTTAAGTAAAATAATAAAATGTACAACATATCAAGCATACGAGACAAGAGACAAGGGACACAAAACATTTCACTGGGGAAAACCAAGAAGGTGAAAAACCCCGCAACTTCCTCAAAGATAGAATAAGCATCAATACAAGGATCACCATGATCAAACCCAAGGGATAGATAACTTTAGCAGCATGCTCCTCCTCCACTTGTGCGCACTCCTCCTCTCTCTCACTAATGCGAAGTGGGTGAATAATAGAATGTGTAAAATGAGAGAGACACACTCTCTATTTATACACTAACTTTCACTTGACCTTTACTCAACTAGGTCGGCCTTAACTTAACCACTTAACATAATGCTGATTGGGTTGTTAAAATTTAATATGCTAAGACAGAAAATAGTAGCATTACATTCCATTTCACAATAATAGCATATACAGGATCACTAAAGAAACAAAAAGCATAGCATAAACATAAGAGACACAGATTTATCTTGGGAAACCCTCATGGGGTAGAAAACCCAGTAAGGCTTCCTCAATATAGATGACCAGCAATATACAAAGATGCAAACCAAAGACATGATCTCCTCCTCCACCATAACAGACCTCTCCTCCAAAAGTGTGCCTCTCTCAAGTGTGTGAGTGTATCAAATGAGGAACACACCTCCTCTATTTATACACTACTCTAAAATATATTTTACATAAGTACATGTAGGCTCGTATTTAACCATTAGGTTAAATACCCTATTATAACTGACTGGGCCGACCCCCACATGGTGGGTCTAATAACCCTAGTTGACACAACTCCTCGGAGGAATAAACATCTCCGGATACATAATAGAATCACCTCGGAGGGATGGAACATCTCCGGAATAAATAATGTACAAATATAATATTCTTAGAAGTTACAATATTCAACACTCCCCCTTAATGAGAAGGATATTATAACAACATCTGCAGGAGCAAGGAGTCATTGACTACATCATCTATATATCATCGGAAGCTTTCTTCAATTCATCATCATCAGTAACTCAACTAGTTACTGGAACATCAACATCATCAGATTTGATGTTACTCGATCATCAGCATCATCATCATCATCGTCATCACACGATCATCATCATTGTCATCACACGATCATCATCATCGTCATCACATGATCATCAGCATCATCATCACACGATCATCAGCATCGTCATCACACGATCAGCAGCATCGTCATTATATGATCAACATTGTCATCATACGATCAGCATCGTCATCACACGATCAGTAGCATCGTCATCATATGATCAGCATCGTCATCACATGATCAACAGCATCGTCATCACATGATCAGCATCGTCATCATACGATCAACATCGTCATCACACGATCCGCAGCATCGTCATCACACGATCATATTACAGGATGATCAATCCTGCTCTCTTTAGGACATAGGTCCATCGATGATGCAATCCAGATCAAGTTCCAGGATGATCAATCCTTATCTCTTTAAGACAAGTCTCATGTCTAGGGACGATCCAATCCCAGCCACAGTGCCAGTCCTTTTTCATACTGGATGTGACCTAGATTAGATCTAGGATTTACCGCCACAGAGCCAGTCCTCTTTCATACTGGATGTGTCACATCTACAGAGCCAACCCTGTTTCATTTTGGATGTATCACATCTACAGAGCCAGCCCTGTTTCATGTTGGATGTATCACATCTACAGAGCCAGCCCTGTTTCATGCTGGATGTATCATATCTACAGAGCCAGCCTTGTTTCATGCTGGATGTATCATATCTACAGAGCCAGCCCTATTTCATGCTGGATGTATCATATCTATAGAGCCAGCCCTGTTTCATGCTGGATGTATCATATCTACAGAGCCAGCCCTGTTTCATGCTGGATGTATCACATCTACAGAGCCAACCCTGTTTCATGCTGGATGTATCACATCTACAGAGCCAGCCCTGTTTCATGCTGGATGTATCATATCTACAAAGCCAGCCCTGTTTCATGCTGGATGTATCACATCTAAAGAGCCAGCCCTGTTTCATGCTGGATGTATCATATCTATAGAGCCAGCCCTGTTTCATGCTGGATGTATCATATCTACAGAGGCAGCCCTGTTTCATGCTGGATGTAACCTAGAACAATTCTAGGATTTATCATGTACATTTTGAACCGAGGTCCAGGGACGATCCAGTCCTATCATGTATCTTTTGAACCAAAGCTCAGGGACGATCCAGTCCTATCATGTACCTTTTGAACCGAAGCTCAGGGATGATCCAGTCCTATTCAATTCTCGGAGACCTCATGTCTATTGAACATCCATCGCTTGTTCAGAGCTCATCATTCATCATGATCTTTCCTACAAATCAAAATTAAGTACATGATTAGTAATACTTCATAATCATCAAATCATATTGACATGATAACCTATTATGCATACATATATGATTTACATAGTTATGCAACTATTTTGACCAATACTTTGGCACAACACTTTCCCATATCCTGTATGCATACAGTGGCTATCTAGATGCCTTCCATCTCTACCAGAACATACTATCGAGAGTGTGCACAGCTCTCAGCATGTTAGCAAAGAGGTTTCATTCTAGACAAGCAACAATGGAATGTTAGTCCAACTTACCAATCATATACATATTAGTAGTATACTGTTCAATGCTTTATGAATGTTTACACTCAGCATGATATATTCTAGGAATACAAATATGCATACAAGCAATATCATTTACTATTTCTAATAACAACTCAAATACTTATCTTTTATGTTTGTGTGGTTGCCTCCCGCTTGATCTTCTGTATGTCTTCTAAACTTCTATTCATTTTGTACCACTGTGCATGTTCAAGTGTACACTAGTGTCATCCTCATGATCTCATACACAAACATACATTCATTAGTATATTCTCAATATTATCAAAACATTCTAACTCTAAATAATCTTGAATATGTACAGTCATGATCATTAGTATTCAGGGTTTCAAGGAAGTCTTCTTTTACTCATGCATATTCTTGTTTGATCTAGTTAGTTAAATCATCAACCAAGATAAGATACATAATATGCATAAACCCTTGATTACTAACCAATCATACCAAGTATACTTACACAAGGTAAGATTCTAACATGACATAGGAAAACATACCTGGATTAGTATACCTGCTTAGTTATGTACAACATACCTAAACAATCTCTTCAATAATTTAGAGATCCTGAGCTAGAACCTGCATGTCTCGTAGGTTAAACATAATATAGCAAAGTCATACATACCTCGTTAGTCTTTGTCTTCATGTTGTCATGGTCATGGAACTTGATTTGTCTTTTGTAATGTACCTGTGTCTTGTTAGCAGACAACATCAACCTCACACAACACCATAATGCATAAGTACAATCATATAGCCCTAATCAATGAATGTGTTCGATCATTCACATGCATTCATATTGTTACTAGGGTGATAAGACAATTAATAACATTAATCAAGATTGTACTAAATAACATGAAGACAAACACATTATGAACTTAATCAAGAATCAGATTTCAAGGCATACCTGAACCTCCTTAAGTCATACCTGTCAAGACTTTTTGTAGTCTTCTTATGTAAGGCCTTAGCCTCAACTCCCCCTGAAACTTGATCTGGAGCTTGATTAGGGTTTGCTAGAGAAACCCTAAAAATTCAATCTTTGACTTTCATACTTCTGAATTGATGGAAGAATGTGTCTTGCTGAGCTGATCAACCTAGCATTCTTCAATTTTGAAATCTCCAAAATTTGACCCCTCAAAATTGCCTTCAAAACTTCTGGATCTTTTGGATAGGAACCCAAACCAGGGTTTGATGAAGCCCACCCTTCTGTCCAATCAAAAGGTTCAATCCAAGGCTCTAAACTCTTATTTTTCTGAGGAGCTTCCAGCCATGCATCTGTTAACCATCCAGATCTACCAAAGGCGAATCAACGGTCTAAGATGACCGCGGTGATTTTACTCATGGGTAGGTTAACCCTGTCTCAAATCGTCACGGTAGGTAAAAGATGCATCATCTGACGATAAGGATTTGAGCAGAGACGATACCAACGACTAGGAATGCTTTGAGAGATCAAACTGCCAATGAGAACAAGTGTGTCACTAAAATGGAAAACTATGGTCCCGATCCAAGCTCGAGTTTTCAGAGGGGAAAGACACCTTCATTGAGAATTAAGGATTGTCGCGTAGGCTGAGCCACCTCGGCGCATTCAGGTGTTCTTTCTGTATGGTCTGAAAAGTACGACCAAATATGTTGGATGTCATTTCAAGCCTCAATCATCATGCCAAATCATTCGGAAGGTCCACTCAGAAAATCATGGCCGAATGATTTGCATGGGAATGCCGTCATTATAAGTTGTTATAAATCGGCTCTCCTAGGCTGGCAACACACGTCTGAGAAGGTGGCAAATTCTTATGTCTTGGTATTCTTTGCGGTTTGTATTAGAGCATGGAGAGAGAGCAAGGAACCGAAGTAGTAATTGTACCAGAACATGTGTTGTCTGAGAAGGAGGAAGAGCACGTTTATTTACCTCCCATAGTTCGAAGTCATAGGGAAGATGACTCCGTTTGCAAACTGAAAGATCCCTAGGAAGGACAAATGGATTGGAGTTTGTAGCAGCAGAGAAAGAAGGAAGAAACCTATGAAGAAGATGAGCAGGAAACCATCCAGGAGGTGGAAATTATCAAGGACCTAATACTCCCTACGGAAGGGGTACCCTCTACTCCTATACCAAAAAAGACCCAAGCAGAAGATTCTTTCGACGTGGGTGATTTTCTTGATTGGTATGGTTAGTTGAAGACCCAAGACTAAGGTGGTAGCATTCTTATTTCACCACCCGACAATTCTGTCTATTGGCTACATGGGTACATTCCTTATCTCCAATTTTGTAGATTAAGATGGTCTATAACATAGTTTGAAGGGAAATACAGCTTAGTGATGTATGATATCGGTAGGATCAATCGGGTCTGATCTGTTATTGGTAATTTTCATTTCTACATCGAGCTAATACAAGTTAGGAACCGTTCCTGGTAAGCAGCAGTTCCATCCTTAGATGTTTTTGTTCACCATGAAGAGTTCAATGGATAATCAATGAAGTCATTCGACCAGACTGAAAGCAGCTACATAACTGCAATTTTTGTATTTTGTATTTTTGTTTAAAAGTAATTTGGCCATGTAATGAAATGGACATGTAATTGTAAATGGAAGTTAATCCTTCCTCGTAGATATTGTGTTTTGTGATAGTGACAGCAAACAATGCCTCAATTTTGGTTGTTAGATAGGTGTCATATAGTTGTAACTATTTTCTGTTCAGAAGGAGTCAAGCCTAGAGCTCAAAGGCATCTATAAATATGTTTGTAATCGAAGGCACAAGGGTTGAAAATCTTATTTGAAATCTTCTGGTATTTTGAAGGAATAGTCTGTAGGACGTTTTTGAGCTATTTTAATAAAGTTTGCAGAGCTAAAGCTTGCATTTTAACAAGGATTCCGATGTAATTGGTCTGGTAGTCTGTATTTTCCTTTTTCCCATGTGAAATTTTGTTTCTCTCTTTGTTAATCCAATTTTGTGTTATTTCTTTCATGCTTGGATCAGGGTATTGGTTAGTTGGAATTCATAGGAGTTATGCTCTGCTTAGATTTTTCCAAGTATTTCACCAATATCTTCTGCTAAAGTTGATGTAGGATTCATCTTGGTATGCCTTACATTGATGGACTGTTTCTTTTCTCTTCCGTTCCACAAATTAAATCTCTTTGACTACTAGCTACTTGTTATCTTTCCCTTGTGAATGCATTTGCAGACCCTTTGTGAATAATATTTTCATAGTTTGTTAAATATGACTCCATTGCCCAAACAAAATTCATATGTTTTCAACCAAACAGTGCTTGAATCATTTTCGTTCCAAATAGAAAACTGATCTTTTGTATAATTGTTATAATTGAATATCTTGACCGTGAATGCTGGTGTTTCTTTTTCATTATTGACAATCTTGATTATTCCAGTCTTTTCATGAGATTTTAGAGAGAGCCCCCTCTGTCTATGTTGGGTTAGTAGCACAGGACAAATATTGGTTAGTGGTTACCCATAATTACCCTCTTTCAGCCTTGGGGGTCAATTTCGGTGTTAACACTTGGTAAATCCCAAACTAGATCGAAAGTTGTCTATCCTCCTAGTGCGCTATTATATGCTTATTGCACAACATGTCCATGACCACGGAGTATCATCCTGATACTCATCATACATCATCCTGATGTCCATCATCACATGATCAACCTGATCATCATCATAACATCGTCGAGATGCATATCATAATCGCATGATCAACCTGATCATCGCCATAGCATCGTCCTGATGCATATCATCTAGAGCATTGTACTGACACTCATCATCAACGTATAATCAAATTGATCATACAAAGCATCGACCTGATGCATATCATCACACATGATCATCCTGATCATCATATATAGTAGTAACTAGAGCTTCGTCCTGATGCTCATCACACAATGCTTACATCCACAGCCATGGGAAGGATCCTCCTATCACCATGATAGGAATGGCTTCTGAAAATGTGTCCCATCACTTCTTCCTCGAAGTATCTTCAATAGATAGTTTTCTTGAACTTCATTGCTTGGAACAAATGTTGTAATCCTTCTTTTGTAGGTGATTGTACACGATCTTTCCTACAAGTCAAATTCAATTGCATGATTAGAAACTTCTCATAGTTTTTCAATAAACACATTCTTATGCATAAAGACATATTTCATACAGTCATGCAATTATCTTAGCCAATGCTTCAATACAACATTTATCCATATCCCATAACTTTCTAGATGCCTTCCATCTCTACCAGAACATTTGTTAAGAGTGTGCACAACTCCCAACATGTTATCAAAGAGTTTTCATTCTAGATAAGTAGTAATGGAATGTTGTAGAGTACCATAGGCCACTTACCTATTACTTTCATATTAGTAGTATCTTGTTCATTAATGCAACTTTTCTAATATGCATAATATACATCCTAAAACTAGGAACATAAGTATGACTGGAAAGCATCATGTATATATATAATAAATGACAATTCAAATACTTATCTTTGTTTAGTTGTTGGGTGGAATCCATCTTAATCTTTGCTTCCTGGAGTTTGCTCCCTCTTGATCTTTGCTTCCTTGCAGAAAAAACTGGAGTGTGCTCCCTCTTGATCTTTGCTTCCTGGATTATCTGTCCTTGAACTTATATCCATCCTGGACCACTATGTATGCTTAAGTGTCATCATTGTGTTATACTCAAGATCTCATACATAACCATACATACATTAGTATAATCTCAATACTATAAAAAATAATCTTAACATGTATGGTTATGATCATTTCACACATAGGTAATAAGCGTTAGTATTCAAGGTTTCAGGGAAGACTTCTTTTACTCATGCATATTCTTATTTGACCATAGGACTCTTCTGGTTAGTCATATCATAAATCAAAGTAAGAAACATAATATGCATAAACCCTTAATTACTTAAACTTCTAACTTCAAGAATAATCATACAAAAGTTTAAGATCCTAACACAAGGTAGGATTCTAACTTGATATAGGAAAAACATACTTGGATTGTCATGCTTGTTAGTTATGTCTAACATACCCATATAATGTCTTCTTGTTCTTTTCAATGACTTGTGCTAGTAACCTACATAACTCATAAGTTAACCATTGTAGAACCAAAATTAGACATACCTCATAGGTGGAGCTTCTATGTGATCCATGACTATGGATGTGTCTTTGTCTTCATGTCACAATGGTCTTATGTTCTTGATCTAGAACTTGATTTGTCTTTCTTGATGTACCTTTCATGTTAGCGGATAACATCATCCTCATACAACACCATAGTGTATTAGTACAATCATAAGTGTCATAACCCTAATCAATGAATGTCTTCTATCATTCACATGCATTCATACTTTTACTAGGGTGATAAGACAAGTCTAACATTAATCAAGATTGTACTAACCTAAATAATATGAAGACAAGCATATCATAAACTTAATCATGAACAGACTTCAACACATACCTGTATCTCCTCAAGTCATACCTATCGGTATTTCTTGTAGTCTTCTTATTTAAGGCTTTAGCCTCATCTCCCTCTGAAATTGGAACTTCTTCACTTATGTAGGTGTCCAATTAATTCTCTTCTTTGATTTGTTGAAACTGGATTTGGAGTTGGATTAGGGTTTGTTAGAGAAACCCTAAAAATTCAAACTTTGAATTTCAAACTTCTAAATGGATGGAAAGATGTGCCTTGCTGAGCTGATCAAGCTGGTATACTTCAATTTTGAAAACTGCAAAATTTGACCCCTCAAAATTGCCTTTGAAACTTCTGGATCTTCTTGACAGGATCCCAAACTAGGGTTTGATAAAGCCTAGTCTTCTTCCCATCCAAAAGGTTTGATCTTGTGTTCTAAACTTTGATTTTTCTAAGTATCTTCCAGCCGTGGTCACAGATTTCAAAAAATTCCAACTTTTGTAGAAGCCCTAATTTTCCACCTTTCCGATCAAATCCTGAACTAGGGTTTGATCAAGCCCGACCTTCTTCCGAACCAAAAAAATTGCTATTGGTCTTTAAATTTTGATTTTGATGAGGAGCATTTAGCCATGGACTCCGATTCCAAAAATTCCAACTTTCTTTGAAGCCCTAAATTCCCGCAGTAGTGACAAGCCAAGAATGAAGGTGCTCAGAATCCAATTTTGTTTTGACAGAAATATGCACCTGATTGTTTCTGGTGCATCTCTGAAATTACAAATCCATAGGGTCTAAAACTTCGTCCTATGGTATCCCAACCTATCATATTTCCAGCCTCATAGGTCTGACCTCAATTGGATTCTCTAAGAGAGAGTTATGTTAAGTATTGCAATGTGACTTGTTTATGGGATAAAATAGGAGAGCAAACTTGTACGGTGTGCCACGTGTCACTGGTTCAACTTCAGCCTCTAAAAAACTTCCCTGAGAAACTACAGTTTGTGCTCTTACTTTCGCTTTTTACAGAGTTTCATTTGGAGCTTCCTAGCCCAAGTTGTGACCTTTCTTCCTAGGTCACATGTTTATGACTAATATCTGGAAGAGGCAGAAATCCTACATTGTATAGGTCATAAAACATAAAGAAAAACGAATTAGATGTTGTTCCTCAGACAAAAGGTACATGAGGATGTTTTCTACGACTTGCAGAAGTTTCCGAACTTGAACTTTGGCCAAAATGGATTTATAGCGAAAGTGCCATGATGACTGGTTTTTTCTATATCAAGTCCTAGCTTGCAATTTCTCACAAGTGCAACAAGTCTCATAAATGCCATATCATGCCTTCCTTCAGGCTAGCTTTGATACCATGTTAGCTTTTCATCATTTAATTTAATATATCTAGGATCTTAACTGAAAGAATAACATGTACAGCATATCAAGCATAAGAGACAAGAGACAAGGGACACAAAACATTTCACCGGGGAAAACCAAGAAGGTGAAAAACCCCGCAACTTCCTCAGCGATAGAATAAGCATCAATACAAGGATCACCATGTTCAAACCCAAGAGATAGATAACTTCAACAGCATGCTCCTCCTCCACTTGTACGCACTCCTCCTCTCTCTCACTAATGAAAAGTGAGTGAATAATATAATGTGTAAAATGAGAGAGACGCACTCTCTATTTATACACAAACTTTCATTGGACCTTTACTCAACTAGGTTGGCCTCAACTTAACCACTTAACATAATGATGATTAGGCTGACCCCTACTAGGGTGGTCTAATAACCCTTTGACCCACATTAATCATACAAGGTCAACCCCATCAAGGTGGTGTAATAACCCATCAAGTATATGTTAGAACACTTACAATATAACTTGTGACACTTGCAATTACAACTGACAACACTTCCAATCAGAGGAATAATACATCTCTGTTGGGGATACAATAAAGTACAAATGTAATACATACAATATACAAGTGAATATCTTTCAAAGTTACAAATACATCAACAAAAGCCTTAAAATAGTGTCCCAGGAACGTTTATGTGCATAGCACGACCAATAAGAACTCTAAAGAGCATCCCAGGACTTTTATGTGCCTAGAATCTATCAGATCTCTAGGACTAATTACATGTGGTATAGTAAAATCTTGAAAGACCATCCCAGGACTGACTACGAGCTTATTGCTCAACCTATCGGATCTCCCATGGAAATATTATATGCCAAGGACAAAACCTTGAAAGAGAATTTGCCAGATCTCTTAGGGAGCTATTATATGCCATAGGAAAAACCTCGCAAGAGTATCTGCAAATATCCAGGGGAAATATTATATGTCCTCCCAAGCAAAACCTTGAAATACCATTTGCTATATATCCTAGGGATCTATTATATGCCACAGGAAAAACCTCGCAAGAGTATCTGGAAATCTCCCAGGGCAAGATTATATGCTTATCGCACAACCTGTCCACGACCACGAAGTATGATCCTGATACTCATGATCATCCTGATCATACTCACACGGAGCATCACCCTAATGTTCATGATCATACTGATAATCATCATATAGTCTATCATCCTAATGCGCATCATCATCTCATGATCATCCTGATGATTGTCATAGCATCGTCCTAGTGCATATCATCATCACATGATCATCCTGATCATAGAACATCATCTGGAGCATCGTCATGATGCTCATCACACAATGCTTACATCCACAGCCATGAGAAGGATCCTCCTACCACCATGCTTGGAATGGCTCTTGTAAATGTGTCCCATCACTTCCTCCTTGAATTATCTTGTATTTGAAGAACAACAATCCTCTCTCTGAAGTAATTGAACTTCACTCTGGCTAGTGGTTTGGTCAACACATCTACAATCTACTCATCTATCACAACATACTGGAGCTTCACTGCTCCTCTCTACACAATATCCCTCATATAGTGATAATTGATCTCGATGTGCTTTGACCTGTCATGGAACACCGGGTTCTCAAATAACTTCACACAACTCTGGTTGTCACACAAGATATTGGTAGAATCCAACTGGAGATGAAACAAATCAGACAATAGCTTCCTTATCCATACTGCCTAACAACTAGCTGAACAGGCTACGAGATACTCTACTTCAGATGTACTCAGGGCTATGCAGGATTTCTTCCTACTAAACCAATAGATCACACCTGATCCCATACTAAAGAAACACCCCGAAGTGATCTTCCTATCTACAGCACTGCCTTCCCAATCTAAATCAACATAACCCTCCAGGTTAAACTTTTGATTCGCTTTACAGCAATTAGGTGAACATGTCTAGGATTTCTCAGAAATTGGCTCAAGGTGTTCACTGCAAAGCAAATATATGGTATCGTGTTCATCAGGTACATCAAGGACCCAATCATCTGATGATACATCATCGCATCAACCAACTCTGATGAAGCATCACTCAATAGCTTCATGTTCGATTCCATAGGTGTGGCCATGGCCTTGCAATCCATCATCCTAAACCGCTTCAAAATCTATACTACATACTTCTGTTGTCCAAGGGAGATTCCATCTGCACTCTGCCACACCTCCATACCTAAAAAATAATGCATCATACCCAAGTCCTTCATCTCGAACTCGGCAGCAAGCTTTCTCTTCGTGTCGGCAATCAATCTATCGTCAACTGTCACAAACAGGTCATCCACATACAATAGGAGTATCATTGGATTACCTTCCTTAATCTCGTAGTAAAGGTTGGAATCCGCTTTAATCTTAGTAAATCCCAAACTGGAAAGGAAGCTGTATATCCTGTCCTACCATGTTCTGGGTGCTTGCTTCAAGCCATACAAGGCTTTCTTCAATCTGCACACATATGACTCCGTGTCATGTGTCTCAAAACTGAGTAGCTACTCTACATACACTTCCTCTTCGACTACACCATTTAAGAAATTTGTCTTATCATCCATCTGGTTTGTCTTCCACTTCATTACTACAGCCAGAGCAAGTATTGTTCTGATGGAAGTGATAGGTGTAAAAGTCTCTTCATAATCTATCCCCTCTTTTTGGGAGAACCCACGAGCTGCAAACCTTGCCTTGTATTTCTCTATGCTACCATCTGCAGCATGCTTGATCTTGTAGGTCCACTTGGAAGTCACAATAGACTTCCCTTCTAGTCTTGGGACCACATCCCAAACATCATTCTTCTTGCTCGATTGGTATTCCTCAACCATGGAATCCCTCCATTATTTATTTTCCACCTCTTCTTCATAACTAGAAGGTTCTTTGTTCATAATGTCACATAGTAAGGCAACATATCTGGTGTGTGGCCTTGTCCTTTTTCTTTCTCTGTGTTCCTCCTCTGAAATTCCATACCTTTCTGCATCTTGGATGAGCTCTCTAGCCCATGCAGGTTTCCTTTTTTGAGAGTTCTTCTCACGAGGTGGATCTACAGGTTCTTGTGGATCTTCTATTTCATGATCCACTTCTGGTATTTCTTTGTTCATGGTGGTGTCTTGTGTTATGGATATACTTGATTCTTCATAGTCTTCAACAGGTGTCTTTCTTGATTTGATGTATGTTGAGTTTTCATCAAAAGTCACATCCCTGTTGATGTCAATCTTCTTGAGCCCTGGAAAGTAGATTTTTCATGCCTTTGAGCTATCACTGTACCTCATGGGTGCATGGGTAGATCTTGGTCATCAATCATTGCTCATGATGCTTCCATGATTGTTCTATTATTCCTTTTTGCAACTCCATTTTGTTGTGAATTGTAAGGAGTGGTCAACTCCCTCTTGATCCCTGAATCACTGCATAACTTCTTGAAGTCTCCTGAAGTGAATTCTCCACCATTGTCGGATCTAAAGGTATTGATCTTCTTATTAGTTTTATTTTCTATCAAGGCATTGAATTCCTTAAATTTATCAAACACTTCATCTTTGTTCTTCAAGAAATAAACCCACATCTTCCTAGATAAATCATCAATGAAAGAAACATAATATACATACCCACTCAGAGAACTGGATGACATTGGGCCACATACATCAAAGAGGATAATTTCCAAAATTCCTTTTGCTTTGCTTTTACTACTTGAAAATTCCTTCGTTGTGTTCTTTCCTTTTGCACACCATTTGCAAACACCTTCATGCTTTGACTGGATTTCAAGAAGACCTTCTACTGTTTTATTTTCAATTGGTAGTGTCCTATAGTGTACATGAGCAAGATTTCTATGCAAAAGTTCACTTGGTTCCATGGATTCATGTACCATGGCATGCTCAGGTTGTCCCTTCAATTTGTACAATCCTCCCTCTTGCTCTCCAATCACTACTGCATCATCTATGGTCTTACCTTTTTGCCACATAAGTACTTGGCCATCCACAAATGCAACTCTCATCCCTTTTGCATCCAAAGATGATATGGAGAGAATATTCTTCTTGAGTCTAGGTACATATCGAACATCTTACATCTTTAAATACTTCCGAGAGTCTAACTTGTAGGAGGCTTCACCACTTCCTTTTATAGGGTATTGATAGTCATCCCTAAGTTTCACCTTATGAGGTGACGCATGTCCAGATAGGTCCATAAGAGATTCTTTGAATCCCGTCATATGTTTAGAAGCACCACTATCAATAAGCCAATCATTACACCCATGTGTAACAGTACCTGTGAGAGAAGAGATTAGAACATATTCATCGTCACTTGAAGAGTCTTCACTTTCTACCTTAGTCTTCTTCCTGGGAGGTTGATCATCCTCAGGAGCATGAGCATGATATCTCTTCTTGTTGCTCTTGTTGTTGTTGTTGTTGTTGTTGGAGTTCCTTTTGTTCTTAGGACACTCTAAGGCAAAGTGTCCCTTCTCATTACAAGTGAAGCATCTCATATCTTTCTTCTCTCTTTGATGATGGTGGTGGATTTCGCGGTTAGGACCACGACAGTGGCAGGGGGGCCTGCGGTAGGGGTCACGGTCGAGAGCAGCAACGCTGCATCGTGGGCCACGACTATGAGCGGTGGCACTGCGACGGGGCCGAGAACTGGACCGGGGGCCGTGGGAATGGGGGGCCTCAGTGGTTGGGGCCGCATGCGCGAGTCAGGAAGGAACGATCGAGACCACGTGCAGGGAGTAGTAGGCAGCAATCGGGGCCACGTGTAGGGAATTGAAGGGCACAGTCAGGGTCGTGGCAAGGGTCGGGAGACCTGCGTTGTCAGCCATTACTACAAGTCACAAAAAAGATCCGAATAGTCGTGCCTCAGGTTGCAGCTGTGTGTCGAAAAAGTGTGCTTTTCTGCGCAAAAAACAGGTCCAAGAAATGGCAACCGACCAAAAAAAAGGGTTTTTCAACACGTTAAAGGCCTAAAACTAACTTAAAGAAAACGAAAAATGGAAAAATAAATACTAACAGACCAGAGGTTTAATCAATAGAGTCGCCAATCTGTAGCATGGTTTTTCACCCTCGCTTGTGCAAAAGAGCATGTGCTAAGGATAATGGAATCCTTAGCAGCAGTTTGAAGGAAGGTAAGGAGTTAAATGTAAAGAAAACAATACAAGATTAAGCTAACATATTCGTGGAAAGTAAATCTAAACTATAATGGAAAACATGAAAAGAGTACAAGAAAGAGTAAAATAAATCTTGATTTTTTTTATAAATGCAAACAAGGGTTGGCATAAAGAATTTTTTACCTCAAATATGAGGGAGGTGGAGTTTTTACAGTCATAGGGATCGATGCACTAGTACTACGTGGCTTCCTTCTCTTCTCCAAATGCTCAAAGGTGGGGCCCAATATTGATTGAAAGGGGAGAACGGTAGCTCAAGTGGTTTGGGATAGAGTTCTAGAGTCATTTGAGAAGCATAAGGGTAAGGTCAGTGGCGGATGGTAAATGAGGGGCCTCCATCACCTTTTTATAGATTTTTGGGTGGTGGAGTAAACAACCATGTTTCTGGGTACCAAAATGGTTTAGGTTAGAGGTTTTAGGGTTTTTTTCCCTCTTTTTCTTTCTCTTTTGAATTTTCTTTTGTTTATTCCCTTTTTATTTTGATTTTGGGAACTTTAGACCCCCTTGTTGGGGTTTGTGTTATGTTTTGAAAGAATTGAGTTAATTTGAGGAGGTAGAAAGGAGATTTTTTCCTTTTTAGGTACCCATTTGGACATTTTTAAGGTTCTGGAGGCTAGAATGATAGGGAAAATGGTCAACAAGGTTATGTGTCTAAAGGAATGAACTAGTGAGTAATTTTTTGGTGTTAACAATTCCCAATTTTCATCATACATTGCCATGCTTTAATTATGGCATGGTTCAACTTAGTGAATCATAACAATGCTTACAATGTTCATTGGCAGGGCCTTGGCCTCGCGAGGAACATTTACATAACTACAATTTATATCTTGTATTACATTTACAACAAGAAAGGGGTCACAGAGGGATATTACAAAAAAATTGTTTGGGAGAAAATATGGTGGGTTTTTGAGATTGCTAAGTTTAATACCTCTAGAGTGTTCAAGCATCTCTCCTTTTCATTATCTTGTGTCAATAAGGTAGGGCTTGTCTATCAAGTAGATATTCAAACTTTGTAAGTTATTTGAATGCTATTCTAGGGAAAAGTCTTTTAGTTGAGGAGATACAACCCAATTGAGAGTCTTTATGCTTAATTATATATTTATTCCATTTATAAACATTTTGTTGTTTTATAAATTAATTTGTTTTAGATTTAATTCGTAAAATTTAATAGATTAATGTTATATATATATATATATATATATATATATTTTAACTTAAAATATATTTATTTTTAAATTAAATAAAATTTTAAAATAATTAACTTAAATGAAAATAATTAAATTATTACTATCCTTTTTAAAAGATAAGAGAAGAAAAGTATGAATGGTAGCCACATCACAATTGAGTTGGAAGAAATAGAAATATTTGGATAAAAATTCACAAGTGCCTTAATATTTTAAAATTTAATTAATAAATAACATAAAATTATTATCTTATATCATGATTATGTCTTTTGCCAAGATATTTATTCTTTATATATCATAAACTTTTAAGGAAATAAATAACATAAAATTATTATCTTATATCATGATTATGTCTTTTGCCAAGATATTTATTTTTTATATATCCTAAACTTTTAAGGAAACTAGTGTTGTTATTCATTTTTAACTTTCTCCATAAGAAAATAGAGAAACAATTCTAATCTTTATTAGTAATAGGTGAATAATAAATATCTAAAAAAAATGAAGAAACCATTCTAAATTTTATTAGTTAAAGGAGAATAATAAATATCTAGAAGAAAATGAAGAGATAAAAATAAAAATAAAAATAAAAACACTTAACACAAGTCCAATCATGAGGTTGAATTTGAGTTGGGAGTCATGGCACACATATTAACTAGGATAATTGAATTGATAACTAGGTTATAATATATTCCTTTCCTTCTCCAATAGAGATATTTTCATTATCACACAATATTAAGATACATTTAATTTTGTGTTTCTAATCAATAAAATTTACATAAGATTTATTGATTACTTTTTATTTGATCATTATTCATATAAGCCAAACGAAAGAGAGATGACTTTATCTATAGTTGATGGTTATGTTTTATTTTATTTTACTTAATTGTTTATTATGATTTTTTATAAAGTTGATTTTTTTTATAATTTATGTTTTAAATTTATTAATAATGTAGTTGAAATTTTAAAATAATAAATGATATTTTTTTTAAATGTGAGATTAAATTGCAATTTTGGATAAATTTATATGTATAGGATAAAAGTCTACTATTGAAAACCATAAATCAAGAATGATTATTTACAAACCACAAATTGATTACTTTAAAAGAGAAGGTGCATTCTTGTAATATTATATATATATATATATATATATATATATATAATTTGAAAGCTAATTAAATCAATATAATTTATTATACAACACATTTATTTATATAAAGATTTCAATAGTAAAGAGATATTAATTTTAAGAGTTAAAACATTTTGTCTTTTATATAAAAATTTTATGCTTACGAAAATTTTATTCTTGAATTTGTTGTATAAAAAGACATTTTCCAAATCATAAAATCTAATTTAATAAAAGTGAAATTTAAAAAAAAATTAAAAATAAAATAAAGTTAAAACAAAATTGAATTAATATTTTGTTTAAAGTCAAAATCATATTTTACAATAAGATAGGCAAACAAGCTCATAAATTAAAAATAATTTTTTTTTACCAAAATATATTTCAAATATGTTTCAAGTCTTTCTTAATAAATATGTTAACATGGTTTGCATTGAAAAAAAAAGGATTAATATTAAATGGAAGTCTAACTCAACCATGTCACACCTATGCACTAGTGTATCTTTAGATATAATCTACATTATGTGCTAGTGCACCAAATATTTGTGTAGACACTAATATTTTAGTAAAAAAAAAAATTAAATTAACTTGGTATGTGGCACCTTAGATATATAGAGGGGCATCGACAAGGAATTTTTTTTAAATGAATGATTAATTTATAAAATATCTAAAGTTGCTTTGATGCTTCCATTACACAAGTGTACAAGTGCAACAATAGAATTGAAGCACATCAAACAATGCATTTATGTGGTTGTTTTCCTTGCTATAATATAGTTATATAATAAGATCTATCACGAGGACAATGTAACTTAATAGTCACGACAATGTATTCATAACCTTCGCACCTCACACTACCCATAGATCTTAATTTAATTATAGAATAGATCTTAGTTTTATTACAAAGTTTGTGATTGTTATAAAGTGCATTACATGGGGCAACATATATATGATAGGACATACAACCATGAGTTGGTATAATATTACCACATCATCTTATGGAGAGCGCATTATCAATATCACAATAATCATGTATTTATAAATCAAGTGTCCTTACAAAACCTTCCCACTAGAATATAATAGAATGCTATAAACATGATAACCTCCACCTTACAAAAGAGACTCAAGAATCCTTTGTGTAAGCAAACAGAGAGGGGTAATTCAACATAGCTCCTCTTGACCATATATATCTTACAAGACAATTTTCCTTCTGAGAGGTTCAATGCATCACCTATATCTCTACCATAATCAATAATTATGCCAAAAAAATCTTAATCCATTGAACTTGTCTTATCATTATTATTCACAAAGAACAGAAAAAATATTTTTATAACTTATCATATCATATAAGATCATTACCTTCAATTTGAACTCGAGACCTTCCATTTACAAGTTTTCATCTCAATTACTCATTACCAATTACTTTACACTTTACATAAATTTTATTTATGATTATTATAAAATTTAATATTAAAAATATATATAAATAAATTAAAAAAAAAGTATTTTAAAATTTAAATTCTATTTCATTAAATTTAAATTTTTAAATATCTTAAAATTTATTTTAAGTACCATTAACCTAACATAAAAATAGACAAAATATCAATTAAAAACAAGATTCAAATCAAATCATAACTCACAAACAAGTAACTACCAAACAATCGAGTCCAATGTAATCTAACCATGAAAAATAAAATCTAATCATAACTAACCAAGACCCTTGAAATTGGGAACTCCACGTTATTTCAAAACACTCTCTCGAACCTCAAATTTAAATTGTAAACATCTATCAAAACATCTACACCATGAGCGGTAGCGTTTACTCCGCCTTGCAAAAGCAAATGGAGCGTTGTCCATGGAGATTAAATGTAATTTTTAGATAACATTCGATTGTTTATGTTTTTGGAAAAAATTAAATTAAAAGATATTTTAAAATAAAAATCATATTTTATAATAATTTATGATAACATTTGATTATTTATGTGTTTGGAAAAAATTAAATTAAAAGATATTTTAAAATAAAAATCATATTTTATAATAATTTATGATAACATTTGATTATTTAAGTGTTTGGAAAAAATTAAATTAAAAAATATTTTAAAATAAAAATCATATTTTATAATAATTTTAAAAATCAAATTTAATTAAGAATTTTATTTGATAAAAACAATTAAAATATAGATGTTTAAAATAAATATACATAAAATCTAATTATAACCTAAACAAAAATCAAACCATAACTGACAAACAATCCAATGAAATGTAATCAACAATATGGAAACTCCAAACTCCACGTTATTTCAAAAGGAAACTCCACTATGCGTTTACTCCGAGTTGCATCATTATTAAATCACAAAAGCATCGTAATTAAATAAACTTGTTATTGAGATTTGGAAGCTTAAGATATTCGGGTTTTGTTATTGAGTGAGGTAGCACTCCCCTCGCAGCTAACAGAACAAACTTGGCCGATGAGATCTGATGGAGCGGGCCGAGATGGAGAGGGCCGAGACGAAGATCGCCTCAGCTATATCTGAAACTACTGCGAAGCTTGAGCTGATGCCCAAATGCGCGAGCGTCGGAGGTAAAATATCAAAGGAAATGTTAGGATTCCGACTCCCCTTGAACAGGTCGGTCGATTTCGGATTCTTTTTGTTTTGTGTTTCAACTCGGTTGATTGGGGTTGACATGCTTGTATGATTTCCTTGCAGATGGATGGATATTACGAGAGGCCACCTGGAATTGCCCTCCTATGGGCGGTGTGTACTTGCCTACTGACAGGTAAAATTAATGCTCCAATGAAATTTATACTGCCCAGCTCCCTTCCTCGTTTTCTCTCGATAAATTACTAGAGTCTGGCTGTCATGCTTTTACTTCTTATTATCTCCGTGCTCATTGTCCTTAATTACCGGCTAGCAAGGTTCGTAGATCACAGGGTGCCAGGTACGATTTCCATTATATGAAAGGCTTAGACTATAGATTTCAATGGCCGCGATTGTAATCCGTTTGTTTAAATGCTTTGCAGAAACAAAAGCTTCGGAATGACCTTCGGCATATTTTATGTGGGTAAGCAGGTTTTGGAATCCTCTACAATGCTGCAAACTCTTTTGCTTAGTAATTTGACTAATCCTATACAATTGCAGAAACAGTCTAGGCAGAAAATTCGCCTCGGATACGCTTCCTCCGTTCAAATTCTTAACCCTTGTGATGGCCGCAGCGTTAGGTACAGATTCTTTTCTACATATATCTCATTATGCCTTGCTGGTAAGAGAATTACCCTCAGTAGTTCATCCATCCATATACATAATGTCTCCTTTAATTTCTATTCTAAATTACGGTGAATAAATTTATTGTTAGCGAATAACATAGTTTCTCTTTTATTCTGTCCATACATACAATTGCAGAAACAGTCTATTTCAGAAATTTTGCCCAAATGCGCGAGTCGCCTTGTGATTCGCCTTCAAATCACCTCAAATCTCTTCCTGATTCTGGTCATGAAGGTTAATCGTTACTATTTCTGAGAGCATACCGATATTTTTATTTTGTGTTGCTATTTTGATGAGTTGTTATGTAACAATTTTTTTTTTTAATTATGCGAAAAATTTATACACGTTACAATAACAAACATTTTATTTGTCTCCCAAACTTTAGAGAACCGCATAAGAAGAACATATATTAACATTGGTTTTCGGTATGGAATTTGTGCTGGAAGGCATTTTGTTTTGTTGTTGATTTCTTGACTGGAGTTTGCATCGATATGGATCAGGTTCGGCGACCTCTGCAGTGAAGATTGACCCTGTAACTATTTATTATTCTATTTAAATAATTGCTTGTTTCTGTGCTAACTGGTATGGACAGCCTCTCTATGGTAGAGAGTCGAGCCATGAACTTTCCCGGAGATTGATTCGACAGTCTCTTTGGAGAGGACCATCCTTAATCGTTACTATTCCGGAGAGCATACTAAATTGCCGCTAGGTTTAGGTCTTTTTCTTAGGTTGAATTTCTTAATCGTTGTTGGGTTTTGGATATGGACATGAAGTACAGTTGTATGATATGAATCCAACGGCGCGTTGGAAAAGCGAAGTGGAGGGTGATATGAATCTAACTTCACTTCCTGAAGCCGAACGAAGTGGGTGATTAGTAATCGACGTGGGTGAACGATGCGAGGACTTCAAAATTTTAAGAACAACGAGTGGGTGACTTTGTTTCTACTTTCCTAACACGCTTATCATCCACATCCGCCAAGAGGGTATGTTTGTTTCTCTTTTATCAATGTGGTAAAAAATGGTGTTCGACTTCTGAGATTTCTGTAGTGAACTGATACTAACTGTCATTTGTTCGATTTCTGTGGTAAAAAATGGTGTTCAATTTCTGATTTCTCTAGTGATTTGATGTTCATTCCTTTGCATTTGAATGGATAGCAATACTAAAGAGTTTCTGGGGCTAATCAGAGTCTCAACTATGTTCGATGTATTGTTTAGAAACAAGGTTATGTGGTCGAAACAGTTATTCCATTACAAATCGACAGTCGAGAGGAGGGTTTTGTCTTCAACATCGTTACCAAGTAAATTAAAAAAATCTATATCCATGTTATATTTCTCGGTTTAGAATGAAGGGTTGTTCGCTTCGTTTCAGGATTGAATTCATATAAAATTTCCAGGAGAGAGGATTCGTGATAAGGTAATGGTCGACCTCATTACGAAAGCTGGATTAGTAGTCAAAACTCAGGTTGTTATATTGTTTGAAAAAAAGCCTGGATTTTAGATATGTTATTCTGTTTGTTGATTTTGTAAAGTAATTAATCTGTATTTTAATGACATTGTGATTGGGTATTTTAATATGTATGAGAAAGTTTGGCTATGTGGCTGACATTCTGATACTATTCTAGGCATATGTGGTGTGGTGAGGTCCGGTTTTTAGGTATCTTCATATTTTTGTATATAGCAAATGTTTAGCACTGTAATAACGGTTTTATTTTCATTTTAGATATGGTATTTTTGAGTGATTTATCATATATAATTTTTTCATTTTTTTATTTTTATTTTTTAAATATATTTATTTGAAATAATTTTAAGATTTATTATATGTATAGGGTTTTATTTTGCATTAGTAATAATCAGTATTTTTTTTATATGGTTAGATGATCCTACAGGAAAATGTACTTACCCAATTTCATGTTGGATGACTGAAACCTAAAAGTAACTTACATAATTAATGATTTAGTCTAAATGATTAATAAAATAAAATTGAAGAATCATAAACTCAAATTATTAGATTATTTTGTTGGAACAATTGTATTTTACATAACTCTGTACCAGAAAACACATTAATGTTATTGACTTTCATATATGTTATTAGTTTGTTGTGCGTTTGCAGTAATTAAATCGTACCTGTTCAATATGTATGAGAACGCCTTGAATGAGATCGTGGATGACATCATGATTCTATAAAGGCATAAGTTGCCATCATATATATCGTGAGTTTTGGTTTCTAGGTATGTTCATATTTTGTTCATACCAAATTTTGGCAGTGTAATAATAATTTTATTTTCATTTTTGATAAGAGCCGAAGATAGATGATAGGTGATATGTCTAAGTTAGATTGGTGATATTTTCGGTCCATTACTTGGTATGTATAAAATTGTAAGAGTTGTAGCAGTAGAGTTCTTTCATGTTCTGAATAAAGTTAAATAAATTATTTTTATTTCAATTTTAGAATGGTATGGAAAATTGCAAGAGTTTACGGTTATTTCGATTTCAGAGTGAATGGCATTTCAATAGAGTGATAATTCCAGATAAAGCTAGTTTGCATTTCATTTTTTCAACATTTTTTTGTTATTGATTTTGACACATTTATAATTCGAAATAAATTCTAATTTAAAATCTATTAAAAAAAAGGGGTTTCTCTATTGAAGAGACAGTGGATGTTTTAATTTCAACCTATGAACTTCCTTATTTCTTCACAAGGTTGCCCTAGGTTTATTTGTTTTCTTGGGTGGTTTATATCATTTATATGTAATGAGAATGGAACAGACCTTGATTCTTGTTCAATCTTTGTTTGCAGCTCAATCAGTGGTTGCGAAGATGAAATGACAGCCAACCGGAGAAACAGAATCCAAAGAAACGAGATTAATTGAATCAGGTAGATACACACCTTTTCAAGATCTCTATTAAATGTTTAATGCATACAAAGTAGCTAACCTTTGGGCTATATTGCTCTACTTATTGCCCAGTCTTTTATTGAACTAGCTCTGGCTAGTTATTAAAACTAGCTTTAACTTATTGTTGAAATTAATTAGAAATCTATTTAACTTACATTAGTTTTATTGTTGAAATTATTTAGAAATCTATTTAACTTACATTATTAAAACTAGTTAGAAATCTATTTGGCTCAAATTTCACTAGATGACTAAGTTACCCTTCTAGAGGTTCACATCGGCCAGCTATAGTGTACGGTCCACTTTTTCTAGGAGAGATTTTTTCGACAGGATTCTTCTTCGATGTGCATGACCCTTCAGCAGCCGCACCACAGAACAGTGGGTAGGTTTCTTGTTCCAAGTTAAGACAACTTTCGTTTCTTCTTACTCATATTCGTAGACATGTTGTGCCATCCCAATCCTTGCTATCTGCTTACTCCTATTCGTTGCAGGTTGTCGCTTTGAGTCTTTTTGCATGGAAGAAAATATTGCTCTCTATTAAGAAAATGAGATTTATTGAAAGAGCAAAACATGGCGCTGTTAAAAGAGCCAAAAATGGTGCTGTTATACACTTATATTCAAACTAAAGTTCCTTATAACAATATCCATGAAGATTGTAATTGTTTAACCTCGCAAGATTCAAACTAGTTACGAAACTAAATTTTCCTAGACAAAATCTCTAATACAGTTTTCCCTTACGAATCTCCACACAAAATAGTATCTTGTCGGTGAGCTTTTTTGTTCATCCAGTCATTTATCTTTCTTCCTTACGAATTTTCATGACCTTCCACAAGGATGACAGAGAGTGCATCAGGTAGTTTGTTAGGTAAAGCTAGTGATAATATTTATGATTTCTGCCATTATAATTTCAGGGAGTTGATTATTACATTGATCATGGTCGATAAGCGTTCTTCCTGTATTTTCAGGTAGTTTGTTAGGTAAAGGTAGTGATAATATTTATGATTTCTACCATTATAATTTCAAGGAGTTGATTATTACATTGATCAAGGTCGATAAGCGTTCTTCCTGTATTTTTTTGTATTAGCCATTCGAAATAATGAATTCCCCAAGCTACTGCTGAATGCTGTGAGCACTTTTGGAAAGATGACCTCTTCTTCAAAAACCTCCTCGAACATATTTACCCTTGCATTAATGAACTAGGGACAGTTTTCTTTTCGCATCTATTTGCCCCACTTTATATGGTAACCCATCTTCTAATGTTCCAGAGAAGTATCTCAATTTTATTCCTATATGCTCGGTAGCCGGCATTCGGAACCTTCGATCCCATCTTCATCTAGCCCTTTTCACAATATTTTTAATCGCCAGGAAAGGAGAAATAAAATGATATATCATGTCTTGTGTTTCGATATGCCAACGCGCCCAATGTGCCCAATGGATACGCGTTTGATGTTTGTCTTTTCCCTTGGAATACTTCTGCTCGTTTGATGTGCAAGTACGGTCTGCATACACGTCATCGAATATGATGGGCGACCATTGTTTGATGTTCCAACGCACGTTTGGTTTTGTAAACGTTCAACTATTCGCTTTCTCTATGCTGCCACTGTGCATGCATTTCTTCCATTGCCCTACCCGTTATCTGCAGTGTGCTTTCTCACCCTCTGCCCCTTATCACGCTGGGTGCCAAACCTTGGTGTTGACTAGTTTTTGGTTTGTTGTATATATTCCCCATATTCTGTCTTTTTCTTTGGCTGAAACTTGTTTTCCATTCTGAAACTTGGTTTGTGGGGCTTTTAGAAGAGTTGAATACCTTTTCCCTTTATTAATGAGAAATAGCTTTAAGACTTTGACAAAGGAAGTAGTATTTTTGGGACATTAAAACGGCTAGCTCCTTTCATGTTAACCTGCGCACATGCTGCTGAAATGGGCGCTCTGAGCGGGCTTCAAGCGTGCCCAGAGGTCCTCTCACAGGGTTTACGGAAAATACCGACAACAATCAAATTCAGAATTGATATCCAATAAAAACATTACACATAATTTAAAATTAAAATTTGATTTCATGTCAACGTAGTTTCTGCTCAGTACTTCATTGCAGCGCTACACGGCTTTGGCCTCAATTACGCCACTTCAAGTGGGCTACAGCGCGGGCCCTCTTCGCTCCATGTGCGAAGTCTATGTGCTAATAAGCACCGGATGCAAGACAATGTGCAACAGATATCAAATCTAGCCCACACGCAACCAAAACGTAATGTGATGCCACCTCTAAACCCTAAGGCTTTTCGCAACCTATATATGCAAAACCAATAGGAGGGGAGAGATTTAGACTTTAGTAATTTTTAAAATGCAATAGGAGCCGAGAGATCTAGACTTTAGAATTTTTTTTACAAAATTACGTCATAATTACATATATATTATTTTTATTATTAAAATCAAATCATTGAATTTTTTTTGCTTTTCCAAAAACAAAATTTAGATAAGATTTGGAAAACTAAATCAAGTTGTCAAAACTAAATCAAGTTTCATTATCTGGTTAGTTAGAAAATAAATTGAATTGGTACATTTAATATTCATGGTTACAAAAAGGTTTGCACTAGGCTTTTTATAGGTACCCCATAAAATACACGATCTATAAATCTTAATAAAAAATCATCTAGGCTTTTTATTGGTACCTCATAAAATACACAATTTATAAATCTTAATAAAAAATCATCTTGTAAGGATAAAAAATAATCTTGTAGGGAGTTGTTGGGATGGATTGTGAGCATTTTTGTTTATTTATTGTTATTTTTTTTCTAATGGAAACTTAGATTTTTCCATGTATTTTGTATAATTTAGTTGGATTGAATATCTTATATCCTCAACTTGAATATAAATTTATTAAAAAAATTAATCCATTTTCTAATCACATTATTAGTTTATGTTTTTGCAAGTGAATTATCTCATTATATTACAAGTAGGTAGGTACATGTTCATTCTAGTGAAAAAAATTGGTTATTCCATGTCCACTCTAGAGGGAAAAGATAACAACTAGACAGGTCCATGTCATGTATTTTTTAAATATGAATTTAAGATATCAATATTTCTCCATTTTGTATTTTAAATTTATAACCTATGTAACTTTGAATGTTATTTGTGTATAGGTGTTCACATTTTGTATCTCTTTTATTTATCCAAAGATACTAATCATTTATCTAATTTTAGAAATAACACTTTTAATTACCAATAGGTTAGTAATTTGGTTTGATATATGTTAATAACTAAATTTGTTTAAAAATTTTGTTAGTAATTGATTTTGCAAAATATTAGTAATTGAGTTGCATTGTAATTCTTTTCTTATGCACATTTTATGGTATGATAAGGTATTAATTATTTTCATTGAGTTTGGAAAATATTAATAATTGAAATTTATTAAAATTGGTTTTATATATATTTTATGATATGATACTATATTGATTATTTTGTTGTGGTTGTTGAAATATTTTAGAGTGTTGTTAAATTATAATTGTTATCTTGTTTACTTTAATGATGGTAAAACAAAATTTAAATGTTTTTTTAATAGTTAATGATATCTTTCTTTTATATATAAAAGTTTAGTTAGAAGATTTAAATTAGAATAAGATTGTAGAAAATATTTTGTATGGATATTAAATTCTATATTTTTCTTATATTGTTTGCATTAGTATGTTGACCATAGGGTTTCTATTAAAGTCATGTCTAGAGTGTTTTCAAAGGACCATTTTGGGAAATTGCCTGGAAACAATTTCCTAACTCGGTATCTTGACACATGTGCCTTTTGTTGTAGCTGGGAACTGGGACGTCGTTGCGCTAGTAATAGGTGGAGGGAGGTAACTCCCAGAGAAGCCCTCCCAGTACGCCCCAAGTTGGGTGGTCGACCATGTATACACAAGGTTTTTGAAGTGGTCTAACGAGGGACCCCCCTTTGTTGACACTCTATTCATGCAACCTAGGAGTTAGGATCTATTTCCTTGGTAATTATAACATACACTATACATTATAACCCTTATCTACTTTAACCCCTATTACACATAACTCCTCAAAACCATAGCTACTTTAGCCACTATATCATCCCCCCTACCACACTTACCACCCCACATCTCTCAAAATCTCTCTCTCTCTCTCTCTAACACACACACACACACACCCTTTCTCCTCACATTCCCATTAAATCCCCCCCTCTCCCTAACTTTACCAACCCCTTCTGTCGCTCTAGCCCTTACAATGTTCTCTCCCTAATTGTTACCAACCTCCTTCTCTCTCTCTCTCACCCATCATTTTATCCCATACCATTAACCCCCCTCCTCTCTCTCTCTCTCTCTACCTACACCTAACACAAACCCCTTTCTCTCTCCCCCAATATCCTAACACTAAACCCCTCTCTCTCCCTCACTCTCACTATATGTAAACCCCACAATCTCTTTCCCTTCATTCCCCTACTACTCTTCCTACCCATAAAAATCCCCTCCACCCCCCTCTCTTTCTCCCACTCCCCATACCCCTAAATATCTCTCTCTCACTCTCTTTATCCTAGACCCCATTCTCCTACAACTTACCACCCCCCATCTCTCTCTCTCTCTCTCTCTACTCCTCCACTTACCCTTAAACCCCAACCCTCTCTCCTTCTCTCCGAACCACCATCCTCTCTCTCTCTCCCCTCCTCTCCCTAACACTTTCTGACTCTCAGACCCCCTACCTCTAGCACCCCCTCCACCTCCCTTGCCCCCCTCCTCTCACCTCTTCCCACTGAACCTTATTTACCCTCTCTCTCACTCTCTCTCTCCCCTACTCCTCCACCTAAACCTAAACCCCACCCCCGTCTCTCTCCTCCAACCCCCTAACACCCCCTATCTCGCACTCTAACTACATGTAACCCCCAATTATCTCTCCCTAACCCCACTCCTACTCTCCCTACCCATAACCACCCCCTCCAAAGACCCCTCTCCCTCTCTCTCTCTCTCTCTCTCTCTCTCTCTCTCTCTGTCCTTGTCTTCACTTACCCCACTCATAATTTTTCTAATTCACCCCCCTAACCTCCTCTCTCCCCTTACAACTAAACCCCCCGCCCTTTCTCTCTCTCACACACACACAGATGCACACACACATACCTATGTTCTTCCACCTACCCCTAACCCCGACCCTCTCTCCCTCTGAAACCCTCAAAACCATATTTCCCATTATTCACTCTCTCTCACACACACACACACACCTACTCCTCCACCTAACACTAATCTCTCTCCTCCTCTATCTCTCTCCACTCCTCTCCCTAAGCATTCCTAATTCCCTCTCACTCTCAAATCACCTATTATTCTTCCTACCTATATCACCCCATCCTCTTCTCTCTCCCTCTCTATCTCTCTCTCTCTCCTTGATAACCCCTTCTCCAACTCTCTCTCTACCCTACTCCACCTACACAAAATCCCAAACCCTCTCTCTCTAACCCAACCACCTAACACCTACCCTCTCTCATAAACACTCTCACTACCCCTAACCCACCCTCTCTCTCTCCCTTACCCCACTCATACTTTCCCTAAGCCTCCATCTCTCCCTCTATCCAACTCCCCATCCCCTTAAACCCTTGTCTCCCTTACCATAACCCCCTCCTCTCTGTCTCTCTCTTTCTCTCTCTGCCCCCCTAACCCTAACTAAACTCCTCTCTTATGCTCACTCTCCCTTATTCCTTCAAATACACCTAACCCCCACATCTCTCACTCTCTCCCCCAGCCTGTAATACCCCCTCTATGTCTCTAAATATAACTAAAGAAAACCCCCATTATCTCTCTCCAATACCCCTATTAATTTCCCTACCATAAACATGCCCTTTGAACCTCTCTCAGTCTCTTGTTCTTGATGCCCCAATCCTGTGAACCCTCTACATATTTCTTTCCTATCCCCCCTCCCCCTATCACTAACAACACCCCCCCCGCTCTCTCTCTCTCTCACCCAACCCTCTCCTTCTCTCCCAAATCCCAAACACCCCCTCATTGCTCACCTACCACATTATCTCTATCTATCACCCCATTTCCTTGCTTTACCATTAACCCTTCTCCTCTCCCTAACCCTTAACAACCCCATTTCTCCCTCTCCTTTCCATAACCCTTACCAACCACATATCTCCCTCTCCTCTCCCTAACCCTTACCAACATCCTCTCTCTCTCTCTCTCTCTCTCTCTCTCTCTCTCACACACACACACACACACACATCTCCTTCTCCCTTTAACACTAAAACCACTCATATATCTCTATCTCTCCACTCCTCTCTCTAACCATTACTAACTCGATTTCTCACTCTATTACCCCCTCCTCTTCCCCTACCTATAATACCCCGTACTCTCTCTCTCTCTCTCACACACTCTCTCTCTACTCTACTCCACCTATACCTGAACTCCACCCATCCCACTCTCCCCCGACTCCCTAATGATCCACCCTCTCTCTCATACACTATCACTATCCTTAAGATCCCATCACTCTCGATAACCCCTCGCATACTCTCCAAAATATCCCCTCTCTCTATATACCCCCACCCTTTATCCCCCCTTCTCTCTAAATTCCCTTGAGATAGATCCCCTCAACCCACCCCAATTTCAATATCTTTCTCTACCCAAAATCCCTTGCCCACCATACAACTAATCAACCAAACCCTCCTGATATTGCACTACCCTTCTCTCTCTCTCTACTCCAGCGCTTATAATGAACCCCACTTGTCAAATGTTCAAACACCTCCATGTTCTCTCTCTCTCTCTCTCTCTCTCTCACACACACACACACACTGACACACACACATATAATCCTAACCACACCACTAAATCCCACCATCTCTCTCTATCTGTCTAACCGCATTTGTACTCTACCTAATCCTCCTCTCTCTCTCTTACTCATCCTCTCCCTAACCACCTCTCTCTCTCTCTCTCTCTCTCTCTCTCTCTCTCTCTCTCTCTCTCTCTCTCTCTCTCTCTCTCTCTCTCCTAATCCCCCTACCATTACAACTTACAACCAAATCCTCTCTCTCCCTTATACCCCCCTAACATGTCCAATTCTCTCACTCTCAAATAAACATAAAAACACCCCTACTCCTCCCCTTACCACAAAACCCCCTCACCTCTCTCTCCCTCTATATATCACTAATGGTAACCCTCTCTCTCACACTACACCACCCTACTCACACTATCTTTAACCCCCTCCTCTCTCTCTTTCATTCTCGCTCTCTTCCTCCCAAACTTTGTCTCTCAACCATTATCCCTCACCCTTACTAACCCCCTCTCTCACTCTATCTCTCTCCTAATCCTCCACCTACACCTAACCCCAACCCCTCTAGCTCTATCTCCCTAAACCCACCAACACACCCTTGTCCCTATCACACTCTCACAATAGCCAATCCCTCTCTCTCTCCCTAACACCTCTCCTACTCTACCTACCCATAACCATTGCTTCCTCCCCTCTCCCTTTGCCTTTCCTACTCCCCCTACACCAAACCCCCCTACCACCCCACTCTCTCTCCCCTAACCCCCCTCCACTATCACTTACTCCACCATCTCTCTCTCTCTCTCTCTCTCTCTCTTCTTCCCCCAACAAACACTCTCGTTTCAATATTTTTATCCCTTACCACCCCCCTCTCTCACTCTCTCACCATTGTACTCCTCACTATACCTTTAACTCCCCCCTCTCTCTATTCCTTATTTTAGAAAACCCTAACTAACAACCTCTCTCACTTTCTCTGTAACTTATTCCTCCACATATGCCTAACCCCCACCCCTCACTCTCTCCATGAACACCCTAGCACTGCTTCTCTCTCTCACACACATTCTCACTATCCCTAACCCACCACTACCTCCCCCTAACCTACCTCATACTCTCTCTAGACATAAAAACCCCTATTCCTCTCTCTCTTTATCTCTTCTACTCCACTTACACCTAATCCCCCCTCTCTCTCTCCTAATCCCCCTCCCTTAAAAATTACCACCCCCAATATCTCTCTCTCTCCCTACCCCCAAATTATCACCCCAATTTTCACTAACTTCCCTAATATTCCCTAATTCCCTACCTCTATCCCCCCACCAAGATATCTATCTCTTTCTCTGCTAGAACCCCCATCCTCCTGCTATCCCTAATCATCCACACCCTTCCCCATTCAATCCCAAACTCCCTCTCTCTCTCTCTCTCACACACACACAGACACATCACTCTACTCCACCAGTTAAACCTAACCCCCACCCTCTCTCTCAATCACCTCTTCCCCCTAATTGTTATCAACCCCTACTCACTCTCTCTCTCTCTCCCATACTCCTCCACCTAAAACTAATCCACACAGCTCTTTTAATCCTCCAAAACCCTAAAACTGCCCTCTCTAATTCTTAGTACCCCTAACCCACCACTCTCTCTACTTAAACCCCCTCATACTTTCCCTATTCATAACCACCCCTACCACCACCTCTCTCTCCCTCCAATACTTCCTCGACCCCTAACCCTATATCCCCCTCTCTCACTCTCTCTCCCCCCTCATTCTGCATATTGTACCACATAATACCCCCCATCTCTCTCTCTCTCTCTCTCTCTCTCTCTCTCTCTCTACCCCCACCTTATACCCACCCTGCTCTTTCTCCCCCACCCCTCTCCTCCACTCTACACTTAATCACCCATACCCTCCCATCCTTGATCCTGATTCTCTCTCGCTCTCTCTCTCTCTCTCACACACACACACACACACTCTCTATCATCCCTATACTCCTCCACCTACCCCTAACCCCCACCACTCTCTCTTTCCCAACCCCTTAACACCCAACTTCCCCAACCCCCTCTCTCTCTCTCTCTCTCGCACACACAAACCTACTCCTCCGCTACAACTAACCTCCCTCCTCTCTCCCTCTCTCAAATCATCTCCCTAACCCTTAGTATCCCCTCTCTCTATGCCTCTCTTAATAATCCTTACCTTACAACTTAACACCCACCCCTCTCTCTCTCCTCTAACCCCCAATAACCCCCCCACACTCCTCTCATCTCTCTTTCTCTCTCTCTCTATATCCCTTACTTACCCCCTAGCTCACTCTTTCACCATTCTACTCATCACATTACCTTTAAGCTCATTTCCTCCCTCTGTCTCTCTACCATATTCCCCCTTACCCATATTAATTACCTCTCTTGCTTTCTCTATTACAAATTCTGCCACATAAACCTAAGCCTAAACCCTCACTCTCTCAACCAAACACCTAACACCCCCCCACTTACTCACACACTCTCACTGCCTCTAATCTCACACTCTTTCTTCCTAACCCCATCCATGTCTCTCTCTCTCTCTCTCTCTCCTACTCCCCCTACTGCTAACCCTCTCTCCCTCTCTCCTAATCACCATACCCCCATAACTTACCACCCTCATATCTCTCCCAAGTCCCTCACCCTCTTCTTCCACGCTATGCCTCAATTCTCTCTAATATCCATACTATTCCCTGAGACCCTACCCCCCTCCCCTTATCACAATCTCCATCTGTTTCTCTCCTGCAACATCACTCTTCCTCCCTAGACCTAATCACCCGCATCCTCCTCGCATTGCTCTCTCTCTCTCTCTCTCTCTCTTAGACAGACTCACACAAAAACACACCCCTTTACTCCTCCACCTACCCCCACACCTATGCCTCTCTCGCCACCACCTAACACCTCCACATCGCCCATTATCTATATTTCTCTCTCACACACCCTCATATCCCACTCCTCCCCCTCTCTCTCCTTTACTCTCCCTAGCCCTTACTAACCTCACCCTTCTCTCTCTCACACACACCCCTATCCTTCCACTCCTCCCCCTCTTTATCTCTATCCCCCTATTCCTCAAAACCCTTACCAATCCCCTCCCTCATTATGTTTACCCAACTCCTTCAACTATGTCTAACCCCCACACCTCTATCTCTTCTCTAACCCCCTAACACCTGCCTTCCATTCAAACACTCTGAGTAGTCCTAACCCCTCCTCTCTTCCCCTAACCCTTAATAAATGCCTATGTCACTCTTTCTCTACTTTACTCCTCAAACTACACCTAAATTCCAAACCTCTCTCCCTAATCTATGCCTCTAATACCTCCCTATTTCTCTCACTCCCACTACCCCTAAATTTCCCTCTCTATCCCTAACCCCACTCATACACTCCCTAAGCCCCCTCCCCTATCTCTTGAATTCCCCTCTCCCTGTAACTGTGTGTGTGTGTGTGTGTGTGTCCCTCCTAGTTACCCTCACATTACCACTTAATACCAACCCTTATCTATCCCCACGAAACCCCTAACACCATCAATTTTCTATCTCTCGCTCACATGGCCCTACTCTTCCCTTTTAAACGAACCCCCCCTCTCTCCCTCTCTCTCTCCCTATAACCCTTATCCCCTCCCTCACTCTCTAGCCACCCTACTCCTCCCCCTATGTTTAAACCTCCTCCTCCCCCCCACCTCTCTCTCTCTCTCTCTCTCTTCACCTATTCCCCCTAACCCTTATTATGCTCATCCCTCACTCTATCAATCTCTCCCCCACTCCACCTACACTTAATCCCCAACACTCTCTCTCTCTTCGACCCTAAAAAGATATAAGCCCCTTGCTCTCTCTCCCTAACCCCCTTCATACTCTCCCTACTAATAAACAACCTCTCTTCCCCTCTCCCTCTTTCTCTCACCTACCCCTACAACTAAACTCCCCCACTCTCTCTATTTCTCTCTCCTAATTTCCCACCCCTATCACTTACTCCCCAATCTCTCTCTCTCTCTCTCTATATATATATATATATATATATATTCCCCCGTCCTATACCCCGAATTCTCTCTAACTTCCCTAATATTCCATACATCCATCCACACCATCCCCACATCTTGACCTGTACCTCTTTCCCTCCACCATACCCCCTCCTATCTCTACCCCTAATTGCCCACACCTTCCCCTAGTCACCCGTTGACTCTCTCTTTCTCTCTCTTTCTATCTCTCTCTCTCTCACACACATAGATATCCCTCTACTCATCAACCTACCCACTACCCCCCTTCCCCCTCTCTCCCCCAACCCACTACAACATCCCTCCCACCCTCATTCACTCACTCACTCACTCTCTCTCACACACACACACACATGCCCACCTACCCCTACCACTACCACTAGCACATCTCCTCTCTCTATCACTCTCTCCCACCTTCTCTAACTAACCATTACTAAACCCCCTATCTAACTCTTTGACCCCCATATTCCTCCACCTAGCTCCAACATCACTCATCTCCCTCTCTCTCTCTCTCTCTCTCTCTATCTCTGTCTCTCCCAACCCTCACATTCTCTCCCAACCCCCAAACACCCCCTCACTTCCCACCTTCCATACTATCTCTCTTTTTCACCCCATTTCCTTGCTTTACCATTAACCCTCCTCCTCTTCCTAACGCTTAACAACCCCATCTCTCCCTCTCCTCTCCATAACCCTTAACAACCCAATCTCTCCCTCTCCTCTCCATAACCATTAACAACCCCATCTCTCCCTCTCCTATCCCTAACCCTTACCAACATCCCCCCTCTCTCTCTCTCTCTCTCACACACACACACACCTCCTTCTCCCCTTAACACTAAAACCATTCAAATATTTCTCTCTCTCCATTCCTCTCTCTAACTTGGTTTATGACTCTATCACCCCCTCCTCTTCCCCTACCTATAATACCCCATCCTCTGTGTGTGTGTGTGTGTGTGTGTCTCCCTATCCTCCCCTGGCCATTGTTGACCCACTCTCTCACTCTCTCTCTAGTCTACTCCATCTATACCTAAACTCCACCCCTCCCTCTCTCCCCCAACCCCCTAATGATCAACCCTCTCTCTCATACACTATCACTACCCTTAAGACCCCATCACTCTCCATAACCCATCTCATACTCTCCAAAATATCCATTCTCTCTATATACCCCCACCCTTTACCCGCCATTCTCTCTAAATTCCCTTAACATCTATCTTCTCCACCCACCCCAATTTCTATATCTTTCTCTACCCAAAATCCCTTACCCACCAGACCACTAATCAACCACATCCTCCACATATTGCACCCCCCTTCTCTCTCTCTCTCTACTCCACCACTTATAATGAACCCCACTCCTCTCCCTCTCCTCCAACCTTCAAACACCTCCATGTTCTCTCTATTTCCTTTATCTCTCTCTCTCTCTCTCACACACACACACATCTACTCCTCCCCACACCACTAAATCCCATCATCTCTCTCTATATATCTCTCTGTCTAACTGCATTTGTACTCTACCTAATCCTCCTTTCTCTCTCCTACTCATCCTTACCCCTAACCACCTCTCTCTATCTCTCTCCCTCTCCCTCTCTCTCTCTCCTCTCTCTCTCTCTCCTAGTACCCCTACCATTACAAATTACAACCAAATCCTTTCTCTCCCCCATAACCCCCTAACATGTCCAATTATCTCACTCTCAAACAAACAGACAAACAAGCCTACTCCTCCCCTTACAACTAAACCTAGTCATCTCTCTCTCCCTCTATCTCTCTCTAATCACAACCCTCTCTCTCACCCTACACCACCCCACTCTCTCTCCCCTAACCCCCATCCACTATCACTTACTACCGCATATATCTCTTACTCACTAACTCTCTCTCTCTCTCTCTCTCTTCTTCCCCCCCACAAACACTCTTATTTCAATCTTTTTATCCCTTACTAACCCCCTCTCTCATTCTCTCACCATTGTACTCCTCACCATACATTTAACTCCCCACCTCTTTCTCTCTCTTCCTTATTCTAGCAAACCCCTACTAACCATCTCTCTCACTTTCTATGTAACTTATTCCTCCACATATGCCTAACCCCTACTAACCTACCTCCTACTCTCCCTAGCCATAAAACACCATATTCATCTCTCAATTTCTCTCTCTTACCCCCCTATCTCTCTCCTAATCCCCCTCCTTTACAACTTACCACCCCATATATCTCTCGCTCTCTCTACCCCCAACCTATAACCGCCATTTCAACTAGCTTACCTAATACTCCCTAATCCCCTACCCCTTTTTCCCCACAAAGATATCTATCTCTTTCTCTCCTAGAACTGCCATCTTCCTGCTATCCCTAATCACCGACAGCCTTCCCCCTTCAATCCCCAACTCTCTCTCTCTCTCTCTCTCACACACACACCATTCTACTCCTCCATTTACCCCTAATACCCAACCTATCTCTCCATCACTTATTCCCCCTAAACCTTATCAACTCGCATTCACTCTTTGCCCCTCTCCCATACTCCTCCACTTAAAGCTAATCCAAACCTGTCTCTTAATCCCCCAACCTCATAAAACCCCCCTCTCTCATTATAACTACCCCTAACCCACCACTCTCTCTACTTAAACCCCCTCGTACTTTCCCTATGCATAACCACCCCCACGACCTCCTCTCTCTCCCTCGAATACTCCCCCCACCCCTAACCCTATATCCCCCTCTCTCACTCTCTCTCCCCCCTAATTATGCATCTCGTACCACATAATACTCCCAATCTCCCTCTCTCCCTCTCTCTCTCTCTACCCCCAACCTATACCCACCCTTCTCTTTCTCCCCCATCCCCACTCCTCCACCCTATGCCTAATCACCCACACCCTCCCCTCCTTGATCCTAATTCTCTCTCGTTGTCTCCCTCTCTCTCTCTCTCTAACACACACACTCTATCATCCCTATACTTATCTACCTACCCCTAAGCCCCACCCCTCTCTCTTTCCCAACCCCTTAACACCGAGCTCCCCCTCTCTCTCTCTCTCTCTTGCACACACCAAACTACTCCTCCCCTACAACTAACCTCCCTTATCTATCTCTCTCTCAAATCATCTCCCTAACCCTTAATAACCCCTTACTCTATGTCTCTCCTAATACTCCTTACCTTACAACTTAATACCCACCCCTCTCTCTCTCTCCTCCAACCCCCAATAAATGCCCCCGAACAAACACACTCCTATCATATCTCTTTCTCTCGCTCTATCCCTTACTTACCCCCTATCTCCCTCTTTCACCATTGTATGCCTCACTAGAACTTTAACCTTGCTTCCTCCATCTCTCTCTCTCTCTTATTCCCCCTTACCCATACTAATTACCTATCTTGCTTTCTCTATTACAAATTCCTCCACATACAACTAAGCCCTAACCCTCACTCTCTCATCCAACCCCCTAAAAGCCCCCCACTCGCTCACACACTCTCACTACCTGTAACCCCACACTCTTTCTCATAACCCAGTCCACCCCTCTCTCTCTCTCTCTGTCTCTCCTACTCCCCTTACTGCTAACCGTCTCTCCCTCTCTCCTAATCACCATAGCCCTATAAATTACCACCCCCCATATCTCTCCAAAGTCCCTCTCTCTCTTCTTCCACCCTATGCCCCAATTCTCTCTAATATCCATAATATTCCCTAAGACCCTACCACCCTCCCCTCATTGCAATCTCCATCTCTTTCTCTCCCACAACATCACTCTTCCTCCCTACACCTAATCGCCCACATCCTCCTCGGATTGATCCCTCTCTCTCTCTCTCTCTCTTTTAGACACACACACACACACACACACCCCTTTACTCCTCCACCTACCCCTAACCCTCACACCTATACCTCTCTCACCACCACCTAACACCTCCACACCCCCCATTATCTATATTTCTCTCTCACACACACTCATCTCCTACTCTTCCCCCCTCTCTCTCCTTTGCTCTCCCTAACCCTTGCTAACCCCACCTCTCTCTCTCACACACACCCTCGACTCCTTCCCCTCCTCCTCCTCTTTCTTTGTATCCCCCTATTCATCGTAACCCTTACCAATCCCCTCTCTCACTATGTTTACCTAATGACATCAACTACGCCTAAGCCCCACACCTATATCTCTTCTCTAACCCCTAACACCCCCCTCTTACTCACACACTCTCAGTAGTCCTAAGCCCTCATCTCTCTCTCCCTAACCCAACCAATATTATCCTTAAGCCTCTCTCTCTCTCTCTTCCCCTAACCCTTACTAAACGGCTATGTCACTCTTTCTCTCCCTTACTCCTCAAAATACACCTAACTTCCAACCATCTCTCCTTAATCTATCATTCTAATACTGCCCTCTTTCTCTCACTCCCACTACCCCTAAATTTCCCTCTCTCTCCGTAACCCCATTCATACATTCCCTAAGCCCTCTCCCGTATCTCTTCAACTTCCCTCTCCTTGTAACTCTTTGTGTGTATGTGTGTCTTTCGTAGTCACCCTCACAATACCACTTAAGACCAACCCTTATCCCTCCACACCAACCCCCTAACACCCTCAATTTTCTATCTCTCACACACATGTCCCTTCTCCTCCCTTTACAACTAACCCCCCCTATCTCGCTCTTTGGCCACCCTACTCCTCCCCTTATGTTTAAGCCTCCTCCTCCCCCCTCGTCTCTCTCTCTCTCTCTCTCACTCTCTCGCTCTCTCTCTCTCTCTCCACCTCTTCCCCCTAACCCTTATTATGCTCGTCTCTCACACTATCACTCTCTCCCCTACTCCACCTACACCTAATCCCCACCACTCTCTCTCTCTCACCCTAAAAAAATCTAACCCCCCTTCTCTCTCTCTCCCTAGACCTCTTCATACTCTCCTTACTAATAAACAACCCCTCTTCCCCTCTCCCTCTTTCTCTCTCCTACCCTGACAACTAAACCCCCCCACTCTCTCTCTCTCTGCTAATTTCCAACCCCTATAGCTTACTCCCCAATCTCTCTCACTCTCTCTCTCTCTCTCTCTCTTCCCCCACCATATACTCCCCCTTCTCTCTAACTTCCCTAATATTCCATACACCCCTTCTGACCATCCTCCCATCTTAATCTATATCTCTTTCTCTCCACCATACCCCCTCCTATCTCTACCCCTGATTGCCCACACCTTCCCCCAGTCACCCATTGACTCTCTCTCTCTCTCTCTCTCCCTCTCCCTCTTTATGTATCTCTCTCTCTCTCTCACACACATACATACCACTCTACTGATCAACCTACCCATTATTCCCATCCCTGCTCTCTCCACCAACCCAGTAAAACATCCCTCGCACCCTCATTCACTATCTCTCTCTCTCTCTCTCATGCACACCTACCCATACCACTACCACTAACACATCTCCTCTCTTTGTTACTCTCTCTGACCTTCTCTCACTAACCATTACTAAACCCTCTATCTAACTCTTTGTTCCCCATATTCCTCCCCCTACCTCTAGCACCACTCCTCTCTCTCTCTCTCTCACCCCCGTCTTATCCATAACCCTTACTAACCCCCTCTCTCACTCCCTTTCTACCATTTTCCTCAATCCACTCTTAACCCCAACTCATTTCTCTCCCCCAACACCCTCCACGTCTCTCACATGCTTTCATTGTACATAATCCCCCACCTCTCTCCCTAATCCCACTCACAATATACCTAATATCCCCCCTCTCTCTCACAAAATCCCTCTCCGGTTTACCCCCACTCCCTATTTCTTTAGTAATCCCCATTCCCCTACTACTTATCACCCATTGCTCTTTCTTTTCCTCAACCCTCTAAAATCCTCTCTCTCTACTACATGCACACACACTCTCCTCTTCTCTCTCTCTCTCTCTCTATCCTTTACAAGCCCCCTCTTTGTTTGAATTTCCTAATCCCCATTACCCTATCACTTAACACCCACCCTTGTCTATCCCCTAGCCCCTTAACCACCCTCTCTGTCTCTCTTTCCCTCTCACACACACACACACACACTCATCTCTCTCTATCTCTCTCCTCCTTACTAACACCCTCTCTCACTCTCTCACTACCATACACAACATCCTATCTTTATCCCCCCCTCTCTCTCTCTCTCTCTCTCTCTCTCCCTCCTATACCCCCCGACCCTTACTAACTGCCTCTCCCACTCTCCCTATCCCATATTCCTCTACATAGAGATAACCCCCACTATTCACTCTCTCCATCAACCCTCTAACACCCCCTCTCTCTTTCACATACTTTTATTATCCCGGTCCCCCTGTTCTCTCTCCCTAACCCATATCCTATTCTCCTATCAATAACTACCCCTCTGCCTCTCTCTCTCTCTCTCTCTCTCTCTCTCTCTCTCTCTCTCTCTCCGCTACAAATAACCCTCTTTCTTTCTTTGCTTGTCCTAAAACCCCTCTCAATACAACTTATTCACCCCAATCTCTCTTTCTCTCTTCCTCTTCCTCTCTCTCACTCTCTGTCTCTCTCTAACCCCACACTATTGCCCCCTTCCCTACATCATCCTTAATATTTCCTAATCCCCTACACCCATTTCACCATTACAGTATCTATATTTTTCTCTCCCCCAAACCCTCTCCTCTCACTTCTCCTAATCACCCACACCTTCCCACCCTCGCTCCCTAAATCTCTCTCCTTCTCTCTCTCTCTCTCTCTCTCAACACAAAGACACATACACACACACACACACCCATCTACTCCTCTTCTCCTCCATATACCTCTCTCCTATCCACATAACACCCCCTACAAAACACCATTCTCTATCACTCTCACTCACAATCCCTACAACTAACCTCCTTCCTCTTCCTCTCCCCCCCTCCCTCCCTCTCTCTCTCTCTCCCTACTCTAATATCCCTAACCCTTACTAACCCCCTCTCTTTCTCTCTCACTATCCTAATCATCCCCTCTCCTCTCTCTCTCTTTATCCCCCCTAACCCTTACTTATCTAATCTCTAACTCAATTTAAATCTCACTCCTCCAACTCCACCTAGCCCCCCACCCCTTTCTCTCGTTTGTGACCCCCTAAACCTTTCCTATCTCTCACACACACTCTTAGTACCCCTAATCCCTCCTCTTTGTCACTAACCCCACTCATATTATCCCTAAGCCTCTCTCTCTCTCTCTCTCTCTCTCTCTCTCTCTCTCTCTCTCTCTCCTACTACTCCATTAACTCCTAGCCGCTATTGATTTTCTCAGTCTCTCTCTCACACACTCAGCCATACTCCCCCTATCACTAACCCCCTCCTCTTACTCTTCCCTCTCTCTCCCTTACTCTTCCTAATCCCTACAAGCCCCCTCTCTCACTCTCTCACCCCCTACTCCTTCACCTACCTTCAACACTGCCTTGTCCTCTATCTCTCTCCCCTATTACTCCTAACCCTCACTAACCCCCTCTATAACATTTTCTCTAGTCTATTGTTCCACCTACACCTAACCCAAACGAATCTCTCGCTTCCCCAACCCCCTAAAACCCCCCTCTCTCTAAATATCACTACCCTTAATGACCACTCTCTCTTCCTAATATCCCTCATACTCTCTCTATAAATAACCACCACTTGCATCCCCCATATCACTCTCTCTATTCTACTCTTTCTACCCCATTCCCTCTCACTTTTCCTCTCTCTCTATCTTTCTCCCTTAATTCCCTTCCCCCTACATCCTTAGACCCACCCTTTTTTTCTCTACCCCCATCCTATACCCATCCTTCTCTCTTTCTACCAACCCCCTTGCTCCACCCTACCCCTAGTCACCCACACCCTCCCCTATATTTAACCACCCCTCTCCCTCTCTCTTACCTCTACAACCTAACCCCTACTAACTGCCTCTCTCATTGTCCCTCTCCCTTATTCGTCAACATACACTTAACCCACAAACAACTCTATCTCCACCAACATCTAAAACCCCCCCTCTCTCTCACTCTCTTAGTAGCTAGACCTAACTCTCTCTTCCTAACCCCACTCTTACTGAACCTAAAAGTGAACATACCCTCCCCCCTCTCTCCTACTCCCCGTACCCCTAAACCTCTTTATCTATATATCTCTCTCATAAACACCCTCCCCTACCACTTTCCATCCACCACATCTCTCTCTCTCTCTGAATCTCTCTCCCTTTTCTCTCTTTCTCGCTCTCTCTCTATCTCTTGAAAGATCCAATCCCCCACTATTGACCCCCTATTCTCTCTCTCTCTCTCTGTCACCCCTTCTCCTTGCTTTACCATTAACTCCCCTCATCTCTCTCTCTCTCTCCCCACCTATCGTGAACCATTACCAACCACATCTCTCACTCTAACACTTAGAAAACTCCTCTCCCTCTTTGTCCATTCCTCCCTCTCTTCAATACCCTCCCTTGTACTCTCATACAATTAAACACCCACCTATATCTCTCTCTAACTCTCTCTCCCCTACTCCTCTACCTACACCTAACACCCACACCTATTTGTCTCCCCCAATTTCATAACACTGTCCCTCTCTCTCCCTCACTCTAACTATCTCTAACACACAATCTCTCTCCCTAACCCCCCTCCTACTCTCCCTACCCATCACAACCTCCTCCACCCGCCCTCTCTCTCCTACTCCCCCTACCCCTAAACCTACATCTCTCTCTTCCCTAAACCTCACCTCCTATAGTTTACCACCCCCCATCTCTCTCTCACACCCCTATTATCTTCCACTTACCCCTAAAAATCACCCATATATCTCTCTACTTGCTACCTTATTCTCACTCTCACTCTCTCTCTCTCTCTGATCCTCTCCTTAGCACTTCCTAACCACATATCTAACTCTCTCACCACCTTCCCTCTCCCCTACCTATAACATCCCCTCCATCTGTCTCTTTCCCCCTCTCTCATCTCTTCCTGATCTATCTTACTCTCTCTCTTCCCCATCCCCCTCCACATACACTTAAATCCCACTCATCTCCCTCTCCTCCAACCCCCTAACACCCCCCCTCTCTCACTCTCACTACCCCTAACCTCTAACTCTTTATTCCTAACAACCTTCCTACCCTCCTTTCCCATAATCAACCCCTAAACCTTAATTATCGATCTCTCTTCTACTACCATGGCCCCTAACCTTCTCTCTCTATCTTGATCTCTCTCTCCCCTCAAAGTCTCCACCTCCTACCACTTAGCATCCCCCATACCTCTCTCTCTCACACACCTCTAACCCAAAACCCTTAGTAACCCCCTTGAACGCTGTCCCTCTCCAATATTCCTCCACATACGCCTAAACCTCAATATAGAAAACCCCAAGTTTCTCTCCCTAATCGCTCTCTTACTCTCACTACCGATAAACATTCCCTCCCCCCCCTCTCTCTCATACTCTCTCTACCCCTAAATCTCTCTCTCCCACTATATCTCTCTCTTACGCCCCCTCCAACTACAATTTAAAACTCCCCCTTCCCTCTCCCTCTCTCCTAACCCCCAAACACCTACCCACCCCCCTTTCTCTCTCTCTCTCTCTCTCTCTCTTTCTTCCCCCCCCCAAACACAACACTTCTCCTAGATTACAATTAAATACACTGCTTTCTCTTTATCTCCCCTGCTCTCCCTAACCCTTACCAAATTCCATATCACTCTAATACTTAACAAACTCATATCCCTAACTATTTCCAAACTCCTCTCTCTCTCTCTCCACTCTGCTCTGTCTCTATATCTTTCTATAAAACCTCTTGTCCTCCAATATCATTAACCCACTCCTATTTCTCCCTCACTCTCTCTCTTCCCTACTCCTCTACTTACACCTAACAAATACCTCTCTCTCTACCAAAAACCCCTAACATCCCCCCTCCCCCTCACATAAAATATCACTATCCCTAAACCCCTACTCTCTCTTCCTCACCACCATCCTACTCTCCCTACCCATAATAACCTGCTCCACCCACCTCTCACTCTCATACTACCTCTACCCATAAAAGTCTCTCTCTCTCTCACTCTCTCTCTCTCCTAAATCCCCACACTACAACTTACCACCCCCCCCACCCTCTCTCTCTCTCTCTCTCTCTCCAATCTCTCTCCACATGCACCTCAACCCACATTCTCTCAAGATTACCTAATATTCCCTAATCACCTACCCCCACATCCATACCCCTACATCTATCTCTTCCTTTTCCCTAGGTCACCTTCTCCACACTATCCATAATAATGCACATCCTCCCCTTCCCGACCCTAACTTTTTGTATCTCTCCTCTCTCTCACACACACACACACACACAGACACACCTATACTCCTCCACCTTCCCCTAACCCCAAACCCTATTTCCCTCCCAACCCCTTAACACCCCACTTCCTCCACTCTTTTTCTCCCGCTATCTCAAACACAACCACCCACCTACTCCTCCCCCTACCACTAATGTCCCTGCTTCTCCATTACTCTCAAATCCTCTCCCTAACCCTTACTAATTCCCTCTCTCACTTTCTCACACCTCAATCCCCAACTCTCTCTCTCTCTCTCTCTCTCTCTCTCTCTCTCTCTCTCTCTCTTTCTCTTACACAACCCAGACACCCCTATACTCATCCACCTACCCCTAACCTCCTCCTCTCTCTCTCACACACACACACACCTACTGTCCTTAACTGTTATTAACCCCCACGTTCACTCTATCTCCCCTATTCCTCTAATGAGAGCTAATGCACACCACTCTCTCTCCCCTAACCTCGTAAAACCCCCGTCTCTCATTCACACTACCCCTATCCACCAATTATCTCTCCTTAAACCCACTTCTACTCCCCATACCCTTAACCACCCACTCCAATCCCCATCTATCTCCCTCTTCTACTCACATTATCAATAAACCTCCCCTCCTCAACCTTGACTCTCTCACTTTCTCTCTCACACACATACTGTCTCTCTCTCTCTCTCTCACACACACACACATATGTGTGCACAAACTTATGCTCCTCCTCCTACCTTTAATCACAAATATTCTCTCCCTCCCAACCCGTTAATACCTTGCTACGTCCATTGTCTCTCTCTTAGTCTCTCTCTCTCACACACACCTACTCATCCTCATACCACTAACCTCCCTCCTCCTCTATCACTCTTCACTCCTCTCCCTAATCCTTACTAATTCCCTCTCTCACTCTCTAATCCCTAAATCCCTTACGCTCTCTATCCTACCCCCTCTCTCTCTCAAACCCATCTACTCCTGACGACTCTTACTCTCCCTACCCATAAACATTAACTCTCCCTACCTCTCTCCTACTCCCCCTCCCCCTAAACCTATCTATCTATTTCTATCTCTCCTAAGCATTATCTTGGTATCGCTTAGCTTCCCCCATCTCTCTTTCTCTCTCTCTCTCTCTCTCTCTCTCTCTCTTTCTCTCAAGACACAAACCTGCCCACCATGGCACCCCTTGTTCTCTCTCTCTCTCATCACTTTACCATTAACTCCCTTTCTCTGTCTCCCCTCACCTCTACTTCACCATTACCAACTACTTCTATCACTCGAACAGTTACAAAAATATGCTCCTTTACTGTTACTAACCTCCTCTCTCTCTCTTTCCACTCCTCTCTCACTCACAACCCCCCTTGTTCTCTCATAAAATTAACCCCCTCTTATCTCACTCTCTAACTCTCTAAGTCCCCAACTCCTCTACATACACCTAATACCCACATCTCTCTCTCTTCCCAAATTCCCTAACACCTCCCCCTCTCTCTCCTTCACTATCATGATTCGTAAACCCCAAAATCTCTCTCCCTAACACTCCTCCTACTTTCGTACCCATAAACACCCCCTCAAAGCCCTTCTTTCTCTTCTACTTCCCCTAAAACTAAACCTCTATATCACACTCTGTCCCTCCTAAACTCCTTCCCCATACAACCTACCACCACCCATCTCTCTCTCTCTCTCTCTCCCTCACACACACACACACACACGTACCCTTCTCCTCCTCCACATACACCTAAACCATGCCTCTCTCTCTCTCCCAACTACCATTCTCTCTCTCTCTCTCTCTAACACTTCTCAAACCCCTATATAAATATATCACCACCTTACCTCTCTACCAATCTCTAACACTCCCTTTACCTCTATCGCTCTCTCATATGTTCCTCCTCTCTCTTACTCTCTCTCCCCCTTACTCCTCCACCTACACTAAAATCGCACCCCACTCTCTCTTTACCCTTAACCCCCAACTCTCTATCCTTAAACTCCATCCTACTGTCCCTGCCCATAATCACCCCATAAACCCCCACCTCTCTCTCTTATAATACCCCAACCCCTAACCCCCCTCTCTCTCTATCCCCTTGAATTCCCCACCTCGTACAACTTACCATCCCCCGATCTCTCTCTTTATATATCTCTCTCACCTCTACACCATAACCCTTAATAACCCCCTTTCTTATTGTCCCCCTCCCATATTCTTCCACATATACTTAACCCCCACATCTTTCTCTTTCCCTCAACTCATGAACCCCCCTTCTCTCTCTAACTATCACTACAACTAACCCCCACTCTTTCTCCCGAACACCCCTCTTACTCTCTTTACCCATAAGCATTCCCTCCACCCCCTTGCTCTCCTACAACCCCTATTCCTAAAACTCTCTCTCCCAATATTTGTCTCTCTCCCAAACACCCTCCACCTACCACTTACCATACTTCCATCTCTTCCTCTCTCTCTCCCAACCTCCAAACACTCGCCCAACAACCATTCTCTCTCTCTCTCTCTCTCTCTCTCTCTCACACACACACACACACACACACACACACAAAGACAAACAAACAAACTACTTTTTCTACATTAGCCTCCCTCCCATTACAATAAACCACCCTCCTCTCTCTCTCTTTGTGACACACACACACACAAACCTATGCTCCTTAACCTGCCACTAACCCCCAACCATCTCTCCCTCCCAAGTCCTTAAAACCCCACTTCTCCCATTCTCTCTCTCTCTCTCTCTCTCTCTCTTTGTCACACCCACCTATGCCTCCCCCTACAACAAACCTCCCTCTTTTTTTATCACTCTCCATTTCTCTACCTAACCCTTACTAATTCCCTCTCTCACTCTCTCAACCTTCGATCCCCAACTGTCACTCTCCCTCCTTCTCTCTCTCTCTCTCTCTCTCTCTCTCTCTCACACACACACAAACACACACACACACACACTCACAGACACACACAGACACACACACAAATGCACCCCTCTAATTGTCCACCTACCTATAACTCCCACACCACCTCTCTCTCTCATATTCCCCCTTACCATTATTAACCCCCACTCTCACTCTCTCTCTCCCCTATTCCTCCAATGAGACCTAACCCACACACCTCTCTCTATGCCATCCCGTGAAACCCTCCTTTCTCATTCTCACTGCCCCTAACCCCTCATTATCTCTCCTTAACAACCTCATACGCTACCTACCCATCACAACCGACTCCACCCCCACTCTCTCCCTCTTCTACTCCCCCTATCACAAACCCTCTCCCTCTCTTCTCTAATCACCCTTCTCCACCCTACCCCTAATCACCCAAACCCTACACTCATAATTCCACCTACATCTCTCTCTCTCTCTCTCTCTCTCACTTTCAACCCCCTACTCCACCTAACCCTAATCCCCAATCCTCTCTCCCTCCCAACTCCTACCACTACCACTAAGAACCCTATGTTCTCTCTCTCTACTCTCCCTAACCCTTACTAACCCCCTCTCTCTCTCACACCCCTACTCCTCCCCCTACTCCCACTCTCTATCCCTCTTATTACTCCAAACCCTTACTAACCCCCTCCCTCACTCTCTCTACTAAATTCCTCCAACTACATTTCATTCCCACCTCTCTCTCTCTTCTCTAAACCTCTAATTTCCCCCTTCTCACACACACTCTTAGTACCCCCAAACCCCTCCTCATTCCCAAAACCTAGTAATATCCCTCGAAGCATCTCTCTCTCTCTCCAACCCCCCTACTCCTCCCCATAGAATGAACACCTTTTAATCCTCTCTCTCTCCCCTCCTCTATGTAACCCATAGTAACCCCCTCTCTCACTCTTTCCCTACCCTACTGATCCACCTAAATCTAACACCCAACCCTCTCTCTCTAATAAAACCTTTAATACCCCCCCTCCATCTCTCACTTTCAGTACCCCACTCTTTTTCTACCTCTCCCCCTACAACTCTACAGCTTAACCCCCCTCTCTCTCTCTGTCTTCAACCTCCCTACACCCTACCTCCCTTATAACTTCCCTAATCATCAATAAACCCCTACCACTTCCCCCACTGTGGCCTTTATCTCTTTATTTATACCAATTGTTGTCCTCTTCCCTACCCCTTCCAACAATACCCCTTCTTCCCTCACTCCCTCTCTATGCCTCAATCTCTATCAACTTCTCTCAAACAAACCCCCTCTTCCCCTACCACTAATCACCCATAATGTCTCGACTAACCCCATTTACCTTATTTCTCTCTCTCTCTCTCTCTCTCTCTCTCTCTCTCTCTCTCTCTCTCTCACACACACACACACACACGCACATACCTCTCTACTTTTCCAAATACACTTAACCCCCACCCACCTCTCTATATTCAGAACCATGAAAACCTTGTCTCCACTGTTGTGTTCTTTCTATCTATCTCTCTCTCTTGCACACCACCTTTCTACTCCCCATACCACTAACCATACTCCTATATATCTCTCTCAATTCCTCTCCCTAACCCTTACTGACCCTATATCTCACTCTCTCACACCCCTTCCTCTCCTCTTACCTCTAAGACTCACCTCACCTCGCTCTCTCTATCACATAGACATAAGAACCTCTTCCTCTTAAGACTTATTAACCTGCTCTCTCACTCTCCCTTTCCCATTCTCATCTACCTACACCTAACACCCACACATCTCTCTATACCCCAATTCCCCAATGCTCCTTGTCTCTCTCCATCACTCTCACTATCCATAACCCCCACAATATCTCTCCCCATCCCCCTTCCAAGTCTCCCTACCTGTAAAAAACACCTTCACCCCACTATCTCTCTCCTACTCCCCGTACCCATAAACCTATCTCTCACTCTAACTCTCTCCCTCCTAAACCACCTCCCCCTACAACTTACCACCCCCATCACTCTCTCTCTCTCTCCTCTTCTCCTCCATATACCATTGAACACCACTCCTCCTATATTTCTCTCTCCCCTCCTCTCCTTAACACCCCCTAATCCGTTGTCTACCTATCCCCCTACCTCCAACAACCCCTACAACTCTCTCTATAACCTCTTCCCCTGAACCCATATTAACCCTCTCTCTTACTCACTCTCTCCCCTATACACCTCTACCTACACAAAAATACCATGCCTCCATCTCTCCTGCAACCCCCTAACACACCGCCCCCCTCTCTCACTCTCACTACCCCCGAACCTCCAACTCTCTATCCCTAACACCGCTCCTATTTTCCCTACCAATAATCATCCCCTAAAACCCCCCTCTGTTTCTATTCTACTACCATTACTACTGACCCTCTCTCTCTTTTCTCTGTCCATCACCCTAATTCCCCATTCCTCTCTATCTCTTTCTCTCTCTCACTTCTACCGCATAACCCTTACTAAACCCCTTTCTCACTCACCCCCTTCCATATTCCTCCACATACATCTAACCCCTACAAATATCTTTCCTCGCAAACTCTTGAAACCCCCTCTCCCTACAACTCTAAATACAACTAAGCCCCACTCTCTCTACCCAGCCCCCCTCTTACTCTCCCTACCCATAAACATGTCCTCATCCACCCATATTTCTCTCTCCCTCTCTCTCTCTCCCACACTCCCTACCCCTAAGCCTCTCAGTTCTCTCTCCCCTAAACCCCTTACAGCTACCACTTAACACCCCCCAACTCTCAAACACCAACCCACCTCCCCATTCTCTTTCTCTATTTAACACACAAACACATCGCTTATATTTCTCTCTCTCCACTCCTATCTATGTTTCTCCAATCCTCTCTCCATCCACTCTTCTCTCTCGCTCTCTAAACCCCCTTATCCTCCCATACCATAAATCCCCCTCCTATATCTCCCTAACTCTCTCTATGTTCCCTACTCCTTACACATTACACCTACCTCTATCTCTACCCCAATCCCCAAACACACCCCATCTCTCACATACAAACTCTCACTAAATCTAAACCAATCTCCCTCTCCCTAAGCCCCTCCTACTCTCCCTACCCTTAACCACCCTTTCCATCTCCTCTCTCTCTCCTTCTCCAAATACATCGAAAAACTCTCTCAATCTCTCTCCCCACTAGACCCCTCCCACTACAACTTACCACCCCAATCCCTCTCTCTCCACCCCCAAACTCACCACCTTAAACAACTTACTAAACCGCACATCTCTCTCTCTCTCTCTCTCTCCACCCCAATCTCTAACCCCTTCTCTATAAATTTTGTAATATTCCCTAAATGCCTACCCGCCATCGCCTTCCTTCGATCTCAATCAATTTCTCTTATCTAACCCCCCTCCTTGACCCTAACCTTTATAACCAAAGAACTCTCTTCCTCATCCCCAACTCTCTCTCTCTCTCTCTCTCTCTCCACCCCCTAATTCACCTACCCCCCTAGATATCTATCTCTCTCTCTCTCTCTTTCAGTAGCTACTCCACCTACACCTAATCCCCAACCCTCTCTACCTCCCAACTCCTACCACTACCACTAACACCCCTCTTTTCTCCTTCTCCTCTACACTCCCCAACACTTACTAACCCCCACTCTCTCTCTCAACCCCTACTCCTCCCCCTCCTCCTCATTCATCCTATCCCTTACTAACCCCCTACCTCACTCTCTCTACCAAATTCCTCCAACTACACCTAATTCCCACCCCTCTCTCTCTTCTCTAACCCTAATTCCCCCCCTCTCACAAACACCCTTAGTACCCCTAACCCCATCACTCTCCAAAACCTAGTAATACTCTCCCTAAGCCTCTCTCTCTCTCCCCCACCACCTACTCCTCCCCATAGTGCTAGCACCCTTTAATCCTCTCCCTCTCTCTCTCCCCTCTTTTATATAACCCATATTAACCCCCTCTCTCACTCTTTCCCTACCCTACTCCTCCACCTAAATCTAACACCCAACCCTCTCTCTCTCTAATAAAACTTTTAATAACCCCATCCATCTCTCACTCTCAGTACCCAAAAATTTCTCTATATATCCCTCCCTAACCCCACTCATACTCTCCCTTAGCCATTATTTCTCTCTTCTACTCCCACTCATGATAACAACCTATGTGTGTGTGTGTGTGTGTCTGTGTGTGTCTCCCCTAATTCCAATCCCATTACCACTTAGAAAAAACCTGTTTCTTTATCCCCAACCCCTTAACATCCCCAATTCTCTCCATCTCTCTCATACAGACATGCCACTACTCCTCTTGTTAGCACTAAACCACCCACTTTATCCCTCTCTCTCTTTAGGGCTTACCACCTCTCTCAGTCTCTGAACATGCTACTCGTTCCCCTATATTTAACCCTCCTTCTCATCTCTATGTATTTGTATAACCCTTACTAATCCCCTCCACCTACAGCTAAACCCTTCCCCTATATCTCTCACACTCTTACAATAGCTAACCCCAATCTCTCTCTCCCTGGCCTTCTTCCTAATGTTACTACCAATAACCACCCCCTCTACTCCACTCCCTATTTATCTATCCTACTCACTCTACTTCTAAATGGCCTTGCTCTCTCTCTCTCTCTCCCCACCCTATACACCCCTTCGCTCTTACTTCTTGAATCTTCCCTAAAACCTTCCTCCCCCCTCCCCCCATCTTTATCTATATCTCTTTCTCTCCACCGACCCCCTCCTCCTCCTACACTAATTTCCCACACTGTCCCCTAATTACCCATTGGATATCTCTCTCTCTCTCTCTCCCTCTCTCTCTCTCTCTCTCTCACACACACACACAAACACACCCCTCTTCTCCTCCAACTACCGATAACCACGACCCCCTTTCTCTCTCCCAACCCACTACCTTTCTCTCTATCGTTATCACACAAACGCCCATCCATTACTACCCCTACAACTAACCCCTTCCTCTCTCTATCAATCTCTTACCCTTTCTCTTTCTAACCCTTAATATCCTTCTATCTAGTTCTCCAACCCCCATACTCCTCCCCCTACCTTTAACACCCCATCCTCCTCTCTCTCTGTCTCTCTCTCTCTCTCTCTCTCTCTCTCTCACTCACTCTCACTCTCTCTCTCTCTCTCTTTATCTCCCTAAGACTTACTAACCCCCCCCTTCTCTCTCTCCCCTCTACTCCTTAACCTACACCTAACCTCCACCCCTTTCATTGACACCCTTACTCCCCCCTTCCCTCTCTCTTAGAATTTCACTATGCCTAAAACCCCCTCCTTCTTCCTAACCCCACTCATATTGTCCCTAATATCTACCCATCCCATTGAAACCCTCCCTCTTTGCCTCTCATCATCCCCCTTCACCTACCTCTTATCAACAACCCCTCTCTCTCACCCAGTCCCCTAACACCCCCAATTATTTTTCTCTCTCTCTCTCTATCCCTTACTAACCTTGTCTCTCACTCTTTCACCACTATAATCCTCACCATAAATTTAACACTCATTACTTTCTCTCTTCCTTTCTCTCTCCTATTCCACAATAACCTAACTAAATTCCTCTCTCACTTTGTTGGTCACCTATTCCTCCACATATACCTAGCACCCACCCCTCACACCCTCCACCCTCCACCAACCACCTAAAACCTCTCTATCACATTCTCATTACACCTAACCCACCACTTTATCTACATAACCACCCTCCTACTATCCATAGCCATAGCCATCCCCTCTGATTCTCTCTCTCTCTCTCTCTCCTACTCTCCCTAACCCTAACCCCCCCGCTCATCCTCCTAATATCCCTCCCCTACATCTCACCACCCTCCAAATTTTCTATTATTCCCTAAGACCTTGTCCCCCAACCCCCACTACAATCTCTATCTATTTCACTACCCAAATACCCATCCTCCCCCTTTGCCCTAATCACCCATATCCTTCCCTCCTATTTCCATGACTCTCTCCATGTTTCTCCCTCTCTCTCTCTCTCTCTCACACACACCCCTCTACTCCATGCACCTCTAACCCACTCTCTATCCCTCTCTTTAATCATCCACCTACATTGAACCCCACCACTCCTATCCTCCAACCATCTACCACCTCCCCTTTCTCTCTCTCTCTTACACACACACACACACACCTACTTACCCCCTTACAACTAAGCCACATCCTCTCTCTCTCTATCTCTCAATATATCTATCTCTCTCCTCTCTATAACCCTTAGTGACATAGTTTCTCACTCTCCCTCACAATTACTCCTGCTCCTCTCTCAATCCCCTCTCCCCACTAAGCATTAATAACCCCATGTCTCACTCTCTATCTACCCTACTACCCCACCGAAACCTAATTCCACCCCTTTCCCTTTCTCTCAACCCCCAACACACCCCCTCTCTCATAAATAATCTCACTACCCCTTAACCTTCCCTTTCTCTCCCTAACAACCCTCGTACTCTCCCTACAAATAACCACCTCCTCCACCTCTCTCTCTCTCTCTCTCTCTTTATCCCTATAGCTAGACCTCTCTTTATCTATCTCTCCTACCCCCTCACTCCTTGCAACTTAACCCCCCTCTCTCTCTTCCCTCACCCTACATGTCACTTCCCTTATAACTTCCCCAATAATTCATAAACCCCTACCACTGCCCCCACCATGTACTATATATCTTTCTCTCCACTAAGTGTTGTCCTCTGCCCTACCCCTTCCACTAATACCCCTTCTTTTCCCAATCCCTCTCTACACCTCGATCTCTATTAACTTCTCTCCCACAAAACCCCTCCTCCCCTACCAGTAATCACCTACAATGTCTCAAATAACCCCCTTGACCCTCTCTCCCTCTCTCTCTCTCTCCTACACACACACACACACACACACCTATCTACTCCTCCAACTACACTTAACCTCCACCACCCTCTTTATCTCTAGAACCATGAAAACCTCGCCGCCACCCTCATTTTATTTATCTATGTCTCTCTCGCTCTTGCACGTCACCACCTTTCTAGTCCCCCGACCACTAACCATGCTCCTTTCACTCTCTCTCACTTCCTCTCTCTAACCTTTACTAACACTTGATCTCACTCTCTCATCCCCCTTCCTCTCATCTTACCTCTAAGACTCTCCTCACCTATCTCTCTCTCTCACACACACACAAACACCTCTTCTTCTTATACCTTATTAACTCACTCTCTCACTCTCTCTTTCCACTACTCATCTACCTACACCTAAGACCCACACTTCTATCTTTCCCCCAATTCCGCAATGCTACCCCTCTCTCTCCCTCACTCTCCTTATCCATAACCCCCATAATATCTCTCCACAACCCCACTCTAACTCTCCCTACCCATAACCAACACATTCACCCTACTCTCCCTCTCCTACTAACCATACCTCTAAACCTCTCTCTCACTCTCACTCTCTCTCTCCTAAACACCCTCCCCCTATAACTTACCACCCCCATCTCTCTCTCTTGCCCAACTCCCAAACACCCACCCACCTCCCCATTTGTTGCTTGGGATTTTTCCCAAACATGTGCAAATGGTGCACCTACTAACTTGTAGCAGCAGTCTCAAATAAAACAATTTAAATAAGCAAATAGAAACTCTAGATTGATAACAATGAACAAGATCGATTCATAAGCATGAAAATAAAAATTGAAACTTTTGTATTACCTCAAAGTGTGAGGATGGTCAGTGTGAGCAGCTCCAAAGTTGAGATGCTCCAAGGTCCAATGGTCTCTTCTCAAAGATGCTGCAAAGGTTGGGCAAAAAACTCAGGACGGATTTTGGTAGGGTGAGGATAGGATGAATATGGAGTGAATAATGAGGAGCCCATTATAGTTTAAGGAAACCAATGGTATTGCTAAATGTGGTTTAGGTCTCTTTTTCCCTCTTTTTCCTTTTTTGAATATTTTTTGAATATTATTCCCTTTTAATTGATTTTTGAGAATTTTGGACCCTTTTTTAGGGTTTTTATGTTTTTTGAGGAAAAATACATATTTTGAGGGGAAAAAGGTGTATTATGGTCTTTTTGGTGACCATTTGAAGGCTTTAGAGAAAAAAATAGTAGGAAAAATGGGAAAAAGGGTCATGTCCATAGGGAAATGAACTAGTGAGCGCTTTTTGGGTGTCAACAGATTACTCCCTAATGTGTGAGGGTAGGAGCTCATCGTATGGCCGATATACATCATAGTTTTCTTTGTCGTTTTCCTGGGATTTGGAGGAGAGAAGAGACCGATTGGAGATTGGAATACCGGGACCATGAAAGCTACACAAGCTGAAAAAATACATGTCCTCAAAGTGAATGATGAATAATCTCTGATAATAGATGAGGTGGGAATACCCATGCTCGTATCAAGACATAAAAATAACAATAAGGCCTGAAAAGGGGACCTGATCAATACATATAAACCGGCTATGCACATCGTGATGCTCCAGAGGAGACACAATGTTGAGACATACTCATGGCCATACCATGACTGATCTGAAGAATAGATACACTTGAGAAGAGCCCAACCGTTCTGTATGAGGTGTCAGAAGGGTTGATGAACTGCTGGATCTGAAGGTATCCCACAGTTGTAGGGACTCAATTTATGTGAGCCAACTTCTGAAGATAATATGGAACCATATACTCAAGGAAGTATACAGCTGGGTACTTATGAATATTGTCACCAAGCACAACCTGGATATCCATAGGAACATGTAACTAGTTGTTTTCTAAAAAGAACTCATAAATGTAGTAGAGTCAGGTGATATCTGGGGTCTTCAACAAATAACTGAAAGGATCTATACCCTGTATGAGTCTCAACGATGCAATCAAGGTGTTGACATCGAGCATGTGAGAAACAATCATTTGGAGAACCACTGAGGGCTCCTTTCAAAATGATCCATAGGCACTCACCACTAATGGTGATGAGTCCAAAGCATAGGGACCGCTGGGTCTATCCTATGGAATAGATTAGTTGGCATCGACAGAGGGATACCTTGCAACTACCGATGTAATGAAACTTCTTGATAGGAGCACGAGGTGTACAACTGAAGTGTGATAGTACTGATGGTACGACTGACATAGTGTGGGGATGGGGAATAAATAGTCAAATAGAGTGAGTGGACTCAAACTTCCTTTGTTCAGATCATGATGACATGGTTGACCCGACAACATATGAAACTGATTTTTAGGTGTGGGGATTATAGCTTTAAGGGGTCATGGGGTAGTTCAACAGACTAGAGTGACCCTGGGGGACAAACTGATGGATGATATCAGGAGGCTCTGAGGGTGACATATTACAGAATACTCTAAACAAAGGTGACCATAATGGGGAAGCTGCCATGTCAGTAGACATGATCTGTTGTGGTGCCAAGAGGCACTGTTGGGTCCTTCTTCGTTGTTTTAATGAGTTCCAACAAGGGGTAAAAGTGTGCTCTAAAATGGTACTGTCCTATGGATTGATGCGAGCCCAGGACTATTCATGCTCATCGGTGCTTTCATTTTTAAGGAGTCTGAAAATGATAAGAAGACTCTGAATTGGTGGAGGAATACCATCTTGTAGATTTATACGAGCCTAAGATGGTGATTGCTCATGATTGCTTTCAATTTTAGAGAGTCTAAAAGCAGTAAGTAGACTCCATTGGTGTTATTTTTTGTATGTTAGTCTTCAAGGCCCGAAAAAGCATAAAATGATGCAAATGGAGAACTCTTCTACCCGATGTGACTAGAGTATTCATTTTTTGTAATTAGTCTACAAGGTTCGGAAAAGGGGTAAACTTATACCAAGTAGATGCCCTTATGGATACTTTTAGTGAGCATGAAGGGAAGCAAGATTGCTCGACGATCTTTTCATTGTTTTAAGAGTCAAAAAAGAGCTTAACAAAAAATCCCTAAGTGCCTTTTTCGTAAAAGAGTTGCTCGACCCAAAAAAGGGATAAAATTATACCGAGCAAAAAGGTATGGGTTAGAGCGAGGAGTGATCTTGAGCATCGTCACAAGTGCGGAAAACTGAATCCGGTGATATAAAAATCGTAAAAAATGGATAACGGTCGATGTGGCATGCAAACCGGGGCAATGAGGGGCATGGAAAGAATGCCCAAAAAATCTGAGGGTGAGAGTGAGAAATGATCTCAAGCATCGCCTGGAGCACAAAAAAATGAATCCAGTGATATAAAACTCATCAAAAATGGACAACGACCGATGTGGCATGCAAATCAAGGTGACGAGGGGCATGGGAAAAATGCCCGACAAATCTAGGCGTGAGAGCGAGAAATGATCTCAAGCATCGTCATGAGCATGGAAAACTGAATCCGATGATATAAAACTCGTAAAAAATGGACAAGGGCTGATGTGGCATGCAAATCAAGGTGACGAGGGGCATGGTAAAAATGCCTGGAAACTCTGGGGGTGAGAGCGAGAAATGATCTCAAGTGTCGTCCAGAGCACGGAAAACGTAATTCGGCGATATAAAAATCATCAAAAATGGACAATGGCCTATGTGGCATGCAAATCGAGGTGACGAGGGGCATGGGAAAAATGCCCAAAAAATATGGCAGTGAGAGCGAGAAATGATCTCAAGCGTCGTCACGAGTGCAGAAAACTGAATCTGTTGATAAAAAACTCGTAAAAAATATACAAGGGCCGATGTGGCATGCAAATCAAGGTGACGAGGGGCATGGGAAAAATGCCTGGAAACTCTGGGGGTGAGAGCGAGAAATGATCTCAAGCATTGTCCTAAGCATGGAAAACTCAATCCGGTGATATAAAACTCATCAAAAATGGACAATGGCTGATGTGGCATGCAAATCGAGGTGACAAGGGGCATGGGAAAAATGCCCAAAAAATTTGGGGGTGAGAGTGAGAAATGATCTCAAGTGTCGTCATGAGTGCATAAAACTAAATCTAGCGATATAAACAATGACCGATGTGGTAGGCAAATCGAGGTGACGAGGGGCATTGGAAAAATGCCCGAAAACTTTGTGGGTGAGAGCGATAAATGATCTCAAGCATCGTCATGAGAACGAAAAAATGAATCCAGAAATATAAAACTCGTCAAAAATGGACAACGGCCGATGTGGCATGCAAATCGAGGCGATAAGGGGCATGTAAAAAATCCCCAAAAATGGGACCTGGTTGAATCGAGAAAAGGAGTGGACTATCATGAAGTTCTCGCTGCGCTAATTCCAACGGTCCCAATGGTTTGATAAATAGATGTTGTATGATGCCAAAATGGTTGGTTGAAAAATGGTCAAATTCCAATAAATAGCAACTGGACCCAATGTGACAAGTGTCATTTTCACCATTGAGTTTCACAAAGTAATTGAGTTGGGTCAGAGCATTTTCTTGATTTGTGGGAGATTCGACCATCGTTTTTCTATTCAGTGAGTTTCAGGTAAGCCTATGTGTCTTAGCCTTTCCATTTATTTGCTTTTTGTTGAGCGTTGGGGACCCAGAAACGGTGAATATTCCACGTTGGCTTGCCAACGCAGAATATCGTCGGTTTTGGGGCTTTTCCTACGATGCTCATCGTGGGTATGGGTTAAATAGCTGTGATGTGCATCGCGGCTATGGGTGCCTATAGCCGCGATGTTCATCGCGACTGTGTATGCTTACAGCCATGGTGTGCATCGTGACTATCAGTCCAAAAGTCACGATGTTCATCGCGACTGTGTAATGTTCATCGCGACTGTGTAATGTTCATCATGACTGTGCATGCTTACAGCCGCAATGTTCATCGTGACTGTCGGTCTGAAAGTCACGATGTTCATTGCGGCTGTGAAGCTAAAAGCCATGATGTTCATCATGGTTATGTGTTCGAAAGTCGCGATGGGGAATTCCAAAAAAAAAAATTTCTTTTTATTTTTCTAAAAAATATTTGTGTTGTTTTGGCAGGAAGCTGAGGAGGCCGCTAGTATCGTGGAGGGAGAAGGAGATAGATGAGGGGTTGATGGACAGCATCTAGGATAGTCCACATGTTTGGGCGGCCTTGGATTTGGGCATGCTATTGAAGTTCGCTCAGATCCCTCTCATGCACTCAGTCCGGGAGCTGCTGAACAAGTTGGTTGACTTTTGGAATCCGGAGGAGGCGGTCTTCATGATGCAAGGTGAGCGATTGGAGCTTACCTTGACTAATGTGTACTTTCTTACTGGATTTCCCTGTTTGGGTGAAATACAGGACATACAGTCGAGGATTCCAGCTGGGATGGATATTGAGGATCTCGTTGATAGATTCTATGTTTGAGGGGCTCGTGCAGAGAATAGCGCACTGAGTATCTCGGATCTGTGAGATGTGGAGATGCAGGCAGTGGCTGCTTTTATTTTGTGAGTGCTTGGTGCACCTCATCATTTTTTGGGGGGACAAACGATGACAGTTCATCGTGTTACAATGGGGACATATTTTTCTTTGGGCCAAATGTTTCTTGCTTGTGTTCAGCGAGAGCTGAACAAAGTTAGGTGGGAGGGAGGAGAGTTTAGCTATGCCTCTTTCCTTTGTTGTTTCCTTTTTGAGTGAGTACCTACCTTGCGGCCACGTGTGCCAGTTCGAGATGGGCTGAGGAGTGAGCCGTGGATGGTGCGATGGGGGGAGATGATGCCCCGGGGTGGTGGTGGCATTCGGTGGTTCTTCTCATCAGAGATGTACGATTAGTTGGAGTAGATTCCCGTTGTGATTGATGATTATCCATACTGGGAGATGGAATTCTGGGGAGACCCCGAGATGCCTCGAGCTCAGGGACAGGCTTGGGGATTGGATGGTACGTATTCATTTTTATTTCTCTATTATATCATCTTTAGATGTTTTGTTATGAGTATAGCTAGAGATGTTTGCATGATACTGACTTGTTTTGGTGTTGGTCATGGCAGATATTGGTCCAAGGCCTCCACTAGATCATATGGGCCATAGGGGACGGGTGATGGTGGTGGTACCTCCACCGGTAGCGACACCCCTGCCTCGTGCACGAGGAGTTGTGGATCCTCGTGATGATGTAGTAGAGTACATGTGTGATACCTTGGAGGCACTACTAGTGGATGTGCCAGATGATCGTTGGAGGGATCTAGATCAGCATGTTCTGGATTGTTATTTCGATGCTACCCGTGAGTGGAGATCGATTCTATAGAGAGTAGCTATATTGATAGCTGAGAGGAGGGCTTGAGACCTATATGGTCCAGAGGAGCCAAAGGAGGAGGAGCCAGAGGAGCCCGGTGATCGTGATGAATAGGTTCTCTTGTACCTGCCCCCAATTGCTAATGAGCATATGGCGATGTATTTTGTTGATACACATTTTGTATAGTTAGTGTACCTTTTGTATATTTGGGTGTTGAGAGCACTCCTAACATTGTGACTTTGGTGATGATATGTATATATATATGTATGCATTTTTTATATATGGTTATGTATGCACGTGGATGCACATCTTGTCTGTTGTTTTATGTTGTGTTGCACGTGGATGCAATGATATGTGTTTTGTTTTCCTGTGGAGGCACATGTTATGCACGTGGATGCAATATTATTTGTTTTTTGTATGCTCATGGAGGCAGATGTTATGCACATGGATGCAATACTTCTGTTTTTTGTATGCCCGTGGAGGAACATGTTTATGCACGTGGATGCAATACTATGATGGTTAGTTTGTTTATTTGATTTTTTTATGCTTATGTGATGCATGTTTTGGTACCTTACATGTTTTGTTTGGCATGCCAATCTAAGATGTTGTTGGCCATTTGATCTGCGACATTGTTCAGATTTCTTGGGACATGAGTGAAGGAAATGGATTCAAACTATCGAATCATTTGTTTAGTGCGCAAGAATTTTCTGAAGAGACAGGGATTGCGTACCTGGTACCAGTTATTGAGCTGGGAAACAAGAAGTTGGGAGTCTAGGAAGATGTTGAGGTAACTTATGCCCATTTGGAGAGCAGCAGTCAAGAGATCGGTTACAACGTCATACTCAGCCTGGTTGTTCATGGCAGCCCCTATGCACACTCTGTCGAGGTGGATCAACTCATGTGAGGGGGAATAAAGTACCCAAGCTGTCGAGGCGAGATTTGGAGACTAGTGACTTCCACCGTCGACAAAACCAACATAGTAGATTGGAGTAGGATCCATTTGTGTTCATGCAAGAAAAATGAAAATGTAAGGCATTGAATGTTTGTAGTGGGAAAAACATAATTAAAACAAACTGTACAATCTGGACTGTGGTGTCCAGAAGATTTTTTATGGATAGAATCATTTAAGATACAATCCAGTAAGGGGGTTGCACATGGGGTTACCTTCTGAGTCAGTCAAAAGGTATGCCCTATTTTCAAGGCACGTTTGGATGATGTATGGGCCTTTCCACATGTATTGAAATTTTCCTTTGCCTTTTTTTTTCGTGGGATTAATCAGTATGCCCAACATGGGAACTAGACCTATTATCCTTGCTACCATATAGATCCCAACACCTACTGGACATCTACCCAACCCATCTATAACTCAGGTTGCACCGGGTGGCGCAGGCCCTTCCCACACACCTTGGATGGAGGGCACATACCTCAAATAACAAATATCCCCCTAGGGGGTAGTGGCCTAATACATAATGCTACCACTAGCACTTATGCCCCCATGACAATGTCCTACCCCTCTGCCAGTTTTCCATTTATGGCTAGCCTTAACCTACCAGACTTGGCCAGGTTGACAAATGATCCCATTAGACATGATCCCACTTGGCCCCCCATACCCACAAAGATCCCATTAGACATCCCAAAATTTGAAGGGAAGGTTGGGGAAGACCCCCAAAACCACATCATGTCCTTTCAACTATGGTGTTCCTCGAACTCCATGTAGATGATTCCATTCATCTTCATTTATTACAAAGGACTTTCACTAGCTAAACAGCCAAATGGTACATCGAGAAACCTCATGAGACACACCCTACGTTTACATCCCTTGCATCGAATTTCCTACATTTCTTCTAATTACCTATCCGTTATGATGCAGGAATGGAAATACTACTGTCTTGTGGACATAACACTGCTGCACACATCACCGATCTTATCCATGAGTGGCATAAGCACCGTAGTCTCTACAAGATAAAGCTTGATGACCGTATTTTCCTAGATTGGTTCCTAAAATCTCTCCTTCCTCTCATAGCCAAGGATGTAGCTTCTAAATGACTCTAGTCGGAAGAAGAAGCCATTCTAAAATCCCATCAGTTTGATTTGATCTACGCCCAGTGTGGCTACTTGTATACCATTTTACCTGATGCTCCCCACAGTGATTCCTCCCAGAATGACGCGTCGGGGGCATCCCACGCCAACGACAGCATCATTGGACAAGTTGTGTCCCACAACCAACCCTTTTCCATTATGCACAATAATACCATCCCTGATATTTCGCAGGCCACATCTCACTTCGAAGCTACAACTTCGTATGCTCCGATGGCCCACCCCTGCCACATTCATGGACCTTCATGTCCACCACAGTGTTATGGTCACACACCTTTATCCTATCCACCTCTGGTTGCACCCCCTACGTATTACCATCAATAGGCCACACATGCTCCTATTCACTCACACAAGCAGTGATTTCTACACCATGACCTCTAGTCACTTACACTCATCCCCCAAACAACAACAACAATACCCCCGCCAACCAAAACCATGATCGACTACTGAAACTGGGTAAGAACCCCAATTTATGAAAAAACCACCCATGTTCCATATGCAGGGTATACGACCATTACACACACACTTGCCCCCATTTGGAGTGAGCACACCAACTGTGGTCTGATGATGCCAAAATCCAAGGGCATGCAACACAACCAGTGCCACCTCCTCAACCACAACCCATGGTGCTAAAGAATCCTTTTCCCACACAAGGAGTGGTGAACACTCGTCCATTGGATCCTCCTCAAGGAACCACATCACCACAATAACAAATCACATATGTTGCACACACAAACCAACATATGGATTCAGGTACTAATCATCTTTTCATGATGTCATCGATTGACATGAATCTCCAAACGTGTCGAAACCAATACACCCCTGCTGCACCTAAAAATGTTCTCCCTATGATTGAACAACTAGTTCATAATGCACCTACATCATTCGTCTCCACAGTCAGACCCGGATTATACTCGGAATCACCTATGAATTCCACATTCCAATCCATCCCACCCCCTTTGAAGATAACTAAGATATCTAATTTGTGCACCCTCTCGCATAACAAATAGGTCCCAAACCAATAACCTCCTTTACTCCCGCAACCACCCTCAGTTCCAACTCACATAGGAGCCACACCAATTCATACTATCCCATTTTTATTCCCCCCTTTAGGCACCATCAACACACTAGTCATGGATACACTTAATCTTCTAGGATTAACATTAGGACTACCTGTGTGTTACCTACCTGCCCCAACCCCTCCCCTCACACTGAATTTCATTTTACAACCAGTGCAACCCATCAATACTTCTAACCGTCCACCCCCTACTGTAGCAAACATCCAGAACTGACCACCTGCAATTGGGACCACTGCATCAACATCTGGTAATGCTCCCCCTCAACTCCACTACAATGGGGGTAAAGGACCGCAAACCTACACCACTGGACGCACCACCCGCACCCCACCAACAACTCCAAAGTTGGCGAAGAATCCCCCAACAATTTGTGTTCCCCCTAAGTGCTCTTTGTGTGACGATATAGGCCATGCTACCCATCAATGTCCACAATTACCAGCACTTCAAGAACACATGAATATGTTGGATGATGATACTAACATTCCAGTTGTCAAACTAGAACTGCCCCCTAAGCCTCATGATAAATCATTGTGCACAAACCACCCTTGTGTGATATGTAGCATTTATGGTCATTACTCACATCATTGCCTCGATCTCCTAGATTATAGAGAAGCCCTCTATTAACTGAATAATGCCTACCTAGAGACATCTCCTCCTCTTATTAAGGAAATTCATCCCCCACCATCTTCCTCCTCAGAAGAGATTAACACAATTTACACAGTTTCCACTGGAGACCCTTCTATCTGGTCGACCCCTTCCACTGATATCTCAGACCCACATGTTCAACCTTTTCAAATCAACGAGAAAACCACATGTCCACAGCATGGGGGTAGGCCCAAAACCTTTCCTACTCATCATCATCGTCATTCTCGTCTGCGATATTGGGGGCATCCATCCCACAAGGGGAATCCCGCATCTTCATATCATCACTTCAGTATGCCACCACAGCCCACAGCCTCATGGTACACCCCCCCGCCAACAATTGGTCAATGCCCTGTTGATCCCTCTCTAAGACAACATCTACACCGCATTGACACCTCTGATTTACGGGGCATAATAGATTACCTCGACCCTAGGATAGGGGGCATGATCAATCATTTTGAACCCTCCCCATCACACCTATCTAAGTATTTCAATGATCCCATTGTTCAAACCAACAAATATGTGATCCATAATCACAAACCCCATGCACATAGCATGGGGGCAGGTCATTAACCCTGCTCACTTTTTCACATGCGTGATCTCAACCATTTTTGAGGTTGTAATGCCCCATATTTTGACTAGGCGAGTTTATGAGTTAGACACCTTTCACTTTATTTGCTAATTATCTGTTCGACTCAGCTAGACAGAGTGAACTATATTTTCGGCATGTTAGACATGATGATATGTTGCTACTATGTTTAGGATGTTACTATGCCCATGTTGATACTATGGTTATGATGTTATGAGGTTACCATCCTCATGATGTTATTAGGTTTATGTGGTTACTATGTTGTAGTTATCACAAGATTCTTTTATTTCATAATGACGGTGTATGTTTAATAATCGTCCTGGATGAAATGTGATATATATGATGTGGTATTTATGCTGTGATCGATTTAATGATTTTATGTGATGAAATAGATGATGTTGACAATATGGATCAGATGATGATAGAATGGAAATATTGTTATAAATGTATGGCCACAAAGTACTAATCCGCAGGACATCGGGGCTATGTAATAGCGGGATACTTGATATGAAGTATGGTATAGTACCTATTTTGCAGAGAGCCTTGTTTACCAAAGTTGATGATATGATGACACAAATCAATAATATCGAGAGCAACAAAGTATGAGTTGATAAGGGTGTAGACCCAATATGTTGAGAGGGATGGATGTATTTCCCACCCTATGTTTCTATGATACCCGAGGTCATGGGAGGGCCGTGCTGAGACATGCTCCCCAAGTTGTTGTGATGACGATGGTCGGATGCCTGCTAGGATAGGTTAGGTCTGCTAGTTAGCCGACGCTACCGCTCTCACATTCTACATGGCTAGGTCAGTATAGCTGACATCCACTTTTGTACTAGCAGAGGAAGGATAGGGAGGATGCAGACGTAGGTTAGGGTGGGGGGATATGTTAGTTAGTACTGTTGAGGGTTGGGTATCCCTTGATCCTGATTTAGTGATAGTAGGTGCCTCTTCCTTAAAAATAATTGATTGATTAATTATGGTGAATTTGGAAAACATAAATGTTACAACTTAATTGGATATTTATCAATGCCTAATGACGCTGAAATGATTATGATTTATGTATGTTGAATGGGTTAAGTATTTGTGATTGTTTGTATGTATGATTGTTATGTCAATACAAATCATTGTTTTGTTGAAGTTAATATATATGCATAGGGGAAATGATGTTTTCTTATAGTACGAGTACAATCTATGCATACGCTAGCCACAGATGCACACCTTGTACATGTACACTAGTATTAATGTGATAACTATTGGTTGCGATTGAATTCTAGATAAGAGTTAGTCGTGAATTAGTGAAGTCCGAATGATGGTTGTTAATCATGTAAATATGCATAAGTGGATCAGTCTGTTAGTAGTTAATTACATGCATTAGTAACTAATTGTTGGAAATAGTGTTGTGCTTAACATCATTTATGTTGCGTTGGAGATAATGTTGTATTTAACACAGTCCCTGTTTAGTTTACACAATTAGCATTGTTTGTTCTAGCATAATTGTCCTTCTCTTTGAACAGTCAAATTATGTTGGTTAGAAGTAGTTCAATGTTATGTTTATAACCTTTAAGTTCATAGTGTTATAAAATAATTATCATTAAATGTTTTTAATATTAATATTATTATTGTTATTAGTATTATTAATGTTGTTATTAACATGCATAATCTTATTGTTATTAATCTTATTTGTTACTATAATAGTTCTCAAATAAACATAGCTTAATGTTTTGCATAAATGGATGAATTTATCATGATTGTTTTATGTGAATAATAAAAAGGAACAAAATTATTAAAAACATCTGAAAGTGAGTCTCTGTGATATTATTATATTCCATATTATATTGTTATTTAAACTTTAATTGTAAATCAAACAACATTTTTGAATCAAGATTTAGTTGAGTAATAAAGACATGAATGTCCTCCATGTGTAAATTCAAGTTTGCATTTATTATATTATCCCATCCGCATTTAAAGATCAAGCGGTGGGATAAATTCTATACAATTTAACTTGTCCCATAAGTTTAGATAAGGCTTTTTTTGAAGAAAATAGAATGATAGGAAATCTACACAAAAGGACAACTTAATTAGAATTGAATTATTCCACTGCTCGAGAGAAACAAGAAATCTGACAAGCATATTTAAATATTATTTTATCCTTAGAATTGAATTATTCCACTACTCGAAAGAAACAAGAAATCTGACAGTCATATTTAAATATTATTTTATCCTTGATCTGTGTGATGGTATTAATGGTTTAGAATCCCAAAAACCTAGAGGGCTAAGGCGGTGGAGTGAGAATGAAGTTTGGAGGAGGAAAATGGATCTATAAAGCAATGGTTTAACGAAGATGAGGGGGGTTGGTTTTCTTTTGGGAGAAGTACACTTAGTATTTTGATGAAAAGGAGGAATGCCAAGGAGGGCGAGAACTCGAAGCTTTGAGGAGGTGGTAAACTCAAAGACTGAGGTGGGGATAACTCAAAGAAAAATTACTATTGAACTATGGAAAGGTACTGAGGAAGGATGTTGTCGGGATTATTGGTTTGTGGGCTCGAGGGCTAGGAAACCCATCGGTTTCCTAGGGCCAGCACGATAAGAGCTGGTTGGCAGGGTGGTTCATCCATTTTTGGTATAAAGGCTTGGAACAGAAAGTCTGCGGGAGCAAAAAGCTTGGACGGGAAAGGCTACAAGAGCAAGGGGACAATCTACAACCTACATCGGTCCAGGTATTCTACTGGTAGTTAGAAAAATGATTTATATTTCAATATACTGAGTATTATGCAAGAAATTACAATTATATGTATGTTTTTAAAATTACTATATGTAGGTGCACTGTATGCTACTAGACATTTTCTAATCACTAAAATTATGCAGAAAATTAGCATAATGAAAGCATAATGATACTTATTTATTATTGAAATAAATAAGAAAGAAAAACAACTCCATAGGAGCTGGTTACAAAACTTAATTTCAAAATCTAGAACTTTGGTGCCCTTCCAGATAGAGAGGCACTGCCAAGATCACGTGTCACTTTTATATTTGATTTGATTTGATACACCTATTATTCTTCCCTAGCAAAGTCACAAAAAACTGTTGCTTGCGATTTCTCCCAAGCATGTGCAAATGGTGCACCTGCTAACTTGTAGTAGTAGTCTCAAATAAAACAGTGTAAATAAGCAAATATAAACTCTAGATTGATAGCAATGAACAAGATTGATTCATAAGCATGTAAATAAAAATTTAAACTTTTGTATTCCCTCAAAGGGTGAGGATGGCGAGTGTGAGCAGCTCCAAGGTTGAGATGCTCCAAGGTCCAATGGTCTCTTCTCCAAGATGTTGCAAAGGTTGGGCAAAAAACTCAGGAGGGATTTTTGCAGCGTGAGGATAAGATAAATATGCACTGAATAATGAGGATCCCCTATCACCTTTTTATAGTTTTTTGGTGATGGGAAATACCATTATCGTTTAAGGAAACCAATGGTATTGCTAAATGTGGTTTAGGTCTCTTTTTCCCTCATTTTCCTTTTTTGCATATTTTTTTAATATTATTCCCTTTTAATTGATTTTTGGGAATTTTGGACCCTTTTTAAGGGTTTTTTGTGTTTTTTGAGGAAAAATACATATTTTGAGGGGGAAAAGGTGTATTATGGTCTTTTTCGTGACCATTTGAAGGCCTTAGAGGAAACAATGGTAGGAAAAGTGGGTGAAAGGGTCATTTGCATAGGTAAATGAGCTAGTGAGTGCTTTTTGGGTGTCAACACCATTCATTCTCTCTCTCTCTCTCACAAACACATCGCTTCTTTCCCTCTCTCTCTCTCATAAACACATTGCTTCTTTCCCTCTCTCTCCACTCCTCTCTCTATCTCTCCAATCCTATCTCCCTCTCCACTCTCCTCTCTTTCTCTCTAAAACCCCTTGTCCTCCCTAAACCAAATTCCCTATCTCTAATTCCCTCCTACTCTCCCTACCTATAACGACCCTCTCCACCCCCTCTCTCTCTGCTTCTCCCAATACCCCTAAAAGTATCTCTCACACTCTCTCTCCACTAGATCCCCCCCGTACAACTTACTACACTAATCTCTCTCCCTCTCTTTCTCTCTCTCCACCCTTCCATTTTCCACCTTGAACCTATTACTAAAACCCTCACCTCTCTCTCTCTCACACACACACACAAACACCTATTCCTCTTATACTTTATTAACTCACTCTCTCACTCTCTCTTTCCCCTACTCATCTACCTACACCTTAGACCCACACTTCTGTCTCTCCCCCAGTTCCCCAACACTACCCCTCTCACTCCCTCACTCTCCTTATCCATAACCCCCACATTATCTCTCCACAACTCCACTCCAACTCTCCCTACCCATAACCAACATCTTCACCCCACTCTCCCTCTCCTACTGATCGTACCCCCAAACATCTCTCTCAGTCTAACTCTCTCTCTACCTAACCCCCCTCTTACTCTTCTTACCCATAAACATTCCATCCTCCCCCATTATATCTCTCTCTCCTACTCCCCCTACTCCTAAAAATCTCTCTTTCTATTTCACCTAGACCCCTTACACGTACCACTTAACACCTCCCATATATATCGGTCTCTATGTCCCCGTCCCTCTCTCTCTCTCTCCCCCCCAACTCCCAAACACCCACCCACCTCCCCATTCTTTATCTCTCTCTCTCTCTCACAAACACATCGCTTCTTTCTCTCTCTTTCTCTCTCACAAACACATCGCTTCTTTCTCTCTCTCACACACACAAACACATCACTTCTCTCTCTCTCTCTCAACTAAACTCTCTATCTCTCCACTCTTATTTCCCTCTCCACTGTTCTCTCTTGCTCTCTAAAACCACTTGTCCTCCCATACCACAGATGCCCCTCCTATCTCTCCCTAACTCTCTATCTCTTCCCCACTCCTCCATCTATACCTAACACCTACCTCTCTCTCTCCCCACCAATCCCCTAACACACCCCCTATGTCACACACAAACTCTAACTATCCCTAAACCAAACTCCCTCTATCTAATTCCCTCCTACTCTCCCTACCCATAACCACCCTCTCCCCCCCCTCTCTCTCTGCTTCTCCCAATTCCCCTAAAAATATCTCTCACACTCTCTCTCCACTAGACCCCCTCCCCCTACAACTTACCATCCTTATCTCTCTCCCTCTCTTTCTCTCTCTCCACCCTTCAATTTTCCAACTTGAACCTATTACTAAAACCCTCATCTGTGTCTCTCTCCCCACCCCATCTCTACCCCCATTCTCTCTAGATTTTGTAATATTCCCTAAATTCCTATCACCCATACCCCTACTTTGATCTCAATCCATTTCTCATATCCATCCCCCTCCTCCACCCTACCCTTTGTAACCCAATGCATCCCTTTCTGATCACCAACTCTCTCTCTCTCTCTTTCTCCACCCCCCAATTCACCACTTCCAACCACATACGAAACTTATCATATCTCTCTCTCTCCATCTCTCTGTCTCTCCCTCTCCACCCCCACCTCTACCACCCTTCTCTCTAGCTTCCCTAATATTCCCTACATTCGTACCCCCTACCACCATATCTATCACTTTCTCTTATCCAACCCCCTCCTCTACCCTACCCCTTGTAACCAACAACCTCCTTCCTCATCCCCAACTCTCTCTCTCTCTCTCTCCCTCTCTCTCTCTCTCTCTCTCTCCCTCACCCACACACACACACTCACATGAACTCATCACCCTACTAATATTATCCCTCCTCCTTTATCTATCTCCACTCCTCTCCCTAACCCTTGATGTTGGCTTATAGACTAATCTAGAGCTTTCCAATGTAGACCCAAATTCTTTGCGATTTTAGCTTAACAAAAAAAACCCCTTTTCACCGGCCCTTTCAGCAATAGCCTATTAATCGGAAGAGGTATCACCCGAGGCAAAGCTATGGGGCCACTGTGGAATCAGGTTTCCATAGTGATGTGATGAGTTGTTCAGACTGGACTTCTGCGTAGCGCACTATTGGACTTGTGTTGCAAACTGAGGACTGTACGATGACAGACTACGTCGCAACCCCCTTCTTCCTAGCGTGGACATACCTTCGTAACTAGCGCATCCACGGACTGTGCGGTTCGGACAAGTTCCAAATAATGGGACATCACAATTGACCTATGTGCTTCCTTTACGAACTCAGCCAATAATAAATACTTCACTCAACACTTATTATTCATCGACTACCTTATATTATTACACTCAAACAGATACAAATAGATACAACATAAAATCCTACGCATTTCTGGTGCTATGTGTCAACAGAGTTACTTAACCTGAATTCTAGACATAGGTGCGATTATTTAATGAACTGATACTTCTGTAAACGTGACATACTGTGCATCCAACATTCATTCATTCATGCAACACTTAACATATTATCCCCATATTTCTCCTATAACAAATACATACAAAATTATTAACATAATCACTGATAAATGAGATTGCAAGCATTCAACGAAAGCAAACATATCAGTGCAAGATGTAAAACACACAAACAATCAAACTACACAGGATTTAACGTGGTTCACCCCCCAGATAAAGGATACATCCTCAAGAATTGTTTTCGAATTAGTCTTTGGGAAGGGTACAACAGTTCGTTGTTTGGGCACTTAGCTATAGACTCTCTTCTCTTTCAGTTAGGTCTCTGCGCACTCAACTACAGAGCCTTTACAATAGTAATTAAGCTCAAAAGATTGAGCAATATTCAAGACTTAACAAAATGAAGAGTAACCCTTTCCCATAAAAAAATGCCTTATTTATAGATCATGCCCATAGGTCATGTCTTTACAAGTCGAAGGAAAAAACCTTTAGGCTTACAAAAATGTCATGGTTTTCCCCAAAACTGGACTTGCTGTCTTCTGGTAGTGAATCTTCCATCGTGGCGGTCTTCCACACATGCTTCACGTCGCTATCATCCTTCTTGTTGCACCCATGCTAACAAGTTTCTTTCACTAAGGCATTCTTCCTCTAATGGTCTCATGCGACTGGTTCGGGTAGTGTTATCTTTTGCGTGTGCAACCAGTCGCCTTCTTCCACTTTGCTCCTACCCACCACTTGGTACTCTTGAAGCATCTTTACCAAAAATAGACCGTCAACGGTCTAACCAGAATCTGTGCCATATTTCATCCAACACTTTGCTTTGTTGGCATTCCATATACTGGACACATTGCAACATTATATCCTCGCAGCACTGAACTTCGCAGCTCTTCCAACACTACACTGCATGCAACTTCGCAGCATACCAAAACTTTATATAAAACATCCTTTTGCTAAACTGCGCTTAGCTCCGCAGTTTGAAAAATTAGTTTTCACAAAAATGCCCCACTTGGGCCAGGCCGAAAAGGACCCTAACACTTACATGTGGCTCGTCCCTGAGCCACTTCCAACTCTAACTTCTCCTGGCTGTCCCTCCGGTTGCGGAGCTAGCTACGCAGTGAACTCATTATATGAGGCAATGAACTTCCCAACTGTCTCCTTAGTGTCCTACTAGACTTGTTTTACTGTTTCAAACATCTCAACTGTTATTTCATCCTCGACTTGGCCTTCTACTTGTTCTTGGACTTTGGGAAACTCTTGTAACTATTCCTTGATGTCCTGTGAGATCATGTGGGTTGCCTCCAGCAAGGGTTGCGACTTATTGCCCATCTCAGTTTCTTTTTCTCTTAGCACTTGAACCTGCTTTTTCAGCTTACTGATTTCTGCATATCGCTGGAGTCTTTCTCTTAGTAGAAGTGCCTTAACTTGTGTGTCTAGTTGCTCTAATGCTTCCTGCTTGTCCTTCACATCCTTCTTGACTTGCATCAAGTCTGGGTCTTCTTCAAGTGATGTGAATGTTTCTGGCACCTTTTCTAACAAAATTTGGAATTTAGTCACCTCAGTAGCTATACTCTCTGCCACGGACTTCACTTCTTTCTCTCTCAACTGCTATTGATCTGGTGGAGTCTGTGTGTTGATCTGTGCCTGCAAGGAAACAACCTTAGCCTCATGGCTGATCTCCATATCTCGCATCTCGGTCTTCAGAGTGTTAACCAGTTCTCTGATCTTGACAATAGTATCCGCGGGGTCTACCTAGACCTCAAATTCTTCTATATCAGCTGTGACCGAAGTGATCATGGACTCTAGTCTTTGTCAACGATCATGCTCATCCTGTAATTCCATAGCTCTTTGATAACTAGATGCCTCCAACTGATTATAAGTTGTTTGCAGCTTAGCTTGTCCTTTCAGGGCATCAATAGTTCTGTCATGCATTTCTTCGACAATCTGCAGATGCAAGTAATGTAAGCCCGATAGTGGTACCTTCTCCAAATTGAACTCCACATGCTCTACATCCTTTGTGTCCAACATCAGTTGTTCTGGCAGTGGTAGGCTCATAGTTAATGGGTCCAGATGGATGATGTGAGACTTCGCAGGCATGGTTATGGCTAGCTACAGTGTCTTCTACTGCAAAGTTCCTCTTGACTTCCCTTCAGACTCTGAGTTGCGCGGCGGGGGTAATCTCTTGTGGACTTCTTCAATTTTCTCTTTAATCCCCTGCAGTGTGGATAGATTCTTCTACAGACTTTCCTGAATCGCCTTGTCCTTCTTCTATTTGTTAGTCATCATATCTTCCATTTGCTCTGTGACCTTTTCCACGATTGTGTCGTAGTCCTCCTCATGGATTACTACATCTAACTTGCTATTATCGTCCTTCTACTTCTTCCTTGGTCCTTTTGGGTGTGTTGGGATCTCAGCTTCCTTTCTTTTTCCTGTCTCCTTCTCTTCAGTAATAGGACATGGAATAGGCTCGTCCTCGCCGTATTCGCTTTCAACCTCCACAATTTCCACTCGATATTCAGCAGGCCATTCCTTCATGATAATATCAATATCCTCCTCATACATATGATAATTTTCTACGAACCATTCTATGTTCCGCTTCTGCATTTTTGCTGAGATGTACAGGCAACGCATGTCAGCATAAAAATCAATACTACGAATATAGCAACTTGTTACATGCTTTATTATCTGCGGTGTGAGCATTATTGCTTTACGCAGCTGGTCATAATACTAGTAGAAAACTGTTGCATGCTATCTATGTGAATTCAGATTTTCCCAGAGGTTGCAGTAATGAGCCCCTTTACAGTCATTGGTATTAGTGATTACACCCATGTAATACTTGGGTTCCTTCTAGCCCACGAAGGCGATCAACACTATCATCTAGGTAAAATGAAAATTTCCACCATTGAGTTGTGTCTCATTTAGTTCCTCTAGGCACTCATTCAGCAGGTATTGACACCAGTTGAATTGCGCTCCATCTACGACCACGATGCCAAGCAGTACTACATCTGTAGATGCCTCCAAATGTCTACATTTTCATAAAATATTTTCGGCTAACAGTTGTGTGATAAGCCTTGTTGCTTTATCATCAATGTCGTCTGTCTGAAAGCCTCGCTTTCCCTTGACGAGAGTTTGAGTTTTCTTCATCTTTCCTGCTACTTCTTTATCCTTGCTCTTCCCTAGGAAGAACTGCTTCAGGTATTTACCCCTTTTACTCAACCCAATGATACAGTGGATAATATCAATGGTGAGGTTGACATTACTATCCAGCCACAAATATCCCTGGTGAATGCATGCCATCAAGGTTTGGACCACTGCATTCAACTCTAGTGATCTATCAAAATGCGGGAGTCTGAGCAGATTGAGCAGTCCTAACTTGACTACTCCCGATAACCAGCTTTCTGCGACTAAGTGGAGTTCTCCCTTGACATCCCTCTTCAAGCACATGTACTGGTTGGGATGAAACTATGGAAACCTAGGCTCATTGGGTTCCTCTTTCTGAATCTGAAGCAGATCATAATCTTCGCACTTACATTCTGGAATTTTACCCAGCAAATTCTTATCAACGTCGACGTGCTTTGATATGGGTGATAGCGGGATATCATATTCTACATTCTTCATTAACTTAAAAATCGGTGTGTCCAGTGCACACGGTGAGATATAGTCTGGGGTAATTGTCAAAGGTATCTCCTTATCAGCTATTGGCGGCTTCTGCACTGTCAAACTCATCTTTGGTAGCTTTGTTCGTGGACCCACTAGGTCTTTTCATTCATCTTGCATGGTTGGACAATGTCTTGGTGACCTTCTCGAAGCCTGCCTTGGTTCTATGACGACCTTCTTGGTTGGGGTTCTCATTAACCATTCGATCACTCCGTAGTGAAATACCTTCATAGTCTATTGGATGGTGAACTCTTCATTTATGGAAGACCACTCAGACATTCACTAGCTAAATCTCAGAGGGTTTAAGATAACTTGTTGAGAATACTCACACAATAGTGATCGTAAGAAATTCTAAGTGTTTAGTAACGCCCGTGAGTCTGAATAAAACATTATTTATAGGCACAGTAGACCCCCTCCACACCCCTGAACAACTAGATAAGCATTAAATGTGGTATCCGTTGGCCAAATCTGATGGATATCTCGGTCCTTTCCTTCATAAACTTGTTCAGAATGACTATTTTTGCATTAAATTCCCAAGCAGTCACTGGAAAAGTCTAGTATAACGGCTCTATTTTCAACCGACATTTGCAATGGCTATTTTTCTGGAGTGTTACATCAAACTGTGCAACACGTCATCCTTACTTCTGCACAGTAACTTCGCGGTGTCTGATTTCTTGCTTCTGGACTTATCCTCTTCCCTTGTTCATCTTCATCATCGCAGTTGCATTTTAAACGTCGTAGCTGCACAGTTCTCTTTTTCTTTTTCCATTTGTTTTTTTTTGGCGCAGTGGTCCATCTTAACCATGCTCCGTGGTATATACATTTCCTCATCATACATTGCATACCGACTCTTTCTCCTTTTCTAGTGCCTAATTTCAACTGTACGTGGCACTTAGAAAATTCCCTTCGTTATAATCATCCAAGGTTATGTGAAGAAGGGCTATCCCGATAGGGTTTTATCTTGCTCCCATTGACTAGGCCGAGCAAGTTATCTCTTGCTAATGTGGCTAACTTAGCTCCACCACCATTAGTAACATGTACAATAGTATATGGACCAAGCCAATGCATTTTAAACTTTCCAGGAAACTTCATAAAATTGCTATCATACAGGAGGACTAGATCACCTACCTAAGAAGACTTGTTCTTGATATGGCGATCATGCCATGATTTTTGTCTATCTTTCTAGACTTGTTGGTGAAAGCCTGCAATGAAGCAATCCTCCTCTAGCCCAACCAAGTGTGGAATCCTTTCTTCCAATGCTTCTTGATCTTCCATGCCTATAAACACATCTATTCTCAAGCTGGGAACAATGTATTCCATTGGCATTATTACTTCCTGTCCATAGGCCAGCCTGAAAGGTGTGTGGCCATTCAATTTATTGCAAGTGGTCCTAAATGCCCATAAAATAGGTGGAATGCGCAGGTCCCAGTCATCCTGATTCACATTGCATACCTTAGTGATCGCATTCTCCAGTACTTTATTGAACGCTTCAATAGTTCCATGTCCTTGCAGGTGATAAGGTGTACTGCGCTGATGGTGAATGTGAAATTCCCCTGTCTGTACCTCAATAGTCTTGTTCAAAAAGTGAGTGCCTTGGTCACTCATCAGAATCTTCAAACATCCAAACCTCATAAGGATTTCTTCAAATATGAACTGCACTGCAGTACCTGCGCTATAGTCCTTTACTGGTTTCACTTCTTCGCATCTGGTGAGGTAGTCAGTCGCCATAATAATGTACCTCACACCAATCCTCTTTCCCGGTGGGTTTATGGGTCCCACAAAATGAATGGCCCATTTTTCAAATTCCTGTAATGTCAACTGTGGATTTAGTGGCATCTCGACCTTCGTGATGGCCTTCCTGTTCTCTAATAGACATCGCAGATCTCGTAATGTTCTTTTGAATCCTTATGGATTGCAGGCCAACATAGCCTTGCGCGCAATATCTTCTGCGTAGTAGCCTTTCCTGGATAGTGACCTCCTGCTACTCCTGAATGTACATTAGCAAATATGAACAACTTCTCATGCTCCAATACACATCCATGCAGTACTTCATCCGGTCCCAATTTGTATAACTGACGTGTGATAATGGTGAAGTCTGTTGCTCGCACTACTAGCTGCTTCCTTTGCTGCATACTGAACTCTGTGGGTGCTAGTCCAGTAGTCAAAAAGTTAGTCCAGTAGTCAAAAAGTCTATGATGTATTTATAGTAATCATCAGCTATCTGGATAGCAAACAACTGTGCATCAAGAAGATTGTCTTCAAGGTTTGTAGGCTCTTCTCCTGACTCAATCCTCGACATATGGTTAGGTCCTAAGTTCAATCTTCCTGGCTTAACAACGATCTCAAAATCATACTCTTGGAAGAGTAACAGCCATTTGTAGATTCACCCTCCAAACACTAGCATATTGACCAGGTATTTCAAAGTAGAATGGTCAGTATACATAAAGAAGTGCGCACCAAGCAAATAGTGCCTGAACTTTTGTAATGCATAGACCATAGCAAGGCCTTCTCTCTCCATGGTGGTGTAATTATTTTCTGTAGATGAGAGCTTCTTGCTCGAAAATGCGTTGGGATGGTCAATACCTCCCTCTCCTGGTTGTGCTAAAACAACCCCAAACGCTATGCATGACGCATCAACATGTACATGGAATGCCTTCTCCTAGTCTGGAAAAACTAGGATTGGCACAGTAACCATCTTCTCTTTTAATGTATCAAAATCTTGTTCGCATTTTTCATTCTAGATGAATGGTGCATCTTTCTTTAGCATCTTCTCCATGGCTGCAGTTATCTCTACATAACCCTTTATAAATTTCCTGTAATATCCAGTATGCGCCAATGTAGTGCGCAAACTACTTTACCGAATTTGGTGTGGGCAAGTTTACTATGACTACGATCTTCGCAGGATCAACCATCAAGCCTTGTTTACAAACAATATGTCCCAATAGAATCCCATAGGGGACAAAAAAAACAAACTTCATCAGATTCAAGGAAATCTAATGCTGTCTACACTTTTCCAACATCATTCTCAGGTTCGCACAATGGTTTTTTAGCAATCCAAACATAGTCCAGTCATCAAAATAAGCTTCTAAAAACTTATGCATGAAATCTTTGAATGCTACGACCACAACTCTAGAAAATATGGCGGGCGTGTTCTTTAGACCAAATGGAATAACTGTATAATGGAACGAACCTGATTCTATAGCAAAGGTGCTCTTGTGCCTATCTATAGGATCAATTCTTATTTGATAATATCCCAAAAAACCATCAGTAAAGGAGTAGGCCTCATTTCCTTCTACGTTATCAAGTATCTCATCCGTAAAAGGAGTAAGAAATGGGTCATGCATTAACGCATCGTTCAGTTTCCTGAGATCCACACAGATCCTGATCTCATGATTTGTTTTCTTATCCTAGATAACCATCGGGCTTATCCACTCATATTTTTCAATGGGCTCAATGATCCCTGCCTCGAGCATCTCGTCGAGTTGTACTCTCACTCTTTCTTTGTATCGTGCATTGAGATGATACATCCTTTTCTTAATAGGCTTCGCACCTGGATTAAGAGGTATTTTCATAACTCCTAAGTCTCCCAGAATGTCCTTCATCTCTGTAAACTTAGTCGCGAATAATTCCTGGTATTCACGTAATGTATCTGCGATCTCCGCAAGAGTCTGATCATCCCAGTAATCTCCAATAGACACAAACTTTGGCTCTTCACTCATGCCAATGTTCACTTTCCTTGCTTTCACAGGTCCGCTCATGTCCGGAATTTCCAATAGAGGTCCCTCTACCTCGCGCGTACCTTCTTACTCTGGTATCTTAATGTTACGCAGGTCTTCCTCATCACTATCTTCTTTATCTTGAGGTTCTTCAACTAAGTTATAACATTCCATAGCATGTTCGTCTTGTTGCTTCCAATATGAGTGTAGGTTCACAAGTATGCTGTCTGCCCCGAAGAATTCCTCCAAAGTCATATTTCTATGTGGACAACCTTCTCTGAATATTCGTTCCTTAATTATTTGCAAAGCATCATGTATAGTCGGGTTCTCATCCTCAAAACTGAAGTCTTTTTGGAAGTTCGCAGTCAGAATGTGTTAGATTTTGAGCATTAATTCAATATGCTATAGGATCTTTACTGAGAGAATAACATGTACAGTATATCAATGCATAATATTCATATCAAGCATGCCGAGCATCACAAGAATCAAAAGCATGAGACAATGGACACACAGATTTTTCCGTGGGGAAAACCTTAAGGTGAAAAACCCCACAACTTCCTCAGAGATAAATAGAGCAATCACTCAACCAACGTACAACCAAATACAATAGATAGTCTCCTACTAGGCAGCTGATCCTCCTCCTCCAATGTGCACCACTTTCTGAGTGAGAGAAGAGTGAGTTCCGAGATGATCAAAATAGAGAATCCCGACTCTCTATTTATACTTGTCCTGACCTGGCTAATTACTTATGGGGCTGACTTGTCTAACTCAGCCTAATAACCCTAGTTACATATATATCGAGCCGACAACCACATCAAGTAGTCTAATAAGCCATCGACAAGTTAATCCACTTGCGACACTTGTCAATACAAATGACGACACTTCCTTATAGAGGAATAACACGTCTCTTGTAAGGGTACAATAAATATATATATGAAATACATTCCAAAGTTACATATACATCAACACTCCCTCTTAACTAGAAAGGTATTTCTCGACACATATCATCGGGAACAAGTCTTCTTCTCTATATCATCGTCACCGATGCATCGTCATCGAATCATCATCATCGTCACAGTTGCTGCTATCTCATCCAATCTCAAAATCTACTCCTCATAGGAAGTTCTACAGAGCCAGTCCTTTTTCATACTGGATGTAGGCCCACCACCTATAGGTCTTCATCATCACTGGTCATACTGTGGAATCCTCAGGACTCATCATGTGCATCTGCAAAACCTCACAAGAGCATTCCAGGCCTTTTATCAGCACACAGCTCAACCTCTCGAATCTCTCAGGATCTTTTACATGCCACTGCATAACCTGTCCACAACCACAGAGTATCAAATTGATACTTCACCATACATCCAACTGATGTATATCATGACATGATCAATGTGATCATCATCATCATCTGCGAGCAAGCTATCAAGTAGATACACCACAGGAATGATTACACTGCCTCTGCAAAACCTGCAAGATCTCTCAGGACTGATTACATTGCCTCGGCAAAACCTGCAAGAGCATCTCAGGACTAATTATATGCCTCTGCAAAACCTGTGTACCAAACTGTCACATCAATGTCCTCAGATCACCATGTATTCCACGGAGCACAACCCAGATGCACACACACAGCACTTACACTCACCATGGGAGGATTAACCTGTTACCATGTGAAAGGCTCACAACACTTACATCAATGACCATGGGAGGACCAACCTACCACCATGTCGGAATGGCACAGCACTTACATCAACGACCATGGGAGGACCAACCTACCACCATGTCAGAAAGGCCCAACACTTACATCAACGACCATGAGAGGACCAACCTACTATCATGTCAGAAAGGCTTCAATACTTATATCTCACCATAAGAGGACTAACCTGCCACTATGTGAGAATGGCCCAGCCTTTACATCTTACCATGGGAGGACCAACCTACCACCATGTGAGAATGGCTCAGCCCTTACATCCTTCCATGGGAGGACCAACCTACTACCATGCAAGAATGGCCCGACCCTTACATCCTGCCATGGGAGGACCAACCTACCACCATGCAAGAATGGCCTAGTGTGCATCTGTGTCTTTGGACTTCATCACTTCCCTCTGGAAGGCATCTCGATTTGAAGTACACCAAGTCTCCCTCTGAAGTATTCAAACTTCACTCTGGCAAGCAGCTTCGTCAACACATCGGTTATCTGCTCGTCTGTCGCAACATACAGGAGCTTCACAGCTCCTCTCTACACCATATCCCTGATATAGTGAAACTTGATCTCAATGTGCTTCGACCTGTCATGGAACACTGGGTTCTCTGACAACTTCACACAACTCTAGTTATCGCAGAAGATACCAGTAGCATCCAACGAGAGATCAAATAAATTAGACAATAGCTTCGTAAGCCATACTGCCTCACAACTAGCTGAACAAGCTATGACATACTCTGCTTTAGCTGTACTCAGTGCCACACAGGACTGCTTCCTTCTAAACCAAGAGATCACACCTGATCCTAAACTGAAGCAGCACCCCGAAGTGCTCTTCCGATAAATGGAACTGCCTACCAAATCCGAATCAACATACCCCTCCAGGTTAAAATTTTGATTCACCTCATACTTGAGCCCATAATCCACTGTACCCTTCAGGTACCTCAGAACATGCTTTGCAGCTATCAGGTGAACATGTCTTGGATCTGTCAGATACTGGCTCAAGGTGTTCACCGCAAAGCAAATGTCTGGTCTCATATTCATCAGGTACATCAAGGACCCAATCATCTGATGATACATCGTAGCATCAACTGGCTCAGAATAAGCATCACACAGAAGCTTCAGGTTCGATGCCATGGGTGTGGCCATGGCCTTGCAGTCCACCATCCCAAAGCTCTTCAGGATCTTTACTGCATACTTCCCTTGTCCAAAGAAATATTCCATCTGCACTCTGCCACACCTCCATACCAAGAAAGTAGTGCATCATACCCAAGTCCTTCATCTCGAACTCGGCAGCTAGCTTTCTCTTTGTGTCGGCAATTAGTCTATCCTCACCTGTTAGAAACAAGTCATCCACATACAATTGTAGAATCACTGGATTTCCCTCCTCAACCTTGTAGTAAAGCTTGGAATCTGCTTTACTCTTGGTAAAGCCCAAACTTGATAGGAAGCCATCTATCCTTCCATACTAGGCCCTGTGTGCTTGTTTCAAACCATACAGGGCTTTCTTCAGTTTGCACACATGTGTTCCTCTATCATGTGTCTCAAACCAGAGTGGCTGCTCCACATACACTTCCTCTTCAACTACACCATTCAAGAAGGCTGTCTTGACATCCATCTGGTGTACCTTCCATTTCATCACTGCATCCAAAGCAAGTACTGATCTAATGGAAGTGTATCTGGCCACATGAGCAAAAGTATCTTCATAATCAATTCCTTCTTTCTGGGAGAAGCCACGAGCTACAAACCTAGCTTTGTATTTCTCGATGCTACCATCTGCAGCATGCTTGACCTTATAGATCCACTTCGAAGTTACCACAGACTTCCCATTTGGTCTTGGGACCACATCTTAAACATCATTCTTCATAATAGTTTGGTATTCTTCGATCATAGCATCCTTCCATTCTTTCTTTTCTGCAGCTTCTTCATAACTGGAAGGTTATTTATCCATGATGTCATAGAGTAAAGAAACATAACTAGTATGTGACCTTCTCCTTTTCTTTTCTTTGTGTTCTTCTTTTGGAATGCCAAATCTCTCTGCATCTTGGATGAGCTCTCTAACCCATGTTGGTTTCCTCTTGTGAGGATTCTTCTCACGAGGTGGATCCACAGGTTCTTGTGGATCTTCCATTTCTCGATCTTCTTCAGGAACTGCTTCATTCATTATGTTGTCTTGAGTTCTGGATATTCTGGGTTCTTCATTGTCTTCAACAGGTGTCTTTCTCAATTTGTGATAACCTGATCTTTCATCAAATGTTACATCTTTGCTGATGTCAATCTTCTTGAATCTAGGGAAGTAGATTCTAAAAGCTTTCGAGCTTTCACTGTAACCCATGAATATACCCTTCTTTCTTGAAGGATTCAATTTTGACCTTTTCTCTTTTGGGATGTGAGTGTATACTGGACAGCCAAATATCCTGAGATGGCTCTCTTCTGGTTTCTTACCAGTAAACACTTCTTCTAGTGTTTTGTTGTCAAGTATCTTATCGGGTGTTCTATTCTGCACATATACAGCTTTCCTTGCTGCTTCAGCCCATAAGTGCATAGGTAAGTCTTGGTCATGAAGCATTGCCCTTGCTACTTCCATGATTGTTCTATTCTTCCTTTCGGTAACCCCATTCTGCAGTGGATTGTAAGGAGTAGTCAACTCCCTCTTAATCCCTGAATCATTGCATAACTTCTTGAAGTCTCTTGAAGTAAATTCTCCGCCATTGTCAGATCTGAAGATCTTGATCTTCAAGTCAGTTTGGTTTTCTATCAAGGCTTTGAATTCCTTGAAATTGTTAAACACTTCATCTTTGTTATTCAAGAAGTAGATCCAAGTCTTCCTAGAGAAATCATCAATAAAGGAGACACAGTACACATACCCACTCAGAGAACTTGATGACATGGGACCGCATACATCAGAGTGGATAATCTCCAAGATTCCTTTTGCCTTGCTTTCACTGCTTGGAAATGTCTTGTTTGTATTCTTTCCCTTTGCACAACCTTTGCAAATTCCTTCATGCTTTGTCTGGATTTCAGGAAGACCTTCTATTGCTTTGCTTACAATTGGTAATGCTCGGTAATGCATGTGTGCAAGCCTTCTGTGCCAAAGTTTACTTGGCTCTACTAAATCATGGACCATGGCTTGTTCTGGATGGCCCTTCAATTTGTATAATCCTCCCTCTTGCTCTCCAATCACAACTGCATCATCTATAGTCTTACCCTTAGGCCACATTAGGACTTGGCCATCTATAAATGTAACCCTCATGCCTTTTGCATCCAATGCAGAGATTGAGAGTAGATTCTTCTTGAGTCCTGGAACACAGAGTACATCCTTCATCTTCATAGACTTTCCAGAGTCTAGTTTATAGGAGGCTTCACCACTCCCTTTGATGGGATATTGGTAGTCATCTCCAAGCTTCACCTTGTGGGGTGAATCATGTTCATACAGACTCAAAAAGGATTCTTTGAATCCTGTCATATATTTGGAAGCCCCACTATCTACGACCCAATCATTACTTCCATGAGTAATGGTTCTAGTGAGAGCAGAAATCAAAACATATTCTTCATCACTTGAAGAATCTTTACTATCTTCTCTAACACTCTTCCTGGGAGGTTCATCATCCTCTGTAGCATGAGCATGATGTCTTCTTTTGAATTTCTTCTTCTTGTGAGTACTCTCTTTCTTATTTTTAGGGAAATCTATGGCATAGTGTCACTTATCATCACATGTATAGCAACGGACATGGGTCATGTCCATTCGATGTCTGGGACTACTTCTTTGATTCTGATATTTTCCTTTCTTGCCATGATGGTGAGATTTCTTGTCACCATGCTGTTTGGAGTGAGCTGGGAGTGCTTGGTGTTCACTCCCCATCTTCTCTTCTCTGGCTACAATTCAAGCTTCTTCCTGTGAGCATTCTTCCCATAGTCTACTAAAAGAGATAAGTTTTTTTCTAGCACAAATTCCTTGGATGAAGGAATCCCATGACCTAGGGAGGCCATTAAGAGTGTTCATCACCACTTCTCCACTTTCTACATCTTCACCCACAACTTCAAGTTGTTCTTTTATCTGGGAGACCCTTGAGAAATATGACTGTATAGTCTCTACATTGTGGATCTTGATATTCTTCAATTGATTCCTCAGGGTCATCTTCCGATTTATATTCTTTCCTTCAAATAGTTTGGTCAAGGAATCAAACATCTCCTTTGGTGCATTTAGGGATGACACATGGGGGATGAGATGATCTTTGATATAATAAGTAATGATCCTCTTTGCCTTAACCAAATTCCTCTTGTGAAGAGCCTTAGCCTCTTCTCCCTCTGGGACAGGGACCTCTTCACTTATATAAGTATCCAACTCATTCTCTTCAAGGATTAACCCAATTCTGTACTTCCATGCTTGGAAGTTATCAGCTCCTTCAAGCTTATCCTCAAGCTTGGTGTGGTGAGACATCTTAAAGAGTACTTCAAATGGAAATAGAAAAGACTTAGGTCTTACCACTTGATTGCTGAAAACTGGATCTAGTGTTGGATTAGGGTTTGAGTTTCGCAGAGATCTACACAACCAAAAATCTTGAACCAAAGCTCCAAACTTCTGATTTTCCAAGGAGCTTCCAACTGTGTCTTCAGATTTCAGAAATTCCTATTTTTGAGGAAACCTTAATTTTTAGGGCCAAACCCGAAAGTGCACAGAATTGAATTCTGATTGGACAGATAGATTCACCTTGCTGAGGAGAGTAAATCCATGATATTACTTTTCCAAAATCTATGGAGAGAAACCCAAAAACAAGAAGCCCTAGTTTCCGCAACTACATAGTGTCTTCTTCTCAGGTTAGCTATGATGCCAAGTTAGGTTTTGAGCATTAATTCAATATGCTATAGGATCTTTACTTAGAGAATAACATGTACAATATATCAATGCATAACAATCATATAAAGCATGCCAAGCATCACAAGAATCAAAAGCATGAGACAATGGACACACAGATTTTTCTGTGGGGAAAACCTGAAGGTGAAAAACCCCACAACTTCCTCAGAGATAGATAGAGCAATGGTTCAACCAAAGTACAACCAAATACAATAGATAGTATCCTACTAGGAAGCTGATCCTCCTCCTCCAATGTGCACCACTTTCTGAGTGAGAGAAGAGTGAGTTCCGAGATGATCAAAATAGAGAATCCCAACTTTCTATTTATACTTGTCCTGACATGGCTAATTACTTATGGGGCCGACTTGTCTAACTAAGCCTAATAACCCCAGTTACATATATATCGGGCCGACACCCACATCAGGTAGTCTAATAACCCATTGGCAAGTTAATCCACTTGCGACACTTGTCAATACAAATGACGACACTTCCTTATAGAGGAATAACATGTGTCTTATAAGGGTACAATAAATATATATATGAAATACATTCCAAAGTTAAATATACATCAACAAAATGGCCCAATTTGTGATTCCTATGCGCAACAGCAGGTCTAGGTAGCATTTATTTGGAATTTTGTCCTCTAGTGTGTGCACAAACAGGTGCACCAATAATGTATGTGGTCTCTCCTGCCATGCTTGTGAAGAGACCTTAATATGCTGTCTTGGATCTATTTGTCCATTATATTTCTTAAGAGGTAGTGTAACTTTATCACCAAACCTAATATGCATCTTGATTCTGCATTGATCCCATGTGGTTAGTGGCTGCTTATGCGTACCCCACCATCTGGCAGGTGTCTCGCGCAGTGCCATGTCTAATGACGGTAAGCGATGTTCATCTGCAATTGCTACAGTATATTATTTGATAAAGGAATAAACATTAGCTAAACCATCATAGGTGGGGATTGGGCTTACCTCCTTTCTAATCCATCACAGTGACTTTGTGATCTGCACGCATCTCCTTGCTGATACTTTGTGCATGCGACTTTGCCAATTGTCCAATCCTACATCCAAGTCTGAGATGCAAGAGTTGTTGCATCTCTAGCTGAGTGTAGCATCTACAGTAGGATTAATATAATATTTCTGGTTCACAGTCATCTGGTGCAGTCTGTCCAAATCTTGAGCTTTGGATTCCTCCTGAATCGGCTCACTGTATCTATCTCCGTCTGTAGGATCGAGTGGTGTGATCAACCTGGGATGCTTTCCTTCGAAGATCATCTTCTTTGTCTTCAATTCGATAATAGCGGGGTTATCCATAGCCTATTCAATTCCTAAAAGCGCAGGAAAAGGTTGACTGTCATCCACAATCTTGATAACCTTGAAATCTACGTGACTTTGCGCTCCATCAATGTCAACTACCATGTTGGCTAACCGCCCAAAGGGTATGACTTTCTCCTGGTTGGCCATTCTCAACTAGATAGGTGACCATAATAGCTTTGGTCTACCCATCTTCTTCCATGTCTATTTAGTTAAGACATTTACTTTAGATCACAGATCAAGGATGATCTCATCAATTTCATAGTCTCCTATCTGTGCAGTAAACCTCATCTCTCGACCAGTTCTCTGATGTTTCTTGATATGGTTAACTGCGCTATCGGTAGCTTCACTTTCACTCTGTGGCTCATATTGATTTAATAGTTTCTGTAATTATGTGATAGCATTGGGACTCTTCAGCAACTTCGTGCAGCTTTTGAGGAACCGGGCAACAGAGGTGCATGTCTCTGCCGCGGTGCTCGTATTGTCATAGGCAGCCGGTACATCCTCTACATATGGCATTTCACTGCACAGCGGGATTGTCGGCGACTTGGGTGCCGACTCTCTTAGGATATCCTATGCTTTTGTAAATGCTTCCTTGTTCTTTTTTAAGTCGAAAGGAGGTGCTTTCCCAGCAGCTTTTCTTATCCATATTGGTCCAATAGGAGACTGTTTAGTGTTAAAATCTCCATATGTCAAATCTTCTGCTCCTCCATCTCTTCTCGTCATCACACCACTATGCGTCACTACATTGATACTTGGATCCATAGGTCTCCTTTTTACTTTGATAAACTGGATGTTTGGTTTTGGCGGCTATGGCCGCTTCCTTTTCTGCATTTCTACCTCTAACATTGGGTAGTCTTCAATAACATGATCAAATGAGCTACAATAACTGCATGTAGTGCATGGGTTGGTACAATATCTAGATACATGGCCTGCTTGGCCATAGTTATAACAAATTACTTGACCTTGGCCCCGTCCCTATTCCAGACCATTATTCCTTCCTCTCCTGCGGTATCCTCCGTGGCCTCTGTATGCTCCCTGATCAGGTTGGGTATTGTTTTGTTTCTGCGGAGTCTCTTCTTGGATTCTGTACATTCCTCCATACATATGTTTAATGTCCTTCTTTCTTTCTAACATGAGCTAATATGCACAGAAATTAGACACATCATCCCCTACTGACTTACATAAATTACAATATAATTTTTTAGGTGTTCTTACGTATTTCTGTATCATGTGGCAGTCTTCCGGCCGGTGTCCTCTTGTTCTGTAAATTTCACACCATGGCCCTAGTTGTGGGTTTAATGGGTTTGGTCCACCCATGTTAAGGAACTCTTGGAATAAAGGACAATGATCGTTAGTGTGTCCTTCTCCCTTGCAACCTGTACACCAGACTTCTTGTCTCTCTTGCTTTCCTTTCTTGATATCTTGTAATTGTAGTGTCAGGGTAGGTAACTGGTTCTAAGTCTGAGACATGCCAGTGATGGTTTCTCCGACCGGTGAAGCTTCCAACTTCATCGCGATCTCGAGGGATTCTTCCTTCAAAGCCACCTTCTGCTACATCAATGGCTGTCTGATATGGGGCAACAGTGCAGCTATGAACCATTTCTTGTGCTGTTGCGACGCTATAACAAAGCTTACTTGGTCTAACAATGTCTTAAATTTTTTATCAAACTCCCAAACTATTTCATTAGGTTTTTGTTTGATCTCTTTCAATTCTTTTATGTACACTGCAACTCTAACTTTGGCTTCTTAAATTTTGCTAAGAGTGTAGCCTTGATTTCTATCAGGGTTCTTGGATGTCCCTATTAGTATTTCATGAACCAATGCAAGGATTTGTATCTAAAGGTGGTGACAAGCTGCGCTTCCTTCACAATGTCATCATGTACTTCTTTCACACTCCATACGGCTTCACATAGAAACTAATGCTGGTCATGGTCTTCTAGACCCGTTCCTTTGAATATCGGAAGCTTAATGTCCTTAGTCATGCTTCTTCTAGGTGGTGGAGGGTTCTGCGTGACAAAAATGAATGTGGTATTGTGCTGAATATTCATGACTGTGGGGTTATGAACTCGCTGGGTTTGTGCAATGAGAGGTGTAGTGTTCACAACTGGTGGATTCTTCGGTGTAATAGGCTGACAGGTGGAAGATAGAGGTGCCGTTTGGCCATCAAGTTCATCTTCTGAATCAATATCTAGGCGGAGTCCAAATCCACTAGAATTCTTCTTAGGAGTATATTTATATCTTTTCCCACTTCTTAGGTTATGTGTGTCTTCGTCATAATCACTAAAAATGCTATTGACCATTAAAGATTCCAAAAATTTTACTGCAATCTAAAAACATCTTTCTCAGCTAACATCATTTTAATGTATAAACTGAGGTTGTTCAAATACTTACCTATGAATCCTTTGAAAAACTCTCTTTCGGCTGCGCTGTAGGAATTTAACATGTCTAGAGTGAATTGTGTTACAAAGATTTGTAATGTACTATCAACCCATAAGTCGACTATGCATACAAATGTACTATCTAATGCTTTGAGCCTTTCAATAAGCTCCAGTGTCCACTCGGTCGACGCACTTTGTGGTATACAGTTTCTGTGTTCTATGAGCCTGGAAAACCACTTGTGTAGCTTGTTTCTGAAGGATGCCAAAACTACCTCATGAACATCTTTCCACAAGTACTTATTCAACCACTAAATGTCAGAAAGATGTGGGTTCCTATTTTCCTTTCTTGTGAAGTCTCTTTCTGTCTTGTCACACCAAGCCAAGATTTCTTTCTTGTTAGGATACCAAAAGTCGACGCCCTGCTCAACTTCTTCTACTTCGCACATCATGACTTCAACTCATCATGGATTCTTAGCACGGAAATGGAACCATTTGTTGGATTATAGACTGATCTAGAGGTTTCCAATGTAGACCCAGGTTCTTAGCGGTATTAGCTTAACCAACAAAACCCCTTTTCACCGACCCTTTCAGCAACAACATGCAAACAGGTTGAGGTCTCACCTGAGGTGAAGCTATGGGGGCACTGCGGAATCAGGTTTCCTGCTATGAACATAAAAGTAAATAATTAATAATAAAAGTAATTAATAATAAACATAATTAATTATTTACTTTTATGTTCATAGCATTTCCATAGTGATGTGATGAGTTGTTCGGATAGGACTACTGCGCAACGCACTATCGGACTTGCGCTACAAACTAAGGACTGCGCGACGATAGACTATGTCGCAACCCCCTTCTTCCTCGTGTGGAGATACCTAAGCAACTAGCGCATCAACGGACTGTGCGGTTCGGACAAGTTGCAAATAATGGGACAGTGGAACTAACTTATGCGCTTCCTTTACGAAATCAGCCAATAATAAAGACTTCACTCAACACTTAATATTCACCGATTGCCTTAGATTATTACACTCAAATAGATACAACATACAATGTTGCGCACTACTCATGTTGTGCATCAACAGACTTACTTAACCTGAATTCTAGATGTAGGTGTGATTATTCAATAAACTGATACTTCTACAAACATGAGATACTCTGCATCCAACATTCATTCATTCACGCAACACTTAACATATTATTCCCATCTTTCTCCTATGGTGAATACAAACAAAATTATTAAACATAACCATTGATAAATGAGATTGCAAGCATTCAATGGAAGCAAACAGATAAGTGCAAGATGTAAAACACACAAACAATCACACTACACAGGATTTAACATGGTTCACCCCTCGGATGGATGATACATCCACAAGAACTGTTGTCGAATTAGTTTTTGGGAAGGGTACAACATTTCTTTGTCTACGCACTCAGCTGCAGACTGTCTTTTCTCTCAATTACATCTCTGCGCACTCAACTACAGAGCCTTTACAATAGTAATTAAGCTCAAAAGATTCAACAATATTCAAGGCTTAACAAAATGAAGAGTAGCCCTTTCCCATACAAAACTGCCTTATTTATAGATCATTGGTGATTCGATGAAGATGGGTAACTCTTTTTGGCCAAATATGATGGTGAAAAACAGAAATTTTACCCATGTATTAAATTGAATCCCTCGAAACCCATACTTTCCACATGAATTTTGAAATGTAGAGAATTATGTTGGCTTCCCAATGATATTTTTTTCGAAATATACCAATGTCATTGTTGATGTATATGTAACTTCGGAATATATTTCACATATATGTATATTGTATTCCTATAGAGATGTTATTATTCCTCTATACAGAAGTGGTTGTATTCCTATAGAGATGTTATTATTTCTCTATACGGAAGTGTCATAATTTATATTGTAAGTGTCGTAACTTATACTTGATGGGTTATTAGACCACCTTGTTGGGGTCGGCCCTGTGTAAGTCATGTGGGTCAAAGCGTTATTAGACCACCCTTTTGGGGGTTGGCCATGTAGGTCAAAGGGTTATTAAACCACCTTAGTGGGGGTCGGCCCAGTCAGCATTATGTTACGTGGTTAAGTTGAGGCTGACCTAATTGAGTAAAGGTCAAGTCAAGTTATTGTATAAATAGAGAGTGTGTCTCTCTCATTTTACATATTCTATTCTCTCACTCACACTTTGGAGAGTGGTGCACTTGTGGAAGAGAAGGATCTGCTGCTAGGAGAAGACTATCTCTTGTATTCTGGTTGTATCATTGCTCTATCTATCTCTGAGGAAGTTATCGGGGTTTTTCACCTTTATGGTTTTCCCCAAGTAAACTCTGTGTCTCTTGTGTGCTTGCATTATTGTGTCCATGATTGATATGTTGTAGATTTGCTGTACATGTTGTTGTCTCAGTTAAGATCCTAGATAAGATTGAATTAAATTTTGAAAATTTAACATGGTATCAGAGCTAGGCTGAAAGAAGGCATGATATGGCATGTATGACACTTGTTGCACTTACGATGCTAGGGCTTGATATAGCAAAAACTAGTCATCGTAGCACTTTCGCTATAAATCTGTTTTCGCAAAGTTTTCCGATCTGAAACTTTTACAGGTTGAAGATCAGATCCCCATGTACCTTGTGTCCAAAGTAAAACCTCCAATTCGTTGTACTTTGTGATTTATGATCTGTACAATATAGGGTTTCTTCCTCTTCCAGATCTGAGTCAAAATCAGGTGACCTTGGGAAAAAGGTCATAAATTGGGCTAGGAAGCTCGAACTGAAATTTTGTAAAAAGTGACAGGTAGTAAACAGACTGTAATATCTCATGAAACCATTTCAGAGGCCCAAGTTGAACCAGTGACACGTGGTACAATGTACACGTTCGCTCTCCTGTATTATCCCATAAACAGGTCACGTTGTGACACTTGGAATAACTCTCTCTCAGAGAATCCAATTGAGGTCAGACCTATCGGGATGGAAAGACAATAGGTCAGGATATCTCAAAGAAAAATTTCATAGGCCGAAGTTGAAACATTGACACATGGCACTCTGTACAAGTTCTCTCTCCTATATTATCTCATAAATAGGTCACGTTGCGACACTTGGCATAACTCTCTTTCAGAGAATCCAATTGAGGTCAGACCTATCGGGATGGAAATATAATAGGTCAGGCTATCTCAAGAAAAATTTTCAGACCATGTGGATCGAAAAGTTCAGAGTTACACCAAAAACAATCAGGTACATATTTATGTCAAAACAGAATTATTTTTTAGTACCTTCATTCATGGCTTCCGGAATTTAGAGCTTCGGAGAAAGTTGGAATTTTTTAATCGGAGACCACGGATGGATGCTACTCATCAAAATCTAAATTTAGAGACCAAGATCATATTTTTTGGTTGGGAAGAAGGCCGGGCTTAATCAAACCCCAGTTCGGGACTTTGATCGGAAAGATGGAAAATTAGGGCTTCTGCACAAATTGGAATTTTCAAAATTTGTGACCACGGCTAGAATCTCCTCAGAAAAATCAAAGCTTAGAGTTTTGAATAAAATATTTTGGTTGGGTGAAGCTCCGGGAAACTCAAACCCTAATTTAGGGTCCTCCCTAGTGAATTCAGAAATCTAAAAGGTAATTTCGAGGGGTGAAACTTTGCAGTTTTCAAATTCGAATATACCAACTTGATCAGCTCATCAAGGCGCATATTTCTATCCTTTCCGAAGTTTGAAATTCAAAGTTTGAATTTTTGGGGTTTCTTTGACAAACCCTAATCCAACACCAGGTCCAACTCTTGCAAATCAAGTGGATTGGGTTAATCCTAGAAGAAGATGGATTGGTCACTTGCATAAGTGAAGAAGTTCCTGTCTCAGAGGGATATGAGGCTAAGGCCTTCCATAAGAATATTACAAGCAATCTTGACAGGTATGGCTTACAGGTATGTTTCATGGTTAAGTTTATCATATGTTTGTCTTCATATCATTACAGTACAATCTTGATTATCTTCAAGGGGGATTGGATACCTGTGTAGAGTTTTTGTTCTCGACGTGTTTCAGACTCCATAGTTGAGTCCATTTTCAGGAGAGAGGGTATCTCAAATGAAAGCTGCATGAATTTTATATTATTTATATTGTCATGATATTTTTTGTTAAAATTATTTAAAGAACCGACTTTGAATAATTAATTTACCTTACTGTATATATTTATTATTCAATGATGTGTATTTATTAATAATCTTCATTATGCTTCAAAGTTTTTTTTTGTTAAATGTTTCGATTATAATAAACTATTATAAATTTTATAATGTTCAAATTTTTAAGAAAATTCTAGTAAGTACTAAACATTGTTTAAATTATCTTAAGAATTTTTTTTTTTTTTTTTAGATCTTAATCTAGAAATTTGTATTATAAATTTTTCAATTTAAATTTCATAATTAAATTTTTAATTTAGAATTCTATATTAAAATTTTTTATAATTTTATAATTTAACTTTTAAGTAAAATATGTATTTAATGTTTAGTTTTTAGAATTATGTATAATACATTTTTCAACTTAAATTTTGTAATTAAAATTTTTAATCTAGAATTTTATATTAATATATATATATATATATATATATATATATATTTAAAATTTTATTTTTAATTAAATTAAATTTATAATTATAATTATAATTATAATTTTAAATTTAACTTTAAGGTAAGAAATGCATCCAATGTTTAGGTAATATTTAATTCTTAGATGATTTAAAATTTTTATTTTTAGAATTTTCAATTAAAAATTTTTATAAACAAGTTTTATTATATATATATATATATATATATATATATATATATATTTTTTTTTTTTTTTCTTTTTTTAAATTTTAATTTTGTTCACCTTTTTTGTTTCGCAGAGAGTGGATGATTGGTTTCCATGAGTCACAAAGGATAATGCCATCATCCCTATTAAAATTCCTTGGGTGTTTCTCAATCTCTATTGCTTCACGTATATGTATCACCTTAATAGAAGATATTCATTGATTAAGGTTTTGACACTTATGATTGTACTAATGCATTGTGATGTTGTATGAGGTTTATGTTATTTGCTAACACAAAAGGTACACCAAGAAAGTCAAATCATGTTCTACTTCAAGAACATATGCTCATGGTGACATGAAGACAAAGATTCATCCATTGTCATGGATCACATAGAAGATCGACTTTCGAGGTATGTATAACTTGGTTATACAATGGTTAATGTAAGAGACATGCAGGTTACTAGCACAAGTCACTAAAGAGAACCAAAAGACATTATGCGGGTATGTTAGACATAACTAGCTAGCATGCTAATCCAGGTATGTTTTTCGTATATCAAGCTAGAATCCTACCTTCTGTTAGGATCTTATACTGTTGTGTTGTTGATAATGATTATTCATGAAGTCATAGGTTTGAATAATCATGGTTGTATGCATATTATGTTTCTTACCATAATTGATGCTATGACTATCCAGAAGAATCATGAATGTATAGGTTTGAATAATCACAGGTTTTATGCATATTATATCTCTTATCTTGATTGATGAGTCAACTAACTAGAAGAGTCCTATGATCAAATAAGAATGTGTATGAGTAAAAGAAGACTTCCCTGAAACCTTGAATACTAATGTTTATTATCTGTGAACGATCATGAATATACATGTTTAAGATTATTGTGTTTTGATAGTATTAATATTATACTAATAAATGTGTGATTATGTATGAGACCTCAAGGATAACACAATGATGATACTAATAAGCATGCGTAGTGATTAAGGATGGATGTAAGTTCAAGGATAGGTAATCCAGGATGGAAAGATCAAGAGGGAGCACACTCTAGTTGTTCCTACAAGAAAGCAAAGGAGCACACTTAAGTAGTTTCTGCAAGGATGCAGATATTCAGAGGGAGTTGACCACTTCTCACAATCCACATAAGAATGGAGTTGCAGAAAAGAAGCAAAGACTGAGAGGGAGTCAACCCAACAAACAAACAAAGATAAGTATTTGAATTATCATTACTTGCATATTTTATTGTTTAAATAATACTGTTCAATAATGTATATATTGATGTTCCTAGAATTAGGTTGTGTATTATGCGTATTAGAATAGTTGCATTGATGAACAGTATACTACTATTATGCATGGGTAAGTGGCCTATGGCACTGTACAACATTCCATTGCTACTTATCTAGAATGAAACCTCTTTGCTGACATGTTGGGAGTTGTGCACACTCTTAACAATGTTCTGGTAGAGATTGGAAGGCATCTAGAAATTTACGGGATACGGATAAATGTTGTATTGAAGCATTGGCTAAGATAATTGCATGACTGTATGACATATTTCTTTATGTGTAATAATTTGTTCTAAAAACTATGAGATGTTTTCTAATCATGCAATTTAACTTGTTGTATAAGAAAGATCGTATGCCATCACCTACAAAAGAAGAACTACAACATTTGTTCAGCAACAAAATTATCTATTGAAGATATTGAAGTTCCCAGGATATGGGAAGAATGCCATGATCCATCGATCATGAAGAATAATGTTTGGGATGTAGTCCCAAGACCTGAAGGGAAGTTTGTTATGACTTCCATATGGATCTATCAAGATCAAGCCTGCTGCAGATGGAAACATAGAGAAATATAAAAGTGATGAAATAGAAGATACACCAGATGGATTTCAAGACAGCTTTCTTGAATGGTGTAGTTGAAGAAGAAGTGTATGTGGAGCAGCCACTTGGTTCTGAGACACATGACAAGAAATCATATATGTGCAGAACTTGGTATGGTAGGATAGGAAGCTTTCTATCTAGTTTGGTCTTTACCATGAGTAAAGCGGGTTCCAACCTTTACTACAAGGTTGAGGTAGGCAATCCAGGGATACTCTTATTGTATGTGGATGACTTGTTTGTAATAAGAGATGATAGATTGATTGCCGACACGTAGCCGAAGCTTGCAGCTGAGTTCAAGATGAAGGACTTGGGGATGATGCACTATTTTCTTGGTATGGAGGTGTGGCAAAGTACAGATGGAATCTTCCTTGGACAAAGGGAAGTATGCAGTAGAGATTTTGAAGAGGTTCAGGATGATAGACTACAAGGCTATGGCCACACCTATGGCATCAAACTTGAAGCTTCTGTGTGATGCTTCATCTGACCCGGTCGATGTCACGATGTATCGTCAGATGATTGGGTCCTCTATGTACCTGACGAGAACGAGACCAGATATTTGCTTTGCGGTGAACACATTGAGCCAGTTCCTAATGGATTCGAGGAGTGTTCACCTGGTTGTTGTAAATCATATTCTGAGGTACTTGAAGGGTATAGGTGATTATGGGCTCAAATATGATGCAAATCAAAAGTTTAACCTGCAGGGTTATGTTGATTCAGATTGGGTAGGCAGTGCTGCAGATAGGAAGAGCACTTCTGGGTGCTGCCTCAGTATGGAATCAGGTGTGATCTCTTGGTTTAGTAGGAAGCAGTCCCATGTAGCACTGAGTACAGCCAAAGCACAGTGTGTTGCGACAGATCAGCAGGTTATAGATGTATTGACAAAGCCGTTGGCCAGAGTGCAGTTTGAGTACTTCAAAGATAGGCTTGGTGCACTTCAGATCAAGGTTCATTCCAAAGGGAAGTGATGAGTACGGAAGATGCATATGCACATGAGATTTTTTGACATGGTTGATGTGTTCCCCCATGGTGTAGATGTAAGGGATGGAGCCATTCTCACATTGTGGTAGATGTGTTCTCCCATAGTGAAAAAGTAAGGGTTGGAGCCTTCCCTGAATGGTGGTAGATGTGTTCTCCCATGTCGGTGGTGTAATTACTAGATGATGTGCATCTAGGATGTGCTTCGTGGACGATGAGATGATCTAAATAAGACGATGCTACGATGATCAGGAGGATCATGGATGATGAGCATCAGGACGATGCTCTAGTTACTGCTCTATATGTATATGTATGCATCATGTTGGATGCTGGATATGATTAGTTGGATCATTTATATGTATATGTATATGTACGCATCATGTTTGATGCTGGATATGATCAGTTGGATCATTTGTATGTATTTTGTATATGCATCATGTTGGATGCTTGGACCATGTATCTGTATATGTATCAGGTGGACACATTGTATGATCAAGTAGATCATGTATGTTGATATGTATCAGGTATGATTAGGTGGATCATGTATGATGATATGTATAAGGTAGATACTTGGTATGCATTAGGTGGATGCATTGTATGATCAGGATGATCATGATGATGAGCTTTAGGATGTTGCTCCAGATGATATGTATCAGGACAGTACAGTGATGATGATCAGTGTGCTCATGAGCATCAGGATGATGCTTTGTTCGATGATGATCCATTGGATCATGAGTATCAGGTTGATACTTGGAGGTCAGAGATGATATGTGGCAGGTTGTGCAAATAGCATGTAATCAGTCCTGGGAGATCTTACCGGCCGTGCTGCGGCACATAAATGTTACTGGGATACTCTTTCTAGTATTTCTATGTAGTATGTAATCAGTCCTCAGATATCCGATAGGTTGAGGTGTGTGCTCGTAATCAGTCCTGGGATGAGGTATTACTACGGAGACATGTAATCAGTCCTGGAGATCTGAGAGGTTGAGTTGTGTGCTCATAATTAGTCCTGGAATGCTCTTTAGAGATCTTGCCGGTCGTGTTGCGGCACATAAATGTTCCTAGGATGCTCTTTAAAGGTTTTGTCTATCCACATGTAATCAGTCCTGGAGATCCGAGAGGTTGAGCTGTGTGCTCGTAATAAGTCCTGGGATTATGTTTAGAGATCTTGTCGGTCATGTTGCGGCACAAAAATGTTCCTAGGATGCTCTTTAAAGGTATTGTGGAGGAGATGCATGTAATCAGTCCTGGGAGATCTTACCGGTCGTGCTTAGGAACATAAATGTTCCCGGGATACTCTTTCCAGTATTGCATCCGCACATAAAATTAGTCTTGAGAAGCCACCTCTATCAAACCGTTCACACAAATGATGAAGACCTGTAGGTGGTGGGCCTACATCCAGTATGAAAAAGGACTGTTTCTATAGAACTTCCTATGATGAGTAGATTCAAAGATTTATTGAGATAGCAGCAGCAGTGACGATGATGATGAATCGATGACGATTATCCAGTGACGATGATCCAGAGAAGAAGACTTGTGCTAGAAGACCTGTGTCGAGAAATACCTTCCTAGTTAAGAGGGAGTGTTGATGTATATGTAACTTCAGAATGTATTTCACATATATGTATATTGTATTCCTATAGAGATGTTATTATTCCTCTATACGGAAGTGTCATCATTTATATTGTAAGTGTCGTAACTTATACTTGATGGGTTATTAGACCACCTTGTTAGGGTTGGCCCTGTATAAGTTATGTGGGTCAAAGGGTTCTTAGACCACCCTATTGGGGGTCGGCCATGTGGGTCAAAGGGTTATTAGACCACCCTAGTGGGGGTCGGCATAGTGAGCATTATGTTAAGTGGTTAAGTTGAGGCCGACCTAATTGAGTAAAGGTCAAGTCAAGTTAGTGTATAAATAGAGAGTGTGTCTCTCTCATTTTACATATTCTATTCTCTCACTCACACTTTGGAGAGTGGCGCACTTGTGGAGGAGGAGGCTCTGCTGCTAGGAGAAGACTATCTCTTGTATTCTGGTTGTATCATTGCTCTATCTATCTCTGAGGAAGTTATTGGGGTTTTTCACCTTTATGGTTTTCCCCAAGTAAACTCTGTGTCTCTTGTGTGCTTGCATTATTGTGTCCATGATTGATATGCTGTAGATTTGCTATACATGTTGCTCTCTCAGTTAAGATCCTAGATCAGATTGAAGTAAATTTTGAAAATTTAACAGTCATATATCTTGTCGAATTTTCATTTAATAAAACGTGTGTACTTAAAAATTTGAAGAGCAATTAACAAGTAGTTTGTGTGTGTGCACAATAATTTAATTTTAAATTAATAATTTTAAAAAATAAAATATGTGAACATGATCTAGACGGAATGCACTAGGGCTTACATATTTTTTTTTTAATTTTTCTCGAAAAATTATATTTATTATTATTTTTCGAAACTGACTAATGAATATTTAAGTCACATTTTGCACACATGTGTGTGTGTGCATGAAATCTTTTGATTTTTTACATAATTTGCAAAACTAAAAGTACCATCTTAAAGAGAACGTGTTTATCTAGGGCTTGTGTATTTTTAAAATTTTTTTGGATGTGTATTTTGCATGTTGTGGATTTATCTTTGAGCTCAATCGAAGTTGTCACGAGGGTTTTTTAGGGCAAGTTTTAGTATAAATTTGAAAACAAAATACATATGAAGATAAAAATTTGTAACTTTTATGTATCTGGATAGAGGATTCATTGACGAATCCAATGTTATCAATGTTGCTCATTAATGATCATTTAATGACATGGTTTAACTGTGTGGAAGGCAGACAAAACTTCCATTTTGTAGGGAAAAGGGCTCTCGACCTAGTTTTTAAGCCCTCAGTCGAGCTATTTGCTCAATCGAGGTATTTAAAAACCCTCGATTGAGGGGTTAACAATACCTTGACGAAGGGTTTATCAAGACCTCTATCGAGGGTTTAGACATACCTCGATCGAGGTCTTGATAAACCCTAGATCGAGGTATTTGCTCGATCGAGGGTATGTAAAATATGCTCGATCAAGAGTTTGTCTATGTAAAAAATATATATAAATGAACCGAGGTGAAACTACAAAAGGAGTTGGCAACAATTAATGTTTCCAACTACCCTTCTCTCGTAAATATATCAATGAACCTATATATAACCAACAAACAATTAATAAAAAACAACAATTTAACTCATTGCTAGTTTTTTTTTTCCACTAGAGCTTTGTCATTTTGATCTTGTTGAATTAGAGCTTTTTCATTTTCATGTTGTTGAATTAGAGTTCATTAGACATGTAATATTTCTTTGTAGGCATATTTCAAGATTTCATACTAACATATTGTTGTTTGTTATAACAATTTGAAATTGTTTTTGTTTGTTTTCATTGTAGATTGATGGGGAATAAAAAAAAAATACAAAGAAAACAAGCTAGACAACAAAATGACAATGAAGAGCGTGAGAATAATAGAGAACGAATGAGACAATAAAGAGCAAGGTTGAGAGAAGAAGAATATGCACATTTGGTGCAACAAATTCCAATGGAGGACAACCAAGGTAAAATATTGAATTACATGTTATCCTAATTTAAATATCATGCTACATAATTTACAAAATTAGTAACAATTTTTCAATAAATTTAACTAACTTTCATAATTTAATTTGTTTCATATTTATTTGCAATGATTATTCTTATTTATTTCATCAATTTGTTATTTAAATTTCAAAGTTTGCAACAATTTTTTATGTTAAATGAACAATTTTCAAGTGACTAAAAAATGTTAAATTGGAACAATTTTCAAATGAAACATGTAAATTTAGATTATATTTTCATGTTAATACATGTACATATTTTTAACTATTTTCAAATTATGTTTCCAAGTTGCTTTAACAATTTACAAAATATTTCAAAGTTTACTAACAATTTTCAAATGAATTCTACACTTAGATTCTATTTTCAAGTTAAAATGTATGTACATATTAACTATTTTCAAATTTCAAAACTTTACTAACAATTTTCAATGTTATTAGAATAATTTTCAAATTAAATGTACACTTGGACACTATTTTCAAGTTAAATTGTACATATTTAACTAATTGCAATTTTTTAAGTTATTGACAATTTCAAGTTAAATATAATTTCAATTCTTGTTTTGTTAGAAAATTCAATTTCAAAACAAATGAATGAATATTTTGAAATGAACATGTTGTGATAGTTATGTATTAGTTAAAATTTATTCAATTTGAAAACAAATGAATGAATATTTTCATAGTTATGGTGGTTGGCAATATTTTCATAGTAATGAATATTTGAATACAAATGAATGTTCAAAGAGCTATTTCATTAAAATGTTTACTTTAAAAAAATCTCATCTATCACATGTAATTTTATTTACATAACATTCAACATATCACCATGATAAGATTAATGATTAGAATCATATATTTTGTTAGGACAAATTGGAAATAATTATTTGCAATGTTTGCAACCTTGCATTGATATGTGAAGCATTATTGATAAAAGATCCTTAAATTGCAATTTATGATGAAAATTACAATTTCCATAATTGTCTATTGTTGAAATTGCAAAATCATCAACTAATGAAAATGTTATTTTGCATTGAAAATTATGAATTTCTCCTCAATCATATCACTACAATGTTTTTAATTAAATATTTTATTCATCTGTAAATCAATGTTTTTTTTCCCACATTTAGAGTATAATAGGTATGTTATCATGGGTAAAAAACCAACCTTAAATTTTTATTTCATGTATATACAACATGGGATGCACTATGTCCTTGAAATTCTAGGGTAGAAGTGTTGTAATAATTTATTCTTTGTGGTGATTTGCAACTTGTATTTTAAATATTTATTTGTTTATTTTATATCATAAAGTTAAAATAACATTTTTCTTGTAATGTAAAAGTAAAATGGACATAAGTTGCATAAAGAAAATTTGCCCACAATTATATAATGTGATGATTATAAATGATATTAATTTTTATGTCGACAATAATTTTTATCAAGTTATTAATAATTATCTTGACTTAAATATATATAGTTGGTTTTCAAGTTACTAGCAATTGTAAAGTTAAATGTACAAGTTACTACCAATTTCAAGTTACAAGCAATTTCAAATTTTAATAGAAATTTCAAACTTTACTTCTAGAACAATCTCAAGTTTAATTAAGTTAGCAATTTCAAGTTACTTGAGCAATTTCAAATTTCAAATTTCAAGTTACTAGCAATTTCAATTTTTACTTAGAACAATTCTCAAGCTAAATGTATTAGTTAGAAAATTCAATTCACATGCAATTTTCAATTTTTCAATTTTTCAATTTCCACATCAAATTTCAAGTTACTAGCAATTTTAAATTTCAATGCACAACCATCAAGTAACCAATTTTCAATTTGTTAATTTACATGTTATGTAGGGAGAGATTATGGTCAGACATCACATCATGGTGATCAAGAATCACATCACCCTGTGCCCCCTCATGATCCTGATCAGCCATCACATGACACCTTTTCCTCTCACATTGAAAAGATAATTGGAAGTTGCAGTGGGGTTGGAAGGGGTGGAAATTTTCTAGAGGATTGTGCAGTTGTTTCTGTACAAGAAGACATTGGGAACTCGATCCCTGGTTGGAGAGATAGAGAGCATGTCAATAACATAATCAATTCATATTTTGAACAACATTCAACGATGGCACAAGCTCAAATCCTACATGGGTTGATAAAACACAAAAAATTGAAACGTGCCACAAAGATGTTGAGTTTTCAAGATGTTAAAACAAAAAAGACATGCGAGAATGCAATAGAAAATGTAAGAACTGCATTATCTTTGTTTGCAAAATCAAGAAACAATGATACCTGAGCTGCTCGTAGGGAAATTACAATGGCTGTTGTGGCACAAAACACCTCAAGAAATCAAATGGTATCAACAATGGCATCACTTCTTAATGTTTCAAGAAGAACATTGCTCAAATATACTAAATTTAGGGTCCAGATAAATGAAAATGATGAAGCTGCTTGTTGGGATCCTATTTGTAGGGAACCCTATCGAGGCAGGATGGAAGCAAGCATTAGAGAGAATGTGATAGAGTTTTGGGATAGCCATTCTCGTGCTATTCCAGATCAAAAGCATGTCCTGTGACAACGATTATCCAGAGGCATTTATCAGGAGCACTGTAAGCATGTGATGGAGATGCTGGGAGTTGCACTTTACGAGGAGTTCCAAGAAACCAGTCCTGGTGTTCAAATATCATTTAGCATATTCAACAAATTGAAACCGTGGTATATTAGGCCAAATATGATTTGCGACACTTGTTGCTTCCGGTACCACATTGAATTTCAACTATACTATGACACATTTCTGGATTTTTGCAAACAACACTGGAACGGTGTACTAGCTCCTCACACAGTGTGAGATTTTATTTGTATGATACTATGCAACAGGAATCCTAAACATGTTTTTTTCAATAAGAGGTGTGTAGGTGGGATATAATGCCATGAATGTTGTGATTTGACATTGTTACATAGAAAATTTCCTATCGATCCAACACACCATGGATTGTCAGATATCACCGTTAGGTGGAAGAGGTACGAGTATGTCACCATGAATCCAACATATTCTTCATCTATGTCATCCAAGAGGATCGACTTGCTCAATGATGAGATTCCTATTTCAGAATTCATAGCGATTTTTCAAAGTCAGATTTATAAATACAGAAAGCACTCCCATAGGTCCAGGTGGCAAGCTTCAGAATTCAAACATTCTCATGACGTATTTGAGCCAAGCACAATCTTATCAGTGGTAGAATTTGTGGAGAACTACACCTTTTCTCCTCAGAGAGAGATACAGAGTGAGTACTATCAATCCAACCAGGTGTCTATCTTCGTACATGTATTGTACAAACATGCGCAGGAAAGCATTGATGGTAGGGATAGCACTCCTCAGTCATGTGAAGTGATCAAGGAGTACCATTTTTATGTTAGTGATGATCGTGAGCATGACACATTGTTCATTCAACACTTCTTTGGGTTGATTTATGATTCATTTGGGCAGAGAGGCGTATCATCTACTGAGCACTGGATTTGGTCAGATGGGTGTGCAGGGCAATTCAAATCAGCATGCTCATTTTATTTGTTGAGTCGCCTTCACAAACAGATAGGAATCCGACACACCTGGAGATTTTTTGAGACAGGGCATGGAAAGGGTTAACATGATGGTGTAGGTGCATGTGTGAAACGAGCACTTCGGAGGTACCAGATGAGTCATGGTGCAACCTGACTCAAATGCTCCACTGAAGTAGTTGATTCTTGCACACGTCATTTGGGACATCAAGGTCATGAACAAGCAAGGCCAGTGTGTAGGTAATAAAATCCAAAATCAATTAATAAGCTAATAACGTTCAATATCATCATTTCCAAAAGAACACATACTCGATAGGAATAAATACATATGACAAACTGAATTACATGCAAGCTCTTTTGGGATGTTTCCCTTGGAGATGTTAATAGATCCATGCAGTGGTATTGTGAGACCATCCTTGGTACGAGGGAATTGCATTCTGTTTGAAGTAAAGACATGGATGACATATTTTCCATTGAAATGAGGAAGTATGCCTGTTTTTGTGATTTTTGCATTGATGCAAATGGATGCAGGCTTGATCATTGTGAAAATGATGTATATGTAAAACCATGGAAATATGTCTCTCTTAATCCAAAGGGCCTACATCCAATTCCAACATGGCAAGAGATGCACACTGAAGAGGCAATGGTCTCATTAGATCATGATCGAGTTTCTTATATGGTTAGGGAAGGTACAAGAGTCTTCATTAAGTTAATTAGTTCATTATGTATTACACATATACAAATGTTGTAGAAATTTGCACGTAGGACATTTGGATAATATTTGTAATGTATCTTGTAGGTGATGTATTCATTGTCATTGCACCCCCCCATAAGCAAGAAAATGTGGCATACTATTTGATGCGGTGCATGCAAATAAAGAGTAGGTTGGTGGGATCCTACCAAGATGGTGACTTCACATACCAGACTGGAGACATGGTTCTAATGGGACACTTTTTTGAAAAAGTGAAAAAACATGGTGCCCATATTATTTACAGAGATTTTATGCCTGAATATATATCATGTCAATACAGTCATTTGGTGGTAGCAGCTTGGATACCTCTAACAGAAATCAAGGTGAACAGAGACCATTATATTCAAATATTCCAAAATATGACCATGTGTTATTCCCTATGTGTTATATGTCATAACTTACTCCCAAATAAGAATAGCTTAATATCATGTGATACATTATTATAATAAAATCTGTATATATATATATACACACACTTTATCTTTACCACATATAGAAAAATAAAAGCTATCCTAAGAAGATCCTTTTTATTATTATTATTATTTTATAATATCAATTATATTCAATAAAAAAAATTCATACATCATACCCATGGTCATGATTTGGTAATATTCATATATTAAAAGAATCAAGGAGCTTTAAAATAATTTACCACCATTTAAATATATAGATCATATAATTGGATTTTCTAGCATCCATATCTATATCAAAGTAATTATAACCTATTTTATACTCAAGTCTTTTTCACTTGTAGAATCCACATCCAACGTGTTTACAACAATGTGCTAAACATGGGTATAGAAGTCAACTTTTCATTTATTAAAATAATACTATTAGAAGAGTATTTTCAAGCTTCCGCCATCCTTAATTATACTATGATCCATAACTTACTTCTATCGTTTTACATTTCCTGCAATTCAACCCTTTAATTTGTCAATAAATTAAAGTCCCTTTTCACATGATCTATATTATACTTTTCACTTGTATTTAAAATATACACATGTATAAGCACCCATCTTAAGAAATCAGTAAGTGCTAGCGATGACACGTAAAGAAAAAATAGAACTATGATCAATCGATTTGTTTAAATTGACTCACATAAATATATAGATCGCTTCAAGGTTATACCCTTGGTTAATATGCGACGGATCCTTTCGATAGTTTTTAGAATGTTCATGCACATATATTCCTCATGACGACCAGATAGAACGGCACATATGCGATTCTATCGGAAATTAATTTCTTTTAAGTTTATTTCTGAACAAACAGTTTACATAAAACACCTCAGATTAGGTAATCCCAAGAATAAAGGCGGATTGAGCGACATCTAAATCATCCAGGCAGTAAAACAAGGGAGAGCTGCTGAGTATGGCAATTACAGGCTTGTCACTATTTACATAGAAAATGTAATAAATGATGATCCGACAGGATTAGGGCCCAGTCTACACAATAACTACCGAACGCCTGGCTATCACTGCTATCAAAGAAAGTCTATGGGCGCCAAGCAATGGTTAAAGATCGACAAGTATGGGGTTCTATCACTCTACTTAATGTTTGCAGGAATTCAATATTAAAGACTATGTATTACAATTTGGGCTTTCTCAGGGAAATCAAAAGTTGTTATTGATAACAGATCACCGAGCTCGAATTAAAAGGAAACAGAGTTTGATCCAAGATCTCAAGGCTTGGGTAGAACTTGCCGAGATCGTATTAAAGAAAAACAAATTGTTGAGATCGAAAGTCTCAGATTTGGCATGAACCAGTTTGTAAAATACAGAACTCAGAACTTGGGAGTTCGCTGGGTTCCAAGGTATGGATAGAATGCATAGATTTCAGGTCTTTGGAAAGATTCACATACGGATCTAAAATAGGATTTTAGTATCACATAATTTCTTTTCTTTTCTAAAATACAATGATTCATATATTATGTAACATCCTCAATTAACTTACAATCTTTATTTTATTTTATTTTTTTCAAAAATAAATCTATGCTACTCGTGGTCAGTACCCATGGTTAGGTATTGAAGTGGACTATGGCATAAGGCGTTCCTAATTCTTACACGTAAGGAACGAATGTGCTAGGAACCTATGTCAACCCTTCTCTTTACAATGTTAGTCAACCCTTCTCTACTATGTTAGTATATTGTTGTTGGACGCATATGCTTTGTAAGTCATCCCATAGTATTTGTTGATCCGTAGTTTATATTAGCCCATAGTATTGTCCCATAATATTGGACGCATATGCTTTGTAAGTCATCCCGTAGTATTGTATGTCCCATGGTTTTGACTCATAGTATTGGGCATAGACTTAGTATATAAGTGTGTGTTGAGGTCATTGAAGGCACCGTGAAGTTATTTGTATTGAGCTTGCTCATAGGAGGTTGCCCCCTCGAAGTGACCTGTGATCAATATAAAAGTGATTCTAAGTTCTGTCATTTCTGCTATTTCCCATATTTTTATTAATTAATTGTTGCAGGTGCATCACATCTAGTATCAGAGCACATTCTTGGGCTCGTTGGGTGGAATTTCTACCAATTTTTTTTTTTTCGCATCTGCTGCAGCTTCAGATTTGGGAATAGTCCCTATCCACTTAACTGTGGGAAGTACTTGGGCATAATCCTTAAAACTCATTGTGAGGAGTACCACAGGAACCTCAAAGTAGCTGGCCTATTGAGAGGACCTACCAGCGAAGAGGGCAACGACCCCTACCTGATTGACTAGTTCCCACCCGTGAGGTAAACCAAGAGTTGTTGTTTGTGGCAAAGCGGTTATCAGTTTTACCTGAGCCGTGGAGTGAGGGGTACTGCCCCAATACGCAAGCCGTTAGACAGCATTGGTGGCCGAGTGAAACACCTGAACTGTTAGGAAGCCGTACATACCTGGGGTCCATATCTATTTTCAGTTGAACTGTTGCCGATCACTTCCACTCTAGAAATCTATTCTGAAAGTCGTTCCAGATCTATTCTGAAAGTCGTTCCAAATCCAGTCGCCGTTTCAGATCCAGCCGTTTTCGATCCCTTCCGCGCTATTGCAGATCCATTTGTTGCGGATCCCTTTCGCGCCATTGCAAATCCATCTATTGAGGATCCCTTCTGTGTTGCTGTTGCCGATCCATTTCTGAAAAAAAAGAAAAAAAAAAGAAAAAGAAAAAAAAAAGAAAAAGAAAAAAAGAAGTATAAAATTTAGTTTTTTATCCATATCTCCCTTGTTTTCACTCTGTTTCCCTTGAAATTTTTGGGGAACCCCTTTCATCCCATTCTGCATCTTTCATTCCTGAGGACCCTCTCCCCAATTCCCCTTCCCAAAGCCCGAAATCCCACATTTGTCTATTTTTAGGGTTTTCCATAACTTCCTCAGATTTCACCCAATCACCTTCAAATTTTACCACAGAGTTTCTTTCTGAATTCTGCTTCTTTGTCCCTCTCTACCAAATTTTCTCATTCTATCACCTCGCTTCTGAAATACCCTTTCTTTGCCTTCTTATCCTTTTGACAGTGTCCAAAATCTAGTCAAACCCCAATTACCCATCTGATTGTTTCCCCAATCCGAATTTCCCTTTACTAAATCAGCTTCTGTTTGTGTTTTTCTACCCATTCCACCAAAAAAAAAAAAAAAAAAACCTGGTTATAGTTGTCACCCATGCAGGAGCACATACCATGGAGGAAGCACTTGCAGCCATCCAAACCAAACTCTAAGATTTGGATGAAAAATTTCTCAACCTCCATCTTCAGCATTCAACCATGAACAATACCAGACAGCCAGATTCTTTTGCAGCCACCGGGTTCTCTTCTTCTAGCAATTTTCGTGGGCCAAAGCTTGATTTTCCTTGCTTCAATGGTACTGATTCGACTGGATGGATACATCGAGCAGAACAATATTTCAATCTGCATAATACTTATGATGCCCATAAAGTTCCACTTGCATCCTTTCATTTGGAACAGGAAGCCCTTCAATGGTACCGCTGGTACATCAAAGCTCATCCCGAGCCAAACTCGACAGATTTTTGCCAACTCATTTTTCCACGATTTGGTCCTAGTGCTTTTGATGATTTCATAGGAGCACTCACTAAACTTCACCAAATTGGCATAGTGAGAGAGTATCAAACAGAATTTGAGAAATTGACCAATCACACAGAAGGATTGTCTGTTGAATTCTACAGGAGTTGTTTTATCAGTGGTCTCAAGGATGAAATCCGCTCAGAGGTCAAAATGTTTTGTCCCAACAAAATGATGGAAGTCCTAGGGTTGGCTAAGCTGGCCGAGGACAAGATCGCAGCACAATAATGCTCCAAACCCACCTTTGTTCCCTTCAGAAATATGGGTTCGCAACGACCTCCCATCACGCCTGCTCCTCAACCAACTCCTATCAAGCATTTGTCTGAAATAGAAATGCAGGCACGCCGAGAAAAAGGGCTTTGCTATAATTGTGATGAGAAATTCACTCGGGGACATAGATGTTTTCAACAAAAGCTCTATCTCTTGGATGTGGATTCTCTGCCTGCCTTAGAACTTGGTGAAGAAGCTATAGATACAGTAGATGATTAGGTCGAAATTCAACACCCGCCTATTGACACCTCATCTCAGGACGACCCACCCGAGATCTCTCTCCATGCTGTAACCGGCATCACCACCCCACAAACAATGCGGGTCAGGGGATACTTCAAGAAGCTCCCTCTTACCATACTCATTGATTCTTGTATCACTCATAACTTCATTGACCCTTGGATTGCCAAATAGGCTGATTGTTTTGTCCATCCTTGCTCCAACTTTGAAGTCATGGTTGCCAATGGGGGCACCTTACCTTACAAGGGCAAGTGTCACAATGTGCGTATCTCTATGGAAGATTATAACCTATGCTCTGACATGTTTGCCTTGTCCTTAGGTGGATGTGATGTGGTTTTGGGCGTTCAATGGTTGCGCACATTTGGCCCCATCTTATGGGATTTTGCTGAACTTTGGATGCAGTTTAAAGTCAATGGGGCACAACACAAATTTATGGGTTTACAACCAGGGTCTCTCTGCATCATCGGTTCACATTGCTTGGAAAAAATCCTTAAGAAGAATTCACATGGTGTCATCGCTCAGCTCAATTCCATTCAGATGCACCCATCAATAGTCTCCACTACTTCCTTGGATATATATGCACGTATCTTTGTTGAACCAATGCGCTTGCTGCCTTCAAGAGACCTTTCTGGTAAGAATTTAGCCACATCTACCTCTCAGCAGGAAATGATGGCTATTTTGCATGCAATACAGAAGTGGCAGCCATACCTATTAGGAAATTATTTCTGCATCAAGATTGATCTCCAGAGTCTGGAAAATTTTATGGAACAATGGGTCTCCTCCCCAACACACCTGAAATGGGTTATCCAACTCATGGGTTATCCGTATGTGATCACTTACAAGAAGGGTAAGGACAATATGGTGGAAGATACTCCTTCTCACATAATTGATGACCCAGTTTCTCTTACAGCTCTTTCTCTGCTTGTTCCAAATTGGTTGCAATATGTTCAACAGGGCTATCTCTTCTATGAACTCCATGCTTCTTCATCAACAAGGCACTCTGGGTTCTGCAAAATGTATGACCGGGAACAATGTAAGTTCTTTTGGAAAGGACTAAAAATGACAATTCCATAGATGGTGGTTGACGATGATACTTTCCAAGCCAACAAGGGTGAAACAACACTCCTTTCGGGATTGCTCAAACCCTTGCCCATCCCTACACAGCTTTGGCCAACTATTTCTATGGATTTCCTAGCAGCGCTCTGGTGGTACAATACCACATCTCAAAGGACACCATATGAAGCAGTCTATGGAAAAACACTGCCAGTTCTTCTTCCATACACCCTTAGCATCTCCCCAGTTCAGGAAATTGACTCGGTTCTTCGAAACCACGATCAGATTCTTCTCATTCTGTAGGACAATCTTCACATGGCCAGAATTCGCGTGAAACAACAAGCCGATCGGCACCGTTCTGAGCACATTTTCCACATAGCCAACAGGGTTCTTCTTTATCTATAGCCTTCCAAGAAATCCTCCTTGACACTCCAAAGGCGTCAGTGGCCCGAAATGCAACTCGAGGATGCTACCGGGGAACCACTCCTTCAGATTCTGCAGCAATTTCTCCAACCAAAGCTTTGAGGACAAAGCTTTTTCTAAGGGAGAGGGGATGTTAGGAACCTATGTCAACCCTTCTCTTTACTATGTTAGTATATTGTTGTTGGACGCATATGCTTTGTAAGTCGTCCCATAATATTTGTTGATCCGTAGTTTATATTAGCCCATAGTATTGACCGATAGTATTGGACGCATATGCTTTGTAAGTCGTCCCGTAGTATTATATGTCCCATGGTTTTGACTCATAGTATTGGGCATAGACTTAGTATATAAGTGTCTATTGAGGTCATTGAAGGCACCGTGAAGTTATTTGTATTGAGCTTGCTCATAGGAGGTTGCCCTCTTGAAGTGGCCTGTGATCAATATAAAAGTGATTTTGAGTTTTGTCATTTCTGCTATTTTGCATATTTTTATTAATTAATTGTTGCAGGTGCATCACAGAATGGTTCCTCATTGATTTTGACACTTTCATCTTTTTGTATCGATCTTTGACTAACTATTAAACTTGTTGCAAAATGATAGGTGATAAAGCTTTGGTCAGGGAGCTACGATGGTTCATGGCGCTATGGCTAGGGTAATGGTAAGTCTGACTTACCCACTTGGGCCCTGCCTCTCGCACCTCTAGTGTTGGTATGTATGCATTTAACCTGGTCTAGTATGGAGGATTTGGTAACTTTTGGGCTTACTAAACAATCTTTGGGAGTCATTGTATGTCATTGGCTAGCCCTGAAAGGATGGGGTTCTCTCTGTAATTTTAGTGGAAGAGTAACAGAACTTGTTTTAGTAACTGGGTCTTACTGGCCATTTGATTCTGTGAAATCTTGTAAAAGAATGAAATGCTATTTTTTCTGGGTGTGACTCCTGTACAGTTACAGGCTTCCAATGAGACATTTCAGATTTCTTTGTTTTAAATCTAAGGCTTTAAGTCGAAACTTACTGATGCTTCTATTATGGGTTCTTGGGTATTTTGGGAAATCTATTTGTATGGAACTCATTCAATGATAACAGCTCTCAGCGCCTTTAGTTTGGGAACTATGGCTATGATTTATGTATTAATTACATTGTGCATTTGTTACTGTATTGAAATATTTGCTAGGATGTTTACTGTGTAAATAAAGTATTGTCTGTATAGGATATAAATGATGATGTTCTACGCCTTTGTCTCTTGTACTAGGGTTAGCATACTTCGCTTATCTTACTAATGGCGTGAATATAATGGTTGATGATATGGGGAGGGTTTCCAAGTTGTATTCAGCGTTTTTATTTCTCTACTGTTGATGACCACGGCCCCTGTAGGGAATTCCTACCAGTTTTGGGGCGTGAGATAGTCATGGGATTTGACGCTTGATCTCTATTTTCATTTATGCATCTGCATTTGTGACTTTCTAGCATTTCTAAACACTGTCAAATTATAATGTAAAGTGGTTAGGGTTACATCGATTCTGGGTAGGGTATCGATCTAGAAGATTTTAAAACTCTATGCTCTATAAAGATTAGATCGATGGTGGTAGCATTGGCAGAATGTTACGTGTGTTTTGTATTAGAAAAGAGGAATGTATAAAAGAAATCGAGGATTCTTGTTCCTCCTATTGTCATTGTGTTAAAACTAATGCAGTGTGTGTAAGAAAATTCGTGTGGCTTTCCAAGAATGAAGTAGATAGAAAATAATTGATACAAAGAATGATGCTATGTTTTTCCTACGTCAGATTTGAGGTTTTTGGGTATTCGAAATGTCTGGACTAAAGATTTTTCTGTTTAAAGCAAAACTGGATCTCATTCTCTAAAATGTCTTGATGTTGTTTAAGATGAGAGAAAAAAATAATCATAAAAGATTTTAGTCGAATTAGATCCACCATTCTGATATTCTAGTAAGCAATACAATGACTAGCAAAGACTAGGAATGCCATTCGACTCTGGGAAGACTTGTTTTAAAACAGAAATTTAGAACATTACAATTTTAAAGTTTCATGCATGAACAGACAATGTATAAATTATAAGAGGGTTTATACAGCTCTCATACCTGTTGATCCCTGTAGCTTGTTCTAGTTGTTAATGTCTCGCTGATTTCTATAACTTACTCCTGCTGATGATGATTTGCACACTCAACCACTAATTAATGATAACCTCCTGAGCTCTTAGCTGACTTGAAGAGAAGTAGTGACCCCGGACCAGTTAATGACATGTTTAGTATCGTATACATATTTCTTTAATAAGAAAGCATGAAAAACATTATGAACTTTTATGTGTGTTGGTAGGGCTAACTCATATGGTACTGGACCCTTCTTGACCTAATTAATGAAAACCTACTTCTCTTAGCTATGAAGAGAAGTAGTAACCCCGGAACAGTCAATAACATGTTTAGTATTGTATACATATTTCTTTAATAAGGAAGCATGAAAAACATTATGAACTTTTATGTGTGTTGGTAGGGCTAACTCATATGGTACTGGACCCTTCTTGCCCAATATTTCAAATAGTCCACAAAACCTTGGGGCTAGTTTACTGCAACATCCCAAGATTAACGAACTTCGTTTCGCTTTTATTCTTATGAAAACATGTTCACCGATTTGGTATTCTTTGTCCTTTCTTTTCTTGTTTGTGTAACTCTTTTTGCGGTCTTGTGCTTCTTTTGAATTCAGTTGCACTTTGGAGACTAGTTGTTCCAAGTCTTTTAGTAATTCTGGCCCTAGCATAAGCCTGTCCACTGGGCTATCCCAGGTGATGGGGGTTCGACACTTTCGACGGTAGAGTACCTCGAAAGGACTCATTTTGGCCGAGGTTTGACACCTATTGTTGTATGCAAACTCTGCGAGGTGTAAGTAGTCTTCCCACTTAGTGGGAATGTTCATGACATACATTCTCAGCATATCCTCCAAGATTTCGTTTACTCGTTTCGTCTGTCCATCGGTTTGAGGGTGGTATGCAGTACTAAACTGTAGTTGCATTTCTAATCCGGAGAACAGTGCTCTCCAAATGTTACTAGTGAACTTTGTGTCTCGATCTGAGATAATTGCCTTGGGTATCCTGTGTAACGGAAAAATCTCCTTTAGGAAGATTTCCACAATGTGAACTTCCTTTTAGGTAGATTTTACTGGTATACAATGTGCAACTTTTGATAGCTTGTCTACTACTACGAATATGGAGTCATTTTGTTTCTTACTCTTAGGTAGACCCGTAATGAAATACATACTTATTACCTCCCACTTCCATTCCGGAATGGGTAACGGTTGAAGTAGACCGAAGGAATGTTGTTGTTCTGCTTTGACCAACTGGAATTTCTGACATTTCATGATGAACAATGTTATGTCAGCTTTCAGTTTAGGCCAAAAGTAGTGTTTCTTTACGGCTGAAATCATCTTTTGATATCCGGGGTGTCTCGAATAGGGACTCTGATGGAATTTGGTGAGTATGTTAGGTCTAATGTCTCCTCCCTCGGGAATTTAAAGTCTCTCTTTTGACCATAAAAATCCTAATTCATCTATCTTGTACTATTTATGTTGTTGAAAAAGCCTATCTTCCTGAATCTTTTTAAGGATCTTGACATAGAACCTATCATTTTGGAATGTCATTCTAATTTTGTCATGTAAGTTGGAGTTTGTCCAACTTTGGGTTACCTCATATAACATATGAGCTCGTTGACTTAAGGCGTCGGTGATCTTGTTTCCTTTCCCCTTGATGTGTTTTAGTTCAAAGTGATACTCACTAAGAAAGGCTAACCACCTAGCCTATCTAGCGTTCAGGTCTGGTTGATCGAATAGATACTTTAGACTCATGTTGTCAGTCTTTAGTAGGAATTTCTTACCCATGAGGTAATGTATCCACATCTTTAGAGCATGGATAATGGCGACCAATTCGAGGTCATGAGTAGGATATTTTTTCTCATGTTCCTTTAGCTTTCATGACTCGTAACAGATGGCAAAGTCATCTTGCATAAAGACTCCACCTAGTCCTTCCTTGCTTGCATCGGTGCAAACTACAATGTCCCCAATGGGGTCGGCGATTCGTAGTATTGGTGCGCTAATCAGAAGTTGTTTTAACTTCTGAAAACTTTCTTCCCACTTGTCTGTCCAGATGAACTTACTGGTTTTCTTCTGTAATGTGTTCATGGGACAAGCGATCTGAGAGAATTTCTCAATGAACTTTCAATAATAACTGGCTAAACCTAGGAATGACCGTATGTTGAAAACACATGTAGGTGTGGGCCATTCTTCGATAGCCTTGATCTTCTCGGGGTCAACCACTATTCCTTTCTCATAAATGATATGTCCTAAGTACTGTATCTGAGGTTTATAGAAATCACACTTGCTAAATTTTGCGTATATTTGATGTTCTCGCAATATCCGTAGGACTATTTGGAGGTGTTCTTCATGTTCTTTTTCATTCTTGGAATAGATCAAGATATCGTCTATGAACACTAGAACAAATTTGTCAAGGTACTTACTGAAAACGTTGTTCATCATGCACATGAAGTTGGCGGGTGCATTCGTCAGACCAAACGGAATTACTACAAACTCGTAGTGGCCATATCAGGTGTGAAACGTGGTCTTGTTGATGTCCTCGTCACGGATTCTCACCTGGTGATATCTAGATCACAGGTCGATCTTCGAGAAGATCTTTGCTCCTCCGACTTGGTCAAACAAGTCATCGATCCTAGGGAGTGGATAACGATTCTTGATGGTTAACTTGTTGAGTTGGAGGTAATCGATGCACATACACATCGTGTCGTCCTTATTTTTAACAAAGAGGATTGGTGCTCCCTAGGGAGACACACTCGATCGAATGTAACCCTTGTCTATAAGTTCTTGTAATTGTATCTTGAGTTCTACCAGTTCAGGTGTACTCATACGGTACGAGGTCCTAGAGACAGGTACTGATCTGGGGGATAGTTCTATGGATGTAGGATCTTAACTAAAATAATAAAATGTACAACATATCAAGCATAAGAGACAAGAGACAAGGGACACAAAACATTTCACTGGGGAAAACCAAGAAGGTGAAAAACCCCGCAACTTCCTCAGAGATAGAATAAGCATCAATACAAGGATCACCATGATCAAACCCAAGGGATTGATAACTTCAGCAGCATGCTCCTCCTCCACTTGTGTGCACTCCTCCTCTCTCTCACTAATGCAAAGTGGGTGAATAATAGAATGTGTAAAATGAGAGAGACACACTCTTTATTTATACACTAACTTTCACTTGACCTTTACTCAACTAGATCGGCCTTAACTTAACCACTTAACATAATGCTGACTGGGTCGACCCATAATAGGGTGGTCTAATAACTCTTTGACCCACATGAATCATACAAGGTCGACCCCATAAAGGTTGTCTAATAACCCATCAAGTATAAGTTATGACACTTACAATATAACTTGCGACACTTGCAAGTACAACTGATGACACTTCCAATCGGAGGAATAATACATCTCTGTTGGGGATACAATAAAGTACAAATGCAATACATACAATATACAAGTGAATATCTTCCAAAGTTACAAATACATCAACACTCCCTCTTAAATAGGAATTTATTCTCTTGACATAAGTCATCAATATATATAGGCACTAGTCTTCAATTATGGAGCTGGATCATCATCACTGGATCAAAGAGCATCATCAGCATTGCTACTATACTCGTCATCTCGATGACTGGGCTATCTCTCAATTCTTATCGTCATAGGAATTTCTATAGAGCCATCCCTTTTTCATATTGGATGTAGGCCTACCCTCCTGTAGGTCTTCAATCGTCTATGCGAGCAAGCCATCACGTAGGTACACCTTAGAACTAATTACACTACCTTTGCAAAACCGGTAAGATCTCCCAGGACTGATTATATGCCAATGCAAAACCTGTCAAGAGCATCCCAGGAATTATTACATGCTAATGCAAAACCTATCAAGATCTCATAGGACTGATTACATGTCACTGCAAAACCTGTCAAGAGCATCTCAGTACTAATGACATGCCTCTGCAAAACCTGTCAATATCTCCCAGGACTGATTACATGTCACTGCAAAACCTGTCAAGAGTTTCTCAGGACTTATTAATGCCTTTGAAAAACCTGTCAAGATCTCCCATGAATGATTAAATATCAGTACAGAACCTGTCAAGAGCATCTCAGGACTAACTGCATGCCTCTGTAAAACCTGTCAAGATCTCCCAAGACTGATTAGATGTCACTGCAAAACCTGTAAAGAGCATCTCAGGACTTATTACATGGCTCTGCAAAACCTGTGTACTCTATTGTCACCTCATCGTCTTCATATCACCTCATCGTCCACACAACACAAACTAGATGCACATAACACAACACTTACAATCACCAGCATGGAAGGACATTCCTCTGACCATCTAGGAAAGGCTTCACTCATCCCTTCCATCTCACCACCATGTGAAAATGGTTCGTGTGCATCTGTGTCTCCGGACTCATCACTTCCCCTTGGGAGGAATCTCGATCTGAAGTACACCAAGTCTCTCTCTGAAGTACTCAAACTTCAATCTGGCTAGCGGCTTGGTCAACACATCGGTTATCTACTCATTTGTCGCAACATGCAGAAGCTTCACTACTCCTCTCTGCACCATATTCCTGATATAGTGATATTTGATCTCGATATGCTTCGACTTGTCATGGAACACTGGGTTCTCAGACATCTTCACACAACTTTGGTTGTCATAGAAGATACAGGTAGCATCCAGCGGGAGATCAAATAAATCAGGGAGTAGCTTCCTAAGCCATACTGCCTCACAACTAGCCGAACAAGCTGTGATATACTCTGCTTCGGCTGTACTTAGTGCTGTGTAGGACTGCTTCCTGCTAAACCAAGAGATCACACCTAATCCCATACTGCAGCAACACCCTGAAGTGCTCTTCCTATCTGCAGCACTACCTTCCCAATCTGAATCAACATAACCGTCCAGGTTAAACTTTTGATTCACATCATACTTGAGCCCATAGTAAACTGTACCCTTCAGGTACCTCAGAATATGCTTTGCAACAATCAGGTGAACATGTCTCGGATCTGTCAAGAGCTCGCTCTAGTTGTTCATAGCAAAGCAAATATCTGGTCTTGTATTCGTCAGGTACATCAAGTACCCAATCATCGAATGATACATCATGGCATCAACTGGCTTAGATGAAGCATCACATAAAAGCTTCAGGTTCGATGCCATAGGTGTGGCCATGGCCTTGTAGTCCATCATCACAAACTGCTTCAGGATCTCTATTGCATACTTCCCTTGTCCATGGAATATTCCATCTGCACTCTGCCACATCTCTATACCTAGAAAGTAATGCATCATTCCCAAGTCCTTCATATCGAACTCGATAAAAGATTCCTCTTCGTGTTGGTAATCAACCTATCCACATATAGTAGTAGTGTCACTAGATTTCCTTCCTCAACCTTTTAATAAAGGTTGGAATCCGCCTTACTCTTGGTGTTAGCACTCAAATTGTGCTAGGTTCTATGGCAGGTTTCATGAAAGTAAAAGTGCTTCATGGTCATAAACATCCCCGAAGGGAGGGCCAACTCTTGGGCGACATCCTCAGAGATGGAAGAATTTGAATTACGAGCGATAGATTTATTCCAGTGAATGGTAATGTTAAGAGAAAGCCTAGTGTCCATGCTATTTCGCATGCATAGTGGCAGGTAAAAAATGCCAGACACAGGAAGCAGCATGTATGAATGGTTTAGATCAAAGGTCTTGAAGATCTACGACCTCGAGCGCATGGTGCCGAAAAAAATATGGATGCTTTAAAGCATGGACGGGGGTAGACCGGTGAGATTTTTCCTAAAATGCAATCGACAACGAAGATCAGCGGGAGGAGAAATCTATGGTGTACAACCACCGCGCTAATCTAACTTGCATGATATATGTTATGTTTCAAATCAACATGTTCGAAGTAAGCGCCATGCATCTGTTAACCATGCATATCTACCAAAGGCAAATCAACGGTCTAAGATGACCGTGCTGATTTTACTCATGGGTAGGTTAACCCTGTCTCAAATTGTCATGGCAGGTAAAAGATGCATCATCCGACGATCAGGATTTGAGCAGAGACGGGACCAACGAATAGGAATGCTTTGAGAGATCAAACTGCCAATTAGAACAAGTGTGTCACTAAAATGGAAAACTATGGTCCCGATCCAAGCTCAAGTTTTCAGAGGGGAAAGACACCTTCGCTGAGAATTAAGGATTGTCGCGTAGGCTGAGCCACCTCGGCGCAGTCAGGTGTTCTTTCTGTATGGTCTGAAAAGTACGACCAAATATGTCAGATGTCATTTCAGGCCTCAATCATCATGCCAAATCATTCGGAAGGTCCACTCAGAAAATCATGGCCGAATGATTCGCATGGGAACGCCGTCATTATAAGTTGTTATAAACTGGCTCTCCTAGGCTGGCAACACACGTCTAAGAAGGTGGAAAATTCTTCTGTCTTGGTATTCTTTGCGGTTTGTATTAGAGCATGGAGAGAGAGCAAGGAACCGAAGTAGTAATTGTACCAGAACATGTATTGTCCGAGAAGGAGGAAGAGCACGTTTATTTACCTCCCATAGTTCGCAGTCATAGGGAAGATGACTCCGTCTGCAAACTGAAAGATCCCTAGGAAGGACAAATGGATTGGAGTTTGTAGCAGCAGAGAAAGAAGGAAGAAACCTATGAAGAAGATGAGCAAGAAACCAACCAGGAGGTGGAAATTATCAAGGATATAATACTCCCTACGGAAGGGGTACCCTCTACTCCTCTACCAAAAAAGACCCAAGCAGAAGATTCTTTCGTCGTGGGTGATTTTCTTGATTGGTATGGTCAGGTGAAGACCCAAGACTAAGGTGGTAGCATTCTTATTTCACCACCCGACAATTCTGTCTATTGGCTACATGGGTACATTCCTTATCTCCAATTTTGTAGATTAAGATGGTCTATAACATAGTTTGAAGGGCGGTAAAGCTTAGTGATGTATGATATCGGTAGGATCAATCGGGTCTGATCTGTTATTGGTAATTTTCATTTCTACATCGAGCTAATACATGTTAGGAACCGTGCCTGGTAAGCAGCAGTTCCATCCTTAGATGTTTTTGTTCACCATGAAGAGTTCAATGGATAATCAATGAAGTAATTCGACCAGACTGAAAGCAGCTACATAACTGCAATTTTTGTATTTTGTATTTTTTTTAAAAGTAATTTGGCCATGTAATGAAATGGCCATGCAATTGTAAATGGCAGTTAAGCCTTCCTCGTAGATATTGTGTTTTGTGATAGTGACAGCAAACAATGCCTCGATTTTGGCTGTTAGATAGGTGTCATATAGTTGTAACTATTTTCTGTTCAGAAGGAGTCAAGCCTAGAGCTCAAAGGCATCTATAAATATGTTTGTAATCGAAGGCACAAGGGTTGAAAATCTTATTTGAAAGCTTCTGGTATTTTGAAGGAATAGTCTATAGGACGTTTTTGAGCTATTTTAATAAAGTTTGCAGAGCTAAAGCTTGCATTTTAACAAGGATTCCTATGTAATTGGTCTGGTAGTCTGTATTTTCCTTTTTCCCATGTGAAATTTTGTTTCTCTCTTTGTTATTCCATTTTGTGTTATTTCTTTCATGCTTGGATCAGGGTATTGGTTAGGTGGAATTCATAGGAGTTATGCTCTGCTTAGCTTTTTCCAAGTATTTCACCAATATCTTCTGCTAAAGTTGATGTAGGATTCATCTTGGTATGCCTTACATTGATGGACTGTTTCTTTTCTCTTTTGTTCCACAAATTAAATCTCTTTGACTACTAGATACTTGTTATCTTTCCCTTGTGAATGCGTTTGCAGACCCTTTGTGAATAATATTTTCAGAGTTTGTTAAATATGACTCCATTGCCCAAACGAAATTCATATGTTTTCAACCAAACAGTGCTTGAATCATTTTCGTTCCAAATAGAAAACTGATCTTTTGTATAATTGTTATAATTGAATATCTTGACCGTGAATGCTGGTGTTTCTTTTTCATTATTGACAATCTTGATTATTCCAGTCTTTTCATGAGATTTTAGAGAGAGCCCCCTCTGTCTATGTTGGGTTAGTAGCACAGGCCAAAGATTGGTTAGTGGTTACGCAGAATTACCCTCTTTCATCCTTGGGGGTCAATTTCGGTGTTAACACTTAGTAAAGCCCAAACTAGATCGAAAGTTGTCTATCCTCCCAGTGCACTATTATATGCTTATTGCGCAACATGTCCATGACCACGTAGTATCATCCTGATACTCATCATACATCATCCTGATGTCCATCATCACATGATCAACCTGATCATCGTCATAACATCGTCGGGATGCATATCATAATCGCATGATCAACCTGATCATCGCCATAGCATCGTCCTGATGCATATCATCTAGAGCATTGTCCTGACACTCATCATCAACGTATAATCAAATTGATCATACAAAGCATCGACCTGATGCATATCATCACACATGATCATCCTGATCATCATATATAGTAGTAACTAGAGCTTCGTTCTGATGCTCATCACACAATGCTTACATCCACAGCCATGGGAAGGATCCTCCTATCACCATGATAGGAATGGCTTCTGAAAATGTGTCCCGTCACTTCTTCCTTGAAGTATCTTCAATAGATAGTTTTCTTGAACTTCATTGCTTGGAACAAATGTTGTAATCCTTCTTTTGTAGGTGATTGTACATGATCTTTCCTACAAGTCAAATTCAATTGTATGATTAGAAACTTCTCATAGTTTTTCAATAAACACATTCTTATGCATAAAGACATATGTCATACAGTCATGCAATTATCTTAGCCAATGCTTCAATACAACATTTATCCATATCCCATAACTTTCTAGATGCCTTCCATCTCTACCAGAACATTTGTTAAGAGTGTGCACAACTCACAACATGTTATCAAAGAGGTTTCATTCTAGATAAGTAGTAATGGAATGTTGTAGAGTACCATAGGCCACTTACCTATTACTTGCATATTAGTAGTATCTTGTTCATTAATGCAACTTTTCTAATATGCATAATATACATCCTAAAACTAGGAACATAAGTATGACTGGAAAGCATCATGCATATATATAATAAATGACAATTCAAATACTTATCTTTGTTTAGTTGTTGGGTGGAATCCCTCTTAATCTTTGCTTCCTGGAGTTTGCTCCCTCTTGATCTTTGCTTCCTTGCAGGAAAAACTAGAGTGTGCTCCCTCTTGATCTTTGCTTCCTGGATTATCTGTCCTTGAACTTATATCCATCCTGGACCACTATGTATGCTTAAGTGTCATCATTGTGTTATCCTCAAGATCTCATACATAACCATACATACATTAGTATAATCTCAATACTATATAAAATAATCTTAACATGTATGGTTATGATCATTCCCCACATAGGTAATAAGCGTTAGTATTCAAGGTTTCAGGGAAGACTTCTTTTACTCATGCATATTCTTATTTGACCATAGGACTCTTCTGGTTAGTCATATCATCAATCAAAGTAAGAAACATAATATGCATAAACCCTTAATTACTTAAACTTCTAACTTCAAGAATAATCATACAAAAGTTTAAGATCCTAACACAAGGTAGAATTCTAACTTGATATAGGAAAAACATACTTGGATTGTCATGCTTGTTAGTTATGTCTAACATACCCATATAATGTCTTCTTGTTCTTTTCAATGACTTGTGCTAGTAACCTACATAACTCATAAGTTAACCATTGTAGAACCAAAATTAGACACACCTCATAGGTGGAGCTTCTATGTGATTCATGACTATGGATGTGTCTTTGTCTTCATGTCACCATGGTCTTATGTTCTTGATCTAGAACTTGATTTGTCTTTCTCGATGTACCTTTCATGTTAGCGGATAACATCATCCTCATACAACACCATAGTGTATTAGTACAATCATAAGTGTCATAACCCTAATCAATGAATGTCTTCTATCATTCACATGCATTCATACTTTTACTAGGGTGATAAGACAAGTCTAACATTAATCAAGATTGTACTAACCTAAATAATATGAAGACAAGCATATCAAAAACTTAATCATGAACATACTTCAACACATACCTGTATCTCCTCAAGTCATACCTATCGGTATTTCTTGTAGTCTTCTTGTTTAAGGCCTTAGCCTCATCTCCCTCTGAAATTGGAACTTCTTCACTTATGTAGGTGTCCAATTCATTCTCTTCTTTGATTTGCTGAAACTGGATTTAGAGTTGGATTAGGGTTTGTTAGAGAAACCCTAAAAATTCAAACTTTGAATTTCAAACTTCTGAATGGATGGAAAGATGTGCCTTGCTGAGTTGATCAAGATGGTATACTTCAATTTTGAAAACTGCAAAATTTGACCCCTCAAAATTGCCTTTGAAACTTCTGGATCTTCTTGACAGGATCCCAAACTAGGGTTTGATAAAGCCTAGTCTTATTCCCATCCAAAAGGTTTGATCTTGTGTTCTAAACTTTGATTTTTCTAAGTATCTTCCAGCTGTGGTCACAGATTTCAAAAATTCCAACTTTTGTAGAAGCCCTAATTTTCCACCTTTTCGATCAAATCCTGAACTAGGGTTTGATCAAGCTTGGCCTTCTTCCGAACCAAAAAAATCGCTATTGGTCTCTAAATTTCGATTTTGATGAGGAGCATTCAGCCACGGACTCCGATTCCAAAAATTCCAACTTTCTCTGAAGCCCTAAATTCCCGCAGTAGTGACAAGCCAAGAATGAAGGTGCTCGGAATCCAATTTTGTTTTGACAGAAATATGCACCTGATTGTTTCTGGTGCATCTCTGAAATTACAAATCCTTAGGGTCTGAAACTTCGTCCTATGGTATCCCAACCTATCATATTTCCAACCTCATAGGTCTGACCTCAATTGGATTCTCTAAGAGAGAGTTATGTTAAGTATTGCAACGTGACTTGTTTATGGGATAAAACAGGAGAGCAAACTTGTACGGTGTGCCACGTGTCACTGGTTCAACTTCAGCCTCTAAAAAAATTCCCTGAGAAACTACAGTTTGTGCTCTTACTTTCACTTTTTACAGAGTTTCATTTGGAGCTTCCTAGCCCAAGTTGTGACCTTTCTTCCTAGGTCACATGTTTATGACTAAGATCTGGAAGAGGCAGAAATCCTACATTGTACATGTCATAAAACAGAAAGCACAACGAATTAGATGTTGTTCCTTAGACACAAGGTACATGGGGATGTTTTCTACGACTTGCAGAAGTTTCTGAACTTGAACTTTGGCCAAAATGGATTTATAGCGAAAGTGCCACAATGACTGGTTTTTTCTATATCAAGCCCTAGCTTGCAATTTGTCGCAAGTGCAACAAGTCTCATAAATGCCATATCATGCCTTCCTTCAGGCTAGCTTTGATCCCATGTTAGCTTTTCATCATTTAATTTAATATATCTAGGATCTTAACTAAAAGAATAACATGTACAACATATCAAGCATAAGAGACAAGAGACAAGGGACACAAAACATTTCACTGGGGAAAACCAAGAAGGTGAAAAACCCCGCAACTTCCTCAGCAATAGAATAAGCATCAATACAAGGATCACCATGTTCAAACCCAAGAGATAGATAACTTCAACAGCATGCTCCTCCTCCACTTGTGCGCACTCCTCCTCTCTCTCACTAATGCAAAGTGAGTGAATAATATAATCTATAAAATGAGAGAGACGCACTCTCTATTTATACACAAACTTTCACTGGACCTTTACTCAACTAGGTCGGCCTCAACTTAACCACTTAACGTAATGCTGACTGGGCTGACCCCTACTAGGTTGGTCTAATAACCCTTTGACCCACATGACTCATACAAGGTCAACCCCATCAAGGTGGTCTAATAACCCATCAAGTATATGTTACAACACTTACAATATAACTTGTGACACTTGCAATTACAACTGACAACACTTCCAATCAGAGGAATAATACATCTCTGTTGGGGATACAACAAAGTACAAATGTAATACATACAATATACAAGTGAATATCTTTTGAAGTTACAAATACATCAACAAAAACCTTAAAATAGTGTCCCATGAACGTTTATGTGCATAGCACGACCAATAAGAACTCTAAAGAGCATCCTAGGACTTTTATGTGCCTAGAACCTATTGGATCTCCAGGACTGATTACATGTGGTATGGTAAAACCTTGAAAGACCATCCCAGGACTGATTACGAGCTTATTTCTCAACCTATCGGATCTCCCATGGAAATATTATATGCCAAGGACAAAACCTTGAAAGAGAATTTGCCAGATCTCCTAGGGAGCTATTATATGCCATAGGAAAAACCTCGCAAGAGTATCTGCAAATATCCAGGGGAAATATTATATGTCCTCCCAAGCAAAACCTCAAAATACCATTTGCTATATATCCTAGGGATCTATTATATGCCACAGGAAAAACCTCGCAAGAGTATCTGTAAATCTCCCAGGCAAAGATTATATGCTTATCGCACAACCTGTCCACGGCCATGAAGTATGATCCCGATACTCATGATCATCCTGATCATACTCACACGGAGCATCACCCTAATGTTCATGATCATACTGATCATCATCATATAGTCTATCATCCTAATGCACATCATCATCTCATGATCATCCTGATGATCGTCATAGCATTGTCCTAGTGCATATCATCATCACATGATCATCCTGATCATAGAACATCATCTGGAGCATCGTCATGATGCTCATCACACAACGCTTACATCCACAACCATGAGAAGGATCCTCCTACCACCATGCTTGGAATGGCCTCCTACCACCATGCTTGGAATGGCTTTTGCAAATGTGTCCCATCACTTCCTCCTTGAATTATCTTCTATTTGAAGAACAACAATCCTCTCTCTGAAGTAATTAAACTTCACTCTGGCTAGTGGTTTGGTCAACACATCTACAATCTGCTCATCTGTCACAACATATTGGAGCTTCACTGCTCCTCTCTGCACAATATCCCTAATATAGTGATAATTGATCTCGATGTGCTTCGACCTGTCATGGAACACCGGGTTCTCAAATAACTTCACACAACTCTGATTGTCACACAAGATATAGGTAGAATCCAATTGGAGATCAAACAAATCAGACAATAGCTTCCTTATCCATACTGCCTAACAACTAGCTGAACAGGCTGTGAGATACTCTACTTCAGATGTACTCAGGGCTATGCAGGATTTCTTCCTTCTAAACCAATAGATCACACCTGATCCCATACTAAAGAAACACCCCGAAGTGATATTCCTATCTACAGCACTTCCTTCCCAATCTAAATCAACATAACCCTCCAGGTTAAACTTTTGATTTGCTTTACAGCAATTAGGTGAACATGTCTAGGATTTCTCAGAAATTGGCTCAAGGTGTTCACTACAAAGCAAATATATGGTATCGTGTTCATCAGGTACATCAAGGACCCAATCATCTGATGATACATCATCGCATCAACCAACTCTGATGAACCATCACTCAATAGCTTCATGTTCGATTCCATAGGTGTGGCCATGGCCTTGCAATCCATCATCCTGAACCGCTTCAAAATATATACTACATACTTCTGTTGTCCAAGGGAGATTCCATCTGCACTCTGCCACACCTCCATACCTAAAAAGTAATGCATCATACCCAAGTCCTTCATCTTGAACTCAGCAGTAAGCTTTCTCTTCGTGTCGGCAATCAATCTATCGTCACCTGTCACAAACAGGTCATCCACATATAATAGGAGTATCATTGGATTGCCTTCCTCAACCTCATAGTAAAGGTTGGAATCCGCTTTACTCTTAGTAAATCTCAAACTGGACAGGAAGCTGTATATCGTGTCCTACCATGTTCTGGGTGCTTGCTTCAAGCCATACAAGGCTTTCTTCAATCTGCACACATATGACTCCGTGTCATGTGTCTCAAAACTGAGTAGCTACTCCACATACACTTCCTCTTGACTACACCATTTAAGAAAGTTGTCTTATCATCCATCTGGTTTGTCTTCCACTTCATTACTACAACCAGAGCAAGTATTGTTCTGATGGAAGTGTATCTGGCTATAGGTGCAAAAGTCTCTTCATAATCTATCCCCTCTTTTTGGGAGAACCCACGAGCTACAAACCTTGCCTTGTATTTCTCTATGCTACCATCTGCAGCATGCTTGATCTTGTAGATCCACTTGGAAGTCACAATAGACTTCCCTTCTAGTCTTGGGACCACATCCCAAACATCATTCTTCTTGATCGATTGGTATTCCTCAACCATGGAATCCCTCCATTATTTCTTTTCCACCTCTTCTTCATAACTAGAAGGTTCTTTGTTCATAATATCACATAGTAAGGCAACATATCTGGTGTGTGGCCTTGTCCTTTTTCTTTCTCTGTGTTCCTCCTCTGGAATTCCATACCTTTCTGCATCTTGGATGAGCTCTCTAGCCCATGCAGGTTTCCTTTTGTCAGAGTTCTTCTCACAGGGTGGATCTACAGGTTCTTGTGGATCTTCTATTTCATGATCCACTTCTGGTATTGCTTTGTTCATGGTGGTTTCTTGTGTTCTGGATATACTTGGTTCTTCATAGTTTTCAACAGGTGTCTTTCTTGATTTGATGTATGTTGAGTTTTCATCAAAAGTCACATCCCTGATGATGTCAATCTTCTTGAGCCCTAGAAAGTAGATTTTGCATGCCTTTGAGCTTTCACTGTACCTCATGGGTGCATGGGTAGATCTTGGTCATCAAGCATTGCTCATGATGCTTCCATGATTGTTCTATTATTCCTTTCTGCAACTCCATTTTGTTGTGGATTCTAAGGAGTGGTCAACTCCCTCTTAATCCCTGAATCACTGCATAACTTCTTGAAGTCTCCTGAAGTGAATTCTCCACCATTGTTGGATCTAAAGGTCTTGATCTTCTTATTAGTTTTATTTTCTATCAAGGCATTGAATTCCTTAAATTTATCAAACACTTCATCTTTGTTCTTCAAGAAATAAACCCACGTCTTCCTAGATAAATCATCAATGAAAGAAACATAATATACATACTCACTCAGAGAACTGGATGACATTGGACCACATACATCAAAGAGGATAATTTCCAAAATTCCTTTTGCTTTGCTTTTACTACTTGAAAATTCCTTTTTTGTGTTCTTTCCTTTTGCACACCATTTGCAAACACCTTCATGCTTTGACTGGATTTCAAGAAGACCTTCTATTGCTTTATTTTCAATTGGTAGTGTCCTATAGTGTACATGAGCAAAACTTCTATGCAAAAGTTCACTTGGTTCCATGGATTCATGTACCATGCCATTTCAGGTAGTCCCTTCAATTTGTACAATCCTCCCTCTTGCTCTCCAATCACTACTGCATCATCTATGGTCTTACCTTTTGGCCACATAAGTACTTGGCCATCCACAAATGCAACTCTCATCCCTTTTGCATCCAAAGATGATATGGAGAGAATATTCTTCTTGAGTCTAGGTACATATCGAACATCTTACATATTTAAATACTTCCCAGAGTCTAAGTTGTAGGAGGCTTCACCACTTCCTTTTATAGGGTATTGATAGTCATCCCTAAGTTTCACCTTATGAGGTGACGCATGTCCAGATAGGTCCATAAGAGATTCTTTGAATCCCGTCATATGTTTAGAAGAAGCACTATCAATAAGCCAATCATTACACCCATGTGTAACAGTACCTATGAGAGAAGAGATTAGAACATATTCATCGTCACTTGAAGAGTCTTCACTTTCTACCTTAGTCTTCTTCCTGGGAGGTTGATCATCCTCAGGAGCATGAGCATGATATCTCTTCTTGTTGCTCTTGTTGTTGTTGTTGTTGTTGTTGGAGTTCCTTTTGTTCTTGGGACACTCTAAGGAAAAGTGTCCCACCTCATTACAAGTGAAGCATCTCATATCTTTCTTCTCTCTTTGATGATGGTGGTGGATTTCGCGGTCAGGACCACGACGGTGGCAGGGGGGCCTGCAGTAGGGGTCGCGGTCGAGAGCGACGACGCTGCATCATGGGCCATGACTATGAGCGGTGGTACTGCGACGGGGCCGAGAACTAGAGCAGGGGACATGGGAAGGGGGGGACTCAGTGGTTAGGGCCGCATGCGGGAGTCAGGAAGGAACGATCGAGACCATGTGCAGGGAGTAGTAGGCAGCAATTGGGGCCATGTGTAGGGAATTGAAGGGCACAGTCAGGGTCGTGGAAAGGGTCGGGAGACCTGCGTTGTCGGCCATTACTACAATTCATGAAAAAGATCCGAATAGTCGTGCCTCGGGTTGCAGCTGTGTGTCGAAAAAGTGTGCTTTTCTGCGCAAAAAACAGGTGCAAGAAATGGCAACCGACAAAAAAAAAGGGTTTTTCAACACGTTAAAGGCCTAAAACTAACTTAAAGAAAACGAAAAAATGGAAAAATAAAGACTAACAGACCAGAGGTTCAATCAATAGAGTCGCCAATCTGTAGCATGGTTTTTCACCCTCGCTCGTGCAAAGGAGCACGTGCTAAGGATAATGGAATCCTTAGTAGCAGTTTGAAGGAAGGTAAGGAGTTAAATGTAAAAAAAAACAATACAAGATTAAGATAACATATTCATGGAAAGTAAATCTAAACTATAATGGATAACATGAAAAGAGTACAAGAAAGAGTAAAATAAATCTTCATTTTTTTTATAAATGCAAACAAGGGTTGGCATAAAGAATTTTTTACCTCAAATATGAGGCCGGTGGAGTTTTTGCAATCATAGGGATCGATGCACTAGTACTACGTGGCTTCCTTCTCTTCTCCAAATGCTCAAAGTTGGGGCCCAATATTGATTCAAAGGGGAGAACGGTAGCTCAAGTGGTTTGGGCTAGAGTTCTAGAGTCATTTGAGAAGCATAAGGGTAAGGTCAGTGGCGGATGGTAAATGAGGGGCCTCCATCACCTTTTTATAGATTTTTGGGTGGTGGAGTAAACAACCATGGTTTTGGGTACCAAAATGGTTTAGGTTAGAGGTTTTAGGGTTTTTTGCCCTCTTTTTCTTTCTCTTTTGAATTTTCTTTTGTTTATTCCCTTTTTATTTTGATTTTGGGAACTTTAGACCCCCTTTTTGGGGTTTGTGTTATGTTTTGAAAGAATTGAGTTAATTTGAGGAGGTAGAAAGGAGATTTTTTTCTTTTTAGGTACCCATTTGGACATTTTTAAGGTTCTGGAGGCTAGAATGATAGGGAAAATGGTCAACAAGGTTATGTGTCTAAAGGAATGAACTAGTGAGTAATTTTTTGGTGTTAACAATTCCCAATTTTCATCATACATTGCCATGCTTTAATTATGGCATGGTTCAACTTAGTGAATCATAACAATGCTTACAAAAAAATTGTTTGGGAGAAAATATGGTGGGTTTTTGAGATTGCTAAGTTTAATACCTCTAGAGTGTTCAAGCATCTCTCCTTTTCATTATCTCGTGTCAATAAGGTAGGGCTTGTCTATCAAGTAGATATTCAAATAGGGAAAAGTCTTTTAGTTGAGGAGATACAACCCAATTGAGAGTCTTTATGCTTAATTATATATTTATTCCATTATAAACATTTTGTTGTTTTATAAATTAATTTGTTTTAGATTTAATTCGTAAAATTTAATAGATTAATGTTATATATATATATATATATATTTTAACTTAAAATATATTTATTTTTAAATTAAATAAAATTTTAAAATAATTAAATTAAATGAAAATAATTAAATTATTACTATCCTTTTTAAAAGATAAGAGAAGAAAAGTATGAATGGTAGCCACATCACAATTGAGTTGGAAGAAATAGAAATATTTGGATAAAAATTCACAGGTGCCTTAATATTTTAAAATTTAATTAATAAATAACATAAAATTATTATCTTATATCATGATTATGTCTTTTGCCAACATATTTATTCTTTATATATCATAAACTTTTAAGGAAATAAATAACATAAAATTATTATCTTATATCATGATTATGTCTTTTGCCAAGATATTTATTTTTTATATATCCTAAACTTTTAAGGAAACTAGTGTTGTTATTCATTTTTAACTTTCTCCATAAGAAAATAGAGAAACAATTCTAATCTTTATTAGTAATAGGTGAATAATAAATATCTAAAAAAAATGAAGTAACAATTCTAAATTTTATTAGTTAAAGGAGAATAATAAATATCTAGAAGAAAATGAAGAGATAAAAATAAAATAAAAATAAAAACACTTAACACAAGTCCAATCATGAGGTTGAATTTGAGTTGGGAGTCATGGCACACATATTAACTAGGATAATTGAATTGATAACTAGGTTATAATATATTCCTTTCCTTCTCCAACCGAGATATTTTCATTATCACACAATATTAAGATACATTTAATTTTGTGTTTCTAATTAATAAAATTTACAAAAGATTTATTGATTACTTTTTATTTGGTCATTATTCATATAAGCCAAATGAAAGAGAGATGAGTTTATCTATAGTTGATGGTTATGTTTTATTTTATTTTACTTAATTGTTTATTATGATTTTTTTATAAAGTTGATTTTTTTTATAATTTATGTTTTAAATTTATTAATAATGTAATTGAAATTTTAAAATAATAAATGATATTTTTTTTAAATGTGAGATTAAATTGCAATTTTAGATAAATTTATATGTATAGGATAAAAGTCTACTATTGAAAACCATAAATCAAGAATGATTATTTACAAATCACAAATTGATTACTTTAAAAGACAAGGTGCATTCTTGTAATATTATATATATATATATAATTTGAAAGCTAATTAAATCAATATAATTTATTATACAACACATTTATTTATATAAAGATTTCAATAGTAAAGAGATATTAATTTTAAGAGTTAAAACATTTTGTCTTTTATATAAAAAATTTATGCTTACTATAATTTTATTCTTGAATTTGTTGTATAAAAAGACATTTTCCAAATCATAAAATCTAATTTAGTAAAAGTGAAATTTCAAAAAAATTAAAAATAAAATAAAGTTAAAAAAAAATTGAATTAATATTTTGTTTAAAGTCAAAATCATATTTTACAATAAGATAGGCAAACAAGCTCATAAATTAAAAATAATTTTTTTTTTACCAAAATATATTTCAAATATGTTTCAAGTCTTTCTTAATAAATATGTTAACATGGTTTGCATTGGAAAAAAAAGGATTAATATTAAATGAAAGTCTAACTCAACCATGTCACACCTATGCACTAGTGTATCTTTAGATATAATCTACATTATGTGCTAGTGCACCAAATATTTCTGTAGACACTAATATTTTAGTAAAAAAAAAATTAAATTAACTTGGTATGTGGCACCTTAGATATATAGAGGAGCATCAACAAGGAATTTTTTTTAAATGAATAATTAATTTATAAAATATCTAAAGTTGCTTTGATGCTTCCGTTACACAAGTGTACAAGTGCAACAATAGAATTGAAGCACATCAAACAATGCATTTATGTTGTTGTTTTTCTTGCTATAATATAGTTATATAATAAGATCTATCACGAGGACAATGTAACTTAATAGTCACTACAATGTATTCATAACCTTTGCACCTCACACTACCCATAGATCTTAATTTAATTATAGAATAGATCTTAGTTTTATTACAAATTTTGTGATTGTTATAAAGTGCATTACATGGGGCAACATATATATGATAGGACATACAACCATGAGTTGGTATAATATTACCACATCATCTTATGGAGAGCGCATTATCAATATCACAATAATCATGTATTTATAAATCAAGTGTCCTTACAAAACCTTCTCACTAGAATATAATAAAATGCTATAAACATGATAACCTCCACCTTACAAAAGAGACTCAAAAAATATGCCAAAAAAATCTTAATCCATTGAACTTGTCTTATCATTATTATTCACAAAGAACAGAAAAATTATTTTTATAACTTATCATATCATATAAGATCATTACCTTCAATTTGAACTCGAGACCTTTCATTTACAACTTTTCATCTCAATTACTTATTACCAATTACTTTACACTTTACATAAGTTTTATTTATGATTATTATAAAATTTAATATTAAAAATATATATAATTTAAATTAAAAAAAAAATATTTTAAAATTTTAATTCTATTTCAGTAAATTTAAATTTTTAAATATCTTAAAATATCATTAACCTAACATAAAAATAGACAAAATATCAATTAAAAACAAGATTCAAATCAAATCATAACTCACAAACAAGTAACTACCAAACAATCCAATCCAATGTAATCTAACGATGAAAAATAAAATCTAACCAAGACCCTTGAAACTCGGAACTCCACGTTATTTCAAAACACTCTCTCGAACCTCAAATTTAAATTGTAAACATCTATCAAAACATCTACACCATGAGCGGTAGCGTTTACTCCGCCTTGCAAAAGCAAATGGTGCGTTGTCCATGGAGATTAAATGTAATTTTTATATAACATTCGACTATTTATGTGTTTGGAAAAAATTAAATTAAAAGATATTTTAAAATAAAAATCATATTTTATAATAATTTATGATAACATTGGATTATATATGTGTTTGGAAAAAATTAAATTAAAAGATATCTTAAAATAAAAATCATATTTTATAATAATTTATGATAACATTTAATTATTTAAGTGTTTGGAAAAAATTAAATTAAAAAATATTTTAAAATAAAAATCATATTTTATAATAATTTTAAAAATCAAATCTAATTAAGAATTTTATTTGATAAAAACAATTAAAATATAGATGTTTAAAATAAATATACATAAAATCTAATTATAACCTAAACAAAAATCAAACCATAACTGACAAACAATCCAATGAAATGTAATCAACAATATGGAAACTCCAAACTCCACGTTATTTCAAAAGGAAACTCCACTATGCGTTTACTCCGAGTTGCATCATTATTAAATCACAAAAGCATCATTACTAAATAAAAAAAGCATCATTGTGAAATCACAAAAGCATCATTAGTAGCCGTTGCATGATAACGGTCTTCTTCATCCAAAAAGCCAACGGTGATCTATTCTTCATCATTAGTAAATCCAATTAATCTATTCTTCATCATTAGTAAATCCAATTGATCTATTCTTCATCATTAGTAAATCCAATTGGGTGAATGTGCATTTTGAAATTCGAACACTTGTTATTGAGATTTGGAAGCTTAAGATATTCGGGTTTTGTTATTGAGTGAGGTAGCACTCCCCTCGCAGCTAACAGAACAAACTTGGCCGATGAGATCTGATGGAGCGGGCCGAGATGGAGAGGGCCGAGACGAATATCGCCTCAGCTATATCTGAAACTGCTGCGAAGCTTGAGCTGATGCCCAAATGCGCGAGCGAGGGAGGTAAAATATCAAAGGAAATGTTAGGATTCCGACTCCCCTTGAACAGGTCGGTCGATTTCGGATTCTTTTTGTTTTGTGTTTCAACTCGGTTGATTGGGGTTGACATGCTTGTATGATTTCCTTGCAGATGGATGGATATTACGAGAGGCCACCTGGAATTGCCCTCCTATGGGCGGTGTGTACTTGCCTACTGACAGGTAAAATTAATGCTCCAATGAAATTTATACTGCCCAGCTCCCTTCCTCGTTTTCTCTCGATAAATTACTAGAGTCTGGCTGTCATGCTTTTACTTCTTATTATCTCCGTGCTCATTGTCCTTAGTTACCGGCCAGCAAGGTTCATAGATCACAGGGTGGCAGGTACGATTTCCATTATATGAAAGGCTTAGACTATAGATTTCAATGGCCGCGATTGTAATCCGTTTGTTTAAATGCTTTGCAGAAACAAAAGCTTCGGAATGACCTTCGGCATATTTTATGTGGGTAAGCAGGTTTTGGAATCCTCTACAATGCTGCAAACTCTTTTGCTTAGTAATTTGACTAATCCTATACAATTGCAGAAACAGTCTAGGCAGAAAATTCGCCTCGGATACGCTTCCTCCGTTCAAACTCTTAACCCTTGTGATGGCCGCAGCGTTAGGTACAGATTCTTTTCTACATATATCTCATTATGCCATGCTGGTAAGAGAATTACCCTCAGTAGTTCATCCATCCATATACATAATGTCTCCTTTAATTTCTATTCTAAATTACGGTGAATAAATTTATTGTTAGCGAATAACATAGTTTCTCTTTTATTCTGTCCATACATACAATTGCAGAAACAGTCTATTTCAGAAATTTTGCCCAAATGCGCGAGTCGCCTTGTGATTCGCCTTCAAATCACCTCAAATCTCTTCCTGGTTCTGGTCATGAAGGTTAATCGTTACTATTTCTGAGAGCATACCGATATTTTTATTTTGTGTTGTTATTTTGATGAGTTGTTATGTAACAATTTTTTTTTTAATTATGCGAAAAATTTATACACGTTACAATAACAAACATTTTATTTGTCTCCCAAACTTTAGAGAACCGCATAAGAAGAACGTATATTAACATTGGTTTTCGGTATGGAATTTGTGCGTAGTTATGAATGGAAGGCATTTTGTTTTGTTGTTGATTTCTTGACTGGAGTTTGCATCGATATGGATCAGGTTCGGCGACCTCTGCAGTGAGGATTGACCCTGTAACTATTTATTATTCTATTTAAATAATTGCTTGTTTCTGTGCTAACTGGTATGGACAGCCTCTCTATGGTAGAGAGTCGAGCCATGAACTTTCCCTGAGATTGATTCGACAGTCTCTTTGGAGAGGACCATCCTTAATCGTTACTATTCCGGAGAGCATACTAAATTGCCGCTAGGTTTAGGTCTTTTTCTTAGGTTGAATTTCTTAATCGTTGTTGGGTTTTGGATATGGACATGAAGTACAGTTGTATGATATGAATCCAACGGCGCGTTGGAAAAGCGAAGTGGAGGGTGATATGAATCTAACTTCACTTCCTGAAGCCGAACGAAGTGGGTGATTAGTAATCGACGTGGGTGAACGATGCGAGGACTTCAAAATTTTAAGAACAACGAGTGGGTGACTTTGTTTCTACTTTCCTAACACGCTTATCTCCACATCCGCCAAGAGGGTATGTTTGTTTCTCTTTTATCAATGTGGTAAAAAATGGTGTTCGACTTCTGAGATTTCTGAAGTGAACTGATACTAACTTTCATTTGTTCGATTTCTGTGGTAAAAAATGGTGTTCAATTTCTGATTTCTCTAGTGATTTGATGTTCATTCCTTTGCATTTGAATGGATAGCAATACTAAAGAGTTTCTGGGGTTAATCAGAGTCTCAACTATGTTCCTTGTATTGTTTAGAAACAAGGTTATGTGGTCGAAACAGTTATTCCATTACAAAGCGACAGTCGAGAGGAGGGTTTTGTCTTCAACATCGTTACCAAGTAAATTAAAAAAACCTATATCCATGTTATATTTCTCGGTTTAGAATGAAGGGTTGTTCGCTTGGTTTCAGGATTGAATTCATATAAAATATCCAGGAGAGAGGATTCGTGATAAGGTAATGGTCGACCTCATTACGAAAGCTGGATTAGTAGTCAAAACTCAGGTTGTTATATTGTTTGAAAAAAAGCCTGGATTTTAGATATGTTATTCTGTTTGTTGATTTTGTAAAGTAATTAATCTGTATTTTAATGACATTGTGATTGGGTATTTTAATATGTATGAGAAAGGTTTGCTATGTGGCTGACATTCTGATACTATTCTGGGCATATGTGGTGTGGTGAGGTCCGGTTTTTAGGTATCTTCATATTTTTGTATATAGCAAATGTTTAGCACTGTAATAACGGTTTTATTTTCATTTTAGATATGGTATTTTCAGTGATTTATCATATATAATTTTTTTATTTTTTTATTTTTATTTTTTAAATATATTTATTTGAAATAATTTTAAGATTTATTATATGTATAGGGTTTTACTTTGCATTAGTAATAATCACTATTTCTTTTATATGGTTAGATGATCCTACAGGAAAATGTACTTACCCAATTTCATGTTGGATGACTGAAACCTAAAAGTAACTTACATAATTAATGATTTAGTCTAAATGATTAATAAAATAAAATTGAAGAATCATAAACTCAAATTATTAGATTATTTTGTTGTAACAATAATATTTTACATAACTCTGTACCAGAAAACACATTAATGTTATTGACTTTCATATATGTTATTAGTTTGTTGTGCGTTTGCAGTAATTAAATCGTACCTGTTCAATATGTATGAGAACGCCTTGAATGAGATCGTGGATGACATCATGATTCTATAAAGGCATAAGTTGCCATCATATATATCGTGAGTTTTGGTTTCTAGGTATGTTCATATTTTGTTCATACCAAATTTTGGCAGTGTAATAATAATTTTATTTTCATTTTTGATAAGAACCGAAGATAGATGATAGGTGATATGTCTAAGTTAGATTGGTGATATTTTCGGTCCATTAATTGGTATGTATAAAATTGTAAGAGTTGTAGCAGTAGAGTTCTTTCATGTTCTGAATAAAGTCAAATAAATTATTTTTATTTCAATTTTAGAATGGTATGGAAAATTGCAAGAGTTTACGGTTATTTCGATTTCGGAGTGAATGGCATTTCAATAGAGTGATAATTCCAGATAAAGCTAGTTTGCATTTCATTTTTTCAATATTTTTTTGTTATTGATTTTGACACATTTGTAATCCGAAATAAATTCTAATTTAAAATTTATTAAAAAAAAAGAGGTTTCTCCATTGAAGAGACAGTGGATGTTTTAATTTCAACCTATGAACTTCCTTATTTCTTCACAAGGTTGCCCTAGGTTGATTTGTTTTCTTGGATGGTCTATATCATTTATATGTAATGAGAATGGAACAGACCTTGATTCTTGTTCAATCTTTGTTTCCAGCTCAATCAGTGGTTGCGAAGATGAAATGACACGCAACCGGAGAAAGAGAATCCAAAGAAACGAGATTAATTGAATCAGGTAGATACACACCTTTTCAAGATCTCTATTAAATGTTTAATGCATACAAAGTAGCTAACCTTTGGGCTATATTGCTCTACTTATTGCCCAGTCTTTTATTGAACTAGCTCTGGCTAGTTATTAAGCTCTGGCTAGTTATTAAAACTATCTTTAACTTATTGTTGAAATTATTTAGAAATCTATTTAACTTACATTATTAAAACTATTTAGAAATCTATTTGGCTCAAATTTCACTAGATGACTAAGTTACCCTTCTAGAGGTTCACATCGGCCAGCTATAGTGTACGGTCCACTTTTTCTAGGAGAGATTTTTTCGACAGGATTCTTCTTCGATGTGCATGACCCTTCAGCAGCCGCACCACAGAACAGTGGGTAGGTTTCTTGTTCCAAGTTAAGACAACTTTGGTTTCTTCTTACTCATATTCGTAGACATGTTGTGCCATCCCAATCCTTGCTATCTGCTTACTCCTATTCGTTGCAGGTTGTCGCTTTGAGTCTTTTTGCATGGAAGAAAATATTGCTCTCTATTAAGAAAATGAGATTTATTGAAAGAGCAAAAAATGGCGCTGTTAAAAGAGCCAAAAATGGTGCTGTTATACACTTATATTCAAACTAAAGTTCCTTATAACACTATCCATGAAGATTGTAATTGTTTAACCTCGCAAGATTCAAACTAGTTACGAAACTAAATTTTCCTAGACAAAATCTCTAATACAGTTTTCCCTTACGAATCTCCACACAAAATAGTATCTTGTTCATCCAGTCATTTATCTTTCTTCCTTACGAATTTTCATGACCTTCCACAAGGATGACAGAGAGTGCATCAGGTAGTTTGTTAGGTAAACCTAGTGATAATATTTATGATTTCTACCATTATAATTTCAAGGAGTTGATTATTACATTGATCATGGTCGATAAGCGTTCTTCCTGTATTTTCAGGTAGTTTGTTAGGTAAAGGTAGTGATAATATTTATGATTTCTACCATTATAATTTCAAGGAGTTGATTATTACATTGATCAAGGTCGATAAGCGTTCTTCCTGTATTTTTTTGTATTAACCATTCGAAATAATGAATTCCCCAAGCTACTGCTGAATGCTGTGAGCTCTTTTGGAAAGATGACCTCTTCTTCAAAAACCATCTCGAACATATTTACCCTTGCATTAATGAACTAGGGACAGTTTTCTTTTCGCATCTATTTGCCCCACTTTATATGGTAACCCATCTTCCAATGTTCCAGAGAAGTATCTCAATTTTATTCCTATATGCTCGGTAGCCGGCATTCGGAACCTTCGATCCCATCTTCATCTAGCCCTTTTCACAATATTTTTAATCGCCAGGAAAGGAGAAATAAAATGATATATCATGTCTTGTGTTTCGATATGCCAACGCGCCCATAAGCCATCATTCTTTACACTTTCCCCATTCCACATTGCAATTTGAAGGTTGCCTTATGTTTGCTATGGAGATGGTCTCTGCGTTTTTTATTTGCAGGCTTCTACGTTTCCTCTCCCTCGGCCAATGGATACGCGTTTGATGTTTGTCTTTGCCCACTTGGAATGCTTATGCTTGTTTGATGTTCTGGTCGTTTGAACATGTGCCCAATGGATACGCGTTTGATGTTTGTCTTTGCCCACTTGGAATGCTTATGCTTGTTTGATGTTCTGGTCGTTTGAACATGTGCCCAATGGATACGCGTTTGATGTTTGTCTTTGCCCACTTGGAATGCTTATGCTTGTTTGATGTTCTGGTCGTTTGAACATGTGCCCAATGGATACGCGTTTGATGTTTGTCTTTTCCCTTGGAATACTTCTGCTCGTTTGATGTGCAAGTACGGTCTGCATACACGTCATCGAATATGATGGGCGACCATTGTTTGATGTTCCAACGCACGTTTGGTTTTGTAAACGTTCAACTATTCGCTTTCTCTATGCTGCCACTGTGCATGCAGTGTGCTTTCTCACCCTCTGCCCCTTATCACGCTGGGTGCCAAACCATGGTGTTGACTAGTTTTTGGTTTGTTGTATATATTCCCCATATTCTGTCTTTTTCTTTGGCTGAAACTTTTTTTCCATTCTGAAACTTGGTTTGTGGGGTTTTTAGAAGAGTTGAATACCTTTTCCCTTTATTAATGAGAAATAGCTTTAAGACTTTGACAAAGGAAGTAGTATTTTTGGGACATTAAAACGGCTAGCTCCTTTCATGTTAACCTGCGCACATGCTGCTGAAATGGGCGCTCTGAGCGGGCTTCAAGCGTGCCCAAGTGTAATCATGAGAGCTTTATTGCAAACCAGGAGCAACTGTAGCCGGCCCGAGGTCCTCTCACAGGGTTTACGGAAAATACCGACAACAGTCAAATTCAGAATTGATATCCAATAAAAACATTACACATAATTTAAAATTAAAATTTGATTTCATGTCAACGTAGTTTCTGCTCAGTACTTCATTGCGGCGCTACACGGCTTTGGCCTCAATTACGCCACTTCAAGTCGGCTACAGCGCGGTCCCTCTTCGCTCCATGTGGGAAGTCTATGTGCTAATAAGCACCGGATGCAAGACAATGTGCAACAGATATCAAATCTAGCCCACACGCAACCAAAACGTAATGTGATGCCACCTCTAAACCCTAAGGCTTTTCGCAACCTATATATGCAAAACCAATAGGAAGGGAGAGATTGAGACTTTAGTAATTTTTAAAATGCAATAGGAGCCGAGAGATCTAGACTTTTTAATTTTTTTTACAAAATTACGTCATAATTACATATATATTATTTTTATTATTAAAATCAAATCATTGAATTTTTTTTCTTTTCCAAAAACAAAATTTAGATAAGATTTGGAAAACTAAATCAAGTTGTCATTATCTGGTTGGTTAGAAAATAAATTGAATTGGTACATATTCATGGTTACAAAAAGGTTTGCACTAGGCTTTTTATCGGTATCCCATAAAATACACGATCTATAAATCTTAATAAAAAATCATCTAGGCTTTCTATTGGTACCTCATAAACTACACAATCTATAAATCTTAATAAAAAATCATCTTGTAAGGATAAAAAATAATCTTGTAGGGAGTTGTTGGGATGGATTGTGAGTATTTTTGTTTATTTATTGTTATTTTTTTTCTAGTGGAAACTTAGATTTTTCCATGTATTTTGTATAATTTAGTTGGATTGAATATCTTATATCCTCAATTTGAATATAAATTTATTAAAAAAATTAATCCATTTTCTAATCGCATAATTAGTTTATGTTTTTGCAAGTGAATTATTTCATTATTACAAGTAGGTAGGTACATGTTCATTCTAGTGAAAAAAAATGGTTATTCCATGTCCACTCTAGAGGGAAAAGATAACAACTAGATAGGTCCATGTCATGTATTTTTTAAATATGAATTTAAGATATCAATATTTCTCCATTTTGTATTTTAAATTTATAACCTATGTAACTTTGAATGTTATTTGTGTATAGGTGTTCACATTTTGTATCTCTTTTATTTATCCAAAGATACTAATCATTTATCTAATTTTAGAAATAACATTTTTAATTACCAATAGGTTAGTAATTTGGTTTGATATATGTTAATAACTAAATTTGTTTAAAAATTTTGTTAGTAATTGATTTTGCAAAATATTAGTAATTGAGTTGCATTGTAATTCTTTTCTTATGCACATTTTATGGTATGATAAAGTATTAATTATTTTCATTGAGTTTGGAAAATATTAATAATTGAAATTTATTAAAATTGGTTTTATATATATTTTATGATATGATACTATATTGATTATTTTGTTGTGGTTGTTGAAATATTTTAGAGTGTTGTTAAATTATAATTGTTATCTTGTTTACTTTAATGATGGTAAAACAAAATTTAAATGTTTTTTTAATAGTTAATGATATCTTTCTTTTATATATAAAAGTTTAGTTGGAAGATTTAAATTAGAATAAGATTGTAGAAAATATTTTGTATGGATATTAAATTCTATATTTTTCTTATATTGTTTGCATTAGTATGTTGACCATAGGGTTTCTATTAAAGTCATGTCTAGAGTGTTTTCAAAGGACCATTTTGGGAAATTGCGTGGAAATAATTTCCTAACTCGGTATCTTGACACATGTGCCTTTTGTTGTAGCTGGGAACTGGGGCGCCGTTGCGCTAGTAATAGGTGGAGGGAGGTAACTCCTAGAGAAGCCCTCCGAGTACGCCCCAAGTTGGGTGGTCGACCATGTATACACAAGGTTTTTGAAGTGGTCTAACGAGGGACCCCCCTTTGTTGACACTCTATTCATGCAACCTAGGAGTTAGGATCTATTTCCTTGGTAATTATAACATACACTATACATTATAACCCTTATCTACTTTAACCCCTATTACACATAACTCCTCAAAACCATAGCTACTTTAGCCACTATATCATCCCCCTACCACACTTACCACCCCACATCTCTCAAAATCTCTCTCTCTCTCTCTCTCTCTAACACACACACACACACACACACACCCTTTCTCCTCACATTCCCATTAAATCCCCCCCTCTCCCTAACTTTACCAACCCCTTTTGTGACTCTAGCCCTTACAATGTTCTCTCCCTAATTGTTACCAACCTCCTTCTCTCTCTCTCTCACCCATCTTTTCATCCCATACCATTAACCCCCCTCCTCTCTCTCTCTCTCTCTCTACCTACACGTAACGCAAACCCCTTTCTCTCTCCCCCAATATCCTAACACTAAACCCCTCTCTCTCCCTCACTCTCACTATGTGTAAACCCCACAATCTCTTTCCCTTAATTCCCCTACTACTCTTCCTACCCATAAAAATTTCCTCCACCCCCCTCTCTTTCTCCTACTCCCCATACCCCTAAATATCTCTCTCTCACTCTCTTTATCCTAGACCTCATTCTCCTACAACTTACCACCCCCCATCTCTCTCTCTCTCTCTCTCTCTCTCTCTCTCTCTCTCTACTCCTCCACTTACCCTTAAACCCCAACCCTCTCTCCTTCTCTCCGAAGCACCATCCTCTCTCTCTCTCCCTTCCTGTCCCTAACACTTTCTGACTCTTAGACCCCCTACCTCTAGCACCCCCTCCACCTCCCTTTCCCCCCTCCTCTCACCTCTTCCCACTGAACCTTATTTACCCTCTCTCTCACTCTCTCTCTCCCCTACTCCTCCACCTAAACCTAAACCCCACCCCCGTCTCTCCTCTCCAACCCCCCAACACCCCCTATCTCGCACTCTAACTACATGTAACCCCCAATTATCTCTCCCTAACCCCACTCCTACTCTCCCTACCCATAACCACCCCCTCCAAAGACCCCTCTACCTCCCTCTCTCTCTCTCTCTCTCTCTCTCTCTCTCTCTCCTTGTCTTCACTTACCCCACTCATAATTTTTTTAATTCACCCCCCTAACCTCCTCTCTCCCCTTACAACTAAACCCCCCCTCTCTCTCTCACACACACACACACACAGAGACGCACACACACATACCTATGCTCTTCCACCTACCCCTAACCCGGACCCTCTCTCCCTCTGAAACCCTCAACACCATATTTCCCATTATTCACTCTCTCTCTCACACACACACACACCTACTCCTCCTCTATCTCTCTCCATTCCTCTCCCTAAGCATTCCTAATTCCCTCTCACTCTCTAATCGCCTATTGTTCTTCCTACCTGTATCACCCCATCCTCTTCTCTCTCCCTCTCTATCTCTCTCTCTCTCCTTGCTAACCCCTTCTCCAACTCTCTCTCTACCCTACTCCACCTACACAAAATCCCAAAACCTCTCTCTCTAACCCAATCACCTAACACCTACCCTCTCTCGTAAACACTCTCACTACCCCTAACCCACCCTCTCTCTCTCCCTTACCCCACTCATACTTTCCCTAAGCCTCCATCTCTCCCTCTATCCAACTCCCCATCCCCTTAAACCCTTGTCTCCCTTACCATAACACCCTCCTCTCTCTCTCTCTCTCTCTCTCTCTCTCTCTCTCTCCCCCCCTAACCCTAACTAAACTCCTCTCTTATGCTCACTCTCCCTTATTCCTTCAAATACACCTAACCCCCACATCTCTCACTCTCTCCCCCATCCTGTAATACCCCCTCTATGTCTCTAAATATAACTAAAGAAAACCCCCATTATCTCTCTCCAATACCCCTATTAATTTCCCTACCATAAACATCCCCTTTGAACCTCTCTCAGTCTCTTGTTCTCGATGCCCCAATCCTATGAACCCTCTACATATTTCTTTCCTATCCCCCCTCCCCCTATCACTAACAACACCCCCCCTGCTCTCTCTCTCTCTCTCACCCAACCCTCTCCTTCTCTCCCAAATCCCAAACACCCCCTCATTGCCCACCTACCACACTATCTCTATCTATCACCCCATTTCCTTGCTTTACCATTAACCCTTCTCCTCTCCCTAACCCTTAACAACCCCATTTCTCCCTCTCCTCTCCATAACCCTTACCAACCACATATCTCCCTCTCCTCTCCCTAACCCTTACCAACATCCTCTCTCTCTCTCTCTCTCTCTCTCTCTCTCTCTCCCTCTCTCCCTCACACACACACACACATCTCCTTCTCCCTTTAACACTAAAACCACTCATATATCTCTATCTCTCCACTCCTCTCTCTAGCCATTACTAACTTGGTTTCTCACTCTATTACCCCCTCCTCTTCCCCTACCTATAATACCCCGTACTCTCTCTCTCTCTCTCTCTCGCTCTCTCTCTCTACTCTACTCCACCTATACCTGAACTCCACCCATCCCACTCTCCCCCGATGCCCTAATGATCCACCCTCTCTCTCATACACTATCACTACCCTTAAGATCCCATCACTCTCCATAACCCCTCGCATACTCTCCAAAATATCCCCTCTCTATATATACCCCCACGCTTTATCCCCCCTTCTCTCTAAATTCCCTTGAGATAGATCCCCTCAACCCACCCCAATTTCAATATCTTTCTCTACCCAAAATCCCTTACCCACCATACAACTAATCAACCACACCCTCCCGATATTGCACTACCCTTCTTTCTCTCTCTACTCCAACGCTTATAATGAACCCCACTTGTCAAACGTTCAAACACCTCCATGTTCTCTTTCTCTCTCTCTCTCTCTCTCTCACACACACACACACACACACACACGCACACACACACACACACACACACCAACACACACACACACACACCAACACACACACATATAATCCTAACCACACCACTAAATCCCACCATCTCTCTCTATCTGTCTAACCGCATTTGTACTCTACCTAATCCTCCTCTCTCTCTCTTACTCATCCTCTCCCTAACCACCTCTCTCTCTCTCTCTCTCTCTCTCTCTCTCTCCTAATCCCCCTACCATTACAACTTACAACCAAATCCTCTCTCTCCCTCATACCCCCCTAACATGTCCAATTCTCTCACTCTCAAACAAACATACAAACACCCCTACTCCTCCCCTTACCACAAAACCCCCTCACCTCTCTCTCCCTCTATCTATCACTAATGGTAACCCTCTCTCTCACACTACACCACCCTACTCACACTATCTTTAACCCCCTCCTCTCTCTCTTTCATTCTCGCTCTCTTCCTCCCAAACTTTGTCTCTCACCCATTATCCCTCACGCTTACTAACCCCCTCTCTCACTCTATCTCTCTACTAATCCTCCACCTACACCTAACCCCAACCCCTCTAGCTCTATCTCCCTAAACCCACAAACACACCCTTGTCCCTATCACACTCTCACAATAGCCAATCCCTCTCTCTCTCCCTAACACCTCTCCTACTCTACCTACCCATAACCATTGCTTCCTCCCCTCTCCATTTGCCTTTCCTACTCCCCCTACACCAAAACCCCCTACCACCCCACACTCTCTCCCCTAACCCCCCTCCACTATTACTTACTCCACCATATCTCTCTCTCTCTCTCTCTCTCTCTCTTCTTACCCCAACAAACACTCTTGTTTCAATATTTTTAGCCCTTACCACCCCCCTCTCTCACTCTCTCACCATTGTACTCCTCACTATACCTTTAACTCCCCCCTCTCTCTATTCCTTATTTTAGAAAACCCTAACTAACAACCTCTCTCACTTTCTCTGTAACTTATTCCTCCACATATGCCTAACCCCCACCCCTCACTCTCTCCACGAACACCCTAGCACTGCTTCTATCTCACACACACATTCTCACTATCCCTAACCCACCACTACCTCCCCCTAACCTACCTCATACTCTCTCTAGACATAAAAACCCCTATTCCTCTCTCTCTTTATCTCTCCTACTCCACTTGCACCTAATCCCCCCCCTCTCTCTCCTAATCCCCCTCCCTTACAAATTACCACCCCCAATATCTCTCTCTCTCCCTACCCCCAAATTATCACCCCAATTTTCACTAACTTCCCTAATATTCCCTAATTCCCTACCTCTATCCCCCCACCAAGATATCTATCTCTTTCTCTGCTAGAACCCCCATCCTCCTGCTATCCCTAATCATCCACACCCTTCCCCATTCAATCCCCAACTCCCTCTCTCTCTCTCACACACACAGACACATCACTCTACTCCACCACTTAAACCTAACCCCCACCCTCTCTCTCCATCACCTCTTCCCCCTAACCATTATCAACCCCTACTCACTCTCTCTCTCTCTCTCCCATACTCCTCCACCTAAAACTAATCCACACACCTCTTTTAATCCTCCAAACCCCTAAAACCGCCCTCTCTCATTCTTAGTACCCCTAACCCACCACTCTCTCTACTTAAACCCCCTCATACTTTCCCTATGCATAACCACCCCTACCACCACCTCTCTCTCCCTCCAATACTTCCCCCACCCCTAACCCTATATCCCCCTCTCTCACTCTCTCTCCCCCCTCATTCTGCATCTCGTACCACATAATACCCCCCATCTCTCTCTCTCTCTCTCTCTCTCTACCCCCACCATATACCCACCTTTCTCTTTCTCCCCCACCCGCCTCCTCCACTCTACACTTAATCACCCATACCCTCCCCTCCTAGATCCCGATTCTCTCTCGCTCTCTTTGTCTCTCTCTCTCTCACACACACACACTCTCTATCATCCCTATACTCCTCCACCTACCCCTAACCCCCACCACTCTCTCTTTCCCAACCCCTTAACACCAAACTTCCCCACCCCCCTCTCTCTCTCTCTCTCGCAAACACAAACCTACTCCTCCACTATAGCTAACCTCCCTCCTCTCTCTCTCTCTCAAATCATCTCCCTAACCCTTAATATCCCCTCTCTCTATACCTCTCTTAATAATCCTTACCTTACAACTTAACACCCACCCCTCTCTCTCTCCTCTAACCCCCAATAACCCTCCCACACTCCTCTCATCTCTCTTTCTCTCTTTCTCTCTCTCCCTTACTTACCCCCTAGCTCACTCTTTCACCATTCTACTCATCACCTTACCTTTAAGCTCATTTCCTCCCTCTGTCTCTCTGCCATATTCCCCCTTACCCATATTAATTACCTCTCTTGCTTTCTCTATTGCAAATAGTTTACAACCCTTTCTTAAGCATTTCTTTGCTTGCAATGCCGATATCTACCGTACTGATACTTCCTTAGGTATACCTTGGATTGTTCTTTGGTTTCCTTTACTATCTGTGCATAAGATTTACTTATTTAAGCAATCCAACAGGGCATGATGTCCTTCCAACCAATCCATTCCTATTAGTACGTCATAAGATCCTAATGGTAATATGTTCAAGTCTATCCTAGTTAGGAAACCATTCAAATCTATCTCACAATTCTTAACTAGTTCGGAGACTTTCCACTTTATACTGGTGGCTAATTGTACCAGCCATGGTGCTTTGTGACTCTCTCTGTTTAATTTACAATACTCTCTATTCTAGGAGAGATGTAGCTCCGGCAAGCACCGGGGTCTATTAAAACTCAAATGATATTGTTAGATATCTTACCCTCAATTTATACCATGGTGGCTTGATGATCTGCCTGCCGGCCATCAAGGGTGGCATATATCCTAGGTGTCTTTGCCATGTCTCCCACTGTAGGATCTGCTTGGATGTTGTGTAAAGTCCCATCTATTTTGTTGGGGAAGTCTCTGTAGTAATGTGGTCCCTGGCATTTCCAACAAGAAACACTTGGTGGGGCTGTCTTTGCCCCTTTGTTGAAGGCTGGCCTGTGAGCTGGTGGTGGGGGTGCATTAGGTCAAGCTTGAGGTCGGTTGAAACCTTTGTTGGGTGGGAAAATATTGTTATGTTTCTGAAAAGGTGGTGGTTTAAAACCCGGTTTGCGGTTGTCTGAGAAGGTCCTAAATCTGTCCCTATTTTTGTTGATGTTGTCGTTTCTTAGCTGTCCGTGCTCATAGCACAACCTGGCTTTATGTAGGGTTATGTCAAGAGTTTTGGGCATGTCGAATTCTATTTTCTCTCTAAAGTTTGGTGACATCCCACCCAAGAACTGCTGGATTTTCACCTTCTCGTCCTTAATATAAGGAAAATAGTGCAGCAAGTCTAAGAACCGATTTATGAAAGCTTCCATAGTCAGGGAACCCATTTTCAGCTCATGAAATTCTTTTATCTTCTTGTCGAAGAATCTTTCAGACATGTATTTGTCCTGAAAGATTCTACTGAAAGTGTCCCAGCTTATGTTTCGTAGCTCTTGTCCCTTAATGTGTTTTAGGTCCCGCCACCATCTGATAGCATGTCCATTTAGGTTGTATATGGCTAGTCGGGCTTGCATCTCACTGGAGTAATTATGAACCCTAAAGTATTTGTTCATTCCTAACAACCACTCTTCAGCCTTTCCTCCTGAGTTAACTTCCCCGTCATAAGTTGGGGCCCTTATCTTTCTGAACTCCCCTTGTAAGCTGTCATCATTCTTCCTCCTTTTCTTGCAAGGAGGTGGAGAACCATTGTCATTGGAAGAGCTGTTACAGTCCTCTTCCAATGGTTCTGATTTATGTTCTGCTTGATCTCCTATTTTGTAACTGGCTGCTTTCTTTTTGTTAAGGGAATTGATAGAGAAAGTAGGATGTTCAGGGGGTTTTGCCCCTGTTAGGCTTTGGAGTAAGGCTTCATTTATAGCCCGTTGTTCTCTTCTTTCTTGCATATTTTCATCCCTGAAAACTATGGAATTCTTCCTGTAGCTGCTGCATGGATTTCTCAAAATTTGAGTTGAGCTCCACCACGATTTCTTGCTCTCATGCTGGGGAATTTAGGTTGCCTCGTATACTGCTGCCTTGTTTTGCACTCATTTTTCTGCTACTATTTGTACCTGAAATTTATATACGTATCTGCCGATGGAAAACAATGTGTTAGTTAATTCTTTTCGTAAAAGAAATAATACAATAATTTAAACACTTTCCTATTTCTGCAGCTGTGTTTGGTAGTGAGCCCAATAGGTCACTTAGTGTTTGTAACTTGCTCTAATACCACTTGTAATGTCCCAAAGATAGCAAAAATTTAAAATTTTCGTTGTCTGCAATAAATGTTAGTTTATAATGACAAACTGCATACTTTAGATTTAATGTGGTCAAACATCCCTACTTGTATGAACAATGTAAGCCAATCTCCTTTGTCTTACATGGTCTTTGTTATGTATTGTTTTTGAGTTGCGGAAGTTGTGTGGAAACAAAAACATACTATGAAGTCATATTTCCAGTGCAATTATAACTACTAATTGTCAATAACACTCATTATTGTTTTAAGAACTATATGGTCTAAATTGTGATGTCTAATGTCACCTTCAAGTGATAGACTTCTGTGATGTCGGTATGTGATTCATATGGTGGGAATATTCTACTCCAGGAGAGGTAATTACATACCTCGGCACAGTTGCCAAGAGGTATGGGTGAAAGTTGTGGTGATCGGACTTACTTAGCAACATGCTAACATTAAAATGTACTCCTATGTTTGCAGGTCTATTCTATCTGAGAGTACTATCTCTAAGTAGTTGGTGCACATGTTACTACTGGTCCTGTCTCACCAGGATAATGATAATTTTATATAACATGAGGAGCCCATTACCATAAAGGTTCATAAATAAAGGCCTCCCCAATGTAAGGTGTAAAACTAGGAGTTTAATATACTTTGAATGAAACGTGGGGTGGGTCATAGGCTTACTATATATTTTGTACAAAAATCGAGCCTATTGATTTTTAAAAACAAGTGGGGATTACACCCACGAATCCACTATAGACTTTGTAATTAAATTGAACCTCCACTATGAAGAGACTGATATATTCTTAAATGTGCTTATAATGAGTAACAGCCTATCTCACGAGGGTTTGGATAATGAGTTGGGGTTTGCTATCACTGTCCCTTGTAGTCGACTTTCTCCATCTCTAGCTCTACTCTTCATTGTATGGTGGCTGCATTGTATACTGACCCAATCCCTGCTCGTGGTCAGTACCCTTGGTAGGTATTGAAGTGGACTATGGCGTAAGGCGTTCCTACTTCTTACAGGTAAGGAACGAATGGTTCCTCATTGATTTTGACACTTTCACCTTTCTGTATCAATCTTTGACTAATTATTAAACTTGTTGCAAAATGACAGGTGATAAAGCTTTGGCCAGGGAGCTACGATGGTTCATGGAGCCATGGCTAGGGTAATGGTAAGTCTGACTTACTCACTTGGGCCCTTCCTCTTGCACCTTTGGTGTTGGTATGTATGCGTTTAGCCTGGTCTAGTGTGGAGGATTTCGTAACCCTTGGGCTTACTAAACCATCTTTGGGAGTCATTGTATGTCATTTGGCTAGCGCCCAAAGGATGGGGTTCTCGCTGTAATTTTAGTGGAAGAGTAATAGAACTTGTTTTAGTAACTGGGTCTTACTGGCCATTTGATTCTGTGAAATCTTGTAAAAGAATGAAATGTTATTTTGTCTGGGTGTGACTCCTGTATAGTTACAAGGTTCCAATGAGAAGTTTCGGATTTCTTTGTTTTAAATCTAAGGCTTTAAGACGAAACTTACTGATGCTTCTATTATGGGTTCTTGGGTACTTTGGGAAATCTGTTTGTACGACACTCATTCAATGATAACAAGTCTCAGTTCCTTTAGTTTGGGAACTATGGTTGTGATTTATGTATTAATTACATTTTGCATTTGTTACTGTATTGAAAGATTTGCTAGGATGTTTACTGTGTAAATAAAGTATTGTCTGTATAGGATATAAATTATCATGTTCTACGCCTCTGTCTCTTGTACTGGGGTTAGCATACTTCACTTATCTTACTAATGCCATTAATATAATGGTTGATGATATGGGGAGGGTTTCCAAGTTATATTCAGTGTTTTTATTTCTCTACTGTTGATGACCATGATGCCTGTAGGGAATTCCTACCAGTTTTGGGGCATGAGATAGTTGTGGGATTTGACCCTTGATCTATGTTTTCGTTTATGCATCTGCATTTGTGACTTTCTGGAATTTCTAAACACTATCAAATTATAATGTAAAGTGGTTAGGGTTAGATCGAGTCTGGGTAGGGTATCGATCTGGGAGATTTTAAAATTCTATGCTTTGTGAAGATTAGATCGATGGTCGTAGCATTGGTAGAATGTTACATGTGTTTTGTATTAGAAAAGAGGAATGTATAAAAGAAATCAAGAATTCATGTTTCTCCTATTGTCATTGTGTTAAAACCAATGCAGTGTTTGTAAGAAAATCCGTGTGGCTTTCCAAGAATGAAGTAGATAGAAAATAATTGATACAAATAATGATGTTATGTTTTTCCTACGTCAAATTTGGGATTGTTGGGTATTTGAAATGTCTGGACTAAAGATTTTTCTGTTTAAAGCAAAACCGGATCTCATTCTCTGAAATGTCTTGATGTTGTTTAAGATGAAAGAAAAAAATAGTCTTAAAATATTTCAGTCGAATTAGATCCACGATTCTGATATTCTAGTAAGCAATACAATGACTAGCAAAGACTATGAATGCCCTTTGACTCTGGGAAAACTTGTTTTAAAACAGAAATTTAGAACATTACAATTTTAAAGTTTCATGCATGAACAAACAATGTATAAATTATAAGAGGGTTTATACAGCTCTCATACCTGTTGATCCCTGTAGCTTGTTCCAGCTGTTAATGTCCCACTGATCCCTTTAGCTTGCTCCTACGGATGATGATATGCACACTCAACCACTAATTAATGAAAACCTCCTGAGCTCTTAGCTGACATGATAATTTATCTTGGATTGGATGACTTTGGGACTACCACGTTCCTCCCAACCATGATTGTACAACCGTTCCTGGTTCAGTATGAATCCCCCTGAGCTGGTTCTGACATGCAAATTGAGAAATAGAGGCCCTAGGTGTGAGCTGGTTCAGATCTCCAAATCTATGGGTATAATTCACTTCCTTCGGCAGAGAGTTCTTCTCGGCATAATAATAATAACACCAAAAGAAAAAGATCCCCCCAATCTTTGGGGTCTGTCCTCCTTAAATAGGACAAATCTTGAAATTAGCACTGTTGGAATTTACTGGTTTCTTTAAAACAATTAATTTATAAAATAATAGTTGTTTACTTTAACTGCTAGTTTATTAGGAAAAAGGACTTCTCAACTTGTTTGATTAAAATGTTTATTTAATATTTTAGATATTTTCATAATAATAATAGTATACAATTTATAATACCATCTAAATATTAATCATTAATATTTATTAAGTGGCAGCCCACTTTTGCATAACTATATATATATATATCTATGAAGTGTAAACATTTATAACAGAATATATATATATATATATATATAACCAATATATATATAATTGAAGCTCCTAAATAATAATACTACTCGTGGTCTTAAGCATTTGTTTCACAGGATGCTTCTTTTAGTTCTTTTTAAGGAAAGGGTCCACTTCTTTGGACGGTTTCGGTAAGCTGGTAAAGGCACCTCTAGTCTCTCCCTTTGCATGTCAGATTCCCTTGTTTAACATGGTAGTTCCCGTAGTAGATGATGATAATAAGTTTTATTTAGTCAAGTCGAAATAGTTGTGATAAGACATGCAAGTGCTATTCAGAGTCCTTTTTTACTCAACACTTGAGAAGTAGTAACCCCGAGTGCTCTTCAGAGCCTTTCAACTCAACACTGTCACATGGGCGTTACGCTAGCATAATTCCAGAGCCTCTGCTCAACACTAGGGCTAGAATGTGGTTGTGAGGCACATCTAGGATAATTAAATGTCCTCGGATCTAGTAATCATTTCTTTCAAGCTTGGAGTGCTCCATGTCTCATGCCCAACACTCAACGTACATCGGGGCTTAGGAGCAGTATGAAATAGAAGCCTCTAAAATACATCGGGGCTTAAGCCCAGTATATAGTTCATTCGTGTGTTTCTGAGTCCATGCTCACACACTAGATAATCAACCATGTAAATCATGTTCTGCACACTATAATGTAACAAAAAGGAAAAATCTCAGTATATCATATTTTGAAATCGATTTTTCTAATACAACATAGTTTCTTCATTCGGGATTTCCTGCCCCGCATATATCAATAATGAAACAAATCAGGGTCCATGTCCCATATATCAACTCACGAAGGAATCAATCAAAACAAACTAATGATATGTCAAACATAATAAATCACATATACTCGGGTCATGACCCGATATAACATCATAACATAGTTAGTCAAAAGTTGGGATATTACATAAGTGAAAAAGGGTTCAATACTATTGGAATGACAAGGGTCATGTTCAGTAATTATATTCTATTTAAAAAGAATATAACTTTACTTTAATCCTTTTACACTAAGCGATCCTAATTGGGTTAAAAAAAAACTTTATTAACTAAATTTACTCCATGAGGGAGCAAGTACAGCTCCACTCTGAACATGGAGTGGACCGAATAGAATGGAGGTGTCACCATCTATAGCGTCTGGATGAATTTTGTAAACCACGCGTTCAACGAGAATAGTGTTAATTAAAATAAGCAAAAGAAATCCTGGTAGTATCCTAGTTCTGGGGTTGTATGGATCAACTGTAAGTGGATCTGATTGGTGATGTTAGACAAGTAGAAATTAATGCAAACCATGGTCGAATTCATAAGGTGTGTTAATCAACTAGGAGTTACAGAATACAGGCTCGGCGAAAATGTAGGTCTCGGGTATCGATCTAGATACTGTAGGAGTGGAAGCAACAGAGATTCTCTACAGGATGCGTCAATGCAGATCAGACGTTACAAGGAAATGTGGATCCTGAAATTGCTAATCAAATTTCAAACTGGAACACAGAGAAACTTAAAGTTTAAATTAAAATCAAAATGTGGATTCAGAAATCGCAAATCAAATTTCGAACTGGAACACAGAGAAATTTAAAATTAAAATTAAAATCAAAATGTGGATCCTGAAATTTCTAGTCAGATTTCAAAATGGAACATGGAGAAATTTCAGGTTTAAATTAAAATCAAATTGTGGATCCATTCGTTTCCCATGAGATATTCAGCGACCCAAAGAAATAAAATGCATTAAACAAGAAGGTAGCTTTCATGCTAGAAAACTGGATTGGATTTTAGATTCCTCTTGCAAACCGGATTAAAATATTTGTCAAGCTGACATAAGATTCGATAGGGAGAAATGTCGATCCATAAGCCAATCGATTTTTAAGTGTTGTTCCTAAATTCTCCACATAATCAAATAAATTAGGAAATACATAAACATTGAAAAACAAAGTTCACATTTTACAAAACCCAGATTGCTTCACGATGAAATAATCCTGGAGACATTAATGAAATGCAAACAAGTTTTAAATAAACTTAACAGGCTTAACCTGATTCAGGATCAAGGGTTTTGTAGAGTTTGAAGATGAGGATAACATGAATAAGACCACATATAAGGGTACCACTGCGTTGAGGGAAGATTTTAAGTCGTAGGATATGGCAAGGTTTAAAAGAAATACAGAAAACCTCAATAGAAAATTAAAGGGTAGCTCACCGATTGCTGAGATTACAACACCAGAAGGACGATCCAATTATAATAAATTGAACAACGAAAATTTAACTACAAGAAATCGATCTGGTTTAAGGGAAATTAATCTCTAAAATTTTTTGACAAGGAAAATCGATTTGCGCATTAATGATGAACTCTGGAAGTCGATGTATATGTCAATTTAATTTACAGAATTTATGTGATGGAAAATCAATCTGTAATTTAAGATTTATGAACTCTGGAACTTAACCTGGGCATTTGCTTCATAATGCAAAAATGTATTACAGTGATACGAGACCATTAGAAATTTATTTATGAAACTATATACAATGATATAATCTGTAATTCGAAATTGAACAATTTTGAATGAAAAATATAGAGTCATAATTTTGAATCCATAGAACAATAATACGATCTGCATATCAGGGTTGAGTATTTAAAAAGGAAAAATACATAGTCCCAATCCAAGAGTTAAAACACAAAAATTAGTTTCAAGAAATTTTATCTGGGTGTAAGTGAACCGAGCACTATAATTGAAATACAGCGTCTATCTAGACCTAAAACCCATTACTAAATTCAAGCGGGAAGCCAATCTGATCATACAAATTTTAAACACAGGAACTCGGTTTCGAGAAGTTGGTTTGCTTGTACCGAACCGAGCACTGTAATTAATGTACAACGTCAAGTTGGACATAGAACTTAGTATTAAAATCAATCGAAATAGATCTGAGACTTTTATTACAAGTGTACAGAGATTCATAAAATTGTGGTAGCCGATGGAGCCTTAAAAAAAATACAGAGATATATGAAATTACTCCATGACTTATAATCTAGAATATATAACTAGTTTCTTGGGTAAGCATATACCCACTTATAAGCTACTAAATGGAGTTGCACAGAAATAAGTAATAACAAAATACTAGCAATGCAAAACAAAATTTCAGATGTATTGCTAGCATAACTCTTTTCTTGTTACCTATAATCTGAGATCTATAATCCATAATTAAAACAGAAATAAATCTGAGATCTATAATTCATAACTAAAACATAAATAAATATAAAAAGTTTCAACAAATAAGAACCTGTAGGTATAATGGCTCTGGTAGAAAGTGTAATCCTACAAAGAATGAAGCTCCAATCTCACAGCTGATCACCATAGTCACCGTCGAACGTATCTGTCCGGTGCCTTCAAGGCTCGACCGGGTCCGATACCAAATATAAGGCCCCTCCTACTTAACTTGAAACTAAACCACTTGATAAAAAAGAGATTAGAAAGCATAATGACTAGATAAATAAACTAAATAAATGAATAACTTAGCAAATTAAAACAAACCATAACCTGTCTCTGATACCATCTTGTCCACTGTCGTCTGCGTCTTCTCTAGGATCCCTCAAGCAAAGCTCATTTAACCATTGGTGAAGTAACTGTTATCTTTGCCACCCAACCATAGGCTCATGCTTTCAGTTGCATGGCCTCCCCCGAGCTTTGGGTCGTAGATCTCACACACAATAATCAAGAAACTAAGCTTGGGATTCCCCCCAACCAATATTTCCATCCAAACCCTCAATAGCAGCAGGTCATGAGGTAACTGAAAATTATGATAGTCATCCAGGGTCTAGGTCCTTTACCCATTGCCAATGCCTTCCTTATAAAGGAAAATATCATGAGACACATGTCGCTTCATGCATAATTATTTATTTTATTTAAATTCTAAATAAAAACAACTCACCCATCCAAGTGTCAGCGTTTCTAGGAGATGCACCAACATTTCGAAGTTTGCTCATATTTGTCCCCTAGATATTTCACTTAACTCCTAGATATGTGGTGTAGGTGGGGTTGACTAGGTGCCCATGCCTAGGATTCCATTTTGCTCCTAAATAAATATTTTTTAATATTTTTAAATAATCAGAAATATCCTTTCATGTGCAAATGCCTAAATAATACTTAATATTATTTAAATGCCAAAGTAATCATTTATGTGCAAATGCCTAAAGTACTCAAATGCATTTCTAAGTAATGTTTTAGGTGCAAACTTATATGTTTTTATGCAGTTTAGTTTAACAATCATTTTCACTAGGATCTCGGTGCCGCACCGTTGGGCCACCCCGTTCCTTAATTTCACTTTTCCCCGACATGGAACCACTCCGTTGGGTCTAGTAATCCATAGTTTCCATTCTTCCACAAGGTACCACATCGTTGGGTCCTTGTGTCCACTCTTTCCATTCTCGACTGGGTACCGCACTGTCGTTCGCTTCTGCCATCATCCTTTTGTTTTAACTTATGGGAACTTCATGTAGCGATTTCAGGAGCTATTACCTTCCATCCTCCATCTACACGCTATTAGGGACTAATGGCGCTGATGAGTGAGTCTGTTCTCACTACGTGCCCCCCAACTCATACATGACCAGCTCCGTCATGGCCCACCTCGTACGCCCTCATGCTTCCCTCTTGAGCAAGCAGATCAGTGCTTAATTGCTTAGCGTGGTATTCCGTCGGAAGTCGACATTGTCGTCACTCTCCCTGTGTGTGATTTATCCGTGCTCTATGACCCTTCAATTCCTTTTTGTGTCCGTTAGTGAACCGCTTCACCTGTCGCTACACACAATTCTCACAAACATATATTAGTAGTATTGTCCTCAATTATCATAATATGATTCATAAATCTGCTATTTCATTAAGCATTTATTTTACTCATAGCATTACTCATTCGTCTAATCAGAAATGCATCTCGTCAATATTTACTTTCTTCGTTCTCACCACATAATCAATCATACAGCTAGTCATTAAGCATCATTTACATGTACACTTTTCATAATCAAAGTTAATCGTTAAACAACATGTAATCATTAATTTACATCAACTATCCAGATACACATATATCATTATTTTATTCATTCACAATCATTCATAGTCATGAATATACTCAATATAACATCAAGGGTTAGTTTGATTAAGGTTTCAATTAGTCGTGTCGCTCAATAGGTGCCCTCAAGGTCCACAGTCATTTTAGGGGCATTACAGGAGGCTAACATCCATCAATATCTCTCTAGTTTGACCAGTTATGTGTTGGGGATACAAGTCCCCCCCTCCCTTCCCCTAGCCTCCAACTCTCTATTCATGTTTAATTGACCCTACTACGCATGCGACTGTTGAGCAACTTTTCACCGCTCATATCTGTATTCACATATGACATGAATCAATGTCATAAGTAGATACATAAAAACATGTAATATTTCGTTCAATTGAAATCCTATTTAATAACATTGGTAATACATTTTTCTATCAAAACAATATTTTTTTCTAAGAGGTCTTCCTCAATAAAATAGGTGCACCACTTCTGATGCTTTTATATAGATACTTCACCAACCAAAGTGCATATATATATATACGCTGCACTGTTTATAGTGCACTAAAATATGGAATGCACACTTCTTTTATGATTCTATATAATTAAAGTTTATTTCAATTGTGACTATATGGACCAGTATATTTTCTAAATTTTACTTTACAATTTGCCTAAATCAAGTGACTACAATGAGAATCGGTGCACTCACCTGCATTAAGAGCACCATTAAATTATATCTTTGTACGTTCTATTAACGGTGCTCCATTGTAACTTAAGTGTACCATAAGAAGTGTGCTTAATTGATTTGAACACATATACTCTTATTAAGTTAATGTTTGCATGGAAATAAATTCATGGTGCTCCTTGGGCATGTAAGAGAACCGTACACTGGTGCAATGGCATGACAATGAAGCACCATTAAATTATGATATTTTGCAATTCAAAGCATGTGGGTCTACTTCGCGTTAAAGCACTGAAAATTGGTGCACTGACATGCACTAATAGGACCAAATAATTCAATGTTTTAATTTACAAGTTTTTGTTAACCAATGTATTCAATACAAATAAGTGCACTATACGGTTGGTTCTCTTCATTGTCAAACACACCAAAAATTAGTTCAATTTTTTAAAATATATTTTCACGATGCTACAATTCATTTGATTCATTTGGATCACATTGCTAACAGTGTGCTTTGAAAATTTTTATAGGGTGCGTCGTCTAGCTGTGTGAGCCAAAAGGCTCAAATGCACCACACAATTATGTTTTATTTTTGTTAGATAGGACAATAAAAGTAGTCCACTAAAAATTTAAATTATGAAATAAGAATCAATTTACCTATTGAATGACACGTTATGGAATCATATTGGCATTGTATGGAAAATTTGAAGTTTTGTCTACTCTTTGGTAAAAGTTAAATAAGAGTTAGCAGCCAATAGCAGTGAGGAATTTGTCCACATGGACCACAAATGTGAGGGAATCCAAGTCGGTGAGGTGAAACACTACTGCAGGTTGGCTCAATCACACTAAATAGGGTAAAAATGATTTTTATAATACAATATTTTCTTTTATTAAACCCTGTGTCTGTGCACCTGACAGTTAGATGCACCGGTGCAAGGAGGTTTTTAATGAAATAATATTTTTTTAGTAAAATAATAGTTGGTGTGTTTATGTGTTCATGCACTGGGTCATTTTGTATCATCTATAGTATCAGTGTGAGGTTTTAAACAATTGCATAGGAATAAAATTACAGATTATTATTTTTAATAAAAAATTAATCGGTGCATTATCTAATCTATGACACACACTAGGCCATTTATGAGCTAATGCACCATTCTGAGGGTTTCCAAAAAAAATTGTGATATTTTTTAATAAAATAGTTGTATTATTTTTAATAAAATGTAAATCGGTGTGTTCGTTATAATTATATGCATCGGGTCGTTTAATGTTAGAGAACACACCACGATGAGGTCCGTCCTTATATAATTTAACGTGTTTTTTTAATAATTTTTTTTAATAAAATATTTTATGGTGCATTTGTTTCTATGACACACACTGGGCCATTTAGTATTTGGTAACACACCACATATAGATTCTAAACAAAATGCACCAGGGCGTTTATGTTTATGTAACGCACCGGTTTAGTTTTTTTAGTGTTTTTGCACTTGATGACTTTTCTGGATGCAGTGCAACATGGTATAAGGCAGCCTAGTGCTCTTGTATATGTAATGCATTGGTGCGTTGGAATTAAATTAAGTGCACCAGAGATAAAACCTATGCTAAAAGCTCCAACCTCTCACCTCCACTAGTGACCTATGCTATAAATGGATATTTGGACTCTTTTGAGTGGAGCATCTGTTATAACTTTTGCTAAAGGGCCTTTTTCTTGTAGTTTGTAGTGATGTAGTTGGGAAAGTGGGCCAGTGATTACCATAAGTGACAAGATGGCCAAGATAATGGATGCATAATAGATACAATCACTTCTTTTGAAAAGTATTTATTATATGATTTAATATGTTAGAAGAAATTGCAGGTAATGAAGGACCATGTTGGTTAAGGAACACAACTTTAATGAGGACAATTGTAAAATTACGGAAATTAATTAGTTAAGTAAAAGGCCTAACTAATCATAATTAAATGATAAAAAATAAAAAAGACTAGTCTATTTTAGGGGAAGAGAGAGAAATATGTTTTATGTTATTATTCACTAGGCGTGAATTGATTCCGTAACAAGTTGTTGGAACTACGTGTAATGCCCCATATTTTCATTAGGCATATTTATCAGTTAGACACACTGTACTTTATTTGCTTATTATTTGTTGAACTCAGCGCGACTGAGTACACTTTATTACAACATGATGGACCCAAGTATATGATGTTATTGTGTTTTATGATTTCACTATGTTTATGATGTTACGATGCTTATGATGATACAAGGATTATTATGATTAGGATGTTATTATTCTGATAATGTTATTATATTATGCGGTTATGATGTTGTAGTTATCATGAGATTCCTATCTTTCACACTGACAATGTATGTTTAATTGCCATTCTTGATGAAATGTGAAATATATGATGTTGTACGTGGATTCCATCCTATGATTAAATTGATAGAACTGTTATATTCCATGCATACCTGTGATGAGATAAAATTGTGACGTGAAATAAAATGATGTTGATGATATGGATCAATTGGTGATCAAATGGAAATGCTTGTTATAAAATTTGTATTTTGCGGAATACTAACCTATAAGACACAAGGGTTATGGGATAGTCGGATACTTGATATGATATATGGGATAAGAACCTATCCATGCAGTAAACCTTAGCAATCGAAATTGATGATACGATGACACGGTCCGATAATCTTGATAGCAACAAAGTATGATTTGATAAGGGTGTAGACCTAGTATGTTGAGAGGGATGGATGTATTTCCCACCCTATGTTTCTATGATACCCAGGGTCATGGGAGGGCCGTGCTGAGACACGCTCCCCAAGTTGTTGCGATGATGATGGTCAGATGCCTGCTAGGAGAGGCTAGGTCTGCTAGTTAGCCAACGCTACCACTCTCAGGTTCTATGTGGTTAGGTCAGTAGAGCTGGCACCCACTTTTGTACTATCATAGGAAGGATAGGGAGGATATGTTAGTTAGTACTGTTGAGGGTTGGGTATTCGTTGATCTTGAGTTAGTGGTAGTAGGTACCTTTCCTTGTACTTGATTGATTGAACAAATGTAATCATAAAGATAATGAAATGAAATATTAAACGTTAACTGATAAAATGACCGATGATGTTTTAGTAATGTTGTGATAAATATATACCTGTTCTGTTTGCATGAAGTAATATTAGTATTAGTTAGTTGTTAAGCATAGGAGATATGATGTATGTTTATTGTACTTGTCATACCTGTCCATATGTTGGCCACGCATGCACATTTTGTACATGTGCGATAGTATCTGTTTACAACATACTGATAAGGATTTAACAATGCTATAAGTTGTCATAGATAAGTGAGTTAAGGAGTTAGTAAACGACTTAATTAATATATGATCAAGATGCTAATGTGTAAAATAAGTTAATTAGTCTTTGTATGTAAACAATGTAATGAACAATTAAAATAAGTTTCTTCAATCGTAAGTATACTCAAGTGAAGGTGTCGTTAGTATGAAGCCAATATATGAAGTCAATATGAAGTATAACATCAGTATGAAGTATAACGTCAGTATGAAGTCAATATGAAGTATAACAGTTAAACATTAATACTGGAAGATTGTACTACTTAATTATTGATCATGATTAATTAAACCATTAAGAGTATTTCGTTTATTAATACACAAAGGTACTATGTTGATATTGGATCATTTATCGATTAAACAAATGAATATTGTTATTCATTATTCACCATTAACTTAATTACTATTATTATTAATTATTATTATTGTTATTATTATTATTATTTAATTAATAATAATAATGATTATTCATTTAAGTTATTGACAGAATCATTCCAACTAAATTAAAAGATTTGTTTAAATAAATTATTGAGTAAAATAAAGGAGATACGAGGGATATGATTACTATACGATATGATTAACAATAAACTAATGAATAAAGTCGATTTAACAATAAACTATACAATATGATTACTATAATTTATTACAAGTTAGAACATTTAGTTTTGAATCAAGATGTGGGTACAAACATTTAAGATTTATGTCATTTCATATCTTGAAAGGTCACACAAAATATATATTATTTAAAACACTTAACTAAGCGGTAAAGTGATTTTAATATTATTTAAAATTGTCTTGGGAGTTTAAATATAATTCATAATTATCTTTCTTCGATTAAACAAAAAGAATTCAAATCTAAACTAGAAATTCAATAATTCCACTGCTCGAGAGAAACTTGGATGATTTAAAATAATATATAATCATCATTTTACCTTGAAAACGGTGTTGCATTAATGATTTATACTTCCAAAAACCATGATGGCTAAGGCAGTGGAGTGACAAGGAAGTTATGAATTTATGAAGGAGGAAAATTTCTATAAAGGGAAGATTGAACGAAGTAGTCGAGGAGGATGGGAAAAAGTGGGAGGACTCGTATTGAGAAGTGAAATATTCCAAGGAGGGGGAAAAACTCAAGGATTGGAGGAGGGATAAAACTCCAGTGAGGAGGGTAACAACTCGATTGAGGATGAGGCTGCTATTGAGATTATCGGTCTGTGGGCTCGGGGGCTAGGAAATCCCCTCATTTCCTATGGTCAGCAAGATAATAGCTGATCGACAGGGTGGACACATCATTTCGGATTGCTAAGGGAACCTACAGAATCCACTACATAAATCTTCTTATCTTACTGCAATTTACGGATCCAGGTATTTTACTGAGTTAGCTTAAATAAAATGTATTTTCTTTTATTTTCAAATTATGTATGTTAAAAGAACAGAGTTAAAATGAAAAGTCAAGTTTATGTTTATTTATTTGCAGAGACATATAAACATATAGAAAACAGAAACATAGACAGTCGATTTTTTTTTACAGAAAACAGAAAAAACTTGGTATTTACATGAAAACGAAATAGAGACCCAGTGCCAAGGTTGGGCACTACATTTGGTATCAGATCCCTAGGCTTGAAAACTAGGACCTTAGGGCCTATTCACACCCATATATATATATATATATATATATATATATATATATATATCCTGGAAATTATAGGTATCTAATTTTTGCAAAAAAAAGAAAGAGAATTACACTAATCCGTCTTTCCAATAGTTGTAACCACTTGTAAACTACCTGCACTCACAGAATGAAACAAATATATATTTAGTTTTTTTTTATAATACATATAGCAAGAGAGTTCAAAACAGACAAAAAAACATCTTAATACTTTTAAACATGAAACATGCAAAAGCCAGAAAATGAATACCAGTAAGTTGTAAATAAGTAGACAAATCCAATTTCAATCAGTCGGTTAAGCATTAAATCCTACCATAGCCATAACAATTTACGGCTTCACTCTGCCAATTCAGCTCCACATCGATAATTATTTCAGTGCCTCGTCTCACTATAACGAATCTGTTAGAATTAAGATTGAATAAAAGTCTAACTAGATGATCCAAGGGTATCGCAAATTAAAACAGAAATTACATTTAGAGAAAAAAATGTGCAACAAAATGACACACAATAGCTACAATCTAGACATAGATCTAACTTAGATTTCAAAATGGCTGTTTGTTATATCTGCGTTCAATTCCCAAATTACTATGAAATTGCAAAACAAATCAATAGTGTTCAATATCTTGACTACAACACGAAACATAAAAGAACTTACGCTCCCATGAGTTATACTCATTACATTAAAAATCTTAATCTCACAAGAATCGAACTTTGGGCCACACAGTACTAATAATTTCCGGGACGTATGAATCGAGTCCATCAACTATTAACAACAGGGGAAACTCCTTACTATATTAAACAACTTTCTATTAATTGAGGCTCCCAATTAATTAGTTGGTCGACGGTGGTCAAAAACTGGCCCATTTTGGGTGAGAAACAATTAGTGACTGGGACGAGAGTTACCCAGTTGCCAGAGAAAATCCCAAAGCTCACAAGTGGTTGGCCTCATATGAAATAGGTGATGATAAAGATTGTCTCCGATCGTGCTCCAGCTAGAGGCTAGTGGACTGAAAGGAGTGTGTTTTGCCAGATAATTGCTATAGATAGCCCTCCTGTGTTGTGGCCTTTCCTGATGAGAGCAGCCCGACCAGGACGTTTTACAAACGCGGGAGTTTGGATAACTGATGCCCTGGTGACTAGTGTAGCACCCAGTTGAAATTATCCAGAGTTGATAATTGAACTTCTATATTTTATTTCACATAATTGGATTCTTCGCAAGCCCTAAGACTCTTTTACGAATATCAATCTAAATTTTCCCCAAAATAAATAAACCTCAGCGATAATTTCATAAATCAACTCAGCCAACTACATCTTTCAAATTCTCCATTAAAAAAATAAAAATAAAAATAAAAATAAACCTATTGGACAAGGGAAACTTACACGGCCTCGCAAAACCTGTCCGCAGGACCCGACATTGTCGAAATTCTAGAGAAATTATTAACCAAGTAGGGGAAAACTACGCAGAAAAATGAAAGCCTTCAATATTAGCAGATGGTCGCGTGAACAAAACGTTGAGAGTATACGTACATTTCATATAGAACTCAGAATTGACAACATTCTCTCATATCGCGGGACCATACGTAGACCTCCCACTCGACCTCTCACAGGTCGGCCATGGCGGTCAAGCTTCCCATATGCTCCTTCCCTCATGTGATTCGGTGCTATGACCATATTAACTCTCAGAGAATCAATCGCCTTACAGAGTTACAGAGCCTAAAGGGAAGAGAAACCTAGGAAGACTACCAGGCTCGCGTGCAGGAGACGAAGCACCGTTTAGAAGAGGGAGGCACCCCACGGTGGTTAATGGGGAGGGGCGTGCATGCAGCCCGCGTGGCTGGAATGCATCCCAGGCCTTCTTGTCGCTTCCTTGAGCGAGTTGGGCTGGCAAGCGGTAGAGGTATGCATGGAGGAAGAGAGATAGCAAGGAGCGAGGGAGGCCGCATGTAGAGCCAGTCGGAGTCAATAGGGGGAGTAAGCGATGGAAGGTAGGTGGCTTCTTGCGCATAGAGAGGGAGCATGGCCATTGTGCAGCTCGCGGGGATGGTAGCTAGGAAGACTGGACGTAGGGAGGAGCCGAGTGGGAGCCAGGGGAAACGTGGAAGAGCGGCATGGGATGGCTGGCGGTGGGAGATAGCCACGCATAGGAGAAGGAGGAGAGGTAGGTGGAGAAGTGAGGCTGCACGTGGAGGAGCATGGGAAGCCAAGCGGCGGGGAGCTGCTAGGTGGAGAAGACGGATAGGGGTGGATGACAGTGAAAATTCCCATTTTGCACACGAAAATTTACATTAAACAAAAAGTATAATGTGAAGTTGAAATGAATCTAGTAAAAAGGGATAAAAGTAAAATCAGTGCAACAAGTGAGAAAAATTACCTTTCCAGTAGATGGTTTCACCACACGTTTTCGAGATTAAAATTGTCGAGCCTCTGCTATCATACTTTGACACTATTCAAGGTGCTTCATACTTACTTCCCAAGGTAAATAATATTAAAGATAGTAAACCCTTTCCAATTTGTGTTCTCTGGGTGATATTGCCTTTCCCCAGAACCTCTCCAACATATCTGAACAATTAGAATCGAGGAATATGCAGAAGAGGGCAGAAAAGATGCGACCTCAATTCGAAATCCCCATAATCTTGCAAACTTGGTAAGAGAAATCTTTTGTGAGGACAGATCTTCATAAAAGGATGTAGTGTAACATCTTCAGGATTCTGTGATTTGTGGAAGTTTGAGACTTGGCCTTCTCCTCTAATGTTGCAATGTATATCATTTATTCAGATTACAAATGGATCAATCTTTGATGAGATCATGGCATGATATCACTTTTAATCTCGGGGTATTAATACAGTAGTCTTTTAGGTTGATTACATTGACATGTTTGCGGGGATGTGGAACTGGTTAGTGCTGCGTATGGGGTGAGACTGGCGATCAACGATACATAACAAGATCTCCTTAATTAAATATAATGGCATTCAAATATTTATTTTGATGTGATAATATATATGTAGATATTTTGACGAACTATACTTATTAATCCCAATGATCTAATATCTCCTTTTAGTGAGCTTGTGATGCGGAGATAAAAGTAAACATAGCTTGTGATAACGCCAAGATGTGAAGATTAAAAATCCGGTACAATTTCCATGTTTGAATTTCCCTTGCAATGACGTGATATTTTCCAAAATGATGTCATTCTATTATACCATTATTCCATCTTAGCATTGGCTTTTAACTGTCGTTTCCAATGAAAGCTTACCACAAAGATGAATTGAAGTTTAATCAAAAGGCAAGTAGAAAAGAAAAATAGTCACTTATTTTAGTTATTCATTCCAAGCGTTCGATTTATGAAAGTCCAAGCATGTGTGCAAACACAATCACCTTAATCAATTCATACGGGAGATTATGGACACATTGTTTTTGTTGGGTTCAAATATCTAGTTTTAACGTCCATATATTTTTATTATAATAATCCTTAAAGTTGATGCAATCCATGGAGTGGCAGGTCAAACAAAAAAAGGTGAAAGTCCATAAAAGTTTTAATCGCTCCTTATTTATTTTAACAAAATGCTCATTCAATTTCGTTCTTGTCGATATATTATGTTTTAGTATAAACGGAATTTAATTATAGGAAATTAGTGAGGTTGATATAATAAAAAAGTAAATAAATACTCACTTTTAAATTACACCATAACATATTAAGGAAGTGCATAAAGTTGAATTTCATTATTTAAGTTTGAGAATATATATATATATATATGAAATGCTTTAAGAGTAATATTAAAAATGTGTGACAAATGCAAAGATCAAATGAAATATTTTCTTTCATTTTAAATTTGGATTCACTCTTATAAGTTAACTTTAAAAATATAAGGGATAAAACTAGATCAAATTCGCATTTATGCACATTTGGGATTTGATATGTTAAACATCGTAAGTGTCATGTGAACTCCATACGGCATAGGGTGCAGGCTTGGTTCATAATATAATGCACGTTTGGAAAAGATAAAAACGTGAAGATATCACAAATGGGGAGTGTAAAAAAATAAAATAAAAAGAGAAAAAGAAAGATTAAATATACAAATATATTAAGTAATAATAAATTCGTGGTATAGTGAATGACTTTTACATTATTTTAAAATTGTTGAGTGTATTAAGGTTTTGATTATGGTGATTTGATTAAAAATTGAATAGAGAATTTTGATTATGCTAAAAATAAAATTTCATATTAAGGTTGAATTAAATGTGGAAGGATGTTGAATTAAGTTGGGTTATATATATAGTTTGGATTATCGAAGTTGACAAGGTACTAAATTTTGAAGTATTTAATTTTCAAATTTAAGTATTAAACATCTCAAATTGATATTTTGAAATTTAGTATTAGGATAAATAAATAAACTAAGTTAATATCAAATGTTAAAATGTTAAAATAAAGTAACTACTTAACCATAGACAACGTTCATAGTTAGCTCAATAATATAAATAAATGTAATAGTAATAAATGCAAAACGAGGACCAATGTGCATTGCAATGAATAAAGTTATGATGTTTAAATCCTTATTATAGGATGGAAGAAACCGATAGTCACATTAGAGATAAAATTGTTGTTACTTTTGAGACGGTGAGACAAATAAGAAGTGGAATAGGATGAAGAAAGGTAGATATGTTTGTTTTCATATCAACATCTCATAAATCAAGAACAATGCTTGATTCCATGTGAATGTATTGGGTTCATATTAGTACCTTGTGAGGTGGTCATAGTGCATAATGGGTGTAAGTATCTATGGGTTTCATGTAGAATAATAAGTGTATGTATACCCCATTTAAGCAATTTTAAAGTCACCTCTATATTTAAAGGACTGAGCTGAATATTTCCAGCCTCTAAACCACCAAGCAACAATTTAACTTTAAAAGTACAATTAAACCCATAATAAGTGTATGAATACTGTGATAAACACTGGTAAAGCACCTTTACGATTTTGAGAGTAAGAACAAAATTAGTTATAAATTTCTTAAAATGAGTACATAATGGTTTCCCTTTGAATTATATTAGATTGAAAGTAGGGTACAATAAATGACTTGAAAACATTTGCATTCTGATAAGATATAGTTACTAAAGACATTCTAATGAATAGTAGTTCTCCTAATTTAATATGTGTTGCAGTACTTATGGTTATCAAGGATACAGATTCGTTGTTAACACTAAGGTAATAATAATGTCTGACCTTAGGATGGAATAACAAGGATATTTTCTCATAGGAGGAGAGGTGTAACATCTCCATAAAAACTAAGTTAGTAATCTTGGGGATCTTCTTTATCAAAAATTTTCATTTGAGCGAAAAGAGAGAAACAAAATACATATACAGCATGCATATACATTCGTTTCGATTTTACCTTAATTTCTTACGAATGTCCTTTGATTATTTCCTAACTTCTCATACAGTAACGATTAGTTCTTTTAAATTTTAAGTAATAACCAACCTAAAACATAAGACTTTATGAGATACACTATTAACATCTTCACTTAACGAACTCATGGGATTCAACCATTTTATAGTTTTCATCCTACCCTTCACAGAAGGAAACACTAGCATGAAGATGGTGCATTCCCTATAAACAAGAATCTCTTTAAAATAATAAACCTAACCGATTCAAGTTAATGCCCTTATAACTAGCTTACCTACACAACCGTTCAATATATAAGTTGAATACTGCATATAAAATAAAAGCTCATTGCCACAAAATCCTGAGTTTACTTGCGAACATAAAAGCTTGTCTTCAACATCAAAAATCATAATTTTACTTGCTAACATAACAATTTATAATTTAATGCCACCATTCATGAAATTCATTACCATTGTAGACCACGATTCTCAAGAAGAAGAAAACACACAACTACACAAAAGAGAGAGACAAGATATACACGTGGTTCACCCAAAACTTTTGGGCTACGTCCACAAGGAAGGTCACGTCATGTATTATTTTTCAACATAGGGAGAAATTACATCCTGCCACCAATGGCTACATTACAGTTATCAATTTCTCTAAAACTTCTCTCATAAAGAGTCCTTTCACAACATTCAACGCTACCCCAAAGCTGTTTGAGGGGAACTCCTTCTGGTGAAACATAAAAGAACTTATCACAGTTCTACTACTTTATTCTTAACAATCATACATATACAGATGTAATTCATAACCTTTCGTCAAAGGAAAGAAACGAGGACATCTCGTACTGAGCTATGAAGGTAAGGGTCGACTTCCAACACTGGTCTATACAACTAGAACTTTCTAATGTTCATTCTATTAATGACAGAGTTATGCAGTACACAACTTTATCCAGCAGAATAAAACTAATTTCCAAACTATTTATACAGAAAGCGATCAAGTGTGGTTTGAACCTATCACAAGTAAGGTTGGATTTGTTCTCTAGCAGAAATTCAGTGTAATAGAATGTCAACTGTAAGTGATCTCAAATTTGTCAAATAGCTTATTGATGTCCCTTTATAGATTCAAAACAGATTGTTGATGTCCCTAAATAGATTCAAAACATATCATTGATGTCGCTATATAGTATGTACCTATCTTTAGATATAAAGCCTATACAAATTAACATATAAAGTTATAAACAGTAAATAAGTTAACAAATTTATACAGAACTCAGAACAGATCACATGTAGTACTTAGAGGTGCAGGGCGTGGCTAATCATCTCCCACAGAGGCCTGGATTTCCTACTTGAAATCAATGGACGTTAGATGCACAGAGATTCAAAGAAACACAAGATTCAGAATTGCAATAAAGTAAGATTTATGGTCTTCGTATGCAATAATGATACAGATGAGACAAACACACACTTCCCTGCAGTTGCGAGATTATATTACAAAACTCAGAACAAATCACATGCAGTACTTAGAGGTACAGGGCGTGGCTAATACTCTCCCACAGAGGCCTGGATTTCCTAGTTGAAATCAATGAAATGGACGTTAGAAGCACAGAGATTCAAAGAAACACAAGATTCAGAATTGCAATAAAGTAAGATTTATGGTCTTCATATGCAATAATGATACAGATGAGACAAACACACACTTCCCTGTAGTTGCAAGATTATATTACAAAACTCAGAACAGATCACATGCAGTACTTAGAGGTACAGGGCATGGCTAATCCTCTCCCACAGAGGCCTGGATTTCCTAGTTGAAATCAATGAAATGGACGTTAGAAGCAGAAAGATTCAAAGAAACACAAGATTCAGAATTGCAATAAAGTAATATTTATGGTCTTCGTATGCAATAATGATACAGATGAGACAAAGACACACTTCCCTGCAGTTGCGAGATTATATTACAAAACTCAGAACAGATCACATGAAGTACTTAGAGGTACAGGGCGTGGCTAATCCTCTCCCACAGAGGCCTGGATTTCCTAGTTGAAATCAATGAAATGAACGTTAGAAGCAGAAAGATTCAAAGAAACACAAGATTCAGAATTGCTAAAGATATGAGCGGGTTGATAAAGTCTATGCATGTGAGCACCGGAACACCGCCACAATAAGGTAAGATTTATGGTCTTCGTATGCAATGTGATACAGAGATCGCCTATTTCTTATAACACACACGCATAACCATAAAATACTACATCAATACACATACAAAAATACCATTGCGTCCTGGATCTGCGATCCATGTCGATCACAATTATCTCACCGAGTATAAAAATAAAACGGGCAAAATCAACACAATATACGACCTTCAGGTGATCGCAATCATCCCACCGAATATGAGCAATAAAATACACATCAACACAATGTACAAACTACCCCGCGACCCGGATCTGCGATTCTGGCAATCACAATCAACACACACGTTATCAGCAATAAAATACAACTTCATACTGTATACAATTACCACAGCATCCTAGATCAGAGATCCTGGCAATCGAAATCAACACACAGGTTATCAGAAATAAAACACAACATCATACTCTATACGGCTACAGCAGCATCCTAGATCAGCGATCCTGGCAATCGAGATCGACACACACATTATCAGCAATAAAATATATATATATCTATAACTTCTGAGTAGTAAGGGCTTCACGCCGCTGCCAACAATAGGAATGAGGTGTAATACATATAGGCCCTGATATTTGCAACTCGGTGGCCGAATTTCCACAAAGAAACAACTCCTGTTGCAAGATAATAACGTTTCCTTACTATTAGGATATTTATGACTCAGAGTTCACCCACGGAAATCACTCGATCGATACACTGGATACAGCGTTGTTAATATCAATCAGAAAAAACAAAACCCGAGTTTCCCTTTCAAAGGAAAAAATAAAACATACCCGCCAACCGATTTGCTAGATTCGTTTCAGAAGGGGGTGGATAGCTCTACCGATCCATTACCTGGATCACAATACATAGAGTTTAAAATACTGTCCATCGCTCTCCCAGAATCGCAATGAAAGGAGTTGCTCCGCGCAGCCAGCACTGAAACGTAAATTACCCTCTCACCCGTAAACCCCCGAGGTTAATAAAACAGAACATAAGCTTTTGTTTCCCCTCCTTCCTTCTTCTGCGACCCTCCCAAAGCTGTGGCCGCGATTCTCCTTAAAACCCCCTTTGCGCAGGGCTCTATGTTCTCCTTGAGAGCTCCGTCCGCCTCTGAACTCAACACGTAAGTGGAGTGCTCTCGCCAAGTGGAGACACTAGAAGACGTAGCTAACCTGGCCTCATCTTGACAGATGGTGTCCCTTTCCAAAGTCGAGTTCATGTATACTTAAGGTGGATCTTGAAGTAAGGTATAATGCTTGCTTGATTATTCTTTTCAAGAAATAAATGTAATATTTTTCCTTTATTCCTAGAGAAATCTCTTCTCGTAATAATTCACATTAATAAAATAATCGTAACTATATATTTATATTTCAAAGATATTTAAATCCAACAAGTGTTTTAACTTTAATATTTACACTATTTAAAAGAAGGCCATGCCCCCTTGCATAATATAAGTAGGTGCGTGTTATTCCTAACTATGCAACATACCAACACATAAAGGTATAGAACATGTTACATATCTATCCTTTAATTATACTCTTGTATATGTTCATATAAAGATAATACTTAGTTCACATATGTATAAGTATTTATATATGTAAGCAAACCCATCTTATTATGGGTAAGTCCTATGACTTACTTGAGTGTTCCTACACACTATCAAAACACATACTCTCACATACCCTCGGTATGTCTAGAAGGTTTTTACTACAACCTTTAACATTTTGTTAAAGTAGTCGCTTGTCTAGGACGGAATCATATATATATAAACACATATTCTTAGTTAGGTGTTGATCTCCAAGTACTTGATGAGTAACATAGGTGTGATTTTACTACTTTCCTGAGATCTCATTCTTTCTTGTTTATTCTCAGGGATTATCCTATTGTTTATAAGATAGTATTCTATTTTAAGCATATAGGTGGATATTAACTTTCCACCTTTCATCTAATCTTGATTGGTTGATGACCTACCACCATCCACCGTCTTGCATGGTTTTCTCACCATTCATGTCTCCCCCTAGTCTATAGGACGTTATTTCATTTACTAAAATAATACAAATGTTTGTACAGTTGTCTGGTGGGACCTTGACCTTGAGCTTCTCACCAGAAACCTCATACCATTTACATTTTCAGATTACATAAAGGTAGGGTAGGAAGAGGGGTGTTACATCCTTTCCCCCTTTAAAGATAACATCGTCCTCGATGTTCATGTTTTCAAAATCTTGAGTTTCATTGTGCATTGTCCCTTCTCTTGCTTCGTTATCTCCCTTCAATCTTTTCCGTACGTCGTTATTGCTGATAATCTGTACTTTCATGAAATAAAACCGGGACTCCAAAGTTTATCCGGTAAAATATATCATATATTTCATAATCCAATACAGAACATGACAATTAACACATTTGCAACACAACATTGGTATTTCACAAGTACTCCAGATTTAGTTCCTAAAATTTCAAGTAGTAAACTTGAAATTTCATCATTCACCCTCGTCCTTGGGGGATTTTTGCATATTCAAGGTTATATTTGTATGCATAACATTTGCAGTTTATGGAATATATTTAGTCATTGTTTGTGCTTTTATTATCACAAACACACATAATTCCAGTGATCGAGGAATGTAGATTATGAACTTAATCACAACCAACCATTCACTTGATCCAGGAAATTCTTGTCTAACACCCGAGTGCTCACACAACAATCTTTTCGAAATTCTTGCCTAACACCTCAGTGCTCACACAACAATTATTTTACAGATTTCTTGCCTAACCCCACAGTGATCACGCAGCAATACTTTCGAAATTCTTGCCTAACACCTCAGTGCTCGCATAGCAATTATTTTATAGATTTCTTGCCTAACACCGCAGTGCTCACGTAGCAATACTTTATCTTATGCATACTAAGCAGCGTCCTGCCTCCCGCATATGCATTCTCTTATAGTTTGCCTAGGTCTTTACCGCTTGTTGATTCCTTCAAGAATCCTAGCGGCTGTCAACTTCCTGATTTCTCGGGAGTGTTTCAGCGCCCTTAACGCACTCTCGCATAATTCCCCTCAAGCCTTCTCGCTTGAGTCCAGGAATCTGTTCCCCTCAAGCCTCCTCGCTTGAGTCTAGGAAAATCTCATTCAAATTCATCAATTATTTCGTCATATTACATTTTATAACCATACAATTTCTCTGACCAATTTGGTCTAGTTCTTTATTCAACAATAATTAACAATAATAAAAGCTGCAATGTGGATCTTTCATCCTCATCCCTTTTATTGTACCATGCATAATATATTAAGCTTTTGTCTTTCAACAAGTTCCACCGAGTTTTGGCCATCTGCCGAATTCAATTGTTAGTAACACTTTATATAACAAAATCAAAATATTTGTACATAAGAAAATCATTCATTCTTCATACTACGATATCCATACTTGATCATCTGAAGTAAACGTTTTCTCCTTCCAAGCATATCTAACTTACTTAATAGGACTACATAATTCCTTGAAGACGAAATAATATTCTTCCTATGATGACCCGTGGACATGATGATTTCTTAACCTCGAATGTTATCCTTCACCATTTCAAACACACTTCCTATTTTAGTTATACAACTTCTTCTGTATATACCAACATCACATAGAAATAACCAATTTTCTAAAACATACTTGCCTACCTTATAATGATAACCATATACCTTTGTAAGGGTGGCCGCATATCTTCTTATTATAAGATCCTCATATGTTGAGGTACCCGTTTACCTGTATCATCATATATTAGTATTACACTAAATATCACCTGAATTTGTATATCCCATTTTTACCTCTTGACTGTTGTAGTGACGCATGGGAATATAACATTCCGCTCGACCACAACATTAAATGTGTTAGTTGTAAAAAGAAAAAAATGTAATTAAATCATAAGAGCAATCAGGCATAAAACATATGTCATCATCACCTTGACTTGTTTCATAAAAGCTTATACATCAATTACTGTTAAGTATTACTTCTGATCTATCATGGAACTTCCATGATATTAAAGGTTTTCCTTAACTCCTAATGCGGATATAAAACAGTCATTATAAAGACATCAGAAAATTAAAGTGTCATGTATTACCATTCCATGGCAGTTCTAGTTTTCCAATACTTTTATTCATACAACAACACATACTCACCATTAATTACATCTATGCATTCATTATGTGAGCAACATGATTAACTATAGTTTTATCTCTTAACCAAAGTAATCATTTTGACACCACATATAATTGTATGTGACAACAAGTCATCATAAAGCATGATCTCATAAAAGTATAGTTTTTATTTTTTATTTTTATTTTTATTTTTTTTTACTCATAGTATCCCAACATCCATGAAGATGATATCATGCATTTCCATCGTATATTCTATTATTTATCCAACTTTTCCCTCGCAGTCATAGGGAAAATCTTCAAACTCTCTTAGTTTGCAGTTGACAGAATCTAGACTAGAAAGTCTACATTTCTTGTGGAAGATTAGTTCGGCTGTATGTATGTTACCAGAATTTCCTAGTTATGTCAACATCATAAATTTATTATTCAAGTGGCTTTATATATGAAAGGAACTTGACAGTTCCTAACATGATCAAAACATTAGACCATCTTCTTTAGTCAAATGTTAGCATATATAATTACTTTATAAACGACTTAACAGATATAAGTTGCTTATTTTCTCTATCTGAATCTCATATTTGGAAATCCTGACGAATGGATCAATAGAATTTGATTAGTCAGAAGCAATTAACAACATGTATCAACCCTATTCTCCCATATGATGCATTTACTGAAACTGAAAGATATCCACTCCTAAGAATAACATTAAAGGTAGAGAAGGTAAAAAGTATTTAAGACAAATTATCAAATCAACAAATTTAGGAGAGTTTCTCAATTTAGCATATTCACAACTAAGATGACTTTCAATATACGAAGACTCATTCCACAAAACCATAACCGTTATCATTCTAAAGACTATTTTCTCGTCGTCCAATGAACTCAAATTTGTAAAATAGGAGGATATATTCATCCGCTAATATTTACCAATAACAGATTGTTCATCTCCATAATGAAACATATACTATCCTCACCTACAAACAATGTTGCGCCATTATAATGCTTTCACCAAATGAAACATACTTACTTGCAATCGAATGACGACTTGTAAGCTACTTGTTGTCGATCCGTTGAAATGAAATTTTCTATTGCGTCTTGTGTCGCTAGTTCGACTAACTCATATATGTCTTCCCGACTGAGCCCAAATAAGCCCGAATGTTTGCAACCTCGCTCTGATACCATATGTAACATCTCCATAAAAACTGAGTTAGTAATCTTGGGGATCTTCTTTATCAAAAAATTTCATTTGAGCGAAAAGAGAGAAACAAAATACATATACAGCATGCATATACATTTGTTTCGATTTTACCTTAATTTCTTATGAATATCCTTTGATTATTTCCTAACTTCTCATACAGTAACGATTAGTTCTTTTAAAGTTTAAGTAATAACCAACTTAAAACATAAGACTTTATGAGATACACTATTAACATCTTCACTTAGCGAACTCATGGGATTCAACCATTTTATAGTTTTCATCCTACCCTTCACAGAAGGAAACACTAGCATGAAGATGGTGCATTCCCTATAAACAAGAATCTCTTTAAAATAATAAACCTAACCGATTCAAGTTAATGCCCTTATAACTAGCTTACCTAGACAACCGTTCAATATATAAGTTGAATACTGCATATAAAATAAAAGCTCATTGCCACAAAATCCTGAGTTTACTTGCGAACATAAAAGCTTGTCTTCAACATCAAAAATCATAATTTTACTTGCTAACATAACAATTTATAATTTAATGCCGCCATTCATGAAATTCATTACCATTGTAGACAACGATTCTCAAGAAGAAGAAAACACACAACTACACAAAAGAGAGAGACAAGATATACATGTGGTTCACCCAAAACTTTTGGGCTACGTCCACAAGGAAGGTCGCGTCATGTATTATTTTTCAACATAGGGAGAAATTACATCCTGCCACCAATGGCTACATTACAGTTATCAATTTCTCTAAAAATTCTCTCATAAAGAGTCCTTTCACAACATTCAACGCTACCCCAAAGCTGTTTGAGGGGAACTCCTTCTGGTGAAACATAAAAGAACTTATCACAGTTCTGCTACTTTATTCTTAACAATCATACATATACATATGTAATTCATAACCTTTCGTCAAAGGAAAGAAACGAGGACATCTCGTACTGAGCTATGAAGGTAAGGGTCGACTTCCAACACTGGTCTATACAACTATAACTTTCTAATGGTCATTCTATTAATGACAGAGTTATGCAGTACACAACTTTATCCAGCAGAATAAAACTAATTTCCAAACTATTTATACAGAAAGCGATCAAGTGTGGTTTGAACCTATCACAAGTAAGGTTGGATTTGTTCTCTAGCAGAAAGTCAGTGTAATAGAATGTCAACTGTAAGTGATCTCAAATTTTTCAAATAGATTATTGATGTCCCTTTATAGATTCAAAACAGATTGTTGATGTCCCTAAATAGATTCAAAACAGATCATTGATGTCGCTATATAGTATGTACCTATCTTTAGATATAAAGCCTATACAAATTAACATATAAAGTTATAAACAGTAAATAAGTTAACAAATTTATACAGAACTCAGAACAGATCACATGTAGTACTTAGAGGTGCAGGGCGTGGCTAATCATCTCCCACAGAGGCCTAGATTTCCTACTTGAAATCAATGGACATTAGAAGCACAGAGATTCAAAGAAACACAAGATTCAAAATTGCAATAAAGTAAGATTTATGGTCTTCGTATGCAATAATGATACAGATGAGACAAACACACACTTCCCTGCAGTTGCGAGATTATATTACAAAACTTAGAACAAATCACATGCAGTACTTAGAGGTACAGGGCGTGGCTAATCCTCTCCCACAGAGGCCTGGATTTCCTAGTTGAAATCAATGATGTGATATCCCTCATTCTTTCCCTATTCATGATAAATGTATATTGCAGAGTAGATGTAAATTGTAATTGCTTCTGGCGAGGAGCTCAAAGCCAAGGCCCCGCCAGAAGAACCTCTTAGTAGGATTGTTTATCTCCTAGAAGAAATAATCGATACAAAGACTAGGTGATGGAAGATGAGGACACAACTAAAACGGTGAGTAACTGATCCACCAAAGAGAAAAAGGTTCATTAGCCAGCCATAAAGTTTCCAAGTATGGGTGTTGAAAGTCACCCTGTGATAGTAGGCACTTGAAAGGGAGGTAATAATTACCTTCCCTTAGATTTAAATCTCTCTAGGAAGAAAATTATTTCCTATAACTAAGATATATTTTATTTACAAATACATATATATTGATGTATGTGGAAGATAAACAAAAAGTTAACTAAATATTAAAAGGGTTAACTAGAGAGCACTTGTGACATATAATAGTTGTTATCAATATATATTTGTATGGAGTACTTTAGCCGTAGTTCCAGGGATTCCTTCACTCGCTCGACATAGGCGGTGGATTTGTTTCAGCACATTAATGAGGACGGTCTCTCAATACAGGACCAAACCCACTTCTCATGCACTAAACTATTAGTGCGCATGACAGGAACCCTGTGCTGGAGAAATGCGGGAGTTCCAGAGAGTAACGAACTCCAGTTTGTCGCCACGAGTCAGACAGAAGTAACTGATGGAGGTTTCGATATAGACGCCAAGATAGTGGAACGCCGATGGCATCCCGAGAATCCTGGTCGACGCCGACTCTATATGAGGGGAATCGAAGGGAGAGTGTGGGGGAAAATGATGGGGTTAGACGGTGGAGCATTGTCTGGTAGACTAGTTACGGTCTTGGATGGTAGATCAAGGAGCCTGTGGGAGAGTATCCCATGAACATGGATAACCTGGAGATCGATGAAAGCGTCGCAGCCAAGAAGAATGCGGAGGTAACATTTCGTGCGAATTGATAGAGGTAACTCTCCAGTGTTGTATGCGATCATTTTGGGTATAAAACTTCTGCATTATTTGTGCTTAACGTTATAGTATTTCTTTACTGATAGAGGGATGCTCGTCAAACGATCCCTGTGATCAGTTTGAGCATGCGACTGCTCTATTTTTGTTTTGGTATTAACTGCTTAGTATGATGCTAAATTGATAGATGTTGCCCTCCAGCGATCCGGGCGATCGTTTGAGTTGAGATCCCCATAAATTTTATTCCACTATATAGTATTTCAAATGGACCTCCGTATACAATGCTTATGGAAGAACCCTAATGTCCAGTGGGCATGGCGCCCAATTGATATAACCTGTGTAGTATTTCAGGGTATTTTATTTTGTATTGTTCGGTCAGAGTTCTTTCTTTTATCCCGTTTGGTTCGGTAATGTCAAGTTAGGGTAGAGATCGTGTAGATCCCCTTTTTCCTGTAACTTGCCCAAGTTAAAGCAGAGATCGCCGAAGATCTCATTTTCGGTATCCTAACATCATTTAGGATTTGATCCTTGGCACGAATAGAATAGCTCCCAAGGGTTTAGCTACTGGGTGAAGTCGTATTCAGGATTTCCATAGTATTCTCTTTGATTATTATTTAATTGATTGATTATGTCTTTCCTATGGCGCCCCGGAACTATTGTGTAGCAGAGCCAGGAAGGATAGCTCTGCATCCTCTAGGTATCCTTCATTGGAGCGGAATCCTTGATTTAATATTACCATAGATATATCCATTGCTGTTGTATTTTTTTCTTTATCTCGGCTGCGATACGCTTGGATAAGCGACGGGAAGGGACGGCTTGTAAAGACTGATCCCAAAATATTGTTCTATCCATTATTGTATGTTGACTGCGTGAAGCATTCCGTGTTGATGGGCGACTTAGTTAGAGGATTGGCCTCTTTCTCGAGATCCTCTTTCCTTCTGAATAGCTACGCGATGGAGAGTGAAAGTTGAAGGGACAGGATCTCTGGGAAATAGTGATCTCTCACATTCGTGATAGAATTTGACTTTGTGTCTCTGCTCACACCTTGTTTGACAGAGATCAGTATGGATTCGTAAGCTGTCGGTAAGATTAAAGTCGCGAGTTTCATTTGTATGCTTGGCCTTTGTCAAATTGGAACCCTAGCATTTTAAAATCGTATTACATCCCCTGGATATTTCGGTTGTATGATGATTAAGAGATCACAGATTTCCTATCTATATCTAGAATAATAGATCCTAGCTCTCTCTTGAATCGTATTATTTTATATCTGCAAATAATATTTGAATGGGTTGGATTGTCACAACGGCGCTGCCATCGTAGGGTAAGATCCTATGATATATATATAATTAATATGCTGCCACTTGTTAGCACAGATCGGTAGATGGTTAGGTGATTATGCTGCCATCAATAAACTTAGACCTGTAGGATGGCTAAAGTATTATGCTGATCATTGCTGCTTAGATTTAGCAGATATGTAGGTTGGTTATATTCTTATGCTGCCATCAACAGCGTAGATCAGAAGGGAGATAGATCCCTGTACCTTGTATTAAATATAGAATGAATGATAGCAGTTAGTTACATTTTCATCTTTATGAATAGGTCCTTATGATTATGTGAAGTTAGTAAGGAATGTCTTGAACATGCCCATTATGGGAAGAGGCTTGAGAAAGCGAAAAGTGAACAATGCGACCTCTGAGTTGCAGATTGTATTCCTCTGTTGTTGAATAATAATAATATGAATTGACTCGCCTTCGTGGACGTAGCCCAAAGTTTGGGTGAACCACCTTATATATGGTCTCCTATGTGTAGTTTTTGTGTATGATTTTGATGGTATCTTTCATTGAGTAACTATGGTGACTTTTGTTGTTTAATTGGTATCTTCATTTATATTATATTAAAATATTAAGGATTTTATTGCTTATAAAATAGGTCTATTGTTATACAATGTTTCATTAGAACAAGGTAATTTCCTGATTTATCATGTGGGTTATGACAACTACATAGATGTGTTCAATATACGAATTCGTGGACATTTAAGTTACTATTCCAATATAGGAATTTTTAATGAGTATGTTTTTAATGGTCAATTTAATGATGGAAGTATGTCGATTTATTTAATGGTCAATTTAATGATGGAAGTATGACGATTTATTAATGGTCAATTTAATGATGGAAGTATGTTAGTAATTTTGTGAAGATCGTTAATGTTAGGAAAATGTTTCTTATAATGTTTATGGTGAAGTATTTTAAGGGAAGAAATATTTTTAATTTTCACCAAAATACTAACATGCAAATCTAGGAGATGTCACATATGGTATCAGAGCATTAGGTTACAACACTTGGGCCTAATGAGTCCAGCGTGAGATAAATAAATATGAATACTAATGAAGTTGTTCTTCCTGGGTTTTGATGCATGGTTATGACTGGACGAGGAAGAATTATTAATGGAGTTAAACTTCAAGCTCTCCAAATGACTAAAAGTAAGTATATCTCGAGTCAAGTATGTTTATTGTGAAGTTGTCCCTTACTAGATGCAAGATATAGATACTCACACTATCACACTTGAATTAAGTATTGCATGTACATGTTACCTTTGAGTTATTTAAAGGTTGATGATGATGATGATTCTTATCTTTATTAAATACTTATCGTAGTAAATATTATTATTATGCCATCATGGAAGCAAATGAGAAGAATAATACAAATATGAAGACTTAAGTGTTTAGCCTCTTTGGTTTAAGCTATCATTGTTAGGAAAATTATTACCTTACAATGTGATTTATGTTGTGATATTTCGTGCTAAAAATCAAGATTGATGATTACCTATGATCATAGAATGATGATGGGTAAATTTTAAATTCCTATCAACCATTACTCTATCATTATTTTATCATTGTAAAAAGGGTATTGTTTCTTAAATGATTCCACTTAGATATAGTTATATTTATTATTTCTGTCTTCCTTTTGAATAGGTATAAGAGATGTATTATTGCTAATCTTATAGGTGTTATTCATCAATATCAAAATATATATATATATATATATATATATATATATATAGATATATATATATGGATATGCGAATGGTCATGAAGATGGGAGATATGATAAAGGGTATATAAAAGGGTGAGAAATACTTACCTCTAAATGGGGAAGCATGTATGTTTATTTTATTTTAGGAGATATATGTGGTTTTCCATAGTAGATGAATGTGAATGACCCCCAAGTAGATTCATAAGTATACTATAGAAAACATCAACATGAAGTGTTTCACATATTTTGATCTCCTAGGGTTTAAATCTTTATAAGAATAAGGTTAACTTAAAGATCTTGTTATAAATTTATAACGCAATTGACCTTAGTAGTAAAATCTGTAAAGGAACATACTGCAGGAGGAGCCATTGGGAATTTAATATTTCTAGTTATGAGGGAAGCATAATTAGGTGATATTAAGATGTTGCTTTCTTTTTACTGAGGTATCAACTATAGATGAGTTACATATGCTAAATTAATATTCCATAAAAAGTATAGTTTGGCTAGACTAAGATGTCTGGTTTCTTTTAAACAAAGAAATTAACTTTTAATTGGTGCGAAGTTTTCCAAGACTAGAAAATTGTGATATTTCAAGGGAGGAAAATTGTTAATAATATCCTTGCTAATCAATTTCATTCTAGTATGTAATTGTATAGGATAAGTAATTTTAATACGATTTTTGTGACATTGAAGCATGCTTGTACCTTTACATATAAGTACAACAAAAAGGAAAATGGCTATAATTACAAGGTATACATGTGAATATTAATCAGTAAAGACATATGATGGAAAAGGCATGAGTACCTTTTATATATACCTCTTATTTCAGTAAATTCTACTAAGATAGACGTAGGAAACAATGAGTAATAGTTATACTTGTATTTGTTCAATAATTATGATGACGTGCTATCCACGTACAACTATATGTTATTTTGTTAAGGGATAGATTATTGGAAACCTAGAACCCACATGAAATAAATACAGGTTAGTAGGATACTGTAATTTTCTGACGTCCTTATGTTGCCACAAGGAATGACTGTGTTTATTTATGATGTGTTAAGGAAAAACATTGATGACATGGAATTTGTAGGGTAGATCGGAAGTGATCCTTGAGACAGTAATCAAGGTATAAGTTCTTATGAAACAAGTAAAACAATGTTTGAACATATGTTTTATGAATGATGGTTCTTATGATTTAATTATCTTTATACGACTAACACTTTGAATGTTGTGGTGGAGCAAATGTTATTGTTCCCACACATCACTGCCTGACACCCATCAATGGATAAGTGTGGTATATATATATATATATTGATTCATGTTTAGTACTAATGTGTAATGATAAAAGTAAAATGGAACCTCGGCAGATGAAGGTAAGCTATGCGGTCGCCTTTGCAAAAGGTACATGGTTATCTGGATAAGGTATGTAAGTTTTGTTTTAGACAATTGGTTACCTCTACATGATGTTTGGGTATTCAAAAGAGTTGTACAATTAAAATAGGAATTGTGTTGAAATGGTGAAACCTAACATTCGAGGTTAAATGAGCATAATGTCCATGGAACATCATAGAAAGAATGTTATATCGTATTCAAAGCATTATGAAGTCTTATGACACCTTAGATGATCACATATGGATATTTTATTAAGAAAGAGGATTTTCTGTTTAAAGGAAGGGATCTTCTTACAATATTTGATTTTGTATATAAAGTGATACTAACAAGTGAAATTTGGCAGACGGTGAAATTCCTGTGAAGCTTGTGAAAATGCAAGAGCATAAATATTATGCATGGTAAAATAAGGGGATGAGGATTTAAGATCCACATCATAACTGTTATTTATTCTCTAAAAGTTTGATAATTAATGATTGAATAAAGATCTAGACTCAAATGGGTCAGAGTAATCGTATGGTTACAAATTATGATATGACGAAATAAATTGATTTAATGGAAAGAGATTTTCCTAGTCTCAAGCAAGGCGGCTTGGGGAAAATAAATTCCGGGACTCAAGCAAGAAGGCTTGAGGGGAATGGTGTAAAGAATGTTGTAATGGCATTGAAATACTCCCTAAAATGAGGGATTGATCAGCCACTAGGATTCTTGGAGAATCGGTTGGCTGTAAGACCTGGGCAAGCTATAAGAAAATGTATATGTGGGAGGCAGGACGCTGCTTAGTATGCATGAAAGAAATGTTTGCTGCATGAGCACTAAGGTGTTAGGCAAGACATGAAAGAAATGTTTGCTGTGTGAGCACTAAGGTGTTAGGCAAGACATGAATGAAATGTTTGCTGCGTGAGCACTAAGGTGTTAGGCAAGACATGAGAGAAAGGATTGCTGCATGAGCACTAAGGTGTTAGGCAAGAATCTCCTGGATCAAGTGAATGCTGCCTGTTGATTTAAGTCAACAGTATAGAATCATGGAGCGCTAGATTTATTCCACATATTACAAGGGATATGTGCAATAAAGAACTCATGATTTATGTTTTGAGTTTGATTATGGAGTTCGATGATAAAGTTGTTGCTAAACAATTTTTCTCTGAATCTCGGTTTTGTAGTCGGAAATGTAGATATGACTAATGACGACTTATGGAAAATTCATGAAAGTCTGAAGAAGATAAAAACCGAAATGATGAAGCAAGAAGAGGATGACTCCAGAAGAGAAGACGAACTGGTAAAATTTATGAACACCGAGGACGGTGTTATTTTAAGGGGAGGAGAATGTGATATCCCTCATTCTTTCCCTATTCATGATAAATGTATATTGCAGAGTAGATGTAAATTGTAATTGCTTCTGGCGAGGAGCTCAAGGCCAAGGCCCCGCCAGAAGAACCTCTTAGTAGGATTGTTTATCTCCTAGAAGAAATAATCGATACAAAGACTAGGTGATGGAAGATGAGGACACAACTAAAACGGTGAGTAACTGATCCACCAAAGAGAAAAAGGTTCATTAGCCAGCCATAAAGTTTCCAAGTATGGGTGTTGAAAGTCACCCTGTGATAGTAGGCACTTGAAAGGGAGGTAATAATTACCTTCCCTTAGATTTAAATCTCTCTAGGAAGAAAATTATTTCCTATAACTAAGATATATTTTATTTACAAATACATATATATTGATGTATGTGGAAGATAAACAAAAAGTTAACTAAATATTAAAAGGGTTAACTAGAGAGCACTTGTGACATATAATAGTTGTTATCAATATATATTTGTATGGAGTACTTTAGCCGTAGTTCCAGGGATTCCTTCACTCGCTCGACATAGGCGGTGGATTTGTTTCAGCACATTAATGAGGATGGTCTCTCAATACAGGACCAAACCCACTTCTCATGCACTAAACTATTAGTGCGCATGACAGGAACCCTGTGCTGGAGAAATGCGGGAGTTCCAGAGAGTAACGAACTCCAGTTTGTCGCCACGAGTCAGACAGAAGTAACTAATGGAGGTTTCGATATAGACGCCAAGATAGTGGAACGCCGATGGCATCCCGAGAATCCTAGTCGACGCCGACTCTATATGAGGGGAATCGAAGGGAGAGTGTGGGGGAAAATGATGGGGTTAGACGGTGGAGCATTGTCTGGTAGACTAGTTACGGTCTTGGATGGTAGATCAAGGAGCCTGCGGGAGAGTATCCCATGAACATGGATAACCTGGAGATCGATGAAAGCGTCGCAGCCAAGAAGAATGCGGAGGTAACATTTCGTGCGAATTGATAGAGGTAACTCTCCAGTGTTGTATGCAATCATTTTGGGTATAAAACTTCTGCATTATTTGTGCTTAACGTTATAGTATTTCTTTACTAATAGAGGGATGCTCGTCAAACGATCCCTGTGATCAGTTTGAGCATGCGACTGCTCTATTTTTGTTTTGGTATTAACTGCTTAGTATGATGCTAAATTGATAGATGTTTCCCTCCACCGATCCGGGTGATCGTTTGAGTTGAGATCCCCATAAATTTTATTCCACTATATAGTATTTCAAATGGACCTCCGTATACAATGCTTATGGAAGAACCCTAATGTCCAATGGGCATGGCGCCCAATTGATATAACCTGTGTAGTATTTCAGGGTATTTTATTTTGTATTGTTCGGTCAGAGTTCTTTCTTTTATCCCGTTTGGTTCGGTAATGTCAAGTTAGGGTAGAGATCGTGTAGATCCCCTTTTTCCTATAACTTGCCCAAGTTAAAGCAGAGATCGCCGAAGATCTCATTTTCGGTATCCTAACATCATTTAGGATTTGATCCTTGGCACGAATAGAATAGCTCCCAAGGGTTTAGCTACTGGGTGAAGTCGTATTCAGGATTTCCATAGTATTCTCTTTGATTATTATTTAATTGATTGATTATGTCTTTCCTATGGCGCCCCGAAACTATTGTGTAGCAGAACCAGGAAGGATAGCTCTGCATCCTCTAGGTATCCTTCATTGGGGCGGAATCCTTGATTTAATATTACCATAGATATATCCATTGCTGTTGTATTTTTTTCTTTATCTCGGCTGCGATACGCTTGGATAAGCGACGGGAAGGGACGGCTTGTAAAGACTGATCCCAAAATATTGTTCTATCCATTATTGTATGTTGACTGCGTGAAGCATTCCGTGTTGATGGGCGACTTAGTTAGAGGATTGGCCTCTTTCTCGAGATCCTCTTTCCTTCTGAATAGCTACGCGATGGAGAGTGAAAGTTGAAGGGACAGGATCTCTGGGGAAATAGTGATCTCTCACATTCGTGATAGAATTTGACTTTGTGTCTCTGCTCACACCTTGTTTGACAGAGATCAGTATGGAGTCGTAAGCTGTCGGTAAGATTAAAGTCGCGAGTTTCATTTGTATGCTTGGCCTTTGTCAAATTGGAACCCTAGCATTTTAAAATCGTATTACATCCCCTGGATATTTCGGTTGTATGATGATTAAGAGATCACAGATTTCCTATCTATATCTAGAATAATAGATCCTAGCTCTCTCTTGAATCGTATTATTTTATATCTGCAAATAATATTTGAATGGGTTGGATTGTCACAACGGCGCTGCCATCGTAGGGTAAGATCCTATGATATATATATAATTAATATGCTGCCACTTGTTAGCACAGATCGGTAGATGGTTAGGTGATTATGCTGCCATCAATAAACTTAGACCTATAGGATGGCTAAAGTATTATGCTGATCATTGCTGCTTAGATTTAGCAGATATGTAGGTTGGTTATATTCTTATGCTGCCATCAACAGCGTAGATCAGAAGGGAGATAGATCCCTGTACCTTGTATTAAATATAGAATGAATGATAGCAGTTAGTTACATTTTCATCTTTATGAATAGGTCCTTATGATTATGTGAAGTTAGTAAGGAATGTCTTGAACATGCCCATTATGGGAAGAGGCTTGAGAAAGCGAAAAGTGAACAATGCGACCTCTGAGTTGCAGATTGTATTCCTCTGTTGTTGAATAATAATAATATGAATTGACTCGCCTTCGTGGACGTAGCCCAAAGTTTGGGTGAACCACCTTATATATGGTCTCCTATGTGTAGTTTTTGTGTATGATTTTGATGGTATCTTTCATTGAGTAACTATGGTGACTTTTGTTGTTTAATTGGTATCTTCATTTATATTATATTAAAATATTAAGGATTTTATTGCTTATAAAATAGGTCTATTGTTATACAATGTTTCATTAGAACAAGGTAATTTCCTGATTTATCATGTGGGTTATGACAACTACATAGATGTGTTCAATATACGAATTCGTGGACATTTAAGTTACTATTCCAATATAGGAATTTTTAATGAGTATGTTTTTAATGGTCAATTTAATGATGGAAGTATGTTGATTTATTTAATGGTCAATTTAATGATGGAAGTATGACGATTTATTAATGGTCAATTTAATGATGGAAGTATGTTAGTAATTTTGTGAAGATCGTTAATGTTAGGAAAACGTTTCTTATAATGTTTATGGTGAATTATTTTAAGGGAAGAAATATTTTTAATTTTCACCAAAATACTAACATGCAAATCTAGGAGATGTTACAAATGAAATGGACGTTAGAAGCACAGAGATTCAAAGAAACACAAGATTCAGAATTGCAATAAAGTAAGATTTATGGTCTTCGTATGCAATAATGATACAGATAAGACAAACACACACTTCCCTGCAGTTTCGAGATTATATTACAAAACTCAGAATAGATCACATGCAGTACTTAGAGGTACAGGGCGTGGCTAATCCTCTCCCACAGAGGCCTGGATTTCCTAGTTGAAATCAATGAAATGGACGTCAGAAGCAGAAAGATTCAAAGAAACACAAGATTCAGAATTGCAATAAAGTAAGATTTATGGTCTTCGTATGCAATAATGATACAGATGAGACAAACAGACACTTCCCTGTAGTTGCGAGATTATATTACAAAACTCAAAACAGATCACATGCAGTACTTAGAGGTACAGGGCGTGGCTAATCCTCTCCCACAGAGGCCTGGATTTCCTAGTTGAAATCAATGAAATGGACGTTAGAAGCAAAAAGATTCAAAGAAACACAAGATTCAGAATTGCTAAAGATATGAGCGGGTTGATAAAGTCTATGCATGTGAGCACCGGAACACCGCCACAATAAGGTAAGATTTATGGTCTTCGTATGCAATGTGATACAGAGATCGCCTATTTCTTATAACACACACGCATAACCATAAAATACTACATCAATACACATACAAAAATACCATTGCGTCTTGGATCTGCGATCCATGTCGATCACAATTATCTCACCGAGTATAAAAATAAAACGGGCAAAATCAACACAATATACGACCTTCAGGTGATCACAATCATCCCACCGAATATGAGCAATAAAATACACATCAACACAATGTACAAACTACCCCGCGACCCGGATCTGCGATTCTGGCAATCACAATCAACACACACGTTATCAGCAATAAAATACAACTTCATACTGTATACAATTACCACAGCATCCTAGATCAGAGATCCTGGCAATCGAAATCAACACACAGGTTATCAGAAATAAAACACAACATCATACTCTATACGGCTACTGCAGCATCCTAGATCAGCGATCCTGGCAATCGAGATCGACACACACATTATCAGCAATAAAATATATATATATCTATAACTTCTGAGCAGTAAGGGCTTCATGCCGCTGCCAAGAATAGGAATGAGGTGTAATACATATAGGCCCTGATATTTGCAACTCGGTGGCCGAATTTCCACAAAGAAACAACTCCTGTTGCAAGATAATAATGTTTCCTTACTACTAGGATATTTATGACTCAGATTTCACCCACGGAAATCACTCGATCGATACACTGGATACAGCGTTCTTAATATCAATCAGAAAAAACAAAACCCGAGTTTCCCTTTCAAAGGAAAAAATAAAACATACCCGCCAACTGATTTGCTAGATTCGTTTCAGAAGGGGGTGGATAGCTCTACCGATCCATTACCTGGATCACAATACATAGAGTTTAAAATACTGTCCATTACTCTCCCAGAATCACAATGAAAGGAGTTGCTCCGCGCAGCCAGCACTGAAACGTAAATTACCCTCTCACCCGGAAACCCCCGAGGTTAATAAAACATAACATAAGCTTTTGTTTCCCCTCCTTCCTTCTTCTGCGACCCCCCCAAAGCTGTGGCCGTGATTCTCCTTAAAACCCCCTTTGCGCAGGGCTCTATGTTCTCCTTGAGAGCTCCGTCCGCCTCTGAACTCAACACGTAAGTGGAGTGCTCTCGCCAAGTGGAGACACTAGAAGACGTAGCTAACCTGGCCTCATCTTGACAGATGTTGTCCCTTTCCAAAGTCGAGTTCATGTATACTTAAGGTGGATCTTGAAGTAAGGTATAATGCTTGCTTGATTATTCTTTTCAAGAAATAAATGTAATATTTTTCCTTTATTCCTAGAGAAATCTCTTGTAATAATTCACATTAATAAAATAATCATAACTATACATTTATATTTCAAAGATATTTAAATCCAACAAGTGTTTTAACTTTAATATTTACACTATTTAAAAGAAGGCCATGCCCCCTTGCATAATATAAGTAGGTGCGTGTTATTCCTAACTATGCAACATACCAACACATAAAGGTATAGAACATGTTACATATCTATCCTTTAATTATACTCTTGTATATGTTCATATAAAGATAATACTTAGTTCACATATGTATAAGTATTTATATATGTAAGCAAACCCATCTTATTATGGGTAAGTCCTATGACTTACCTGAGTGTTCCTACACACTATCAAAACACATACTCTCACATACCCTCGGTATGTCTAGAAGGTTTTTACTACAACCTTTAACATTTTGTTAAAGTAGTGGCTTGTCTAGGCTGGAATCATATATATATAAACACATATTCTTAGTTAGGTGTTGATCTCCAAGTACTTGATGAGTAACATAGGTGTGATTTTACTGCTTTCCTGAGATCTCATTCTTTCTTGTTTATTCTCAGGGATTATCCTATTGTTTATAAGATAGTATTCTATTTTAAGCATATAGGTGGATATTAACTTTCCACCTTTCATCTAATCTTGATTGGTTTATGACCTACCACCATCCACCGTCTTGCATGGTTTTCTCACCATTCATGTCTCCCCCTAGTCTATAAGACGTTATTTCATTTACTAAAATAATACAAATGTTTGTACGGTTGTCTGGTGGGACCTTGACCTTGAGCTTCTCACCAGAAACCTCATTCCATTTACATTTTCAAATTACATAAAGGTAGGGTAGGAAGAGGGGTGTTACAAGAGGTATGCAAACCTTAAATATCCTTTGTAGCTGCTCGATGAATAATTATAGATCATGAGCTCTCAACTCTCCATTTTTAATCATCGATTATTTTCTTGCTAAGTTGGATCGATATATGCTTATGAAGAAAACTTGGTTGTGTGATGAGTAAACATGTCTGGATGGTGTAAATTAAAGGGTATTTTTAAAAGGTAAGAAGTAGGATGCTAAGGTGGATAACACTATATTATAATCTTAGACATTCTAGATATAATATTGAAATTCGATAGAAGGATTAATCTAAATGTTCTTTAACTATTAGAACACATATCATGGGATTAAAGAAGTGAAACCATAAGATAACATCGACATATTTGGTTAAGTTAAAGCTTAAGTAGGACAAGTATGGCCACGACTTACTACTTGCAAGAATGCGGAGACTATGCGTCGAGAATTTTCCCGCATCAATTTGACCAAACTTCGGGACGAAGTTTCCCAAAGGGTGGGTTTATGTAATGCCCCATATTTTCATTAGGCATATTTATCAGTTAGACACATTGTACTTTATTTGCTTATTATCTGTTGAACTCACCGCGACTGAGTACAATTTATTACGACATGATGGACCCAAGTATATGATGTTATTGTGTTTTATGATTTCACTATGTTTATGATGTTACGATGCTTATGATGATACCAGGATTATGATGATTAGGATGTTATTATTCTGATAATGTTATTATATTATGCGGTTATGATGTTGTAGTTATCAGGAGATTCCTTTCTTTCACACTGACAATGTATGTTTAATTTCCATCCTTGATGAAATGTGAAATATATGATGTTGTACGTTGATTCCATCCTATGATGAAATTGATAGAACTGTTATATTCCATGCATACCTGTGATGAGATAAAATTGTGACGTGAAATAAAATGATGTTGATGATATGGATCAATTGGTGATCGAATGGAAATGCTTGTTATAAAATGTGTATTTTGCGGAATACTAACCTACAGGACACAAGGGCTATGGGATAGCCAGATACTTGATCTGATATATGGGATAAGAACCTATCCATGCAGTAAACCTTAGCAATCAAAATTGATGATACGATGACATGGTCCGATAATCTTGATATCAACAAAGTATGATTTGATAAGGGTGTAGACCTAGTATGTTGAGAGGGATGGATGTATTTCCCACCCTATGTTTCTATGATACCCGGGGTCATGGGAGGGTCGTGCTGAGACATGCTCCCCAAGTTGTTGTGATGACGATGGTCGGATGTTGTCACGTACCCGATTTTTCCGAATTAGTAAAATCAGTAAAAAGAAAATTTAAAGTTTTTCAAACATAGATGATAACAAAATATGTAACGTACTAATCCCTCTTTGAAACACCACATCGGTTAATTACTCATTACAATATATAGAATATACATAGGTTTAGTTACTAAACTCTTATAACCGTATTTTAACACAACATGTAAAAATACATTAACTTGTTTTAACAATCTCATAGAACTCTTATTAAATAACAATGAATGCAATTGTACCCGTTGAAACCTTTTTGCACATCTTTATCTCATGGATAACATAGTCAATAAGAAAACAACTTAATTGATAACAACATTAACAATATCATAAGGCGAATATATTAGCATGATACATCACGTAATCAACCAACCATCAATTAATCAATTTTCATTCATAAAGACACATTTGATTTCAACCCAAGTACACACATATGCAAAAACCAAGTCATACACAGGAGAACAAAAGTAACGTGGTTCACCTGTACACGGGCTAGTCCACAAAAGTGTGTGCATCTTTATTTATTCTGAGAACATAGTGTTTACAAGCTGCAACTTTAGTTGTTTCCATAGTAATTCCTCATCATCTCTCTTGAATGGAGAGTATCTTCCCATATCCAAAGCCTATCTCAGAAGCGTTACAGGGGATTCACCCGCGCTATCGAGACTAGCATATAACGATGTACACCAGTGAATAAATTTTAAGTCAATTTCGATACAACAATACTACATAACTATCTAGCATAAGTAATAGAATGAAAATTTCGTGATTTCACAATAACAATCAAGAATCCTGAGATAGAGGATCTGCAATTTCTAGTCAATACATAAGTTAGATATTCTGCATACTAATATAACTAACTATACAGGAAACAAACCCAGTAATTCAAAAGTATAGGTATCTTCGCTTTCAGTTTCCTCCAAGGATAGACCTAGCATTTTCATTTAACAAAAGTGAATCGGCAGTGATAATCCCACCAAGAATTTGATAACCCAAAGATCTAGAGATCAGAGATGTCACACTTCGGTTGCAACATACAACCAGTCTATCTACACTTATCTCATAGCGACTTTCAAATATAGAGCAGAGTGTATATGGAAACGACAAGAACAGAGTGTAATTAGAATTCGTACTTACATCTGGATCCCAACTAAACATACTACAGGGCGTTCTTTCTGGAATTTATGCCGGTCACAAAGAGGTTCTCACAGCGAATTCTCTAAACAGAAATTCCCTTTCTAACAGCATATCAAATACAGAAATCAACAGAAAGCTATGTTTCCTATACTTCTTACAACAATTTACAAGGTATACGCCATCTCATTCTGCAATAATATAAAACACAGATCCGAACACATTTTCAGTAAAGCAACAGAGATCTAGCATTTTTATCCAGCAATATTAAGAAAACAGATATCCGACCTGGAATACTGCTATGTAGATTACATCTATACAACAAACTGAAAGTCTAGAGTAGTGAACCAGTACAACTTTCTAGAGTGGTTTGAAGAGAACTACAACAATACATTACCAACAAAAGGTACAAACAATGATTAAGTTTCTGCGGGAGCTAAGATGCGGTCACAGAGCGTATATACATCTAATACAACAATAGTCTCAGGTTAACATCGCATCACCTAAATACAACAGTTACTTGATAGCACAATGATTATCTATGAAAGAGGCTAAACCTCATTTCTGCGCAAAACACAAGGAATGTTACATCTATTTGGAGTTACATTTGACAATATGAATAACATACTATCACTAAAAATATATGCTGCGCAGTGCCAATAGATAGTGTGTCTATTTGGGATATAACAAACAGTAAGAACACTCGCAAAAGCTATCCTACATTGTTGCTCTCATTTACAGAGATCTCATCTCAACAGCAAGCATGGAGCCATGGAAAAAATCTCTGATCCTAGAAATACTGTTCTCTTTATAGAGGTCTCAATTTAACAAGGTAGGGTATAACGAAAAACAAAGAAACAAATATCCAGAAATATGATTTCAGCCAAGTGATTATCCTACCCAAACTAAAATTACGATTTCAGGGATTAATAAATGCGATCTAGGAGGCAAAGATACCCGATCCCAGGTGATAAGTCTCAACACCACCATATCACAAAGCATATCAAACATTATAACATATATCTAACCCAAAAGTAACAAATGAAATCTACCAATGCGTCAATGGTTTGGATCACATAGTACACATGCAATATATAAAATCAAGGCGGATATATATATATATAAATATAACCTAGAAGAAGATGTCTTAGCATGTACATGCAACAACAATAAAAAAAAATTGGGACAGAGCAATCTTGAAATACACACTAGAATGTGACCAACATTCTTTCAGGGGATCGAACTTTTAACATGATAGCCTACAAACACAATAGCAATAAAGAATTTGGGACAGATCTAATCTTGAAGTACCCACTAGAATGTGACCGGCATCCAGCCAACCTCCCTTTGGATGGCACAGAGATTGCAAGCAGAGCGTGTCGACAGAAGAAATCAAACCTAAAACGTCAATCCAGAATACTGACCGAGTTTTTTATCAACGCCGAAACCTACCAAGCCTGTTACCTTCCTCCTTAACGCTGAGCAGATCTTCCCTTAACAAAATACTAAAAATAAACATCGAGCTCTACCCTATCTAGTTACTGAGCTATCTTTCGATCTCAACAAAATTGAGATGTATAATGTATTTCATCACACCGAAAATGATCTATAATTTATCCATTCAGCATACAACAATTCCCAAACAAAGATACTGAAGGTTAGAGATCTACGTTTTCCTTTCATCCTACACGGCAGGATTTTCGTTTTCAACTAAAAATTTAAATCACGATTTTAATACCACAATAGAGATACTAAGCAGATATTTCTTACCAACCACAGGTCTATTACAAACTCTTAACGCCGAATTCATCTTCAGTGGTGGCGTAGATTGTTCTCCAATTATCTAGGTTGCATAGATTGCTCACCGTGAAACCTTCACTCCGCAACAGATCCTTCTGGTAACTCTTTTCCCATGGCAGTCGTCCTCTCTCTACTCCATCCTTACTCAGATATACGTGCTCTAGAGTTGTTGCAGATCCTTCTGGCAACATCATCCTCTGCCAATATCATACTCGTGGCTTCTTTACTGTCTAGAGTGTTGCTCCCTCAAGATTCACGCTCCATTGCCTTATAAAAACTATCGTCATTCTTCCATCCTACTTGGAAATGCCGCCCTTTAACAAGAGGGCCCTTGGATTCTTCCTTTGAATTGACAAATGGGGTTTCGAATGAGACAAATGGTAGGTAAAAGAAAATTGTTTCTTCCATGTTTTTCCTATCGAGACAAATGGCGGAAAAAGGGAAGTTCAAATTACTCCCACTAAGGATACAATTCACTTAAAACTCTCCTCAAATTTCTCCAAATCGGCACGAGTTAGTTTAACTTAAACTTGTGACAAGTGGCGAATTAGGTAATTGAAGTGCTCCACTAAGGGAGCAAACTCCCACTAAAAGTTGCTCCACTACCAAAAGCTACACGCCTCTCTTGTTGGTGGAGCGAGTCCTCTCAATAAATATTTCTCAAAGACTTAAGATGATACTTACGATTATGGTCATCAAACCCATGGCTTCCTAGCCATCTTACCCATTTTATGTCTTCTAATGAATAATCGATGTTTTCCCTTTTCTTCTTTGCGTTACCCATGCTCAAATCCTAAGTTTATAAATTTACGACTGATGAGTTAAACCTCATGAATCTCAAACCTTACTGATGGGCCTTAAGCTCCTTACCAATGTCACTTACACAATTACCATTACATATAAAAAAAATAATAAAAATAAAGATCAAAATAGGTCATAAAGGAGGGATATCACATCCTCATCCCCTTTAAGATAACACCGTCCTCGGTGTTCACTCTTCTCTTGGAGCAATAATTTTGTATCACAAAACTGGATTTCAAAAGAAACAATGTTTAGTAACAACTTGTCATCAACTTCATAATCAAACTCAGAAACATAAATCGTGAGTTCTTTATTACACATATCTCTTGCAATATATGGAATAAATCTAGTGCTCCATGATTCTATACTGTTGATTAGATCAACAAACAGCATTCACTTGATCCAGGAAATTCTTGCCTAACACCTTAGTGCTCACGCAGCAATCCTTTCTCTCATGTCTTTCCTAACACCTTAGTGCTCACGCAGCAAGCATTTCTCTCATGTTTTTCCTAACACCTTAGTGCTCACGCAGCAAACATTTCATTCATGTCTTGCCTAACACTTTAGTGCTCACGCAACAAACATTTCTTTCATGGATACTAAGCAGCGTCCTGCCTCCTACATATACATTTTCTTATAGCTTGCCTAGGTCTTACAGCCAGCCGATTCTCCGAGAATCCTAGTGGCTGTTCAATCCCTGATTTTAGGGAATATTTCAATGCCATTACAACACTCTTTACACAATTCCCCTCAAGCCTTCTCGCTTGAGTTCCCGGAATTTATTTTCCCCAAGCCGTCTTTGCTTGAGTCTAGAAAATCTCTTTCAATTTAATCAATTTATTTCGTCACATTACATTTTGTACCCATACGATTACTCTGACCAATCTAGGTCGAGTGCTTTGTTCAACAATAATTACCAACATTTTTTTTTTAAAGGAATATGTAAAAATTGTGATGTGAATCTTATTTCTCACACCTCATTTTACCATGCATACATTTATGCTCTTGCATTTTCACAAGTTTCACAGAAATTACACCATCTGCCAAATTTCACTTGTTAGTATCACTTTATATACGAGATCAAATATTGTAAGAAGATCCCTTCCTTAAACAGAAAATCCTCTTTCTTAATAAAATATCCATATGTGATCATCTAAGATGTAATTTCCTACTACACATAACTAGCTTATAAGATTTCATAATGCTTTGAACATGATATAACATTCTTTCTATGACGATCCATGGACATTATGATCATTTAACCTTGAATGTTAGATTTCACCATTTCAACACAATTTTAGTTATACAACCCTTTTGTATAACCTAACATCATATAGGGATAACCAATTGTCTAAAACAAACTTACATACCTTATACAGATAACCATGTACCTTTGTAAAGGCAACCGCATAGCTCACCTTCATCTGCCGTGGTTCCAGTTTACTTGTATCATCACACATTAGTATTATACATGAATCGATATATATATCCCACATTTACCCATTGATGGGTGTCAGGCAGTGATGTGTGGGAAAAATAACATTTGGTCGACCACAACATTCAAAGTGTTAGTCGTATAAAGGTAATTAAATCATAAAAACAATCATACATATAACATATGTTCAAACATCATTTTTACTTGTTTCATAAAAGCTTATACCTCGATTACTGTCTCAAAGATCACTTCCGATCTATCCTGCAATTTCCATGTCATCAATGTTTTCCTTAACACATAACAAATAAAACAGTCATTCCTTATGGAAACATAAGGACGTCAGAAGATTACAGCATCCTACTAACCTGTATTTATTTCATGTTGGTTCTATGTTTCCAATAATCTATCCTTTAACAAAATAGTCAAGTTGAGAAAACATATAGTTGTACATGGATAGCAAGTCCTCATAAATATTGAGCAAATAAAAGTATCACTATTACTCATTGTTTCCCATGTCTATCTTAGTAGAAATTACTGAAATAAGAGGTATATATATAAAAGGTACTCATGCATTCTCATATTAACTCATTAATATTCATATGTATATGTAATTATAACCATTTTCCTTTTGTTGCACTTCTATGTAAGGGTACGAGCATGCTTCAATGTCACAAAAATCATATTATAATTACTTATCCTATACAATTACATACTAGAATGAAATTGACTAGCAAGGAGACTATCAACCATTTTTCTCCTTTGTAATCTCACAATTTCCTAGTCATAGAAAACTTCACACCAATTAAAGTTAATTTCTTTGTTTAAAAGAAACCAGACATCCTAGTCTAGCCAAACTATACTTCTTATGGAATAAAGCAACAACTTAACATCACATAATTATGCTTCTCTCATAACTATAATATTAAATTCACAATGACTCCTCCTGCAGCATGCACCTTTACAGATTTTACTACCAAGGTCAACCTCATTATAAATTTATAAACTTTCTTATTTAGGTTAACTCATATGTAACCGGAACCTGATCGTTTCTTATATAGTTCAAAACCCAAGACTGAACCAAACTATCAAATCTTTAATGGACCTTTTAACATAAAGACTTACTCTTGATCTGAACTTAATGGATCTTTTAACATATCTAAGTTGCTTACATTTCCCATCTAATTTTATATTTGGAAATCTAGACTATTGGTCAATCAAGTCTACTTAGTTATCTAAGGTCAACCAAATTAGGAGACTTCCTTAGCCTATAAACTTCACTGTGAAATAGCTAGGATAACTTCCAATATGTGCTTTTACTCTTCTTACAAGTACCCATTTCAATAAGGACTTAACTCCAATAATCCAACTAATTAAAAGAGTACTTTCTTGTCATTCCATGAAACTAATTGTAAAGGGTGAGGAGATATTCATCGTCTAGTGTTATCCATAAGAGATCATTCAAATGAACCTATGTAATGTTCACAAATAGATACTCTAATTATAACTTTTCAGTAAACTCGTACGTACTTACGTGCAATTTCAAGAAGTTTTGTCGCTTACCTCTTGACGATTCTTTGGAAGTGAACATTTTATTCTTGGCTTATAGAATGCAGCTCCTTTTCTAGTCTGACCAACTTGTATTTGCTCTTCTCCTGTTGAGCTCAATAAGCCCAAGTGTTTGCAACCTGTGCTTTGGCGGAAGAAACTTGAAGTCAAGCTTGGAGATTCATTTTCCCCTCCTCCAGTACAATCCATGCATTCAAAATGAAACACAAGTAATTGATTAGTCAACTTAACGACCTTCATACTTACTTATCGCATGTTGAGCTCATTAGGCCCTAGTGTTGTAACCTAATGCTCTGATACCATATGTCACGTACCCGATTTTTCCGAATTAGTAAAATCAGTAAAAGGAAAATTTAAAGTTTTTCAAACATAGATGATAACAAAATATGTAACGTACTAATCCCTCTTTGAAACACCACATCGGTTAATTACTCATTACAATATATAGAATATACATAGGTTTAGTTACTAAACTCTTATAACCTTATTTTAACACAACATGTAAAAATACATTAACTTGTTTTAACAATCTCATAGAACTCTTATTAAATAACAATGAATGCAATTGTACCCATTGAAACCTTTTTGCACATCTTTATCTCATGGATAACATAGTCAATAAGAAAACAACTTAATTGATAACAACATTAACAATATCATAAGGCGAATATATTAGCATGATACATCACGTAATCAACCAACCATCAATTAATCAATTTTCATTCATAAACACACATTTGATTTCAACCCAAGTACACACATATGCAAAAACCAAGTCATACATAGGAGAACAAAAGTAACGTGGTTCACCCGTACATGGGCTAGTCCACAAAAGTGTGTGCATCTTTATTTATTCTGAGAACATAGTGTTTACAAGCTGCAAATTTAGTTGTTGCCATAGTAATTCCTCATCATCTCTCTTGAATGGAGAGTATCTTCCCATATCCAAAGCCTATCTCAGAAGCATTACAGGGGATTCACCCGCGCTATCGAGACTAGCATATAACAATGTACACCAGTGAATAAATTTTAAGTCAATTTCGATACAACAATACTACATAACTATCTAGCATAAGTAATAGAATGAAAATTTCATGATTTCACAATAACAATCGAGAATCCTGAGATAGAGGATCTGCAATTTCTAGTCAATACATAAGTTAGATATTCTGCATACTAATATAACTAACTATACACGAAACAAACCCAGTAATTCAAAAGTACAGGTATCTTCGCTTTCAGTTTCCTCCAAGGATAGACCTAGCATTTTCATTTAACAAAAGCGAATCGGCAGTGATAATCCCACCAAGAATTTGATAACCCAAAGATATAGAGATCAGAGATCTCACACTTCGGTTGCAACATACAACCAGCCTATCTACGCTTATATCATAGCGACTTTCAAATATAGAGCAGAGTGTATATGGAAACGACAAGAACAGAGTGTAATTAGAATTCGTACTTACATCTGGATCCCAACTAAACATACTACAGGGCGTTCTTTCTGGAATTTATGCCAGTCACAAAGAGGTTCTCACAGCGAATTCTCTAAAAAGAAATTCCCTTTCTAACAGCATATCAAATCCAGAAATCAACAGAAAGCTATGGTTCCTATACTTCTTACAACAATTTACAAGGTATACGCCATCTCATTCTGCAATAATATAAAACACAGATCCGAACACATTTTCAGTAAAACAACAGAGATCTAGCATTTTTATCTAGCAATATTAAGAAAACAGATATCCGACCTGGAATACTGCTATGTAGATTACATCTATACAACAAACTGAAAGTCTAGAGTAGTGAACCAGTACAACTTTCTAGAGTGGTTTGAAGAGAACTACAACAATACATTACCAGCAAAAGGTACAAACAATGATTAAGGTTCTGCGGGAGCTAAGATGCGGTCACAGAGCGTATATACATCTAATACAACAATAGTATCAGGTTAAGATTGCATCACCTAAATACAACAGTTACTTGATAGCACAATGATTATCTATGAAAGAGGCTAAACCTCATTTCTGCACAAAACACAAGGAATGTTACATCTATTTGGAGTTACATTTGACAATATGAATAACATACTAGCTCACTAAAAATATATGTTGCGCAGTGCCAATAGACAGTGTGTCTATTTGGGATATAACAAACAGTAAGAACACTCGCAAAAGCTATCCTACATTGCTGCTCTCATTTACAGAGATCTCATCTCAATAGCAAGCATGGAGCCATGGAAAAAATCTCTGATCCTAGGGATATTGTTCTCTTTATAGAGGTCTCACTTTAACAAGGTAGGGTATAACGAAAAACAAAGAAACAAATATCCAGAAATATGATTTCAGCCAAGTGATTATCCTACCCAAACTAAAATTACGATTTCAGGGATTAATAAATGTGATCTAGGAGGCAAAGTTACCCGATCCCAGGTGATAAGTCTCAGCACCACCATATCACAAAGCATATCAAACATTATAACATATATCCAACCCAAAAGTAACAAATGAAATCTACCAATGCGTCAATGGTCTGGATCACACAGTACACATGCAATATATAAAATCAAGGCGGATATATATATATAAATATAACCTAGAAGAAGACGTCTTAGCATGTACATGCAACAACAATAAAAAAAAATTGGGACAGAGCAATCTTGAAATACACACTAGAATGTGACCAACATTCTTTCAGGGGATCGAACTTTTAACATGATAGCCTACAAACACAATAGCAATAAAGAATTTGGGACAGATCTAATCTTGAAGTACCCACTAGAATGTGACCGGCATCCAGCCAACCTCCCTTTGGATGGCATAGAGATTGCAAGCAGAGCGTGTCGACAAAAGAAATCAAACCTGAAACGTCAATCCAGAATACTGACCGAGTTTTTTATCAACGCCAAAACCTACCAAGCCTGTTACCTTCCTCCTTAACAATGAGCAGATCTTCCCTTAACAAAATACTAAAAATAAACATCGAGCTCTACCCTATCTAGTTACTGAGCTATCTTTCGATCTCAACAAAATTGAGATGTATAATGTATTTCATCACACCGAAAATGATCTATAATTTATCCATTCAGCATATAACAATTCCCAAACAAAGATACTGAAGGTTAGAGATCTACGTTTTCCTTTCATCCTACGGAGCAGGATTTTCGTTTTCAACTAAAAATTTAAATCACGATTTTAATACCACAACAGAGATACTAAGCAGATATTTCTTACCAACCACGGGTCTATTACAAACTCTTAACACCGAATTCATCTCCAGTGGTGGCGTAGATTGTTCTCCAATTATCTAGGTTGCAGAGATTTCTCACCGTGAAACCTTCCCTCCGCAACAGATCCTTCTGGTAACTCTTTTCCCATGGCAGTCGTCCTCTCTCTACTCCATCCTTACTCAGATATACGTGCTCTAGAGTTGCAGCAGATCCTTCTGGCAACATCATCCTCTGCCAATATCCTACTCGTGGCTTCTTTACTGTCTAGAGTGTTGCTCCCTCAAGATTCACGCTCCATTGCCTTATAAAAACTGTCGTCATACTTCCATCCTACCTTGGAAATGCCGCCCTTGAACAAGAGGGCCATTGGATTCTTCCTTTGAATTGACGAATGGGGTTTCGAATGAGACAAATGGTAGGTAAAAGAAAATTGTTTCTTCCATGTTTTTCCTATCGAGACAAATGGCGGAAAAAGGGAAGTTCGAATTACTCCCACTAAGGAGACAATTCGCTTAAAACTCTCCTCAAATTTCTCCAAATCGGCACGAGTTAGTTTAACTTAAACTTGTGACAAGTGGCGAATTAGGTAATGGAAGTGCTCCACTAAGGGAGCAAACTCCCACTAAATGTTGCTCCACTACCAAAAGCTACACGCCTCTCTTGTTAGTGGAGCGAGTCCTCTCAATAAATATTTCTCAAAGACTTAAGATGATGCTTACGATTATGGTCATCAAACCCATGGCTTCCTAGCCATCTTACCCATTTTATGTCTTCTAATGAATAATCGATGTTTTCCCTTTTCTTCTTTGCGTTACCCATGCTCAAATCCTAAGTTTATAAATTTACGACTGATGATTTAAACCTCATGAATCTCAAACCTTACTGATGGGCCTTAAGCTCCTTACCAATGTCACTTACACAATTACAATTACATATAAAAAAAATAATAAAAATAAAGATCAAAATAGGTCATAAAGGAGGGATATCACAGATGCCTGCTAGGAGAGGCTAGGTCCGCTAGTTAGCCGACGCTACTGCTCTGAGGTTCTATGTGGTTAGGTCAATATAGCTAGCACCCACTTTTGTACTAGCAGAGGAAGGATAGGGAGGATGTGGACGTAGGTTAGGATGGGAGGATATGTTAGTTAGTACTGTTGAGGGTTGGGTATTCGTTGATCTTGAGTTAGTGGTAGTAGGTAGCTTTCCTTGTACTTGATTGATTGAACAAATGTAATCATAAAGATAATGAAATGAAATATTAAAGGTTAACTGATAAAATGACCGATGATGTTTTAGTAATGTTGTGATAAATATATACTTGTTCTGTTTGCATGAAGTATTATTAGTATTAGTTAGTTGTTAAGCATATGAAATATGATGTATGTTTATAGTACTTGTCAGACCTGTGCATATGCTGGCCATGCATGCACATTTTGTACATGTGCGATAGCATCTATTTACAACATACTTATAAGGATTTAACAATGCTATAATTTGTCATAGATAACCGAGTTAAGGAGTTAGTAAACGACTTAAGTAATATATGATCAAGATGCTAATGTGTAAAATAAGTTAATTAGTCTTTGTATGTAAACAATGTAATGAACAATTCAAATAAGTTTCTTCAATCGTAAGTATACTCAAGTGAAGGTGTCGTTAGTATGAAGCCAATATATGAAGTCAATATGAAGTATAATAGTTAAACATTAATACTGGAAGAGTGTACTACTTAATTATTGATCATGATTAATTAAACCATTAAAAGTATTTCGTTTATTAATACACAAAGGTACTATGTTGATATTGGATCATTTATCGATTAAACAAATGAATATTGTTATTCATTATTCACCATTAACTTAATTACTATTATTATTAATTATTATTATTATTATTATTATTATTACTATTATTTAATTAATAATAATAATGCTAATAATCCTTTTTATAAAGCATAGTGGATTGAATAATTTATTAAATAGATTATTCATTTAAGTGATTGACAGAATCATTTCAACTAAATTAAAAGATTTGTTTAAATAAATTATTGAGTAATTGGATTTGTTTTCATGTTAATTGTAAAAAAAAAAGAACAATAAATCAATGAATAAAATAAAGGAGATACGAGGGATATGATTACTATACGATAGGATTAACAATAAACTAATGAATAAAGTCGATTTAACAATAAACTATATGATATGATTACTAGAATTTATTACAAGTTAGAACATCTAGTTTTGAATGGAGATGTGGGTACAAACATTTAAGATTTATGTCATTTCATATCTTGAAAGGTCACACAAAATATATATTATTTAAAACACTTAACTAAGTGGTGGAGTGATTTTAATATTATTTAAAATTGTCTTGGGAGTTTAAATATAATTCATAATTATCTTGCTTCAATTAAACAAAAGGAATTCAAATCTAAACTAGAAATTCTATAATTCCACTGCTCGAGAGAGACTTGGATGATTTTAAATAATATATAATCATCATTTTACCTTGAAAAGGGTGTTGCATTAATGATTTATACTTCCAAAAACCATGACAGCTAGGGCGGTGGAGTGACAAGGAAGTTATGAATTTATGAAGGAGGAAAATTTCTATAAAGGGAAGATTGAACGAAGTAGTCAAGGAGGATGGGAAAAAGTGGGAGGACTGGTATTGAGAAGTGAGATATTTCGACAAGGGGGAAAAACTCGAGGATTAGAGGAGGGATAAAACTACAATGAGGAGGGGAACAACTCGATTGAGGATGAGGCTGGTATTGAGATTATCGGTCTGTGGGCTTGGGGGCTAGGAAATCTATTGATTTCCTAGGTTCAGCAAGATAATAGCTGATCGACAAGGTGGACACATCATTTTAGATTGCTAAGGGAACCTACAGAATCCACTACATAAATCTTCTTATCTTACTGCAATATACGGATCCAGGTATTTTACTGAGTTAGCTTAAATAAAATGTATTTTCTTTTATTTTCAAATTATGTATGCTAAAAGAACAGAGTTAAAATGAAAATTCAAGTTTATGTTTATTTATTTGCAGAGACATAAACATATAGAAAACAGAAACATAGACAATTGATTTTTTTTTTACAGAAAACAGAAAAAACTTGGTATTTACATGAAAACGAAATAGAGACCCAGTGCCAAGGTTGGTTACTACATTACGGTACTTAGAATTGAGAGGTAACCCAAAACACAATAATTTATTCCAGTTCCTGGTGTGCTAAGAGGTACTTGAAGTCTTGATTACATAGTAGGTGTGAAGAATAATTTATTTTTGTAGAACTAAACCAAAGATTGGGAGTCAAATTCAAATTAAATTGATTCACAAAAAGGTAGTACTACTAGTATCCTCGAAGTAAAAGGAGTGATCGATGGTATATGTAGAATCATTACAATATATAATGAGATTGGACACTATCCTTTAAATTTAAGAATAAAGAAATTTAAATAATGATAGTGTTTGAGCAAGAAATTATATCTGAAACAATTGTGGGTATGACTCAGTTGTATCAACATCTTGAAGAGCATTGGTAGCAAATATGTTCAAGAGTTGTAAACAAAAATGAAAATGGAGGGTATTTTCCTCATGTTGGATGAATTAAGTATATACATGTTGAGGAGGCCTCCACGTGAACTTGTAGTTCCATGAGGAGATGACTCTCATGTATGTATGATAAAAATTCATAAAGGAGTTAAAAAATTTAGCCAAAAAGTACTTTGGAACACCATTACCATATAGAGGGTATGTGTCTGAATATTTCTTTAAATGAAATTTTATATATTGTGACAAGGAATGTATGGATATTATGATTTTTTATTATTATTTTAAATTATGCATATAAATTGCAATGATGAAAAGTATTGCGGGTACTTTGTAAGATGAAATGAATGCAATTATAGAATAACTTATTCAAATGAAAGTATAAACTTTACAAGTAAAGATGAACATAAAGAGAATGTTTCTAAAAGGAGGGAATAAGGATGAAAATGAATTCATCTAATGATAATTTAAAAGAAAATTATTTACACTGTCTTACTTTTTGAATTTATATAATCAGATTTATGCATATGTTTATACTAAAATTCTAGAAAGACCTTATATTGTTTGTGTAAAGTACAGGTGATGGAATACAAGGAAACTTGAAAAATATAATCAAATAGATGTCTAAGGTGTATATGCTGTTGAAAATGAACAAGGATAACTTGAAATTGTTATTTTGTAAAAGCAACTAAAACTTCAAGATAATGTCTTGAAGGACATGAACACCAAGGACAATGTTATTTTTAATGGGGTAAGGGTGTAATATCCGTCTCTTACCTCTATCTTGTTGTAATTGAAAACAAGATGTAAATTGTATTTATGTAATAGTTCCTAGTGAGGAGCTTAAGGACTTTAGGCCATGTTAGTGAATATTGTAAGTATTCTGATGATTACATAAGTTGAAGCATGCCGTAATTAAAGCATGGTGATGTGCGATGAAATTTTTAAATGAAAAAGTAATAAAAAGTAGATATACGAGAATGAAGTGCACTACAACGAAACAACATGGGAAATGGAATCCACTAGGGGGATAGGTCAAGGGATAGGAAACTGTGGGAACCTAATTGAAAATGGCAGGTCATCATCATGGTGCCTTAGGAACTAGAAGGAAAGTGAAATGTTATTGATAAGTTGGTTTACTAAAAACCTTAAGGTGCTAGCTTAAGTCAATAAATGTGCTTATGAGTTTTCATAGTTTTGATAATTAATTAATAATGACATTGTTAATAGCCACTCAACTCCTAGGGGTTCACTAGGATTTTAATGAAAACTAATTTTCATTTTTAATAAATGACTTAGACACCATATATAGATAGATAGATAGGTAGGTAAGCACACATGAAGTATTGTTGGAATATTGAGAGGGAAGAGGTGAAGTAATATTCCACAATTAACCACTTTTAAACACGATAGATGTTAAGATTATTAGTTATCATTCAAAAGTGATTTCATTTAATACATATCATTAATAGTACTACTCAATAATGCATCACAACAATAGTAGATACACAATACACCATAATTTATGTGGAAATCCAATTTGGAGAAAACCATAAAAAAATTTAAATCATGCAGAGATTGTATTCATGGGAAGCACCAACGTCTTGAGTTTTCTAGCACCAACTGGATGGAGACACCTACCTCCTATGAGAACCAACTCACAAATTTCTAAGACATTAATCTGAAGGAAGTACCAAATCCCTTCCTTTTTTAGCGCAAACCTCCTATGAGCACTAAATCACGCTCCTTGCCCCTTCTTTCCGCCCTGTTGAGTCCTTGTTTCCACCTTGTTGAATCCTCTAAGCACTAAATCACCAAACTACGCCTAACTCAAGATGACTTGATCACATAATCAGAACCTTATGGAACTCTACACCAAAAATTCACTAATTGAACACTTTGCTTGTAGCCAACTTAAAATGATTTAGTCTTAGCAATTTAACATGTAACAACAACCCAAAGAAACACTAGGTGAATCCATGAAGATGGGTGTCTATTTTGGGGGTTCTCGTGAGAAAATAAATTTGAGTTTTTCATGTTTTCCAACTTTGGGCGAATAAAAGTGATATTTTTGTTTGGAATTTCACTTTTCACTAAAAAAAAAACTTGTACAAAATTATGTTAGCTTGCTATCTATATTTTTTTTAATTTTTTATAATGATGTTTGATATGTCGATTCGGCAAATGTTTGACAGTGTGTTCTTATAAAATGAAAGGACTACAAAATAGCCATGTTTTGTTGCAAACATAAAATCATTGTTAAACTTGTTTTTTGAAAAAAACAAATATGCTACGACAATCTACACACAATATACTACTACATGACTATAAGTTTGTAACCAATAGATCTATATACTAATTATTACATTTTTTGAATTCGATCAATGGGGAAACCTTGTCGATTTTCAACATATTTTTTGTCGCAAAACTTTTCTCTCAACTGAACATAAAACTAAAAAATCTATGAATACGCTTTTGAAGTAGATACGCCAATTAATTGCACCATAGTTTTTTCAATTTTTTTGGTGTTGTATTTTTAAAGCTATGGATTTTTATTTCACCACATTTTGAAAGAGATGAAACCAAACTCGACACATGTTAAGAAAAAAAAAATTAAAAATATCAGATCTCACCTATACACAACCACATCTATATATTCGAAAAGTAGATCCAATAACGAAACTAGTGGTATCAAGTCCGACAGTTGCTTTGTAGTGTAAGAGATTCTTTTTACCTTCCGAAAATGGATAAACCTAAAAACTGTGAGGAAACATGAAGTTTTCGGGTTTCAGAGATTATTCAGTCGAATAATTCCTCGGCCAAATAATTATTCGACCGAATAACTTTTTTCCATAACGGAAACGTCACTTACGACAAAGTTTATTTGGCCGAATAACCAAACGTAAAAAAAAATTCGGCGGCTTAAAAAAAAAAAAAAAAAAAAAACGTCGTTTCCTAAACTTAAATAAATAAAACTAAGTACGTTCATTATTTTCGCACATTTTAATTTCACATATTTCTGGTCAGAATATTTTTGAAGGGGTTTTCTAAGGAGTTTTTTTTGCAAAGGGAGTTTTTTTTACAAGGTATTTTTCTTCCTATTTCTTTCCACGGGGTACATTGAAAGAGTTTTTTTCTAAGGCATTTTTGCAAAATGAGTTTTTATTCCAAGGCCTTTTTGCACTTCTTATTTCTTTGCAATGTGTTTTTTCAAAGTGTTTTTTTCCAAAATGGTGCTTTTAAAGAGTTTTTATTCCAAATTATTTTGTGCAAAGAAGTTTTTATTCCATGTTATTTTTTCAAAGGAGCTGTATTTTTCCTTCTTATTTCTTTGAAAAGGTTTTTTTCAAAGAGTTATTTTCCCAAGATATTTTTGCAAATGAGTTTATTTCTTTGAAAGGGGTTTTTTCAAAGTATTTTTTTTTCTAGATATTTTTGCAAAAGAGGTGTTTTTTAGAAAGTATTTTTCCAAGTGGTTTTTTCAGAAAAAAAAAGTTGCTTTCCAAAAAGTGCATTTACAGAGTTTTTATTCCAAGGTATTTTGCAAATAAGCTTTTATTTCAAGGTATTTTTGCAAAGGAGATGTATTTTTCCTTCTTATTTCTTTGAAAGAGGTTTTTTCAAAGAGTTGTTCTCCCAAGTTATTTTTGCAAAAGAGTTATTTCTTTGCAAGGGTTTTCCCAAAGAAATTTTTTTCTTAGGTATTTTTTCAAAGAAGTTTTTTTTCCAGTGGTTTTACAAAGAAGATTTCTTTAGAAGGTGTTCTTTTTCTTTTCTAATGGGTTTTTTCAAAGGTGATTTATTGTCAAGGAGTTCTTATTTCTTTGAAAGAAAGTTCTTTTCAAAGGAAATTTATTTTCAAGGAGTTTTTCTTCAAAAGACTCTTACAAGATTTTGATAAGGTGAAGTAAATTTTAGTTCATGTGTTCATAAATTTATTAATTGTTTTTAAATCTTAATTTTGTTTTTTTACTATAAAGTGATGATTCTTTAATTTATCATTTATAGATTAAACAATCATGGGCAGTAGGAGAATCCATCAAAGAAAATATGATCGTAAACGTGATGATGACAATGATAATAGAGAAAAAAAAAACTTAAATATCATGCCAACAAAGCAAGCCTTACAGAAATGCAAGCTACAATTATTGAAGATATAAATACAATTTTACATGATCATGTTGATGAAATGGAAATTGAAAATAGAGTACAAGAAGAACAAATTGAAGTTGAAGAGACCATTGTTGAAGATGTAAATAGTGATTTACATACTAATGTCGATGAAGTCCATATTGAAGATCAAGTTCAAGAACCAAAAATTGGACTAGGTATGTATATATCATGTATTTTTCAAATTCGTTTTTTATAATGAATTGTATCTTTTGATACATGTTAAATTAAATTTAACTTGATGTATAGGTACTTTCACCATTGACGATGAAATGTTAGAAAACATTGATTGCAACAAATATGGACAAAAAATACCCATACATGCTGTACGATATCGAGCTCAAAAATTTTATGATGATGTTCTGAAGAATTATTCAATAATAGGGCAAGCACAAATTTTGAGATGTTTATTAGTGACCAAGAAGTTAAAAGATGCTACGTCATTATTGGGTATTCACAAGGCGACCAAAGAGTCAAAATTGAAACATAATGTGATATAAAATATAGGTGATGCAATAAAATAAATTGGAAAATCTAGGAAGAAAGATATTAGTGCTGCACAAAGAGCAATTCATATAGCAATTGTTTTGGCTAGTACCAAACAAAAACGTTTGACAACACAACTGGAAAAAGCAGTTGCAACCTCAAGAAAGACATTATACAAACATAGCAAATTCAGAATGCAAATAGATGAAAGTGATGAACTTGCTTGCTGGGAAATTATTTGTAGATAACCTTACAAAGATAGAATGGGAGCAAGTGTTAAAGATATTGTACAGGAATATTGGTTGACACATGCTTGAGTTTCACCAAATTCATGTTAAGATTTAATATGTTAAGACAGAAAATAGCAGCATTGCATTCCATTTCACAATAATAGCATATACAGGATCACTGAAGAAACAACAAGCACAGCATAAACACAAGAGACACAAATTTATCCTGGGAAACCCTCATGGGGTAGAAAACCCAGCAAAGCTTCCTCAATATAGATGACTAGCAATATACAAAGATGCAAACCAATGACATGATCTCCTCCTCCACCATAGCAGACCTCTCCTCCACAAGTGCACTACTCTGAAGTGAGTGAGTGTGTGTAAAATGAGGAATACACCTCCTCTATTTATACACTACTCCGACTTGTCTTTTACACAAATCATGTAGGCTCATATTTAACCATTGGGTTAAATACCCCACTACAACTGACTGGGCCGACCCCTCTAGGGTGGTATAATAACCCTTTGACCCACATAACACATACAGGGCCGACCCCTACTAGGGAAGTCTAATAACCCAATTTACCACAATCTGACGGAGGAATAAACATCTCCAGATATACAATAAGATCGTCAAGGAGGAATGAAACATCTCCAGAATAATAAAGTACAAATATAATATTCTTTGAAGTTACAATATCTCAACACTCCCCCTTAACAAGAAGGATATTAGAACAGCATCTGCATGAGCAAGGAGTCATCAACATCATACATGATACATCTATAAATCATTGGAAGCTTTCTCAACATCATCAGTAACTCAAGCAGTTACTGGAACATATTCAATACAGGAACATCAACATCTTCGGTACTGAGTCTTTATCTTCTGCAACACTCGAACAGCTACAACAACATCAACATCTGGATGCTCACGATCATCAGCATCGTCATCATACGATCATCAGCATCGAGATCATCTCGATCTACAGCATCTGGATCATCACGATCTACAGCATCTGGATCATCACGATCTACATCATCTAGATCATCTCGATCTACATCATCTGAATCATTACGATCTACAGCATCTGGATCATCTCGATCTACAGCATCTGGATCATCTCAATCTACAACATCTGGATCATCACGATCTACAGCATCTGGATCATCTCGATCTACAGCATCTGGATCATCAGGATCTACAACATAAGTATGCTCATCAATACAAGTACAAGTATCCTCAACCATACAACTACATTAATCAATACATGTATCATCAAAAGTATGTATTCTCACCAATACATATATCATCAAAACATGTATTCTTACTAATACATATATCATCAAAAGCATGTATTCTCACTAATACATCTATCATCAAAAGCATGTATTCTTAATAATACATCTATCATCAAAAGCATGTACTATCATCAATACAAGTATCAATACATCAATACAAGTATCCTCATCAGTGATAATAGCAGCATACCCTACAACACACACGATCATATTATAGGATGATCAATCCTGCTCTCTTTAGGACATAGGTCCATGGATGATACAATCCAGATCAAGTTCCAGGATGATCAATCCTTATCACTTTAAGACAAGTCTCATGTCTAGGGACGATGCAATCCCATCACGTACATTTTGAACCCATTTCATGGACGATGTAGTCCTCACACGTACCATTAAGATAAGTCTCATGTCTAGGGATGATGCAATCCCAACACGTACATTTTGAACCCACTTCATGGACGATGCAGTCCTCACGTACATTTAAGACAAGTCTCATGTCTAGGGACGATGCAATACCATCACGTACATTTTGAACCCAGTTCATGGATGATGACGTCCTCACACGTACCTTTAAGACAAGTCTCATGTCTAGGGATGATGCAATCCCATCACGTACATTTTGAACCCAGTTCAGGGACGATGCAATCCTCACGTACATTTTGAACTGAGGTCCAGGGACGATGCAGTCCTATCTTCAATTCTCGGAGACATTAGTCTACGGATCAATTCTAGGACCTAAGTCCAGGGAAGATACAATCCCCTACCTGTTCATTCAGGACTTCATTATTGGAGACCCAGTCTACGGCTCAATTCTGGGACCGAAGTCTGGGGAAGATACAATCCTCCACCTGTTCATTCAGGACTTCAGTCTTAGAGACATCTTGTCTACGGCTCTCTTTAGGACTGAAGTCCAGGGATGATCCAATCCCCTCATGTCCACCAAGGACTTCATTCTCGAAGATATACGTCTACGGCTCTCTTTAGGACTGAAGTCCATGGATGATCCAATCCCCTCATGTCCACCAAGGACTTCATTCTCGAAGACATACATCTACGACTCTCTTTAGGACTGAAGTCCAGGGATGATCCAATCCCCTCATGTCCACCAAGGACTTCATTCTCGAAGACATACGTCTATGGCTCTCTTTAGGACTGAAGTCCAGGGATGATCCAATCCCTCTTCTTTCTCAGAGACATTTGTCTACATCTCACTTTAGGACTCAAATCCAAGGATGATTCAATCCTCACATGTCCACAAAGGACTTCATTCTCGAAGATGTCTGTCTATGGCTGTTTTTAGAACATGTGTTCAAGGATGATACAATCCCTCTTCTTTCTCAGAGACATTTGTCTACGGCTCACTTTAGGACTGAAATCCAAGGATGATTCAATCCTCACATGTCCACGAAGGACTTCATTGTCAAAGATATCTGTCTACGGCTCCTTTTAGAACATGTGTTCAAGGATGATACAATCCCTCTTTTTTCTCGGAGACATATGTCTACGGATTCTTTTAGAACATATTTTCAAGGATGATGCAATCCCCTTGTCACCTTAGACCCTATCTAAGGACCATTCACCAATATATGTATCCACATCATCGATCTCTCTGTCGATGTAGGCAATCTCATCAGAAGTGACCACATCACTCCCCCTTTCGAGGAGGGTCCTTCTAAACTATATTAAGTTTGTCTCAAAAAACTTTACTTGAGGTAGCGTTTTGGTTAGTACATCGGATCGGTAGAGGTTTGGTTAGTACATTGGTAACTTGTTACAAATTCGAACTTTAATTCCTTTCTGCACCATATCTTGTATATAGAAATGTCAGATCTCTATGTGCTTTGACTTATCATGGAACACTGGATTCTCTGCCATTTTGGTACAACTCTATTTGTCACATAGGATCACAGTCAAGTCTATCTCTAACTCAAACAATATTGAAGCCATACTGCTTCATAACTTAGCAGAGCAAGCAGCCATATATTCTGCTTGTGCTAAGAGCCACACTAGATTGTTTCCTGCTAAACCACGAGATCATGGCTGATCCTAGATAATAACATCCTCTCGATGTGCTCTTCCTATCTGATACACTTTGTGCCCAATCAACATCTGTGTAGCCATCTGAAGTCATGATCTCCAAGATAACATAGATCAAAGTATATCGTATCCTTTAGGTGCCTGATCACATGCTTTGCAACTAATAGGTGAACACATCTAGTTTCCACTAGATACTGACTCAAACTATTCACAGCAAAGCATATGTATGACCTTGTATTCGTTAGATACATCAATGACTCAATAATTTGTCTGTACAGAGTTATATCTACTAACTCTGATGAGTCATCCATTAACAGCTTCGAATTGGAATCCATGACAGTGGCCATTCCAACACATCAAGTCCTTTTAATATTTATCAGCATATTTTCCCTAGTTGAGAAAGATTTCTTCTGAGCCTTTCCATGCTTCCAGACCTAGGAAGTAATGCATCAATCTAAGATCTTTCATTTTCATTTCTTCAACCATCTTCTTCTTTCTTTTCATGATCTGTTTCTCCTTCCTTGTCTATAAAGAGATCATCCTCATACAATAATGATATGATAGGTTCATCATCCATGACCTTAAGGTAAAGGTTAGGATCGGATTTACTTCTCTTAAATCCCAAGCTTTGTCAAGAAGTTGTCAATTCTCCATCATTCACACTCTGCATTGAGTGATCTTATGCATATCTATCTGTGCCATCTCTCGTCAGATGGGTCTACTGATATGAGCCTCAATATCATTTGAACTCTGTGGTCAGTTCCTTCTTGCATCCATGTCATCTGTTTATAGAAGCCATATTCAACCTTGTAGCAAAGGTTGAGATCCACATCACCCAAGATGATCAGTAAGCTCATCAATTGACTACCAATCCTGGGTACCCATACAGAACCTGAATCACACTTCTTCTTTAATTACACCATTAAGAGAATGGTCTTATCTATCCACTTGGAGAAAACATCTTGTCATGATTCTCTTCCTCTTTCTAAGAGAATCTTCTAGCCATGAGCCTTCTATATTTTGTTTGATTTGTAAATCTTCTGGTTGAACATCCATCACTTGTTCGGTGTCCATCATTCTTCATGATCTTTCTTACAAATACAATTAAGTACATGATTAGTAATACTTCATAATCATGAAATCATGTTGACATGATAACCTATTATGCATACAGATATCATTTACATAGTTATGCAACTATATTGACCAATACTTTGGCACAACACTTTTCCATATCCTGTATGCATACAGTGGGTATCTAGATGCCTTCCATCTCTACCAGAACATACTATCGAGAGTGTGCACAGCTCTCAGCATGTCAGTAAAGAGGTTTCATTCTAGACAAGCAACAATGGAATGTTTGTCCAACTTACCAATCATATGCATATTAGTAGTATATTGTTCAATGCTCTATGAATGTTTACACTCAGCATGATATATTTTAGGAATACAAATATGCATACAACCTATTACAGACAATATCATTTACTATTTAAAATAACAACTCAAATACTTATCTTTTATGTTTGTGTGGTTTCCTCCCGCTTGATCTTTTGTATGTCTTTTGAACTTCTATTCATTCTGTACCACTGTGCATGCTCAAGTGTCATCCTCATGATCTCATACACAAACATACATTCATTAGTATATTCTCAATTTTATCAAAACATTATAGTTCTAAATAATCTTGAAAATGTATAGTCATGATTTTAGATAATATTCAAGGTTTCAGGGAAGTCTTCTTTTACTCATGCATATTCTTGTTTGACCTAGTTAGTTAAATCATCAACCAAGATAAGAGACATAATATGCATAAACCCTTGATTACTAACTTTTTGAATAAGCATAACCAATCATACCAAGTATACTTATATAAGGGATCCTAACACAAGGTAAGATTCTAACATGACATAGGAAAATATACCTGGATTAGTATACCTACTTAGTTATGTCTAACATACCTAATCAATATCTTCTTTGTTCTCTTCAATGATTTAGAGATCCTATGCTGGAACCTGCATATCTCATAGTTTAAGCATAATAGAACAAAGTCATACATACGTCGTAAGTAGAACTTCTACGTGATCAAAGATTATGGATGATCTTTGTCTTCATGGTCATGGAACTTGATTTGTCTTTCGTGATGTACCTATATCTTGTTAGCAGACAACATCAACCTCATACAACACCATAGTGCATTAGTACGATCATATAGCCCTAATCAATGAATGTCTTCTATCATTCACATGCATTCATACTGTTACTAGGGTGATGAGACAATTCTAACATTAATCAAGATTGCACTAATAAATAATATGAAGATAGACATATTATGAACTTTATCAGGAATCAGATTTCAAGACATACCTGTATCTCCTTAAGACATACATGTCGAGACTTCTTGTAGTCTTCTTATGTAAGGCCTTAGCCTCAACTCCCCCTGAAATTTGATCTGGAGCTTGATTAGGGTTTGTTAGAGAAACCCTAAAAATTCTATCTTTGACTTTCACACTTCTGAATGGATGGAAGGATGTGTCTTCCTGAGCTGATCAAACTAGCATACTTCAATTTTGAAATCTCCAAAATTTGACCCCTCAAAATTTGCCTTTGAAACTTCTAGATCTTCTCGACAGGATCCCGAACTAGGGTTTGATGAAGCCCACCCTTCTGTCCAATCCAAAGGTTCGATCCAAGGCTCTAAACTCTTATTTTTCTTAGGAGCTTCCAGCCGTGGTTACAGACTTAAAAAATTCCAACTTTTGCTGAAGCCCTAATTTTCCATCTTTCCGATCAAAATCCCGAACTGGGATTTGATTAAGCCCGGTCTTCTACCCAACCAAAAAATTTGATCTTGGTCTCTAAATTTTGATTTTACTGAGTAGCATTCAGCCGTGGATACCGATTCCAAAAATTCTAACTTTCTCCGAAATCCTAAATTCCGGAAGCCATGAATGAAGGTGCTCCAAAAATAATTCTATTTTGACATAAATATGTACCTGATTGTTTTTGCTGTAACTCCGAACTTTTCACCCCACAGGGTTTGAAAACTTGTTTTTTGGTAGCCTGACCTGTCATATTTCCATCGCAATAGTTCTGACCTCAATTGGATTTTCTGAGAGAGAGTTATGCCAAGTGTCGCAACGTGACCTGTTTATGGGATAAAACAGGAGAGAGAACTTGTACGGCGTGACACGTGTCACTAGTTCAACTTTGGCCTATGAAAACATATCCTGAGCTAGTACAGTCTGTGTACTACTTGTCATTTTTTATGAAATTTTATTTGAAGCTTCCTAGCCCAAGTTATGACCTTTTTTCCAAGGTCACCTGATTTTGACTAAGATCTGGAAGAGGCAGAAACCCTAACTTGAATTGATCATAACTCACAAAATACAATGAATCTGAGGGTGTCCTTTGGACAAAGGTACTTGGGGATGTTATCTATGACTTGTAAACTTTTCAGATCCTGAACCTTCGCAAAAATAGATTTATAGCGAAAGTTCCACGATGACTGGTGTTTTCTATGTAAAACCCAAACCTTCAAATTGTCGCAAATGAAGCAAGTGCGTAAGTGTCATACATTGCTTTCCTTCAGGTTAGCTCTGATACCATGTTAATATTTAATATGCTAAGATAGAAAATAGCAGCATTGCATTCCATTTCACAATAATAGCATATACAGGATCACTGAAGAAACAACAAGCACAGCATAAACACAAGAGACACAAATTTATCCTGGGAAACCCTCATGGGGTAGAAAACCCAACAAAGCTTCCTCAATATAGATGACCAGCAATATACAAAGATGCAAACCAAAGACATGATCTCCTCCTCCACCATAGCAGACCTCTCCTCCACAAGTGCGCTACTCTCAAGTGAGTGAGTGTGTGTAAAATGAGGAATACACCTCCTCTATTTATACACTACTCTGACTTGTCTTTTACACAAATCATGTAGGCTCGTATTTAACCATTGGGTTAAATACCCCACTACAACTGACTGGGTCGACCCCTCTAGGGTGGTCTAATAACCCTTTGATCCACATAACACATACAGGGCCGACCCCTACTAGGGAAATCTAATAACCCAAGTTACCACAATCTGACGGAGGAATAAACATCTCCAGATATACAATAAGATCTTCAAGGAGGAATGAAACATCTCCATAATAATAAAGTACAAATATAATATTCTTTGAAGTTATAATATCTCAACAATTCAAGGGATGTGATACGACAAAGAGTATCACGAGGAGTATTTGAAAGCAGTCCAAAACATATAATGGAAATGACACAAGTACAATTGTTCAATAAATTCAAGGAAGATCATCATGGAATTAATCTGTCAATAACTACATTTGTGCAACAAAAACCATGGTATGTTAGACCTATTACTATACGTGACACATGTTGTTGCCATTATCATTTGCAATTTCAATTATATTATGACACGTTTCTTGAATTTGGTAAAAACATTTGGACGAATTCACCACCTCCGCCCACAGTACGTGAATTCATATCTCAAACTTTATGTGAGAGAGATCACAATGAAGTATTTTATAATAAGAAATGTGTCAATGGAAGCATTATCATCGTTGTGGAAATCTGGTCTTATTCCACAATAAATATCCTATCGATAATGATCACTCTTTGTCAAATGTAACCATTGATTGGAGAATATATGAATACATCGGTTATGCTACAAGTTCTAGTGATGCACATTCCAAAAGAATTGATTTGTGAGAGGATAAAATAGGTGTGACAGATTTTATCAATAAATTTGAAAGTGAAATTTATAAATACACCAAGCATTCACATAGAGCACAATGGAAAGACCTTCAATTCAAACATTCTCGTGAAAATTTTCCACCAGGAACAATTTTGTCAGTGGTTGATTTTGCAGAAAACTACACATTTGCTGCACAAAAAGAGATACAGACTGAATACTATCATTCTAATCAAGTTTCGATATTTGTCCATGTTTTATATAAACATTATCAATAGGATGTTGATGGCATTGAAAGCACATGTGAGAATCGAGATGTGATTAAAGAATATCACTTTTATATTAGCGATGATCGTACACACGATACACATTTTGTTGAGCAATGTATTGAAAGTATTTTCTCCGATTCACTAAAAGGACCTGATGTTAAATTCAATGAGCATTGGATATGGTCGGATGGATGTGCGGGACAATTTAAATCTTTGCGATCATTTTATTGGTTATGTCAACTTCATAAAGCATTGAACATTAAACATCGCTAGAATTTCTTTGAAACTGGACATGGAAAAGATGAACATGATGGTGCAGGAGCATGCGTAAAAAGAGCACTTCGAAGATGGAAAATGAACCATTCTTCTACAAGTTTTCATTCAGCTACAGAGGTTGTCCAAAGGTGTAAATCACATCCAAGCCATTATTATAATCAACAATCAAAAGATGTGCACAGGTATGTACATGATTTTTTTAATTTATATTAATTGTGAATTTAAAAAAATGTACACTAACATAAAAATTTGTCATTTGTGTAGGATTTTTTTGCTTGTTGGGGTCCAAGATATAAATATATCAATACCATACGACGCTAGCACCATACATGGGACTAGAGATTTTCACTATATTCAAACAAAAGCCTTCCAAAACGTGTATGCATTTGACAATAGAATGCAATCATGCTTTTGTTATATTTGCACTGAAAATGTTGAATCTACAGAAGTTTGTGAAAACATAATGAACAACTACGTAAAACATTGGAAACACACATAGATTAATCCTAAAGGAAAAATGCCACTAGCAAGCGTAGAAGAATTAGAATCAGAAGAAATAGCGATATCATCTAATGGAAACAAAATTTCAGATCTTGTTAGAGAAGGTAATGATCATGTACAATTGTTTTGTCGATTGTTCATTCTTGTCCATCACCTTATACATGTATATTATTCAATTTAATTGATTTAAAAATCCTAATGTCAATTGTATTTTGCACAGAGGATGTTTTCGTTGTGATTGCACCTATAGACAATAACGAAAATGTGAAGTATTATTTGATGTGATGCATTGAAGGAAAGATGAAGTTATTGGAAGACTACAATGACAACGGATATACATACGAGAGAGGATCCATCATTTTAAATGGCTATTTTTTTCAGCAGACCCATATGACTGAAAATTATGTCTACTTTTAGGATTATGAACCTGATGTTATATGTTGTCAATATGGTCATTTAGTATTTGCATCTTGAATACAATTGGTTCAAGTTCCATCGAAAAAAAATAAAAAAAATAAAAAATGAAAACTGTCGAAATATGACCATGAACGGATAATTGAGGACGGCATTCCATTGCGATGTTTTTAACTATATCAAAAATTAATAGATCAATGTTTTTGTCCAATGTTGTGTACAATATTTTTTTTCTTTCAACTATGTCTATGATCTTGAAAGGGAACTAGAATATAAGAGTTTAAATGATCATATTCTAGTATGCTGAAATGAATTCAAAAATTATTTGGTAATGAAAACTTTAATGTGTAATTTCGTCTTAATTCTGTATAAAATACTTTATTCCGGTCCCCATATGTCTATTAGACAACTTAAGGGATGAGATAATGGATGTGGTTGTCTCCACTCTCCGCCCTGAATATTTACTTTAAAATATCACTTGTGTAAGTTCACATAACTGAAATCATAGCAAATGGAAACAACGATCATTTGATTTTTAATCACAAGCAAGGATTCCAGGATTGTGAAGCTTATGCTAAATTAGAGGAATGATTATTTACAACAAATCGATGAAAATTCATCAAATTGTTGTCTAAAATCATTGCTCTAATTTAGCACAAGCTTCACAATCCTGTAATCTTTGGTTATGATTAAAAAACAAAAATTCGTTAAATCCCCATTTGCCATGATTTCGGTCGCAGAAAATGTACCTGAACATTGAAAATAGGAATCATTAGTTAAAAATTAAAAATATGAATCAGTTATACAAATTTCAATTTATCATTTATATAAAATTCAACTTTTATGTTGAAACCAAAATTCTATATATCAAACAAACATTCTTTCTTAACATTCCTAACATTAGATTGCACCTATCAAAACTTCCTAACATTCATTCTTAACATATTCCTAACATTCCCATCAAAATTTGAACCTAACATTTATTTTTGAACTTTGTAACATTCATATTTCAATCAAAACTTCCTAACATTCCTGAACTTTGAACCTAACATTCATTTTTGAACTTTGTAACATTCATATTTCTATCAAAACTTCATAACATTCATAAACTTCCTAACATTCAAAGATAACAGTCATTCTTAACATTCAATCTTAACATTCATTCATTCTTAAAATTCCTATAAAAACCTAACATTCATTCATTCATTGCACCTATCATAACTTCCTTAGCATTCATTCTTAACATTTCCTAACTTTCCTAACATTCATTCTTAACATTTCTTAACCTTATATTGCACTTATCAAAACTTCCAAACGTCAATTCTTAACATTCCATACATAAATTTAATAATACATACATTCATAAACCTGAAAAAACATATTCTAAACCTTTATCTCACCAAATATGCTAAATAATTAACAAAAAAAATTAGATCATTTAAAGCAAATAAAGAATATGTAAGTTCAATGTACATGTATATAATCCTCAAAAAATGTTCATGAACATGTGAGTTAAATGTACATATGTATAGTCCAAAAATAAATCTCCTCGATATCCAAAACAACTACAATCTATATATCAACAAAAAAAGAATATGTCCACCATGCTATCCTCCACTAGGGCCTCCCCTTGGACTCAACCCAGCCTGCAACATGTATAAAAGCAGATTATGAATATCATAAATTATTTAAATTAAATTCAAAAAATTAAAATATTAAACTTATATATCAAAGAACAATTCAATTATTAAAAAAATTACATCAAATTCTCTAAATGCATGTCTACCACTATCCTCCAAAAGAGTCTTCCCTTTGCCTCCAAAAGATTGAAGAGACGCAAGCTGCAACATGTATAAAATCAATTTATGAATCTCATAAATTACTTGAACAAATTTTAACTAAATCCAAAAAAATTAAAATATTAAACTTATATCAGAGATCAATTCAAGTGTGAACAAAATTACCTCAATGCCAATATCCGTTGCATTTAGCAAAGAACCTATCTCTATCCCCTAGAATTTAAATTGTGTTAATAAATAAAACATAATGCAAACAAAAAAAAATTAAGCAATTAACTTAAAACTGAAACAAAAAAAAATTAAAAACATTAGCTCAACATAGATGGTAAATCATTTAAAAAGTTTGTATCTAAAGAAACCTGCATGGATAAGTCAAATTAACAATAAGATGCATAGTTAAATTAAAATTCAAAAAAACGATAATATATCAAGTTCGAACATAATTATAAATATGTAAATAATAAATATACCTCTCCAATATGCTCTACATTTTCACTAGAGGAAACTCGAAAAGAATGTCCATTCATCATTCTGGAAAACTGCAACCAATAAACATTTATATAATGTACTTATTACTATACATCAAAAAAGGCATAATATCATTCATATAATGTAACAAAAAGTTCAATTGAAAATGAATAAAAGATTAAATAGTTTGTCATATCATAATCAACAAACCTCTCATAAACTCGATGTGTCATTGGATATAACATTTGACGCTATGTCACGACAAACCTTGGAATAAGCTTTGAGATCTCCAATGCTCATTCCATCTACCTCATCATTAGTTTTGTAAACAAAATTTTGACGAATAGTGGTAGGATCCCTCTCTCGAAGCAATCCCACATCTAGTCCAACTAATGCTGACAATAAACCATCACCAATGAAATCCCTTGCAGTTGTCCCAAGTTGGGATGTGGGCTCTATCTCTGATCTTAATTCCACAAGCCTGGGTGGGTGAGATATCTGGGGTGGAGGTCGAAGAGTTCTAAGCTCTCTAAGAGCACCTCTTCGATCATATATTCGACCCTTTCCAACTCCATAAAATTCAGAATGAACATCAGTATAGTCTGGCTTCATATTTAAAAAAAACTCTGCATAAAAAAATCTAGCAAAATATTGAGAAACCTCATCGTTCCATGGAAACCGACCATAGACTGCAAGGAACCGATCATATAGTAGATGTGCAAGATCAGGATGCTTGAAATATTGCACTTTCAACATTTCTCACTTTAGATCTTCTTTGAAGTTAAACATTGATTTGGCTTGTTCTTTTGTCACTCTCTCCTTCACAATAGCCCACTTGTCTAGACCCATCACTTGTTCCCTTCGTCTTCGCATCAAATCAACAAAACCATTCGTAGTTGGTCTGAGATTCTCATATGCCTGAATGAATTTTTGCAATGATCCCAAAACAATCTCCAAACTTTGTTTACTCTCTGAAAGGATATCCATAGTAGACAAATCATTTTCCAACTTGACGTAGTGGGATCTACATCTAATGACTGATCACCACTTTCCCATGGAAGCTCCTTAGGTAAATCAGATGGATACATTGTAATGGGTGTACAACTGTGATATCCCTCCTTTATGACCTATTATGTTAAAAAGGAAAATATTGCTGTACACTTGGTTACTAGTCAGGAGCTCAAGGCAAAGGCCCCTTTAGTAAACTCGGTAACTTATGAGGTTTATTTGCTAGTTTATAATTTGTAAACTTAAGAGGTGGTGATGCAACTAATCGACGACAACTAAACTAGGGGGAGGAAATGAAAAGATCTGTGGATGCACAGTGACAATGTGATGACAAGAGGAAGGGTCATCGAGGTTAATTAATTCTATTGGAAGTTTGAGGAAAAAGTTTCCCCAAGAGAAACCTATAGTTATCAACTTAATTAAGATCAGTATTAAGGAAATGGCGAATAAAAGTATCATGTAATAGCTAGTATGTAGTGAACGTGTATTAGGCACATAATAGCTTAAATCCTAACTATTATTACGGCCACAAGCCTAAGTGACACTAAGTTACAATGTACCATTTCGTACTACTTTAAGACATGGATACACCAAGAAGATTATATTGGTATGATGACAGCCATAGGAACTTTTTATTGAGAATGAATAATTTATGGTTTAACTTTCGAAATGGCTAATATTATATTCGGTTAATATCCTTTGATAAAAAAAAAAAAACTGTCTCCAACAAAGATAGTGAAATTCCTATTTATATGAGAAAAGAACTTAATTAGTACTTAGTGGTTTAAGTTATTTAAACTCACCACGCCCCTCGTTTCCCGCTAAGTTGTCCCTTAGCATTAATGAGCATCTACCAGCAAATCATGCTCGTTCGTGATGGTGGATCTCCCAAATTCAAGTTCGGTGGGGAAACGCCATTTGTCATCAGGGGAAAATATTTTTTTTCGGGATAAAGCTAGATCCTATAATTTCGAATGGAAGGGGGCGTTATGGTCGAGGATCTTGGGAACATTGGATGGTTATATTGGGGATTGGAAAAATACTTTAAGGGGGGAATCCGAGGTTTAGTTTATGGGTGATATTGGTTTTTATGCTGCTACGTTTTCAGATAAATCCGCGGTAGGGATCTCGGTGGTATTGTTCTACATGCCGCCATCGATGGGGATGGATCTCTGTGTGTTAATGATTCCATCGCAGAATACTTTGACTGGAAAAAGAAAACGATCGAGATGAAGGGGGTTCTGAACCGAAAGAGAAAGGCGACGCCGAAGGGAACATAATTGACGGAATGCAGATCATAATGCTGCCTGGAGTAGATAGGCAAGGGATAGGTATTCGATCTCTATTTGACAGGTATTATCGATCCAATGTTATTGTATTTGTATTTTGTTTGGAGTTCATTTTCTGGCAATTTATCTGTCATTCTTGTTACCATCATGGATGTACTTCACCTTCAAAGGAGCACCCGATCTCAGCTTAGATTGATTTTCCTCCACCATTTACTGGTAATCCTGTCCCTACCTAGCTTAGTCCAACCTTGAAGTCCCATATTCATGATAGAGTTATCGCTGTATTCTTTAGATGCAAGCGACCTCTCCTTAGATATGTTAAATCTTGATTGATGTGCCCTCAACCTGGTAGATAATGGAGTTATCATTGTAAGCATGGCAGAGTCATCACTGCAATATTTAGATGGCATTTCTTTTTAAACTATGCCTGGTGCTTGACAGATAATTTTCAATCGATGCCTGGAACTATGTTTCGTTTCTTCCTGTACCCTTGATCTACGTATCCTTGTTTCCTACAAGGTCTGTTGTAACCACCGTTGATGCACAATATATCCAATAACCACTAGATCTATGTTGGCCGACCTCTGTATGGTAGTTTAAAATATTTATATGCCTTTTGCCTATTGCGCAGTGAAGTGGAGAATCCCCGCTTGAAGTTTTAAATTGCAGTATTGTTTCCTAGAATTCGCGTGGATCGTTTCCTTTTTCACAGACACTTGCATCTCGTTTTGATTGCTCTTTTAACTCACAAATTGTGACAATTCCCAAGTCCTTAAATATTGATCTTTGGAATTTTTTATTTTGAGCTGGCAATCCATAACGCTAACCATCCTCCTCTGAAAATCCAGTTACAATCTTCAAATATATCTACCTTTATATATTAAATAATACAAGGTTGTTGATCTATTGGTTAGTAGAGGAAATATTTCAAAGGTACTTCAAGTAAATATAATTATATATCTATATATTGGTATATTAGAGACTTTTTATATATCAATAAATTGAACGGTCTTCATATTGTGTTATAACAAGTGCATAGATAATTGTCAACGGAGTTATACGTGGTATTTTATTTATTTAATATTAGATCTTAAAACAATCGTGGTATATTATAGGAGTTACATATGTTAAATGGGAAAGGATTGCGCCCTCGACAAGTAGACCATTATAAATTTACATTGGAAGCAAATGCTTTTACATAATGCGTATGCAATAGAAGCTTGAAAATAAACACACACATATATATTTATTGAAGCATTGAGGCTGAGACTTTTGTATAAATTCTATGGAAAAATGTTGTAGCATATATATATATATATATATATATAGGAAATTACCTTTAGATTGTATCTTTATACTGCAATTGTTCTTACAATTATATATCTAGTACTTTATAGGATGTAGTAAAAGAGAATTCGTGCCTACATGTTTATAGAAAGGAGAATTATACACTTTATAAACATATGTAAAATGTTATACATCTTAGATAGAGAATTCATTTACATATATGAGTACCTTGGAGAACAAGCGTTGAAATTATGTACTTCAATGTCATACATCTTAGTTTATATATGGAAGGGGTTATACATCTTACTGAGATGTATACTCTTGACTATATTTTTAGATTTAGCTATGCTAATTATAATGGATCTATTTCGTTGTTTTATTGTAGAGTTGGATACCTAGAAGAAAACTAGGGTTAAGTTATTCTTTTACGAGAGAATAGATCTCTGCAATAATTCTGATGTAGTGTCGAAGGTTTTGGAAGTACTCTCTAGGAGAGAGGCCTTGAGAAGTGGAAATTGATTCAATGCAATCGTCGTGTTGTAAATGTAAACCCTTTTATGAATAATATAAGATGCCGCATCCTTTGGTGGATTCATGAAAAAGCTCTATGTGATAGAGGCTTGATAGGAAAGGAAGGAATCTTGTTACAGCAACTAGGTTGCTTGTTGTAATCTTATTATTCTTTTTGGCCTAATAATAAAAGATGCACACACCTTTTGTGGACTAGCCTGTGTACGGGTGAACCACGTTATATTTTGTCTCTTGTGGCTTCCGTGGTGTTTCTCAATGTGTCTTATGTATGAGTACTTGTTTCTGCCCTTAAAAATGTTATGATTACTTGATGTATACGATCATATACAAGGTTGGTTGTTGTGTAGGGCCCCTCCTTTAGGATCCCCTTGAACTGAACCTGAAACTTTAACAACTTCATACAAACAAATTAGCCATCATAGTTATTGGAAAAATAAAATAAAAAGCGTGAATAACTTAACCAAAATAAGCAGAACCTTAACCTGTCAACCCGATCCGGCTGGTCCATTGTTGCCTTCGTCTTTCGTAGTATCCCTCCAGCAAAGCTCGTTTAACCATAGGCGAAGCAACTGTTAGCTTCGCCACCCAACCATAGGCTCATGCTTTCAGTCGCATGGCCTCCCCCGAGCTTTGGGTCGTAGAGCTCACACACAATAAAAAAAAAATCATGAAACCCAGTTTGGGATTCCCCCCCACCAAGATTTTCAGCCAAACCCTTAATAGCAGCAAGTCATGAGGTAACTCAATATTACGATAGTCATCCAGGGTCTGGGTGCCTTTACCCATCCCCAAAGTCTCCCTTTTAAAGGAAAATCCCCTGCGACACATGTCGCTTCATGCATAAATAATTATTTAATTAATTCTTTAATGAAAAACAACTCACCCATCCAAGTGTCAGTTCCTCTAGGAGATGCACCAACATCCCTAAGTTTGCTCATGTTTGTCCCCTAGATATTTCACTTAAATCCTAGATTTGTGGTGTAGGTGGAGTTGACTAGGTGTCCATGCCTAGGATTCCATTTTGCTCCTAAATAAATATTTATAATATTTTTAAGTAATCAGGAATATCCTTTCATGTGCAATGCCTAAATAACACTTAATATTATTTAAATGCCAAAGTAATCATTTATGTGCAAATGCCTAAAGTACTCAAATGCATTTCTAAGTAAAGTTCTAGGTGCAAAATTATACATTTCAACGCAGTTAAGTTTAGCAATCAACTTTTACTAAGCACCCGGTGTCACGCCGTTGGGCTTCCTTGTTTCTTAATTTAATTTCCCTGACATGGCACCACTCCGTCAAGTCCATTCATCCGTAGTTTCCATTCCTCGGCAAGGCACCACATCGTTGGGTCCTTGCATTCATTCTTTTCGTTCTCGGCAGGGTACCGCACCGTCGGGCCCTTCTGCCGTCATCCTTCCGTTTTGACTTGCGGGAAATTTATGTAGGGATTTCAGGAGCCGTTACCTTCCATCCTCCGTCTACACGCTATTAGGGACTAATGGCGTTGAGGAGTGAGTCCGTTCTCACTGCGCGCCCCCCAACTAGTACGTGACCAGCTCCGTCGTGGCCCACCTCGTACTCCCTCACGCTTTCCTCTTGAGCAAGCGGATCAGTGCTTATCTGCTCAAGCGTGGTATTCCGTCGGAAGTTGACATCGTCGTCGCTCTCCCTGTGTGTGATTTACTCGTACTCTACGACCCTTCATATTCCTTTGTGTGTCCGTCGGTGAACTGTTTCACGTGTCGCTACACACATTTCTCACAAACGTAAATTAGTAGCATTGTCCTCAATAATCACAATTTGGTTTATAAATCTGTTGCTTCATTAAGCATCTATAATTTACTTAATCATTACTCATTCGTCTAATCACATAATCAATTGCATAGCTAGTCGTTAAGCATCATTCGTATGTACAGTTCTCATATCAAAGTTAATCGTAATCATAAATATACTCAAAATAAAATTATAGGGTTATTTTACTAATGTTTCAAATAGTAGGGTGACCCAGCAGGTGCCCTCAATGTCTACAGTAGTCTAGGGGCACTACATATACCCCTACTTATTTAGAACTTCGTCCCGAAGTTCAGAATAAATGCATAAAGCTATGACGCATCTCAGTTGCGTCCTCCCAAGTCGCAGAGATAGGATTGTAATTGTCCCACTGCACTTTGACTTGATCAATCAAGGATAATCATTAAGCAAGAAGTAATCAATCAATTATCCCACTTCACACATACAATTTAATTCCTTAATTCATTTATCAATTATTGTCGTCATGCACCTCATCAGGTGTTTCTCGATTATTAAGACACGTCCTAACTCGAAGGGCCGCTTTATTGAAGTCTGTTTAGCTGGGTCACTCGATAGGTGCCATTAAATTCCACAGTCATTCTAGGGGCACTACATACACCCCCCCCTCCTATGAAGAACTTCGTCTCGAAGTTAATTTTTGTTCTTGTACTTTCGACGCTAGTCTTTATCTTAATTTATATTCTCATCTTCAGGTCATTCTATTCTATTTTTCTCCAACAATCATGGCCATAAGCACTTGTGGTTCTAATCATTAGTTTTCTATTTCGTCAGCATGGTCCCAATACCTCCTTAGGAACTCAATCATAATTTCGCGGAATGCAAATCCAATAATACCTTCATAATTGTTAGTCCAAATTTAGATTTTCTATACCCTTTTAGTCATCTACGAAGGTTTGCAATGTCTAATATCTACAAGCTGCATTGCATCAATAGCCATCCAATAGTTTATCAAAGCATAATAATCCGAGCAAGGATTTAAATCTATTTGGTTATCCTCCCTCCAAGACGAGAAGGTAAACATCATAAAATATGCGGTAAGATATAATAACATTTTTAACATATCAGGAGAGACCCTCAAATTGTCCCAGATCCAAATTCCATAAGACTGCTTCCAAATCCCCAAATGTCGGTTCTCAATTTGATAGGATTCCTAGGGTCGGAACTTAACGGTTTAGTCGAACATATTAAAATTTATCCCTTACTCCTTTCATTAGTATCATTATGTCTAGGTTAATGAGCTTGTCACATCCTTACCTCGTTTCATCATTTTTGTGGTCATATGACCCCTTCGGCAAATTTGCCCCATCTCGTCATGTGTGGTTTGTCGTATTCACATCGAGTCGTATCATGGGAATTATTCGTCTTTCCATTTAGATTTCATCATGTCAGGTGATTAGCATCATTTCGTTTAGCTCGTCTTGTTTATCGTCTCCATACTTTGTTTGACAAGATCGTCTTCAATTTCCCCTTTCGACAGGTTTTCCAAGTTCTATTTTCCCCATTATCATATCATGTTCAAGTCAAGTTTGTAGTTCTTTCTTTTTCTTTTTATTATTATTTTTTTTTTTTTATATGTGGCCTTGTCATAATAGAGAATTAATGTCATGTGTTGGCTCGTTCTATTGTTCATCTCCATTTTTATTTTTATTTTTAATAAAATACGTCAATGTTTGACCCTCTTGCCGCTAGGTGGAAATTACAGCATGAGTCAATGCATCATCTCAATCTAAAATTGCCAATTTTCCACAATTGGTAAATTCACCAAATGCATCCGTTTGACATCATTCTCACTATGTCTAATCCTAGAAAGTAAAAAAAAATTCTTCAAATGGGACACTACATAGCCTCTTTCACCCTTTGTTTTGTGAAACATTCATGTAAATAAAATAAAAGAAGTACCACCACTTCACTAGTATAAATAGAATTATTCAACTTATTTTTATGAATAATTAGAAGTACATATATATATACACCACATTAGAGTGTTAACATCACCTTGAGAGAAAGTGTATCTTCATGCACTTATCACCTTCAAAAGGCCGGTTTCCTTCTTTTTCCAATTGTCATTCTTTATATCGAGACTTTTCCATTGACTACTTGCATACCTTTACTAATTGTTTTTAGCATTATGATATTTTTAATAATTATTTATGTTAGATTTATATTACCAACTAAATCAGATATTATAATAATAATAATTTTAAATTAACTACCAATACCATTATTCTGGTAATTAAAATGATTATGACTATCCTTAAACACAAGTTTATCTCATAGCCTTCCTTTAGCTAATACTTATCCACTTTTTCACATAAATATTGACTATACATTAATTTAGTGATGAAATGATAAAATCATCAACAAAGATAGTATGACATCATTTAAGACATGCAGCACTATAATACATGTATATAATAATAGTAATACACTCCACTAAAATGTTATTGAATAAGCTTTTAAGGTAACGTGAAAACTCATCTCTCCCCTTCCAATACACATTAAAGGTGGGACACGTTATTTCTCTTTTCTTTATATATACATATATATCCAAATAAATCTGAATAATAACAAAAATAATGAGAAAATTTATGTTAATTATCTATACAACTTTTTCTATTCTAATAAAATAAAATCTAAATAAAATCTAAATATTGAATTTCAATATTTAATACCAAGCTTTTAAAATAAATGCTTTTACAACGTGTAAAGATAAAATCAAACACTCCAATTTGAAGTTATATACTAAACTTTATATAAATGTCCTACGACCCTTCCTTTACAAGTGAGGATGGAATTACTTTAAGCATCCATAAATATCGAAATATTGCCATTTTCAGGATATAACAATAAACTCATTATTCATCATGTGCATTCAATTTTATTTATTTATTTATTTATTTATTTTATTCATGGCGATGGAGAGTGATTATAAAATAATCATAAGCCGGTAGTTATTTATCATTCCACATCATATTTAATTGGTGGGTCGTAAAATTTGCAGTTACTAGATATTTTCATAATCGTTGAAGAATATGTGATGGTATGCGTATAAGGAGGACAGTCCAATATATATAACTGATATTTGCTATCTTCAACGATCGTCCTCAGCATCTAATGTTGACTATAGTAGCCGTTTTACACAACCAAGGTATCGTAGCCTACCAGGTTGATCCTTGTAACTGGTAGGTGGCACATACTATTAATATCTAACAGTGATCCTCCAATCACGCACTCGTTGGCTGTCCATCCAATAACATATATATAAACATAAATTATCAATACGTAATCACAATCCATTTCTAAACTACATGTTTACGACATTAACATATTCAATCCAAGATTCGCATTCCCTGTAACTCCTCATAAATAAAAGTTTTAAGAATGTAATTAATTTTAAAAGAGTCTAACGTTCTCCGTAATTAATCCTAAGTAAACAGGGAGGGCATAAGTTATGCTCTGTCCTCAGATTTGGTTGAATTGCTGCTAACATCCACAGATACAGATATCACATTTCTGTATGATAATGTATATGTGTATTTTATATATATATCTTACTGCGCAGGTCGGCGCTAATGTTCGTGCAACGAACAGAGATCCTGACATGCATTATACTTCGTGGTCACAAATGAATAGATCCAAAGATCTGACTGAAATGTAAACGTTTTATTTATTTATTTATGCTGTGGAAAGAATTCTAACAGGCACCATAATATTTAAAACAAACTCGATAGGAGTCAAATCCCCAATCATTGAACAAAATGTCCAAGAGGTAAATAACACGAAAATAAGGAGGAATCACGCTATATGCTAACCTCCAGATCGAGAGGCAGAGTGATATAAGTATAAAGATAACTCTGGGTAAGATCCAGTTCTATAGTAATTACTAAAACCAAAGGAAAATAGGTTCAGGCTAAGATTTAGGATAGCTAGACAGAAATTCAACGTTTATGGAGAGGGGATCCACACTGGAAATCAATAGTCTAAAACAAAAGTTAAACGTTGGAAACCCGAGATCTATCATAGTTTTCAGACAATTTTATAAACCTTGCTGAGATGGAATCTTCGCTTACAATCAGTGGATCAAGAACAGAAGTCAACATTAAAGAGAGGAACTCTGTCAAGGACTGTAAAAAGCAGGGCATTGACATTAGATCCCTATCAGTTACCAGATTAGATCTCACAATCTGGCTTCCACATAGAGAATACGCCAGTTCAATCGATTTAGGATCGAACACAGCACAGTAGATATAAAACAAAAAGACAGAGACTTCGGATAACTCTTACCGCACGCTGTGTATCCGAAGTAACCAAGCCTTGATTTGCAATAGCATCAATTGTAGACAGCCCTATCTTATTCAATGATCAGAGGCTGAGTTTAAAAAAAAAACTCGATCCCATTCATTATCGAATAACAGGGTTTAGCAGCTGGTTCGCCTACCATCATGAAGGCATAAAATGGTGTGTGCATCGCCCTCTCTCACGAGGTATAGCGATAGGAAGTTATGAAAGAAGGAGTGATAGCGCTGGAGCTTAACTAAACAAAGTTTCAACCAGGTTTCGACAGAGATATAATTTTATTAAACATTAACAATAAAGACTAGAAGTCCCACACTTCCCTTTCTGCCACGTATACCATAGTAATACAGTAGTTACTAATTCACTGGAGATCGCCATACTTAGCGTCATCAACTACAGCGTTATCTGTTGTTGGTTCCACCAATTTCGCCATCATGAACTGAAGTAAAAATTAATTTAGCAGTGCTAATTGACACAGCAGAATTTGGAAGCAACTCCGTGATTAATCTCCTTTCCCATAAGTTTCACTAAAAGCAGGACTGGGGCATCAGGAGATTGATTACTATGATTACGGTTTCATATGCACCAGAAGGGCTCGGCATTATCCCTTTTACTATGCTTAGACTAAACTCAAGTCTAAATACGGTTTTATGGAGCTCAAGTCAGGCACGGGATGGCGTTAAATGCGTATAACAAAAAGAATTAAATCAATTGCTTTTTTTAACTAATCCCAGATCTACTAATTGGTTTCCCCGAATACAACATGGAACAGGAAGACACTGAATACGCAAGAGAGGGAATAATTTAGTGATTAACTACAGTACACTACATATTCTGGAAAACGCCTTACATATTTTCCAATAATGCATAGAAAAATTAAAGCCATTTTGCAACTCCAGCTCGAATTATGATAGTGTCGTTCAGATTTTTAATTGAATATACGGAGAGGTTTGTCCATAACTTCGGAAATGTCGAATATGAAGTCGATGCTCAGAGAATGCAAAAGGAACGGATTCTGGAAATGTCAAGTAGATATACAATAGTTTTTAAGAATCGATACACAGAAAGATTAAAAGTCCTAGCTCGAATTCTGATAATGCCGTTCAGATCTTCAATTTAATATACAGAAAATGGAAAATGAACACGCAGTGGATTTTATTTTTATTTTTAAGCAAATATAAGCCTTTTAAAAGATCCGGAGGTGCCATTTTGTAAACGCAGATTTTAAGAACAATTTAAAATCAACTCAAGAGGTTTGGAAATTCCATATCAAATTGGATACACACCGAATTAAAAAAATAATCGACTTGTGAGATCTGGAAATGTCCGTAGATTTTAAACAAGGTTTTAAAAGTAAAAGTAGAATCCTAATCGGCATCTGACAGAGAAACTGGAAATCACAAATAAATTTAAGATTACACAAAGAATGTAATGTCGGTGTTACCATCAGCCTCAGCCTGGAAACCCCAACAGAAATGCTTACACAGAGATTGGAATTGGATCAAATACGATTTCTAAAATAAAACTTAAATACTGATCCATAATATGTCAGAGGGATATTTAATGGATCAAATATGATTTCTAAAATAAAACTGGAAAGCGCCGATCCATGGAAAAGGAAAAATTTAATTCGTATTTAAGAATTCGTAAATATTAAGTAAGAATCGAAATACAGAGAATAAAAGATGATTTCAATCCGTATTGGAAAATTCTGGAAATGTTAAATGACAGATCGGTCAACAGAAATTAAAAAGTGAATTACAAGTCGTTTTGTGAACTTCGGAAACACTGATAAGGATTGAATCAACGCAGACTTCGATGAACAATTTTAAAAATTAATTCAGGAAATCTGGAAATGCCACATGAGTTGGAACCACTCGGGTTTTAAATCATTTAAAAGAGTTTTGGAAATGTCCCAAGAGCTGCAACAGGGTTTATAATTTCATAGTAAAACAAAGTATATAATATCTCAGAAGGGTGGATCGCTTGACTTTTTATTTATTTATGAGAATGGCAGATCGATTTCCAACAGAAAGGATTCGCACATATTCATATGAATGATAATGAATTATTAATTGAAACAGAGCCATAGATCTTCAGAATGGCACATCGATTTCCACCCATTTTATTTTCTTCAATGAAACTAAAATACCAATTCCAATATTGAAAATAAAATAAAAAACGAAATTAGAAAGTCATTGAACCTGATTCGAAAAAAACAAATTGTTGAACTCGATTTGGGTGGTCGAGCTTGAAGACCGTTTGTACTAACCGATGATTTGCTTGTCCAGAGCAATCCAAGTCCGACGAGATAGATTAAATTCTGGAAACGCTAATAAAAATAAAATACAGAGAGTTTCGAAGTGGTTGAATACGAAGAGTTTTCCCGCTTTCGTAGGATCGACCCACTCAATAAACTCAACACACAAATTGCAGCCAGAATTATAATTTTTTTCATCTATATCAGTGTGCGTTTAATCACTCTCATAGTTTCAAATCTGAGACTGTAGCTGAGTTACGGATGCCTTGTTAAATCTTGCATTCTAAGCATTGTACATAATTTTCCAAATCCTATGAGTCATTCTACCTAAAATACCAAAAGAAGAACATATAATACTCAACATAATACTGAGATAATCATTGAACCTGATTCGGCGGTCGAGTTGAGATGAGGTATATCGTTGTAGCAGCAGTTGATTCGGTTGTCCGGATCTGACCTTTGACGAAGACACCAACAACCACTTGGTAGAAATATGAGTCCGGTGCCCTCAAGGCTCGACCGGTTCTGATACCAAATGTAGGGCCCCTCCTTTAGGGTCCCCTTGAACTGAACCTGAAACTTTAACAACTTCATACAAACAAATTAGCCATCATAGTTATTGGAAAAATAAAATAAAAAGCGTGAATAACTTAACCAAAATAAGCAAAACCTTAACCTGTCAACCCGATCCGGCTGGTCCATTGTTGCCTTCGTCTTTCGTAGGATCCCTCCAGCAAAGCTCGTTTAACCATAGGCGAAGCAACCGTTAGCTTCGCCACCCAACCATAGGCTCATGCTTTCAGTCGCATGGCCTCCCCCGAGCTTTGGGTCGTAGAGCTCACACACAATAAAAAAAAAATCATGAAACCCAGTTTGGGATTCCCCCCCACCAAGATTTTCAGCCAAACCCTTAATAGCAGCAAGTCATGAGGTAACTCAATATTACGATAGTCATCCAGGGTCTGGGTGCCTTTACCCATCCCCAAAGTCTCCCTTTTAAAGGAAAATCCCCTGCGACACATGTCGCTTCATGCATAAATAATTATTTAATTAATTCTTTAATGAAAAACAACTCACCCATCCAAGTGTCAGTTCCTCTAGGAGATGCACCAACATCCCTAAGTTTGCTCATGTTTGTCCCCTAGATATTTCACTTAACTCCTAGATTTGTGGTGTAGGTGGAGTTGACTAGGTGTCCATGCCTAGGATTCCATTTTGCTCCTAAATAAATATTTATAATATTTTTAAGTAATCAGGAATATCCTTTCATGTGCAATGCCTAAATAACACTTAATATTATTTAAATGCCAAAGTAATCATTTATGTGCAAATGCCTAAAGTACTCAAATGCATTTCTAAGTAAAGTTCTAGGTGCAAAATTATACATTTCAACGCAGTTAAGTTTAGCAATCAACTTTTACTAAGCACCCGGTGTCACGCCGTTGGGCTTCCTTGTTTCTTAATTTAATTTCCCTGACATGGCACCACTCCGTCAAGTCCATTCATCCGTAGTTTCCATTCCTCGGCAAGGCACCACATCGTTGGGTCCTTGCATTCATTCTTTTCGTTCTCGGCAGGGTACCGCACCGTTGGGCCCTTCTGCCGTCATCCTTCCGTTTTGACTTGCGGGAAATTTATGTAGGGATTTCAGGAGCCGTTACCTTCCATCCTCCGTCTACACGCTATTAGGGACTAATGGCGTTGAGGAGTGAGTCCGTTCTCACTGCGCGCCCCCCAACTAGTACGTGACCAGCTCCGTCGTGGCCCACCTCGTACTCCCTCACGCTTTCCTCTTGAGCAAGCGGATCAGTGCTTATCTGCTCAAGCGTGGTATTCCGTCGGAAGTTGACATCGTCGTCGCTCTCCCTGTGTGTGATTTACTCGTACTCTACGACCCTTCATATTCCTTTGTGTGTCCGTCGGTGAACTGTTTCACCTGTCGCTACACACATTTCTCACAAACGTAAATTAGTAGCATTGTCCTCAATAATCACAATTTGGTTTATAAATCTGTTGCTTCATTAAGCATCTATAATTTACTTAATCATTACTCATTCGTCTAATCACATAATCAATTGCATAGCTAGTCGTTAAGCATCATTCGTATGTACAGTTCTCATATCAAAGTTAATCGTAATCATAAATATACTCAAAATAAAATTATAGGGTTATTTTACTAATGTTTCAAATAGTAGGGTGACCCAGCAGGTGCCCTCAATGTCTACAATAGTCTAGGGGCACTACATGTTGATAAAATGTTTCGCTTATGATTATGATGGTGTTATTACCATTGTTTTATTTAAAGAAGTATTTGTTTCTAATGGGTGAACCACGTATATATGATCTCAATCTGATGTGTACCTGATGTGTTTCAATCTCCTTGATAAATTTGATGGCTTATCTTTTATGTCTTATATGAGTATATGATTTGATGAAGAATAATGCATGGTTATTTCGTCATGATTTGGTTAACTTATATAGTCATGTGTTTTAAAATGAAGAAAATTTTTCCCGACATACACCAAATTCTAATTTAGCTATCTGGGTATGTTACATATGGTATCAGAGCGTTAGGTTACAACACTAGGGCCTAATGAGCTCAACATGCGATAAGTAAGTATGAAGGTTGTTAAGTTGACTAATCAATTATTTGTGTTTCATTTTGGATGCATGGATTGTACTGGAGGAGGGTAAAATGAATATCCAAGCTCGACTTCAAGTTTCTTCTGCCAGAGCATAGGTTGCAAACACTTGGGCTTATTGAGCTCAATTGGAGAAGAACAAATACAAGTTGGTCGGACTAGAAAGGAGCTGCATTCTATAAGCCAAGAATAAAATGTTCACTTCCAAAGAATCGTCAAGAGGTAAGCGACAAAACTTCTTGAAATTGCAAGTAAGTACGTATGAGTTTACTGAAAAGTTATAATTAGAGTATCTATTTGTGAACATTACATAAGTTCATTGGAATGATCTCCTTTAAATGACACGAAACGATGAATATCTCCTCACCCTTTACGAATAGTTTCATTGAATGACAAGAAAGTACTCTTTTAATTAGTTAGATTATTGGAGTTAAGTCCTTACGAAATGGGTACTTGTAAGTAGAAAAAAAAAACACGTATTGGAAGTTATCCTAGCTATTTTACAGTGAAGTTTATAGGCTAAGGAAGTCTCCTCATTTGGTTGACCTTAGATAACTAAGTAAACTTGATTGACCAATAGTCTAGATTTCCAAATATGAATTTTAGATGGGAAATATAAGCAACTTAGATCTGTTAAAAGATCCATTAAGTCAGATCAAAAGTAAGTCTATATGTTAAAAGGTCCATTAAAGATTTGATAGTTTGGGTCAGTCTTGGGTTTTGAACTACGTAAGAAATGATCAAGTTTCATTTACATACGAGTTACCTTAAATAAGAAACTTCATAAACTTATAATGAGGTTGACCTTAGTAGTAAAATCTGTAAAGGTGCATGCTGTAGGAGGAGTCATTGTGAATTTAATATATTCTAGCTATGAGGGAGGCATAATTATGTGATGTTAAGTTGTTGTTTTATTCCATAAGAAGTATAGTTTGGCTAGACTATGATGTCTGGTTTCCTTTAAACAAAGAAAATTAACTTTAATTGGTGTGAAGTTTGCTATGACTAGGAAATTGTGAGATTACAAAGGAGAAAAAATTTGTTAATAGCCTCCTTGCTAATCAATTTCATTCTAGTATGTAACTGCATAGGATAAGTAATTATAATAAGATTTTTGTGACATGGAAGCCTGCTCGTACCCTCACATATAAGTGCAACAAAAGGAAATGGTTATAATTACATATACATGTGAATATTAATCAATTAATACATATGATGAGAATGCCTGAGTACCTTCTATATATACCTCTTATTTCAGAAATTTTTTACTAAGATAGACATGGGAAACAATGAGTAATATTGATACTTTTATTTGCTCAATATTTATGATGACTTGCTATCCATGTACAACTATATGTTTTTTCAAATTGATTATTTTGTTAAGGAATAGATTATTGGAAACTTAGAACCAACACGAAATAAATACAGGTTAGTAGGATGCTATAATCTTCTGACGTCCTTATGTTGCCACAAGGAATGACTGTTTTTATTTATTTATTATGGGCTAAGGAAAACATTGATGACATGGAAATTGCAGGGTAGATCGGAAGTGATCCATGAGACGGTAATCGAAGTATAAGCTTTTATGAAACAAGTAAAAATGATGTTTGAATATATGTATATGGCTAACACTTTGAAGTTGTGGTCAAGCAAATGTTATTTTCCCACACCTCACTGCCTGACACCAATCAATGGGTAAATGTGGGATATATATATATCGATTCATGTATAATACTAATATGTGATGATACGAGTAAACTAGAACCTCGGCAGATGAAGGTGAGCTATGCGGTCGCCGTTACTATGGTACATGGTTATCTGTATAAGGTATGTAAGTTTGTTTTAGACAATTGGTTATCTCTATATGATGTTAGGGTATACAAAAAGGGGTTGTATAACTAAAAATAGGAATTGTGTTGAAATGATGAAAGCTAACATTCGAGGTTAAAGGATCATAATGTCCATGGATTATCATAGAAAGAATGTTATATCGTGTTCAAAGCATTATGTAATCTTATAAGCTAGTTATGTGTAGTAGGAAATGGCATCTTAGATGATTACATATGGTTATTTTATTAAGAAAGAGGAGTTTCTGTTTAGGGAAGGGATATTCTTACAATATTTGATTTTGTATATAAAGTGATACTAACAAGTGAAATTTGGCAGATGGTGAAATTTCTGTGAAGCTTGTGAAAATGCAAGAGCATAAATATTATGCATGGTAAAATAAGGGTGGTGAGGATTTAAGATCCACATCGCAACGGTTACAGATTCTTTTAAATTTTGATATATTTTTAATCAGGAAACTCGACCCAGATTGGTCAGAGTAATCATATGGGTACAGAATGTAATATGACGAAATAAATCGATTAAATTGACTCAAGCAAGGAAGCTTGGGGAAAATAAATTCTGAGACTCAAGCGAGAAGGCTTGAGGGGAAATTGTGTAAGGAGTGTTGTAATAGCACTGAAATACTCCCTAAAATCAGGGATTGAACAGCCACTAGGATTCTCGGAGAATCGGCTGGCTGTAAGACCTAGGCAAGCTATAAGAAAATGTATATGTGGGAGGCAGGATGCTGCTTAGTATGCATGAAAGAAATGTTTGCTGCGTGAGCACTAAGGTGTTAGGCAAGACATGAAAGAAATGTTTGCTGCGTGAGCACTAAGGTGTTAGGCAAGACATGAAAGAAATGTTTGCTGCGTGAGCACTAAGGTGTTAGGCAAGACATGAAAGAAATGGTTGTTGCGTGAGCACTGAAGTGTTAGGCAAGAACTTCCTGGATCAAGGGAATGCTGTTTGTTGATTTAGTCAACAGTATACAAACATGGAGCGCTAGAGTTATTCCATATATTGCAAGTGATATGTGCAATAAACAACTCATGATTTATGTTTCTGAGTTTGATTATGTAGTTGATGACAAGTTGTTACTAAACATGGTTTCTTTTGAATTCCGGTTTTTGACTTGCAGAAAAACTCGTGAAAATCCGAAGAAGGTCAAAATAGAAATGGCGAAACAAGCAAATGATTGCTCCAAGAGAAGATTGAACACCGAGGACGGTGTTATTTTAAAGGGGATGAGGATGTGATATCCCTCCTTTATGACCTATTATGTTAAAAAGGAAAATATTGCTGTACACTTGGTTACTAGTCAGGAGCTCAAGGAAAAGGCCCCTTTAGTAAACTCGGTAACTTATGAGGTTTATTTGCTAGTTTATAATTTGTAAACTTAAGAGGTGGTGATGCAACTAATCGACGACAACTAAACTAGGGGGAGGAAATGAAAATATCTGTGGATGCACAGTGACCATGGGATGACAAGAGGAAGGGTCATCGGGGTTAATTAATTCTATTGGAAGTTTGAGGAAAAAGCTTCCCCAAGAGAAACCTATAGTTATCAACTTAATTAAGATCAGTATTAAGGAAATGGCGAATAAAAGTATCATGTAATAGCTAGTATGTAGTGAACGTGTATTAGGCACATAATAGCTTAAATCCTAACTATTATTACGGCCACAAGCCTAAGTGAGACTAAGTTACAATGTACCATTTCATACTACTTTAATACATGGATACACCAAGAAGATTATATTGGTATGATGACAGCCATAGGAACTTTTTATTGAGAATGAATAATTTATGCTTTAACTTTCGAAATGGCTAATATTATATTCGGTTAATATCCTTTGATTAAAAAAAAAAAAACTGTCTCCAACAAAGATAGTGAAATTCCTATTTATATGAGAAAAGAACTTAATTAGTACTTAGTGGTTTAAGTTATTTAAACTCACCACGCCCCTCGTTTCCCGCTAAGTTGTCCCTTAGCATTGATGAGCATCTACCAGCAAATCATGCTCGTTCGTGATGGTGGATCTCCCAAATTCAAGTTCAGTGGGGAAACGCCATTTGTCATCAGGGGAAAATATTTTTTTTCGGGATAAAGCCAGATCCTATAATTTCGAATGGAAGGGGGCGTTATGGTCGAGGATCTTGGGAACATTGGATGGTTATATTGGGGATTGGCAGAATACTTTAAGGGGGGTATCCGAGGTTTAGTTTATGGGTGATATTGGTTTTTATGCTGCTACGTTTTTAGATAAATCCGCGGTAGGGATCTCGGTGGTATTGTTCTACATGCCGCCATCGATGGGGATGGATCTCTGTGTGTTAATGATTCCATCGCAGAATACTTTGACTGGAAAAAGAAAACGATCGAGATGAAGGGGGTTCTGAACCGAAAGAGAAAGGCGACGCTGAAGGGAACATAATTGACGGAATGTAGATCATAATGCTGCCTGGAGTAGATAGGCAAGGGATAGGTATTCGATCTCTGTTTGACAGGTATTATCGATCCAATGTTATTGTATTTGTATTTTGTTTGAAGTTCGTTTTCTGGCAATTTATCTGTCATTCTTGTTACCATCATGGATGTACTTCACCTTCAAAGGAGCACCCGATCTCAGCTTAGATTGATTTTCCTCCACCATTTACTGGTAATCCTGTCCCTACCTAGCTTAGTCCAACCTTGAAGTCCCATATTCATGATAGAGTTATCGTTGTATTCTTTAGATGCAAGCGACCTCTCCTTAGATATGTTAAATCTTGATTGATGTGCCCTCAACCTGGTAGATAATGGAGTTATCATTGTAAGCATGACAGAGTCATCACTGCAATATTTAGATGGCATTTCTTTTTAAACTATGCCTGGTGCTTGACAGAAAATTTTCAATCGATGCCTGGAACTATGTTTCGTTTCTTCCTGTACCCTTGATCTACGTATCCTTGTTTCCTACAAGGTCTGTTGTAACCACCGTTGATGCACAATATATCCAATAACCACTAGATCTATGTTGGCCGACCTCTGTATGGTAGTTTAAAATATTTATATGCCTTTTTCCTATTGCGTAGTGAAGTGGAGAATCCCCGCTTGAAGTTTTAAATTGCAGTATTTTTTCCTAGAATTCGCGTGGATCGTTTCCTTTTTCACAGACACTTGCATCTCGTTTTGATTGCTCTTTTAACTCACAAATTGTGACAATTCCCAAGTCCTGAAATATTGATCTTTGGAATTTTTTATTTTGAGCTGGCAATCCATAACGCTAACCATCCTCCTCTGAAAATCCAGTTACAATCTTCAAATATATCTACCTTTATATATTAAATAATACAAGGTTGTTGATCTATTGGTTAGTAGAGGAAATATTTCAAAGGTACTTCAAGTAAATATAATTATATATATATATATTGGTATATTAGATACTTTTTATATATCAATAAATTGAACGGTCTTCATATTGTGTTATAACAAGTGCATAGATAATTGTCAACGGAGTTATACGTGGTATTTTATTTATTTAATATTAGATCTTAAAACAATCGTGGTATATTATAGGAGTTACATATGTTAAATGGGAAAGGATTGCGCCCTCGACAAGTAGACCATTATAAATTTACATTGAAAGCAAATGCTTTTACATAATGTGTATGCAATAGAAGCTTGAAAATAGACACACACATATATATTTATTGAAGCATTGAGGCTGAGACTTTTGTATAAATTCTATGGAAAAATGTTGTAGCATATATATATATATATATATATATAGGAAATTACCTTTAGATTGTATCTTTATACTGCAATTGTTCTTACAATTATATATCTAGTACTTTATAGGATGTAGTAAAAGAGAATTCGTGCCTACATGTTTATAGAAAGGAGAATTATACACTTTATAAACATATGTAAAACGTTATACATCTTAGATAGAGAATTCATTTACATATATGAGTACCTTGGAGAACAAGCGTTGAAATTATGTACTTCAATGTCATACATCTTAGTTTATATATGGAAGGGGTTATACATCTTACTGAGATGTAGACTCTTGGCTATATTTTTAGATTTAGCTATGCTAATTATAATGGATCTATGTCGTTGTTTTATTGTAGAGTTGGATACCTAGAGGAAAACTAGGGTTAAGTTATTCTTTTACGAGAGAATAGATCTCTGCAATAATTCTGATGTAGTGTCGAAGGTTTTGGAAGTACTCTCTAGGAGAGAGGCATTGAGAAGTGGAAATTGATTCAATGCAATCGTCGTGTTGTAAATGTAAACCCTTTTATGAATAATATAAGATGCCGCATCCTTTGGTGGATTCATGAAAAAGCTCTATGTGATAGAGGCTTGATAGGAAAGGAAGGAATCTTGTTACAGCAACTAGGTTGCTTGTTGTAATCTTATTATTCTTTTTGGCCTAATAATAAAAGATGCACACACCTTTTGTGGACTAGCCCGTGTACGGGTGAACCACGTTATATTTTGTCTCTTGTGGCTTCCATGGTGTTTCTCAATGTGTCTTATGTATGAGTACTTGTTTCTGCCCTTAAAAATGCTATGATTACTTGATGTATACGATCATATACAAGGTTGGTTGTTGATAAAATGTTTCGCTTATGATTATGATGGTGTTATTACCATTGTTTTATTTAAAGAAGTATTTGTTTCTAATGGGTGAACCACGTATATATGATCTCAATCTGATGTGTACCTGATGTGTTTCAATCTCCTTGATAAATTGATGTGTTTCAATCTCCTTGATAGATTGATGTGTTTCAATCTCCTTGATAAATTTGATGGCTTATCTTTTATGTCTTATATGAGTATATGATTTGATGAAGAATAATGCATGGTTATTTCGTCATGATTTGGTTAACTTATATAGTCATGTGTTTTAAAATGAAGAAAAATTTTCCCGACATACACCAAATTCTAATTTAGCTATCTGGGTATGTTACAACAACCCTCAGTTAGTTCAACATAGTGCATCCTTGCTCGACCATCATCACCATGTGTAGAATGACGAGCCTCTTGGGAACCTTTCTCTACACCCTCATCCGTCTCCCTTGCTCGCTCTGCCTCCCTCTCTGTAGAATTACAAGCATCTCCTGAACCATGCTCTACGTTAAATAAAAACAAAGTTTTGTGTAAACATGTACAAAATTTGCATACACAAAAAAACAATTTGTATACATGTATTAAAAGATTGATGTTTATACCAACAGAAGGTTGAGTTCGGCGTTGATACACATTGTGGTGTATATGTTTATAATATGATACTCACTTTAACAAATCCAATGTCCACTTTCAACCTATATGATCAACCTGAAAGGAGTCATAGCACTCCTTTATGATTTTTTTTTCACACATTCCCCCATATTGATGAAGACTTTGATAAAACTTTTCAAGAGAAGAAATAGTAACAAAACCTAAAATAGAAGAAATACAATGGCACATCCACAAAATATGCATATGATTTACCTTGGAAGCCCTTAATTGGAAAAACAATAACGTCACTAGGAGCCATACCTTTCTCTATCTCATTGTATTAACTCAAATTTTCATAATATTATATATAGGTATTCCACAACTTCGATTAATGCTAATTCATTAATCTAGTTTAGATTACAACCATAATCCATTAATCAATATTAGATTACAATGGGCCAAAAACTATTGGTTGAAAAATTGCAAAATAGGAAAACAAACATACCAATTTTTTGCTTGGATGTATGGTACCTACGATGGGGGGACAACTAGATGCTTATGTCTGTCAATAATCCCACCTAGATGTGTCTTATTCCACCTACAAAAAAGACAACACATATCCAACATTCTCCCACTTGTTAAATATTTTGAAAATATGGGCTTGGGGAAAGCCATTCATTTGATTATTTTCTAAAGTAAACTATGTCGATTGGTTCTCTACACCAATAAATTGTTTTAGTACTAATATATTTATTCAATGAGTTTGCAACATTCTTCAAGACATCAAAATTACTCAACAATAGTTTGTTGTATTAAATTGTCTCTCTAACAAAACAATATTTCACATGTATATGCTTTATCTTAGAATAATACGTAGGATTATTTTCCAAAACAATTGCACTAGAGATGTCACAATCTATCCTCACTTATCTCTGAACAAAACCAATTGCTGAACACAATATTTGTAACCATACAACTTCCTTACTTCCATGATTGGTTACAAAGTACTTATCTTTTGTAGTTGATAGTGTAGCCACAACCCATGTCTCGTACAACCAACTAATTTCTCCACCAAATAGGTTAAAAGCATAGCCACTTGTATAAATTCTATGTTCAAGATATCTAGTCCAGTCTACATCAACAAAACCTTATATATCTATCTCTTTCTTAGGTATGGGTCTTGCTTCCTAGTAAATTGCATAATATGATGTGCAAATATTTGAAGACTCTATTTTGATTTGTCTAATGTTTCTTCCATGGTTTTGACATATACTTATGTTCACATATGGAAATGTTTTCTATCAACCTCACAGGTTCTCCTAGTGATAGGGCCCAATTAAAAATTCATTTTTTGAGTGGCAAACTCTTTTTTTATGGCCTAGCTACCATGATCTAGGTTTATGAATTAAATAAATAATAATGCAAAATTAAACTAATTTAACATATTTAAATACAATACAATCTAGGATAATTTTAATATAAAATTATTATGAAACATATGGTGAAATATAGATAACAAGGGGAATAATCCACCAACTATAGCCTACAATACCCCCAAAGCCGATGTAAGCAAAGGAAGGTATCCTACAAGTCCCTGAGATATCTACTACAAGCACTACAAAATATAAATAATCATATATACTAAAAGCATGAGAATGGTTTACATATTGCAACATCCATCCCTATAAGCTTCAAGAAACTATCAATGGAAAAAAAATTCATAAATAGTCATAGCTTGTAAGAGTATACAAACAAAAGATAAAAACATATCTTATTAACGTACTAGGATAGCTTACAATTCCAAAGAGAGAACCCTTTGCATTACTACAATGGTTGTATTTATCAAATTTTCCATTAACTTGTGCCTGCTAGTTCCTTTCCTTTTGTTCTTCTGGATTGTAAACTATTGGATTTCTAGCTTCTATCCTACCTATCTTTCTAGACATAAATGTTTTTCGGCGTTATCCTCCATGGGATAATGGAGACACTATTTATTAAAATATTCAATATTATGTATTTTCCCCTACTTCTACATGTCAAACCTTCAACCATCTCATTTGTACTATTGTGGTTATAAGACAAGAAAAGTTATATGACTTTAGGTAGTAGTTCAATTTGGATACATTTGGGTTTAGGCGTGTGGGTCTGTTCCTTCTTCATCATTTTTTTGAATTTTGTGACTTGTTTTTAGATAATGGGCAGCTTCAATCTACCCTCCCAGTATCTAATCTTACTCAATGCGCGCCGCTCGATTTTCACCTCTATCATTTCTTTTCATTTTCTCTTCCACATACACATTTCATTTGTCCAATGCTTTAATATCATTTGATGTAATTCCTACGCATAAAAAATTCATTAAATATAAGATCACCATGATAATGAACTTGTGTAACAGTGCATAATTTTTTTACCTATGTAAATGAAGCATGAACAAACCTTCATAGAAAGAAACTATTTTTATTTACATTGAAATCTTTTCCAAAATACCAAACATTAATCTCAATCTCACTGCCTAGATGTGTATACATTGATTTTCAATAGAGAATTCTTTTACCTATGTAAATGAATAATGAACAAACCTTTATGGAAAGAAACTACTTTTATTTGCTTCCAAATATTTGCGAAAATAACAAACATCGATCATAATCTGAGTGCCTAGATATACATACATTGATTTTTGAGATTAAACAAAATTTCAATGTCAAAATATCTTTGAGCTTCTTTGCACTACAATTTTGGTTTACCCATTATATTTGTTGTGTATATATAAAGTGATTCTTCATTGATTATTTTTAGAATCAAAATTATGGGTATGAGTACACTACCCTCATTGCTTTCATAGAAATCGTTACTTCCATTATCACAAGTTCAAGAACAATAGCTAAACCCTTCAATGATTTTGTATTGATGGTACCTCCATTATGGATAAGATTTTTTTTTAGTATTATTGTGTATGCATGCTTGATGAAAAAGAGGTGTCCAATTCATAGATCACATAGTGATTATCATTTATATGATATGCATGATGGGTTAGTATAGAAAATTATTTAATAGCTTTTTACAATGGCTAACCATTAACCTAGCATGCTAGTCACATGTGCTTCCTTATCATCGTGTCCTTTCCAAGCTAATGGAACCATAATCTTGATGGTTGTAAGCTCAAAGATGGAAGTACTTCGCCTTCATGAGTGCAAGGGTGATATGAACTTAAACAAATTATTATTCATGGAATTTATCACAAAAAAACTATCTTAACTTATTGTGATCATTTTTTTAAGTGTGAGGGCATGCTTACCTTTCACACAAAAAAGAAATTGGTTTGATCCTTGAGTGATTTTTTGAATTTGAGTATCTTTGTTTCCAATGACTCAATAGGAATGCAATTGAATGTAATTGAAACATTTGCATATATTTGAGGTGTCACACTTACAAGTTATTTTCTTAGAATATGTAATCCCCCTAAGATGACTGTGGACCTTAAGGGCACCTGTCGAGTGAATCGACTGAACAAACTTAGATAAATTGGTGTCTTGAGCCTTGATATGTCTTAAATGATTGAGGGAAACCTAAGTATGTGAATGATGACAATAATTGATAAATGAATTAATAAATTAAATGATATATGTGGAGTGGATAGTTGATTTAAATGGGTAATTGCATGTTACTTAATGATTAGCTTTGATTGTGCAAAATATGTTATGCGTACACGAATATGATGCTTAAAAGATTAGTTGTATGATGATTTATGTGATGAGAATGAAAGAAATACATATTGACGTAATGCCTTACTGATTAATGGAATGTATGAAGTTTTGAGTAAACTGTAATTGCTTAACAATTAGTGGGTTTAGGAAATGAGTTACGATGAATGAGGTCAGGACTATTAATATGTGCTTTTGAGAATGTGTGTAGCGACAGGTGAAATGGTTCACCAATGGAAACAAAAAGGAATTAAAGGGTCATAGTCTATGAATAAATCACACACGGAAGGACAACGATGGTGTCGACTTCCAATGGATCCCATGGCCGAGTTCAAAAGCCCCTATCCGCTTACTCAGGGTCGCGTGAAGTCGTGCGATGTGGACCACGATGGAGTTGGTCACGTACGAGTTGGGGGGCCCGCAGTAAGAACGGACTTACTCCTTAGTGCCATCAGTCCCCAATAGCGTGTAGACAGAGGATTGAAGGTAATGGATTCTAAATCCCTACATGATTTTATGACAAGTCAAATGAAAAGATATCAGCAAAAGGACCCGACGGTGTGGTAGCTTGCCGAGAAATGAAAATGATGGACGCAAGGACCCGACGATGTGGTACCTTGACGAGAAATAGATACGATGGATAAATGGACCCGACAGATTGGTACCATGTCGAACGATGAGCATAAAGGACAGATGGGCTCAACGGTGTGGCACCTAGGTCCTAGAAGGGATGAATTGACAAACTTTATGCATAAAAACCATATAAAATTGCATTTAGAACACTTGCTCATGAAAATACTTTTTAGTATTAAAAATAATATAAATAATTATTTTTAGGTATTTGCATATGTAAATACTTTTTAGTATTTGAAATATTAGAAATAATTATATTAGGAGCAAAATGGAATCCTAGGCTTGAGTTATTAGCTAACACCACATGCGCCCACAAAATATAATTTAGAGAGAGCATCTTAGAGACAAACTTGAGTAAATTTAGGAAAGTAGGTGCATTCTTCTAGGAAACTCGACACATGGATTTGTGAGATAAATTACTTTTTGAATATTAAAAAATTGGGTATTTTGCATGAAGCGACATGTGTCACAGGGGAATTTTCCTATTTAAGGAAGGTTTTGGGGATGGGTAAAGGACCCAGGTTTTGGATGGTGATCATAATCTTGAAAAAGTGAATGACTTGTTGCTATTAGGGTTTGGCTAGAAATTCTTGTGGGGGGGAACCCATTTAGGAGTTTCTCGAATTGTGTGTGTGAGCTCTATGACCCGAAGCTCAGGGCTGGCCATGTGACTGAAAGCATGAGCCTATGATTGGGTGCCGAAGCTAACCGTTTCTTCACCAATGGTTAAATGAGCTTCTTTTGGAGGGACACAACGCATGAAGCGGATGGAAAGGGCAAGCAGGATCAGATTGTCAATGATGACTACTCCTCTAGTAATGGATTCGACCTGCAATAACAGGTTTTGTGTTTTTGTTAGTTCTCAAATTTGATAAGTTTTATAAATGATTATGCATGTAAATGGATATATTGTGTTGTTAAGTTTCTAATAATTTTCTAAGTAGGACTTTAAGGGAAAAAAAAGGCACATGCAGTCAATTAAAAATTTACTGCGCAATGCATGAATCTTTCTTTTCTTTTGCTATGGGACTGCGCATGTCCTAGAAAATACTTTGCTTTGTATTTTCTTCCACTTTTTTCATAAAGCACTTTACTTCACAAAATGATCGCGCAGAGATTACATGTGCTTTCCACCTTTACCCGTTTACCACACACAGATTAACTGCGCGATTCAACCTTTTACTGCGCAAAGATTAACTGCGCGATTCTACTTTCTACTGCGCAGTGGAACTTTGCGCAAATGCACAAAACTTAACTTCGCGCAATACTTTAATTTGCATGAATTTCCTACTTCTCTAACTTTGCGGAACTTGACTTTGCGTACTTCATACAAATTACTTTTGCACACACTTTTCACTTTTACAGAGATTAACTACATGGTTAACTTTGCATAGCTTTCTAAGTGTGCACAACTCAAACATAAATAAACTTTGTATAAATGAACTTTATGCTAAAACATAAGAACTGGAATATATGTAGAAGTTACTGTGCGTTAAACTAGGGCATTCACCATTGTGAAATACTTGGGAATTCTTGATTTGATTTACTGTGCGTAAATGTAAACAACATTCACACAACTAAATATGAAGAAGATGTGCGCTACACAACATTTAACATTCTTGAGAATAAATACACGAAACTATAGACTTATATAAATTACTTAGTAAAACAGAGTAACTTTGTGCACTTACAGAGAGATGATATTAACTTCAATCTTTCACAATTTACACAGAGCTTGGGATCTTGAATTACTTCACGGTTTTTCACTTCTTCTTCTTCACTCTTATCCTTATCTCTTCATATCTTGTTATATCTCTATGAATGATTTACATTTATAGAGTTTCAATTCATTGACTCAAGATGGCTTCACTTGGAAGCTACTGGGTTTCATTAAAGAATGTAATAAATTCTACCTAGGAAGTTATGAGCCTGCGAACTACAAAACGAAGCTCCTTAAATACTAACTTGATGTGAGCCGGATTGGATGCAAACCGACTAACTGTCTAACATTGCAGACTGACATAATGATTGAGTTGGGTCTGATGGAGCCGGCGTAAATTTGATATGCTATCAACTCATTAATTATGATATTTCCAACACTCCCCCTTAATTATGAGTGAATGGGGATCATTAAACAAAAGTAAGATATTACAAAATATTTCAGAGCTAAAACATGCTCTATTCATGACATAGTTCATTGCGGAGAAGTAGTCACTCCCAAACAACTTCACAGAAATTGGAATGGGTCCTTTGCCAATAGTTTTGTAAATATGTCTGCTACCTGATCTTCAGACCTGCAAAATTCTAAACAGATTCCCTTGTTGTTGATAAATTCTCTGATGAAGTGATACCTTGTGTCAATGTGCTTTGTTCTCTTGTGAAACGCATGATTCTTTGACAGTGCGATAGCTAAATAGTTGTCACAGTAAATGACTGTGGGTTCTTGTTGTTTCTGTGACAAATCACTTAACAGTCTGGGCATCCAAACTGCTTGACATGTAGCACTTGTAGCTGCAACATACTCTGCTTCTGCTGAAGAGAGAGTTACTATGGGTTGTTTCTTTGAAGCCCATGATACAACAGCTGTACCTACATGAAATGTATTCCCAGATGTGTTTTTTCTGTCATCTATACTGCCTCCATTATCGCTGTCATTGTATCCAATGAGTTTGACATTTTATGAGGTTGAATACTAAATACCAAAGTCTTTTGTTCCACTCACATGCCTCAGAATTCTTTTACCTGATTGCCAATGAGATTCTTCTGGTGACTCCATGAATCTTGAGATTAAACTAACACCATACATGATGTCTGGCCTTCTTGCTGTAAGATACATAAGGCTGCCAACAAGCCTTTTAAACAATGTAGGATCTACAGTGGATCCATCATCATCCTTGCTCAATTTAAAACCTGTTATCACTGGTGTTGGAGCTATCTTGCAATTTAACATCTTAAATCTATTCAAGACATCATTTGCATACTTCGACTAAGATATAAATATGCCCTTTTCATTCTGCTAGACTTCAATGCCCAGAAAATACTTCATAAGCCCCAAATTAGTCATTTCCAGTTCACTCTCCATGACTGTTCTGAATTCTTCTATGCCAAAAACACCAGTAAATATTAAATGATCTACATACAAGCAGACAATTAACTTATTACCTTCTTTTTTGATCTTTGTGTACAACGTTGGCTCACATCCACTTCTATGAAATCCATTCTTAATGAGGTATAAGTCAATGCGACAGTACCAAGCTCTCGGAGCTTGCTTCAAACCATATAGTGCCTTTTTCAATCTGTATACTTTGTGTCCTTGTCTTAGAACTTCATAGCCTTGTGGCTCCTCAACATATACTTCTTCCTCCAAATAACCATTTAGGAATGCGGACTTGACATCCATTTGATAAACAGGCCATTTCTTTTGTGTTGCGATGGCCAAGACTATTCTGATAGTGTCCATTCGCACTACAGGTGCAAAAGTTTCATTGAAGTCTATGTCAGGATGTTGAGTGAACCCTCTTGCTACCAATCTTGCCTCGTGTTTCTGCACATTTCCCTCAGCATCTTGCTTGGTCTTATAAATCCATTTGATGCTTATCCTTGCCCTTAGGAACATCAACTAGTTTCCATGTTTGATTCTTCTCAATGCATTCTATTTCATCATCCACGGCTTGTGCCCAAACTTTGTCTTCAACTACTTCTTCAAATGTTAAAGGATCATTAACTTGAGAAAATAATGCAAAACATGAGAATGAATTAGGTGTACCAGCCTCATATATATCGCGCTGACTTCTTGTCCTTGGTGGAGTTGCTGGCGTCGAACTGCGTGAGCTGCGCAAACTACTTGATGGAGTTTGTTGTGCACTTGATGTGCTTGTCAGAGTAGCTTGAGGTACGCCTTGTGACGGAGCTGCTTGTGCTAGAGCATGTTGCGCAATCCTAGGAGTAAATGGAGTTGCGCAGTTCTGATTTACATGTGGTGTCTAAACCACATCTTCTACGCTGTCATCATGTTCAACATGTGACACGATGTTCACATTCTTTTTTACTATTCCATCCCATGCTTCATTTTCCACAAACTGAACATCTCGACTGATGATGACCTTTCTTGTGACAGGGTCATACAACTTGTATGCTTTTGTGTCTTCACAATACCTAATGAAAATGCATTTGTGTCCCTTTTTGTCTAATTTCCTTCTTAGATCATGTGGAACATGTGTGTATTCTACACAACCAAAAAATTTTAAATGCAAAACACTATGTTTCATACCTGTCCATGCTTCTTGCCAAACTTTGTTCTTCACGCTCTTCATCAGACATCGATTCATGATGTATACTGTAGTTGCCACTGCTTCAACCCAATATTCATTTGACAGATGCGCAGCTGCCAACAAAGTGCGCGCCATCTCCATGATGATTTTGTTCTTCCTCTTTGCGATACCATTCTATTGTGGTGTATACCGCGCAGTGAACTACTTCTGTATGCCATGATTTTTTCAAAAGTTCAAAAAATCATTTGAAACATAGTGACCACCTCTATCTGTTCTCAATATCTTAATGCTATAACAACTCTGATTCTCCACGAGTGCCTTGAACTGCTAAAAACAACTAAACGCATCAAATTTGTGTTTTAGAAAATAAAACCATGTTTTTCTTGTGAAATCATCAATAAATGTGAGAAGATAAGTGCATCCTCCCATGGACAGTGTTTGCATCAGTCCACATATATCAAAGTGCACAATTTCAAGTGGTGTGCATGCTCTGTATGACTTTTCGACTGGAAAAGTCTCTTTGTGCTGTTTGCCAAAAATACAGCCTTCACAAATTCTCTTTGGCTTTTCGATCAATAGTAATCCTTTCACCTTGTCCATCATGTGCAGTAGCTTCAGCCCTCCAAAATTCAGATGTCCAAATCTGAAATGCCATAACCAGGATTCATCTTTTATTTCTGTCTGAAACGCAGCTTGCATTGCGCTGTCTTTTTCTTCCTCTACACAATGAATTTCTGCTTCTTTGCGTGGAGCGCAGATCCAACATTTTCATTCTGTCTTTCATGAACAACTTCAATTGTTTTTCCTCTTATGATGGATCTTATCCTCAAGGGAAACAAGCGGTTGCTTGTCATCTTCACTTATGCTATCAATTGATTGCTTGGATATTTGTCTTTGATCACACAGCGCTTCCATACCATGTGAACTCTGTAACTTTTTTCCAACAGCTGACCAATGCTCATCAGGTTGTGCTTCAAATCTTGAACATAATAGACATCAGACATATGTTTCTGCTCCCCCTGTTTGGTTAGAATATCAACAGTACCCTTTCCCAAAACAATGACTTGAAAATTGTTTCCAAGTGTTACATCAGTTTGAACTGATTTATCTAGACTGGAAAATAAACTTAAATTACCAATCATATGATTGCTATAGCCTGAGTCTAAATACCATATGTCATTTGTACTTTCTTGGACAGTATTTCATTCCAGTGGAGATGCGCATGCTAAGAGTAGTGTGTTGTTCGAAGTGTTGTTGCTGCTTGACTGAGCTTCACCTTGCTTTCCTTGGTCATACTGCTTCTTCATGCATTCATATGTGAAGTGTCCATACCTCTTACAGTAATCACATTGAATTTTTGATTTGTCATACCTTTGTCCACTTGGTTGATTGGAGGTCTGATTCTAGCCTCTACTAGTGCCATGCGTAGGACTACTGCTGCGACCTCCTCTAAAAGAACTTCATCCTCTACCTTTAGAGTTTGATCTTCCTTTACCTCTTCCACTACTTATGGATGAATGTGCTACAAATGCATATTCCAGCGATGTATCTGAATCGTTGATTCTATGTTCATGATTGAGTAATGAGGCTTGCAACTCATCAATTGTAAATGTGGACAGATCTTTGTTTTCCTCCAGGGTCACATCCAAAGATTCAAATTTTTTTGGAAGAACTCTAAGATCCTTTTCCACAACTCTTTGGTCACCTAAAGTTTCTCCATGAGACTTTATTTGATTAACCAGACCAATAACACTATTATAGAATGAGTCTACTCACTCTGTATTTTTCATTGACAGAGATTCAAAATCTCTTCTAAGAATCTGAAGTTTGGCAGTTTTTACCTTGTTAAAACCTTGATATGCAGTTTCTAGTGTGTCCCACGCTTCCTTTGCTGACTGTGTTGCTTCTATTCTTGGGACTTCTGATTCATGTGTCACTTGATGTATGTGGAACAATGCCTTTCCATCTTTCTTCCTCTGTTCCCTCATAACATCCTTCTCAGCTTCTGTGAGATTGTTGTATGTTGTTGCATTTGTTGGTTCTGCATAACCAGTCTGGACTATGTCCCATACATCTTGACCTCTAAACAAAGCCTTCGTTGTTAGAAACCAATATTCATAATTTTTACCAGTAAATATTGGGGTTTGCAAATTACCTGAATTGAAAGCCATTCTTAATCACTTTTCCCTTATGTAAATACAAATTCTAATTTCCAAGCTTTGATACCAGATGAAGGGAAAAAAAGGGTACGCGCAATCAATTAAAAATTTACTACGCAATGCATGAATCTTTCTTTTTCTTTTGCTATGGGACTACAGATATCCTAGCAAATACTTTGCTTTATATTTTTTTCCACTTTTTTCTTAAAATACTTTACTCCACAAAATGATCGTGCGGAGATTACATGCGCTATTCACCTTTACCCTTTTACTGCACGCAAATTAACTACACAATTCAACCTTTTACTGCGCAAAGACTCCGTAGTTGAACTTTGCGCAAATGCACAAAACTTAACTTCATGCAATACTTTACTTTGCATGAATTGCCCACTTCTCTAACTTTGCTGAACTTGAATTTGCGTACTTCATACAAATTACTTTTGCACACACTTTTCACTTTTACAAAGATTAACTGCTCGGTTAACTTTGCATACTTTTCTAAGTGTGCACAACTCAAACTTAAATAAACTTTGTATAAATGAACTTTATGCTAAAACATAAGAATCAGAATATATGTAGAAGTTAGTGCATGTTAAAATAGGGCATTCACCACCGTGAAATACTTGGGAATTCTTGATTTGATTTACTGTGCCTAAATGTAAACAACATTCACACAATTAAATATGAAGAATATGTGCTACACAACATTTAACATTCTTGAGAATGAATACACGAAACTATAGACTTATATATATTACTTACTAAAACAGAGTAACTTTTGTGTAGGACCCCTCCTTTAGGGTCTCCTTGAACTGAACCTGAAACTTTAACAACTTCATACAAACAAATTAGCCATCATAGTTATTGGAAAAATAAAATAAAAAGCGTGAATAACTTAACAAAAATAAGCAAAACCTTAACCTGTCAACCCGATCCGGCTGGTCCATTGTCGCCTTCGTCTTCCGTAGGATCCCTCCAACAAATCTCATTTAACCATTGGCGAAGCAACCGTTAGCTTCGCCACCCAACCATAGGCTCATGCTTTCAGTCGCATGGCCTCCCCCGAGCTTTGGGTCGTAGAGCTCACACAAGTATTTCAGAAATTCAGCTTAGGCTTCCCTTCCCACCAGGATTTCTAAGCCAAACCCTTAGATAGCAACAAGTCTTTGAGGCATTCGAAAATTACGACAATCGTCCAAATTATGGGCCCTTTACCCATTCCCCAAGCCTTCCTTATAAAGGAAAATCTCATGCCACACATGTCGCTTTATGCATAATTACATATTTTTAATTAATTATTTAATTAAAACACTCACCCATCCAAGTGTCAGTTTCTCTGGGAAGTGCACCAACACCCCTAAGTTTGCTCTAGTTTGTCCCCCAGATATTTTAATTAACTCCTAGCTTTTAGTTGACTAGGTGTCTAATCTTAGGATTCTATTTTGCTCCTAAATAATGATTTCTATTATTTTAAATGCTCAACAAAAATAACTATTCATGTGCAAATGCCTAAATTATTTTTATGCATTTGCTAAGTAATAATCTAGATTTATTCTCATAAGTTTTTATGCAGTTAAATTTAACAATCAAACTCACTAGGATCACAGTGCCGCGCCGTTGGGCTCCTAGTTCCTTAATTTTAATTCCCTAACATGGCACCACTCCGTCGGGTCCAGTCATCCATGGTTTCCATTCCTTGGCATGGTACCGCATCATTGGGTCCTTGCGTCCATTCTTTCTGTTCTCGACAGGGTACCGCATCGTCGGGCCCTTCTGCCACCATCTTTCCATTTTGACTTGCGGGAACTCTTGTAGGAATTTTAGGAATCGTTACCATCCATCCTCCTTCTACATGCTATCTAGGGACTAATGGCGCTGAGGAGTGAGTCCGTTCTCACTGCGCGCCCCTCAACTCGTACGTGACCAGCTCCGTCGTGGCCCACCTCGTACGCTCTCATGCATTCCTCTTGAGCAAGCGGATCAGTGCTTATTTGCTCATGCGTGGTATTCTTGTCGGAAGTCGACATCGTCGTCGCTCCCCCTGTGTGTGATTTACTCGTACTCTACGACCCTTCATATTCCTTTGTGTGTCCGTTGGTGAACCGTTTCACCTATCGCTACACACATTTCTCACAAATGTAAATTAGTAGCACTGTCCTCAATAATCACAATTTGGTTTATAAATCTGTTGCTTCATTAAGCATCTATAATTTACTTAATCATTACTCTTTCGTCTAATCACATAATCAATTGCACAGCTAGTCGTTAAGCATCATTCATATGTACAGTTTTCATATCAGAGTTAATCGTTAAACAACATGAAATTGTCCATTCACAATAACTACACAAATGCACATATATCAATCAATCGTAATCATAAATATACTCAAAATAAAATCATAGGGTTATTTTATTAATGTTTCAAATAGTCAGGTGACTCAGCAGGTGCCCTCAATGTCTATAGTAGTCTAGGGGCACTACATTTGGGCACTTACACAGAGATGATATTAACTTCAATATTTCACCATTTACACAGAGCTTGGGCTCTTGAATTACTTCACGGTTTTTCACCTCTTCTTCTTCACTCTTATCCCTTTCTCTTCATCTCTTGTTATATCTCTGTGAATGATTTACATTTATAGAGTTTCAATTCACCCACTCAAGATGGCTTCACTTGGAAGTTTCAAGGTTTCATCAAAGACTGTAATCAATTGTACCTAAGAAGTTATGAGCTTGTGAACCACTGGTCTCACATTGCAGACTGATAGAATGACCGACTTGGGTCTGACATAGCCGGGGTAAATCTGATACACTATCAACTCATTAATTTGATACACTATCAACTCATTAATTATGATATTTTCAATAGGACTGCCAAGGGGGGTCCCTACATTTGGTATTAGAGCCAGTAGAGCCTTGAGGGCACCAAAATCATAATTTAAAATTTTCTTTAAGTTCGAATCTCTTTACTTATGTCATCACCGGCTGGAAAACGATTACTTTAAATCAAATTTCTGTTAAGGGTATATACCATAAAGTTCAGATTGAGAAATATGACCTCTATTGGAATATCTATACTCTGTATAAACGCTTTTTATTTTCACCTTAATGCTAAGATAGTAAGAGCTGATCTCTACTCGAACTCTTGTATATACACCTTTATATAATTTCTGATCAGTATCACCATGGCACTTAGATCGCATGAATCCCATCGCCTTACTCTGTATATACATTTATATGTAAACTCTATTATAGATTGCGCCTTCACCCAGATCACATGGATCTCATTGCAATACTCTTTGTATGTGTTTAATTTAATTCTGGTTAAGGTTATCCCTCATTCTAGATCACCTGAATCTCATTGTAATACTCCTTGTATGTATTTAAATTTAATCTTTCTTAAGATTATGTCCCCACATCAGATCGCGAGCGTGTTCATCGCTATGCTCTGTATACATATATATTTAAATTTAATCCCTGTAGATTAAACGCAGTCATGCACAGGTCGCATAGATCTCCACTCTCAGACTCTGTGCATTGTTAGTTTAAATCTCTGTTGGCAAATACATTCATATTCAGAATGTACTAATATCTATCTTCTGACTCTGTGTAAAGAGATATTAATCTCAGTTGGCTAAACGCCTTTAGACTCAGGTGGTGTAGCTCGCTATCAGTAAACACTACACAGCCTGTACTTAACTTCACTATGTATTTAATACCGTGTACTTAACTTCACTGAACCACTATGATTTTACTGTAATCTGGATAATATGCCGCACCAAACTGTCGAAGAGTAAAGCTCTACTTTTTGCATTCTTTATAAAAAAGATAAGATCACCAATCGAGTGAAGGCAGAATAAAGTGCTTACCTTTATTATAACTGTCAGTTTCAGTGTTTCTTTTAATTCAATAGTTTAGCATGTGACATTAGAACTGTGAAAGGAGTAGTTTATCATTCATTGCAGATCATGCGAACTACAGTTTCCACCTATACTCTAAACCGACACGACGCGATTAATTATTTATACTTTTGTGGGAAGTGCAAATTATCAACTCAAATTGTGTTAAAAAGGTTAATTGGCATACGTTGGTGTATTCTTGGGAAATATATGTTAAATGTTTCGTAAGCGGCATATGATGTAGAGAATAAGTAAAGGTATATGTGAACAAATTATATAGAAAAGATATTACGTATATAAATATACATCTTAATTGCAGGAAATGTTTAGAAGAGTTAAATTTCGTATGTTGATGTATATTTCCTTTTAAAGAAAAGACAATAAAAGTTTAGTTAATATAAAGAAAGTACATCTTAAAAGCATAAGATGTCTACACTAAGTAAATTGCATGAATAATTTATTTATAATTAAAAAGGTATTATGCGTTTAATTAATATATAAATATATATATGTTAATTGCATAAGATTTCTAGAAAAGTCCACCTACTTCCATGTTTATCCTATGCCAAGAATTAGATGACGCAAGCATTCGTTATTACTCTTTTATTCCTTTACCAATAAACTAAAGGATCTTTAGATTGCGGTCAAATTGTAAATTAGGATTAGAAGCAAAAGGGATGACCATAATAATAGCATGATAGTCTACATGTTTCTAAATGCATGTAAGAATTAATTTTGAATTGAATTATAAAGCCCCTTATTATTTTTATATTTTTGAATATGGAATGTAAAAGTGTTTTGACGATATGCTCGGAATATAATCCTCTTACTTTAGTTGAAAGGGATTAAAACTATTATGTTATATATATTCATGGGAACATAAATTAAAGTACAATAAATTGTGGGTTGAACATATACAATGTTATGTTTAATTTCATTGAACCTTAAAAATCACATAAGAATGTTTGGTACCCTAATGAGATTGTAAATTAAATTATCTTATTATATTTTAAATGCTTGTATTATATCTTATATATATTCAAGGCATGTACAAACTATATGTATCCACTTTGAAATTATATTTAAGGATACATGGGAATTGTATTTTAAATGTTTAGCAAACTATATTTGAAAATATATTTAAAAAAAATAAAAAAATGCATAGGAATTATATTTTAAATGTTTGTATTATATTTTATATATATTTAAGGAATCCATTCTTAAATTATATTTAACGATGCACACATTCTTTCTGTTCTCTTAATTAAGAAGGGCTTCATAAATAAACATGAATTCATATATAGTTCAATTGGAAAATTAGTTCGATTATAATGGTTGTTTTATAAGATAAGTAATTAAATTGTTATTTTATATAGAGAGAGAGAATATGTATATTTGATAGTTTTATAAAAGAAATGTATATATATACGAGATGATGGATTATGAAATGTTCGATTATACTCATTAAATTTTATATAAAGTGGATATTATATGTGTAATGATTAAGGCTTGAACTATGTTTGTCATTATAGTTAGTGTCCCAAAAGGGAATTGTATATATATAGAGAGAGAGTGTTTGTTTGTTGTTAGAATAAAGCAGGTATATAAAAGGTGTTTGTTAATATTTCCAAAAGAATTATACAAATATGGGAAATGTTTATTAATTACATAAATGGAAATTTTATTTATGTAGAACATTCTTCTTATATCTAAGAAAAAGAGAAGATTTTTTTATATAAATAGAATACAACTCTCAAATGAATAGATTACATTATCTATTTTATATGAATAGAGTGCATTCCTTATTTTTATAAAAAAAACGTTTTATTATATTTTAGTTATACTATGAATCGAAGGAAAGAATGAATCCAGGATAAGATATTTTAAATTAGTTCCTACAAAACCATGATGAGAAGACAAGTGGTGGGATATATTCGGTAAATTTACTAAATGGCGGGAAATTGATAAATTTTAACTCACAGGACACCACGATACTCAGATTGATGATACTTGGACAGATTGTCGAGGAAGTGAATTAGACTCAAAATTTGAAAAGCGAGATATCAATGTTACTAGCATGAGCAGCTAAGCCCTATGAAACTGATTTTCTAGCATGACAACATCGTTAAAAAGAATGAAAAAGTACAAACTTGATGTAACCATGATAACAATAATTAAAGAATTATTAATTGGGAAGGTCCACCAAAGGGTCCAAACAAGGACAATTTTAGTAAAACAAAGCATGGAGACGATCAACACAATGAACTGGATGCAATATGGCTAACGATTGGACATGGTAAAAAATTCATGAAAAGATGACTAGCCCTTGAGATGGAACTTGATGAGGATAATAAAACTCGAAGTGTGCAACTTGATGAGTATGTCGAAGTGGTCGTATGACAACAAAAATGATGAAAGGAGATAAGGATGTGTTAAGCTCATCGATTTGAACATGATATTACAGAAGAAAGGACTAAAAGTTAAATTTTAATACATTCGACTAAGCACTAAGTTTCGATGCCTCGAATCCTATCAAATTAAGGACCAACATTGTTAAAACATTTAGGAGTTTTGGAAGTAGTCTTATGGGATATGATTTTGGAATATTTGAGGGCCTCTCTTGATTTGTTAAAACAGAGATTATATCTTACCCATCTATATCTGACTGAATATTTTATGATGATTGCCTTCTCTTCTTGGAGGAAAGGATAAGCAAATGGATTTGAATTCTTGCTTGGTTTCGTTATAATGATTCCATGACTATTGGGTGGTTATTGATGCAATTTAGCCTGTAATTAATTTGGATGTCGTAGAGCTTCACATATCTAAGTTGGTATTGAAAATTATGAATGCATTATTGGATTTGCATTACACAAACTTACGATTAAGTTCTTGAGAATGTATTCGAACCATACTAAATTATATAGAAACTAATGATTAGAACCACTTGTGCTTATGGCCATGATTGTTAAATAAAAATAGAAGAGAATGTCAAGAAGATGAGAATAGGAAACTAAAAGTTAAATTGTAATACCCCATTTTTCCATTGATGTATTTGGCTTTGATGTAAATACTGTGTATGTACAATGTGTGTATTTTCCCTAGTGTGGAGGTCAAGGCCAAGGCCCCACTAGTGGATGATTAATTTTATTGCTTAGGCAAGTATTTGGATAGTTGATTATTCATGGGTTAATTAAGCCATGAAAGAATGTAAATGATGCAATTATTACTAAATGAATAAAATAACCAAGAAGTTGGCTAAGGAGGCAATGAATGAGAAGGGGCCATGCGTATCCACTAGGGAGAGGTGAGGGGGGTTTGGGATTGGTTTCCCATATTGCCACATGTTTGACTGGGAACCCATTTGAACTCCCTGCTGACATTAATGCAACTGGAGTAGGTGGTTGAGAACCCTGATGTCTGAGGCTGCTGGAGTATGGAGCATGCATGCGATTTTGTATGGGAGGACATGGCTCTGATCAATTGAACAGGACAACACTCAATCTCCTAGGGAAACTCACTGAACCTATTTGACTATTCAGGAGGAGACATTCATTCAGACACAAACATTCTTGGCTACTCCTCACTCACGCACTCACTCGATCCTGTACGCACTTGCCATTCATGGTTCATCGAACCTCGAAGAGAATTCATTCCTATATTTCCTGTATGCACCAAACCAATTCGAGAAAAGGGAAATCTGAAGTTAATCATGCTTCCTATGTGGGAGAAAGATCCGAGAGTGATAACCGTAACCACCATGTGTGCAAACCCCAGTTACAGGGATAGTGTGGTATTGATAGAAAATGTTGCAGAGTGGTATTGGCAGAGCGACTGTGAGGAAACCCCAAGCCTGGTAATGAATCAGTTGTTGAACTATGGGAGAGAGTTGGGTTGCTTGATAAACCCAGTGAAGGCTATAGTCTCAATGAACTAGTGACTAGACCTTTCTATGCCCATCCTGGAATAGCACTAGAAGGCAAGGACCATGAGAGACTATGCAACAGTGATAGGATCATCCTTGTGTTGGATGTGGTAGGTATTGTGGGTGCCAGGTCGGCTGAGAGTGACTAGACATTTCTATGCCCATCCTAGAATAGCACTGGAAGGGAAGATTCCTTGAGAGACTGTGTACCAATGATGTAGGTCTTCCTTGTGTTGGATGTGGTAGGTATTGTGGGTGCCAGTTCAACTGAATGTTGAGATGCCTGCAGCTCTGTGGTTGAGCTCACTGGCTTAGCAACACCTTCCTTGTTATCCCTGAATTGCGTGAGAACCACTGTAGGTCGGATTACCATGGGTAGGAGCACTGGAATGCTTGATAAACCCAACTACATAGTGGTTTAGCATGAGAATGGGGCCTTGAATGTGAGAGAACCTATTAGCCCTCCTTAGTGGATACACTGCCCAGCTCGGGGATGATCTTGCAGCTGAAATAGTACAGACTGGATAGAGATCTAAGGTTGGGCGGAATGTTGCTCTCACTTAGCTAGTTGCTTCAGAATTGAAAGATAAGTATTTCTTGTTATGTCAAATGATGTTGTTCATTGTGATGAAATGGTTGCTCATGTCCATTTTTGGAATTATGAATGCTTGTGTATAATTATGGAACTATGTAATGTATGAATATGAATGTGATTGACATGAAGTCATCTATAGGCCTGAGTAAGAGTTTTAGTTCAATGTTGTGTGTATATCTCATATTGCATGAGCTTAATGCCTTGTAATTCTTGCATATGATAGATGTGTTGATTAAACATGTTTAATGCATCCTACATGTTATAATGAATGATAGTGTTTCATTGTTATGTAATGAACGTTATGTATACTAACCCTATGGAGGAGATGCATATTTACACCTAATCCCTAGGGAGGAAAGGGAAGCCTGGAAGTGGTTTCAGAAACTTTGTGGGTCAGATGGAAAGGAAGATATTGGGAGGTTGAAGGTTGGAAGTGTCTAAGTGGAAATATAGATAGAACTTCAGAGAAGAAAATGGGAAGGTTATATGCATCACCTGATCAGGGGGAATTCTACCATTGGATAAAGCTCTCTAATAGATTTCCAATGGTACCAACCTTTCCCCATTTGGATGTTGTAGGAAGAAGTTATGCCCCTTAGAAGATTCGATGAAATTCCCTTACAGAAGCAGGGTTCCACATGCATGGTTCCATAATTGCGGGTTGTGGGATCACCAAGTTCAAACTTTACGTATTGGGATTTCTGCAATCCTGCATCCGCAATTACGGGATGTAGGTTGCGAGATCAACTATTTACGGGTTACGGGATCGTCAAATGCATGTTTTTGTATTTTGGGGTTCCGCATTCCCAAATCCACAATTGCAGGTAGCGGATTTCGGGATGGCAGTTGCGGGATCGTTGAGTTCAAGATTTTTAGGTTTTGGAATTCTGCATTTCTGAATCCACAATTGCGGTTGCAGATTGTGAGATGTGCAATGTGGGACCCACTTTTGCGTGTTGCAGATTTCGAGAGTGACCTCCTACGGAAATTGGGATTCTGCTTTCCCGCATCCGCAATCGTGGGTTACGGATTTCATGATGTAGATTGCGGGACTCACTGTTATGGAATGCTGGTTGTGGGTTTGAAGCTACGGGTTGCGGATTGCCGATTCGAGCTCTCCTGACTGTGTGTATGGACACTCAGTCAAAGTTTTGGGAGAAAAAAATGGATCATGGTCTCCAGTGGCCGGGTAGGTCGGTGGGGACATGACATAAACCTAGTGTCGGAAGTATGAGAACAAAATTTAACTTCGAGACAAAGTTCTATAGAAGAGGGTGTATGTAATGCCCCTAAGATGACTGTGGACCTTAAGGGAACCTATCAAGTGACCCAGCTGAAAAAACTTCGATAAAGTGGTCTCTTGAGACTTTATATGTCTTAAATGATTGAGGAAAACCTAAGGATGTGAATGACGACAATAATTGATAAATGAATTAATGAATTCAATGATATATGTGGAGTGGATAGTAGATTTTAATGGATAATTGCATGTTGCTTAATGATTAGATTTGATTGTGAAAAATGTGTTATGTATACATGAATATGATTCTTAAACGATTAGTTGTATGATGCATTATGTGATGAAAATGAAAGAAGTACATATTGACGTAATGCCTTACTGATTAATGGAATGTATGATGTTTTGAGTAAATTGTAATTGCTTAACGATTAGTGGGTTTAGGAAATGAATTATGCTAAATGATGACAACACTATTAATATGTGCTTTTGAGAATGTGTGTAGCAATAGGTGAAACTATTCACCGACAGGCACACAAAGGAATTAAAGGGTCATAGAGTACGAATAAATCACACACGAAAAGTCGACGATGGTGTTGACTTCTAGCAGATCCCACGGCTGAGTTCAAAATCCCTTATCCGCTTACTTGAGGTTGCGTGAAGTCATGCGATGTGGACCACGATAGAGTTGGTCATGTATGAGTGGGGGGGCGCGTAGTAAGAACACACTTACTCCTCAGCGCCATCAGTCCCCAATAGTGTGTAGACATAGGATTGAAGGTAACAAATTCTAAATCCCTACATGAAGTTCCCACAAGTCAAATGAAAAGATATCGACAGAAGAATCCGACGGTGTGGTATCTTTCCGAGAAATGGAAATGATGGACGCAAGGACCCGACGATGTGGTACCTTGTCGAGAAATGGATACGATGGATAAATGGACCCGACGGATTCGTACCATGTCGAACGATGAGCATAAAAAATAGATGGGATCAACGGTGTGGCACCTGGGTCCTAGAAGGGATCAATTAGTAAACTGTATGCATAAAAAACATATAAAATTGCATTTAGAACACTTGTTCATAAAAATACTTTTTAGTATTAAAAATAGTAGAAATAATTATTTTTAGGAATTTGCACATGTAAATACTTTTTATTATTTGAAATATTAGAAATAATTATATTCGGAGCAAAATGGAATCCTAGGCTTGAGTTATTAGCTAACACCACATGCACCCACCAAATAGAATTTAGAGTGAGCATCTTAGAGACAAACTTGAGTAAATTTAGGAAAGTAGGTGCATTCTTCTAGGAAACTTGACACATGGATTTGTGAGATAAATTACTTTTTGAATATTAAGAAATTGAGTATTTTGCATGAAGCGACATCTATCATAGGGGAATTTCCCTGTTTAAGGAAGGTTTGAAAGATGGGTAAAGGACCCAGTTTTTGGATGGTTATCGTAATCTTCAAAAAGTGAGTAACTTGTTGCTATTGGGGTTTGGCTATAAATTCTTGTGCGGGGGGGAACCCATTTAGGATTTTCTCCAATTGTCTGTGTGATCTCTACGACCCGAAGCTCAGGGATGGCCATGTGACTGAAAGCATGAGCCTATGGTTGGGTGGTGAAGCTAACAGTTGCTTCACTAGTGGTTAAAAAAACTTCTTCTAGAGGGACACAACGCATAAAGCAAATGGCAAGGGCAAGTAGGATTAGATTGACGATGACGACTACTCCTCCAGCAACAGATTCAACCTGTAATAATAGTTTTTGTGTTTTTGTTACTTCGCAAATTTGATAAGTTTTATAAATGATTATGCATGTAAATGGCTATATTGTGTTGTTAAGCTTCTAATAATTTTCTACGTAGGACTGCCAAGGGGGTCCCCTACATAATAGTTGGATTGAAAGTGATTCCACATAACCTTAATGTCATAGAGTGAAACATGCATGTAATGTTTTATCAAAATCATGGTATCTTACTTGAAGTCACATGAAATATAATGAGAAAATTTGGCTCATAAATGAGCTTTGATTTCTTCTTTGTGGTTACTAGTGCTAAGTATGAACACTCCTCATGAATAATTAACTAGGGTGGGGTGATTCCCCTAATAATGATATGAATAGCCCTTCTTCACACCTACTAACAAAATCTAGTTTGGAACCATGACAATGATTTAGGTGAAAGAAATTCCAAGTCATCACTTCTTGACTATACTCCTCACAAAGACTAAAATGAAATTAGTGATAAAACCCTAAAAAGGGGATGATAAAATTCATAGTGAAAGTAACGCAACATCAACTTGAAAAAATAGGTTACGAGAACTCACATATACTATGTAAACTTAAGTGAAAATATCATTGACTATGCGAGTGATGGAACAAATTGTAGATGGTATCTCCTTTATCAAGATATATTAAAGATATGATTATACTCCTACACATAGGAAGAGACATTAGGAAATGATTACCTAAACCAAACAAGTTAGAAAATTTTTATAATTCAATTCAACACGGCACAACAATTATAAAAAAATGAAAACTGTGACATACTTGAGAAACAAAGAAATCTCTTGATACAACATGAATACAATCCAACTACATTCAAAATTTAAAAGGCTTAACCATATTCAACATTGTACATCCCATCAAATCAAGCATTGAAGGATAAACCATAGTAGCATGATTCAAGTAGAATTGGTAGGAACCCATGTCAACCCTTCTCTTTACTATGTTAGTATATTGTTGTTGGACGCATATGCTTTGTAAGTCATCCCATAGTATTATATGTTCCATTCTATTGATCCATAGTATTGGACACATATTCTTTGTAAGTCGTCTCATAGTATTATATGTTCCATGGTATTGATCCATAGTATTGGACTCGTAGACTTAGTATATAAGTACGTGTTGAGGCCAATGAAGGCATCCATGAGTTATTTGTATTGATATTGCTCAAAGAGGTTTCCCCCTTGAAGTGTCATATGATCAATAAATATCTTTTGTGTTCTGTTATTTCTAATATATCATGCAGTTTAAGTATTTAATTGTTGGAGGTTCCTCACATCTGGTATCATAGCACCTTCTAGGCCTCATTGGGTGGAATTTCTGCCATTTTTTTTTCACATCTGTATTGTTCCTTTCAATTGTAAGTTTGGATCTGGGAATAATCCCTATCCAAATAATTATGAGAATTACTTGGGCATAGCCCTAAAATGCATTGTGAGGAGTACCATAGAAACCACGAAGTAGCTGGCCCATTGAGATAACCTACCAGCAAAAACGGCAACAACCCCTGTCTGATTGACTAGTTTCCACCCGTGAGGTAAACCAAGAGTTGTCTTTTGTAGCAAAGAGGTTATAATTTTTAATTGAGCCATGGAGTGAGGGGTATTGCCCCAATACGCAAGCCGTTAGACAACATTGGTGTCCGAGTGAATCCCATGAACCATTAGGAATCGAAGCATACCTCGAGTCCATATCTATTTCCAACTGATAAATAGTAGATTACATATGTCCAGTGCCATTGCAGACAATTCTAAGTCGTTGCATTATTAATTCTGAAAAAAAAAAAAATATATATATATATATATATATATATGTTTTTTCTCCATATATTGTTTGTTTTAACTCCGTTTCCCTTGAACATTCACTGACACCCCTGCAATATCATTCTTGATATTTTATTCCCGAGGACCCTATCTCAAATTCCACTTCCCGAAGCCAAAAATCCCACATCTGTCTAATTTCTTTTACTAAAGAATTTTTTATTTTTTTTATACCCATTACCAAAAAATGAAAAAAAAATCCTAGTTGTAGTTGTCACCCACACAGGAGCAAAGATCATGGATGAGGAACTTACAACCGTCAAGAACAAACTTCAAGAACTGTATGAAAAAATTCTCGGCCTCCATCTTCAGCCTTCATCTATGAAAAATAGACGACAACCAAAGTCTTCTACAGACACTGGTTTCTATTCTTCCAACACTTTTCATAGGCCGAAGTTTGATTTTCCTCACTTCAATGGTGATGATCCAACTAGATGGATATATCAGGAAGAACAATATTTGAGTCTGCATAATACTTTTTATGTCAACAAATTTCCACTTGCGTCCTTTCGTTTGGAATGTGAAGCAATGCAATGGTTCTATTGGTACATCAAGGCTCATGCAGAGCCAAAATGGAAATATTTTTTCCAACTCCTTTTGCAATGATTTGGTCCTAGTGCTTTTGATAACTTCACAAGAGCACTCACTAAACTTCGCCAAATTGGCACTATGAGAGAGTATCAAAGCAACTTTGAGAAACTAGCCAATCACACAGAAGGATTGTCTGATATTCTACAGGAGTTCTTTTGTCAGTGGTCTGAAAGATGCAATTCGATCTGAAGTTAAAGTGTTTTGTCCCGGCACAATGATGGGAGACCTAGGGTTGGCTAATTTGGCAGAGGAAAATATTGCATCCCAACACTACTCCAAATCAACTTTTGTTCCAGTCAGAAATATGGTTTCCCAATCACCTCCCATCACGCCAGCTCCTTGACCAACTCCTATCAAACACTTGTTTGAAGAAGAGATGCATGAAAGTAGAAAAAAAGGGATTTGTTATAATTGTGATGATAAATTCACTGAGGGACATAGATGTAACAGATACTTCTACTAGTTTAGAATACTATGCCTTCATCAATTATCTATCCATGTAAGACTTAACATATTATTCCCATCTTTCCTCTATGGCAAATACATATAAAAGCATTAACATACAACCTATAAATGAGAATCCATACATTCAAGGTAGGAAAATAGCAAATGCAAAAACACAACAATTACAGTACACAATATTTAACGTGGTTCACCCCTAGATGGAGGCTACATCCACAAGAACTATTGTTATATTAATCTTTGGGAAGGGTACAACAGTTATTTGTCTGCACACTCAACTGTAGACTCTCTTCTCTCTCAGATAGGTCTCTGCGCACACAGTTGCAGAGCCTTTACAATAGTAATCTAGCTCAAGGGATTTAGGAATATTCAAGACTTAACCAAACGAAGAGTAACCCTTTCCTATACAAAAATTCCTTATTTATAGATCATGCCCGTAGGTCATGTCTTTACAATTTCGAAGGCAAAAACCCTTAGGTTTACAAAACTATCACAGTTTCCCCAAAACCGGACTTCTGGTCTCTAGTAGCGAATATTCCATTGTGGCAGTCTTCCACGCATGCATCACATCGCTATCGGCCATCCTGTTGTGTGCATGTGAATAGGTCACTTTCACCAAGCCGTTCTTCCTCTAATGGTCTCGTCCTACTGGTTCAGGTAGTGGTATCTTTCGCGTGTGCAACCAGTCGCTTTCTTCCCGATTTGCTCCTACCCGTTGCTTGGCACCGATGGAGCATCTTTACCAAAAATAGACCACCGACGGTCTAGCCAGAACACATTACATCTTCCATCCAACACTCTACTTTGCTGGCATCCCATAGACTGGAAACTTCGCAGCACTACCTCCTCACAGCACTAAACTTCGCAGCTCTTTTGATGTTGCACTGTGCGCAACTTTGCAGCATCCCAAAACTTTATACAAAATTGTTTCAACTGAACTTCCCTCAGCTTCGCAGTTCCAAAAATCCTCCTTGCTAAGAAATTCCCCACTTGGGCCAGGCCCAACACTTCCACCCTAAGTTGCATTAGGAGTTGGTGTCATACTTTTCATGTCAATACTGCGAAGTCATGCCATTCCCATGTTCAAGAATACTCTCACCATTGATTATCTGCAATCAGTACACCTTCCATCATGTAAGTCTACTCCAAGTCAGTATCGCATGTTACTATACCATCCGATCTACTTCAAAACATCATTTGTCCTGTTTCGTGTCGATGATGGGGGATTCATCATGGCCCTCCTTTGACAGGTTCATCCTTTTCGACTTCAACACATCATCCAAGGATTGAATCTAGAAACCAACCAAGTACCTTGGTCTTGCATGCCTTAATGGAAGGTTACCTCGCTTTCAAAATGAGTTTACACCATTGACTCTTGATTGAAAGATTTCATTCATCGTTCGACTTCAACTCATTTATTCACACTTGATGATATGTACTATGATACCTTGGGAATCATTGACATTACTGGTGATTTCCCTTACACTTGTTAACAATATACATCAATGACCAGTAACCAAGTGGTTTCTACCATGTTCAACGTCAAGACATTTGTAATCACATGGATAGATTCATATCATTGTGGGTTCAGCTTGAAGACCCTAGGGAGTCACGTTTTACCCAGGTTGCGATGGAGATTGTTTGGAGTCGTATCACAGGGATCCACATTTGTATTGGTTGTGGCTATGTTATCATCTCATCATGGATCTACGCTTGTGTCCAATAGCCATGATTGTGTTAAGTTGATAATTACTATCATGGATCTGCAATGTATTGGTCAACAACCATTTTATACGTCATATGAGACTGTGTACTCAAAGTCAGTTGTACTGCAGCAGTATCCTCCGTCCGATGAGCCATTGCCATTCCTTCTGTCAAAGCATTTCACCTATCAATTTTTGAAATAGCTTCATGCTTTGGGGGCATTTTGTTACACCTAAAATCTTGTCATCACGATAGTCGGTGTAAACATCCCTAAAGTTCCTTGTCTAGTTCATCAACCTGGAAGATATGCAAACCTTTTCCTGCAGTTTGTCCTCTTGTAGCCTACGATGATGTCAATTAAATGATTAAAATAGCATCTTCGAGCCCAATCTCAAATCTTGGTGATGTGAATCCCTATCCCTAGCCTTTAGGGAAGCTGGCATTCGGTTCCTAGCCTCTTGGAAGGATCCCCTAACTCTCTCCTACCATATCTCAACCTACCCTATCCACTTAGTCCTATATAAGTGAATCTCATTCCCATTCCAAGGGGAGGAAGTTTATGGTATCTACATGTTGGTGAAATTAGTTTAGGACAGATCTCTACTCATCCCTTGAGAGATCCATCATCCCTTTGGAGGCTTTGGCATTGGCTTGATTGGAAGAGGATTGCTACATTAAGTCATTGGTTGTAATATCTTCATCCTATATATTTCCCTTTCACTATTACATATAGGCGGATTGTTCCATGAAATATTTCAACGTTTTCAACATTCATGGGTTAAATAAATTAATTTTTATATTTTTTGTTTTTCAGGGCAGAAAAAACGTGGCAATATCCAGGCTTTGTAATGTTCCACGAACTTTCGTCAATATAGGGATGAACTATTTAGGTTTCACTATTTGTAAGTCCCCTTTATTTTTCATATTCTTTTTCTCTTCATTGTTATCTTATATACTTTGCTACCATAGGAAACACCTCATCACCATCATATCTAACTCTTTTACCACCTTCACCATCTTTGCAATATGCTTCCATTCTCTCCCAACGGAGCTTACATCCCAAAATGTGTTTGTTAAATGGAACATATTTCCTCAAGCTACTTCCACTCAATGGTATTCAGAACTTCCCCATCTCTCTCCTCTACACCGTCACCACTATCTCAATCAACACAACTAATGCTTGCCACTTGAAAACTTATCATCATTATACTTTTCTTTCATTGCAACCACTCCTCTATTGCAATATTGATCTTCAAAGTGTTTCTCCTATTCTTCATATTTTCAATTTATTGACATAAACTCTTCTTACTAGAGAAATTTCTACTTCTCCATGATGAAGACATCATGTATTCCTTCATCATCTTCCTATTCAAGATTTCTCTACTACTTTGCATTTTCATCTCAACAACTTATTCACTTTGGCAACATCATTGTTTCATGTTTTATTTGGTCCATTCCACTTTCTTTTCTTTTGTTGCACATTCCACTTGACCTACAACAATATCAACACAAAATATGATGGGATATTCATATTATATTATAAGTTATGGTTATCTATGTATCTATAATACTAATAATACTAATGTTTGTAATGTTTGGGGGTTGTCAACTTGAAATGCTTTGTTGGAAGTTAAAGTCCTTATTCATCTTTCAAAGCATGTTGAAGCTGCCATTACTTGTTTCCTTTACACACTACTTGGGGTCCTTATAATACTCCTTGCATTTTTTGAATTACTTCATTTGTCATGAGTGCTCCACTACTATAGGGATATATATACCATAGGTAGCTCCATAGTGGTGGTGAAATAATGAATACCAAAGCATGTCACAAAGCTCGTATGGGATCATGACTTGCATCTAAAATTTGGGTTAATGGTGAGGGCATAAAAAGTAACTCTACAATAGCACATGGATTCTTGGTTTCTACACCATCGTCTAGGGTTTTGATGTAATAGTTCATTTGTTGGATTCTCTATGTTGGATGCGCCTGAGGGTTTCGTGGTCTGACCTGAGCTTGTCTCATGGCCGTCAGCCCACCACAAAGGTTGCATATGCAGGAATGGTGACAAATACACACGCAGGTAACTCTACAATATCACATGGGTTCTTGGTTTCTACACCATTGTCGAGGGTTTCGATGTCATAGTTCGTTTGTTGGATTCTGTATGTTGGATGCGCCTGAGGGTTTTGTGATCTGACCTGAACTTGGTTCATGGCCTTCATCCCACCACGAAGGTTGCATATGTAGGAATGGTGACAACTACACACACAGGTAACTCTACGATAGCACGTGGGTTATTGGTTTCTACACCATCGTCAAGGGTTTCGATGTCATAGTTCGTTTGTTGGAGTCTATATGTTGGATGCACCAGAGGGTTTCGTGGTCTGACCTGAGCTTGGCTTATGGCCGTCAGCCCACCACGAAGGTTGCATATGCAAGAATGGTGACAACTACACATGTAGGTAATACCCTTATTGTCTTTCTTGTTAATTTAAATTGATACGAATACAAACTCAGGTTCTGACTGATATATTTTTACTTACTTGGCAGGTAATAGTTTGGCCCTCTCCATTTCCATGGTTATTGGTTGATGGTACAGGTTTATACTTGGAGGCGTTTGCAATTGGTAAGCTCAGATTCCACATTTCATTACCTCTTCCTCTCGCCTCTGTGGAGTGTTCATCGAGGGTTTCAATGTCATAGTTCGTTTGTTGGAGTCTATATGTTGGATACTCGTGAGGGTTTCGTGGTGTGACCTGAGCTTGGCTCATGGTCATCCCACCACAAAGGTTGAATATTCAAGAATGGTGACAACTACACACGCAGGTAATACCCTTATTGTCTTTCTTGTTAATTTGAATTGTTACTAATACAAACTTAGGTTCTGAGTGGTATACTTTTACTTACTTGGAAGGTAATAGTTTGGCCCTCTCCATTTGCGTGGTTACTGGTTGATGGTACAGGTTTAGGCTTGGAGGCGTTTGCAATTGGTAAGCTCAGAGTCCACATTTCATTACCTCTTCCTCTCGCCTCTGTGGAGTGTTCATCGAGGGTTTCGATGTCATAGTTCATTTGAATGATTGATTCTCTATTTAATCTCTTCGTTTTCCTATGTATAAGATCGAAGTGTATGCGTAGAAGAAATGGGGTTTAAGAAGGTCACCCTGTTTTCCTGTAGCATGAGAATCTATAAATGGTAACTGCTGATAGATATTCCATACTGAATAAAATCATTTTGTTCTTCTCTGTAGGCGATTTAGTTTAAACGTTTCTGTTTCCCAAGATACTTTTACCTCATTTCTAAAGTATTTTCATGGGACCTGGGCTTTTGGAATTCTACATGGGGTTTCAATACCTGACCTTGGCATCTGTCGTTTTGTTGGTGTTAATGTGGGATTCGATCCTTGGATTCCGTCAGGTTTCTACAGTTGCAATATAAACGTTGGAGTCTGTGTCCATAGGATTTGAGCAGTAATAATCCTTGAAGGTTCTATTGTTTTCTGATATGGTTTCGATAAATCGTATTTACTATGTAATGTTCCCATAATTGATTTCCTAAGTGATTTAAATTATGAGTTTTGGTTCTTTCTTTACTACTACATTTCTGGAATTTCATAAATAGAGATACAAAAGAGTTTAAATGGGTGGAATGTTGGAGGGATTCGATCCCAGTTCCTGCGTTTGAAAGCCAATGCTTGTTTGTATTTAATGTATGCGGTTTTGATGAAAGATGGTTGTGGTGCTGATGATTTTTAATTCATTTGATTGAAAGATGACTATGTAAAAACCTCCTGCGTTTTCGTTAAAGTTGTAAAGGTAATGGAATGCCTGAGTCTACATTTGCAAATTGTAATTTCCTTGATATGGTTGAAGCGCTAGATCTAGCTACAGGATAAGACTATAACAATGCATACATCTTCATAAATTAAGCCATAGGAAAGAAATACCCAATACAAAGCCAGGGTATGTATCACATTTAATGTTTGGTGTTTCCTGTCTACTTTATATGTGTTTAGAAGATTGTGCAGTCATGCAATGGTTATCTGGGTAAGGAAATTACATCTCGAGGACCAACTTCAACACAGGGACCACACAGGAGTGCTGAAGTTGATAGAGATCAAAATTATGTTCTAAATTCTTTTATTGTTGCTTTAGCGCTAGTCAGAAATTTCGATGGTAATTGTGAGGAAATTTTGCTTCTGTAGACCATATGGCTAAATTGAAAGGTAACACAGGTGGCTTTTATTTTCTATAGTACAAGGTACTATATTTGTACCCACACTTCAGATCTAATTTTTGGTTTAATGTTGACGTGTAGATCTTCAATGACACCTGTCTTATTGTTATTTGATCAATAGAGAGAAATGAGGGATATTTTTATTTGGCATCCCTGTTAGGATATTCCTATACTCCATCCTAGTCCCACCAGTATTTTGATCATTTACATTTTCAGTCATGCATGCACCTTTTAGGGTTTGCATGCATTCTAGGGTTTGCATGTATTTTGCATGCATCCCAGTCATCAGTCCAGTTCAATTACACTCAGTTACACTTAGTTACACTGAGTTACACTTAGTTACACTTAGTTACACTGAGTTACACCTACCAGAGTTAGTTTGACTGATGGTTGACAGTTACTTGAGCATTGATGACTCCACTGATGATGATGGAGACTTCCAGTTGCGCTCCGATGATCATGAGGACACCTAGTTGTGCTCCGATGACACTCCAGTGATCCTTTGATCACTCCATGAAGGCTAATTCGAATTGCCACCTTAGGCATTCGAATTCCTCATGCATTGTATTATTTATATGTCCATTTGTGATTAATAATCCAGTATGACCGAAGTATTATTGCTTCTATCTGAATTCTACTGTACCATATTATTCTGTTGCTCATTATACTGCATGTATCACTCTTCTTCTATTTTCTTGCTTAATCATAATTATTCTCTTGTGAGATACATCATCTCTTAGATCTGCTGTGAGGATTTTCACATGGTATCAGAGCATGTTGAGAGTATTGTTTATCTCCATTCTTGAGAGTTTTTTGCAGGTTATTACCAAGATTTCGAGTTCAGCAGTTGCAGCAGAATCTGCATTTTTGCAGCAGTAGCAGTTGCAGTTATTCTATATTGTTTTTGCAGGTCTTCTACATCTTCAATGTATCCTGAATTAGAAGAAATCACTCCTCTTTCTCTATTCAACTATGATGAATGGAAACCAAAAATGATAGCATATTTGAAGAGCCATGATCTCTTTGATTGCTATTTTGAAAGAGAGTTCGAATCCTCTACAAAGAAGATTAAATGGTTGAATAAAGGTGACATGCACATTGGAAGAATGAAGCTTACTATGACTGATTACATATTGTACCCGACCATCTTTGATATTGAAACTCCAAAAGAGTTATGGGCTCATCTGGATGAAAGATTCGGCAAAAAGAATGATGGATTTGGTCCAAATCCCTTCAAAAGCAAGCAAGGTGATGCATTCGCTCCACTTGATTGTCTCTCTGATCATGATGCATTCGCTCCTCCTGATGGTCTCTCAGATCATGTTGCATTCGCTCCCCTTGATGATCTCTCAGATCATGAACCAGTATCATCTCATATTGAAGTTGTTGACAAAGAACTTGCAGATTCTCCGCTCATGCTCAAACTTTCTTCTCTTTCTGTGCCAGCTCACACTCTAGATATTGCAGAAGGTCCTAAATACTCTCTTGCACCAGAGTTTGTTGGTTTGCATCATGATCACATGATTATTTCAGAGGTCAAATCAGCTAATCGAGGTAATGCATTCGCTCCTCTTCAGCAAACATCTCTTTTATACTACTATATGATCATAAATTCATGCTTTCAGAAGGTCATTGAAGAATATGGCCATTGCCATTCGCTTGGGAAAATTTCTCATGCATTTGATAGTTTTGATCTCACCCCTGCTGGTTCAAAGGAGATCTCAAGAAACTGTTTTGAAAGTCTTAAATCTGATTTTGATTTCAAGCAAACATGTAATAGTTCTTTTTGGCATAATCTCACCCATGGTGGTTCGAAGGAGAAGACAAAGGACTATATGCACATTCAAAAATTTGATCCTACCTCAGCTGATTCGAATCACAGATTCAAGGATCATTCTAATACCGTTGGATTTGTTCTCATCACATTCGATCTGAAGAGCAAGTACAAGCACATGCTTTTTGAGCATGATCCACTTCTTCCCAAGAAGAAGATACCTCCAGACATATGACCAAGCATCACACATGCTTGAGTTTGGAGCTTTTATTTTTTATGTGTGCTTTACAGTCTATTTTTTGAGGAGGGGGTATGTTTCCCATGAAATTTTCCCACTTCCTTGGTTTATTGATTGTTATTATTCATTGTATTGGGTGACCTTTGGTCTTAGTTACCAGGGCCCAAGATGGATTAAGGGGGGGTGTTAGGATATTCCTATACTCCATCCTAGTCCCACCAGTATTTTGATCATTTACATTTTCAGTCATGCATGCACCTTTTAGGGTTTGCATGCATTCTAGGGTTTGCATGTATTTTGCATGCATCCCAGTCATCAGTCCAGTTCAGTTACACTCAGTTACACTCAGTTACACTTAGTTACACTGAGTTACACTTAGTTACACTGAGTTACACCTACCAGAGTTAGTTTGACTGATGGTTGACAGTTACTTGAGCATTGATGACTCCACTGATGATGATGAAGACTTCCAGTTGTGCTCCGATGATCATGAGGACACCTAGTTGTGCTCCGATGACACTCCAGTGATCCTTTGATCACTCCATGAAGGCTAATTCGAATTGCCACCTTAGGCATTCGAATTCCTCATGCATTGTATTATTTATATGTCCATTTGTGATTAATAATCCAGTATGACCGAAGTATTATTGCTTCTATCTGAGTTCTACTGTACCATATTATTCTGTTGCTCATTACACTGCATGTATCTCATTATACTGCATGTATCACTCTTCTTCTATTTTCTTGCTTAATCATAATTATTCTCTTGTGAGATACATCATCTCTTAGATGTGCTGTGAGGATTTTCACAATCCCACCACCCTTCCTTATACTATGATGATTAACTTTCAGGCTATATTGGACGGCTGTACATTTGAGAGAGATATGACTAGCTGTACCTTCCCCACCTTGATTGAGATATGATTGGTCTTGTGGTACCTTATCTTTCACTTGTGTTTAATGGGGTCATTTAGACTCCTTGAGTAACGTTTTTAAAACCACCTTATTGAATTTTTGCTCTTATAGAGTACTACGGTTGTTTGGCCACATTTGGAGCATACCCTTGGTTCTAAGGGTCATGGGTCCCAAGGCTACCACCTTCAAGCTTGAAGTGTAGCTGACAATGGAAGACACAAGTGTAGTTTATTACCACCACATAAATTTAATTTGACCTTTCAATTCCCATCACTATTTCCTCTCATACGACGTCCCACAACCATTTCTCTTAACACCCACTCTTCATTCATTCTGTATGCATTTCACTATGCAACCGTCTCAGATTCTCACTGCGGTTTCCCTCAATTAGTTTATCAATTCAGTATGACCCACGCCCGCTGTCCGAGGAGTGTTTCCAGCGGTCGTGGGTCATATTGAATTGATAAACTAATTGAGGGAAAATGCAGTGAGAATCTGAGACGGTTGCATAGTGAAATGCATACAAAATGAATGAAGAGTGGGTGTCAAGAGAAATGGTTGTGGGACGTCATATCAATGTTATTGTAAAGCACTCTTTGAAGGTGAAGTCCACAATTTTAAGTCTTTTTCCTCATTTTCATGCCTTTTTGTAAGACAATAAGGAGGGTAGTGGCATCAACATTGAAAATGGTTTCCATTCAAACCTATCAAGTATACTTTTAGGTCAGCAATATTCTTGACTTCGAACTATAGCTACAGTTCAGAGAAAAGAATACTGCTGACCTAAAAGTACACTTGATAGGTTTGGATGGAACAGATTATCGTGGACATATATGCTATCGTATTTTTGGTTTAATGTTGATGTGGAGATCTTCAACTATACCTCTCTTATTGTTATATGATCAATATGTTTATTTTATTACCTATTACTGATTGAGTTATTAAATACTTGTTGTACCTTCCCCCACCTTGATTGAGTTATTATTGGATATCTGGTACCTCGTCTTTGACTTGTGGTTAATGCGAACATTTTCCCTCCATTTTTTTTATACCACCTTGTTGAATTTTTGGTCTTATAGAGTAGTTGACTTTGATCACCTATGATCAATTGTGGTGTGCTGATAATCACTTCTTTTATCCTGAGAGTTGGTTGAAGTTTATAATATTTGTGACTTTATTTAGGTTGAGTTATGCACTGTGCTTGACTTTCATTGACCTAATTAACTCCAATCATTTCTCTCTCTGTGGTTTGTACACACCCTCTTGTAGGGTTAGCTGGTTCCTAGAGAAGACTGGCCTCTTCGAGGCACAAATAGTCTTTTTTGAAAGTAACAATTCTGAGTATATTTTCAAGAATAGTTTCACAACCAGGTTGGTATGTTAAACTATATCTCTATTTTTGTTATATCATATATATGTTTATTTTATTACATGTTACTGAATATTAATAGTTTATCGTTTTAGTTTGCTTGTTAATGTAACTCATTATAACAGTTTTGAATATACCAAAGAACTCGTGTTAAGAACTTATGGGTTGTACATTTGGAGTTCTTGATTTCAAGAGGTAACTATTTAGACTGACTAATGTATATCCATGGAATACTTTTTTATGGAAATTTGTTTTTATTGTTTCTATTGGCATTTGTGCTGTGGAACTAATGTGAATTGTGTTCACTATTATTAGCTGATACAGGGAGGGCACAAACTACCTTAAAGGTGTTTGACTGTTATGGCATTCTTGTTTTTTATTAAATGTTTTTTTGCACATTGACTTTTTGCTCACATCATTCAAGAAACGTTTATAACCCTGCACTGTAATCACAGCATCTACTACATGGAAGTTGGGACACTATTAGTTTATCACATGTGCATGTGCTCTCTGTTTTCTACCTTTGAATGCAAATGACACAAAAACCTATCTTGGTGGTTACAAATATGCATTTGGATATTTGTATACTGGGGTAAATTGTGAGGTGCAACATGTAGTCATGTCCTTCAAGGCACTGTTCATGCTATGTATTGATATTCAACATGGTGCTTAATAATTATGTATTTGCTTGTTTTAAACATATAAGCTCGCAACTAAATTAGTGAGGTTTATATCTATAATGATCAAAAAACATCTGAAGGCTCACTATTGTCCAGGGTCTCAAACACCACCTTTCACAAGAAATTCGCATTTCTTTAGTTCATTGTGCTATCAGTTGAGCATAAAAATATTATATATATCCTGGAAGGGCAAGGCAGAATCAATTGATTTTCCTTGCTCGAAACCCAACTGATTACCTAGTCTTTTCCATTGACAGGAAATTAGGATTGTTGACACTCAATAAAATCTGTGTTGAGGAAGCATCGATTGTCACAAATAATAATTGCAGTGGTAGTTATAAAAATAGGGAATGTAAAGCTCGAAAGTCAGAGTTCATCTATTATCGGCGTGAACAGGATTATAGGTGAAGAAAAGCTGAAGCTCCATACACATTCTTCTTGTTGTTTAGACTATGCACAGACTTACGGTGTTGTCAGATACAAAATCCATCGGAGGAAGAAAAGATTGAAAGATGAACTAGAGGACAGGAATACACTTCAGGAATATATCTGTCCTAATTGCAGTCGCAGGTATTCAGCCTTAAATGCATGCAACTGATCAGCCTTACTGAGGATAGTTTTCACTGTGAAAATTGCAATGCTGAACTCGTTGTTGAAAGTGACAGCAAGAAGCAGAAGCAACAGCCTTACAACGAATACGCCATCCTCCATTCGGCTACGTACTTTTTACAGTTAAGATGGAAAATATCAAGTTGGAAGCAGTTAAATTCTGCATTCAAATATTGGTGACAGAAGTAATGTTGCTAAGGAAATTGATACGGCAGATGAAGACATAGCAAAGGCGTCAAGTCTGTCAAGATGTATCGTATGGGATGTTTGCCAAAAGTCAGAGAGAAAGATCTACGGTCCCTAATCCATCCCGCGTCGTTCACATGTTCGTGAGATAACGTCGGTTAGTGGTCGCGGAACAAAAACCACCATGCAACGTGTCCATTTCTGATGCGTCCGGATACGTGAAAAGTTGTATTGCAAACCACTCCAAGCCCGCGCGGATACCATCCATTGGAAATGTTATAAAAAGGAGGTGGTCACATTTGTAGTATTTGTTTCTTCTTTTGACCAAAGCCGTCACGCTCTCCAAAACCCTAAGCCAAATTCGATGGGGTCTTTGAACGCTGCGATGTGAGCCTGGCCAAAAAGTTTGGTTTTCTATACAGGAGCGAGAAGCTAAAGGCTAAAAGTTTAAAATCAAAGAGATAAGACGCCATTATCCAAGAGCTGGCGAGTCTGCTATTTTTGTCCAATCCATTTCATATGATGAATATTAAAAAGGTTCTTGGAGAATGATGTAACAGGTTTAAGTGAAATGGCCTCATCAGAAAACAATCCTACAGTCTCAAACGTATGGTATATTATGGCTCAATAAAACCAGCTATATTGCAATCAGAATCTCGCCGTTCTTATTCTTAATAATGGGAAAAGCTATTTGAGCCCTAAAAATTCGAAATGGTTTCATGAAACCCTGACAGATATGGATATCAAAGATCCAAATCGAAGAGGATGCAGATTTATTTTCCAAATGGGCAGAGATGTTATATAAAAAGCTGGTACATTTGGTCGAAGAAGTTTTTAGAGTATATCGAGCTTTAGTAGAACGATGTGACCAAATCTCTGGGGAGCCACATCTAAATACATTATAGCATAAGCAGAGGCAACTCATCAATCTCCGAAAGCCCAAAATTCCAGGCAGAATATCAACAAGTGGCAGAATATTAAATATCGGTGGAAGAAGTGAATAAATAGAGATAGCTGGCAGCCATCTTTTAGTTTCCGAGAACAACATTCCAGATTTTCCGTCATTTATAGTTTAAAAATTAATTCCTGTAAAGTAACGATTAGTTATTTGATTGTTATTTTAGTATCGGTGGTTTATTTTTAGAAAAATACAGTTAGGGTTTGCTCATAGGGAAAAAATTTGTATAAATTATGCATTTTACAATGTAAAGGGGGTTGGATTTTCGGTAAGGAGAAACCCATTCTGGGTGTTTTGAAGGGCTTCAGAAGTTAATAAAGATCTCAGAATTGAACAGATTTTTCTTCAAAGATTCATGTGTTGTTTAAAATTGCAGTCTGTACCATTTCCTTTCTCTACCTGTGCAAGTTTATTTTCTGCGTCATTCCTTTCATTATGTCGTTTTCTTCTATGCTTAGATGAACATTCATAATAGATTGAGATTCATGTTTCCATGCCTCGATTTATTCGCTTCTGAGCATCCATTTATTTCTCTAAAATTAACGGTAGATTCATCTGAAAATTGATGCCTGCTGTTAATGGACTGTCTTTATTTCTTTCCCTATCACCTGCAAAAATCTTATTGACTGTAATAAGATAGCTATCTTGCCTTTGTATGAAAATATTTGTTTAACTGCTGGTCCATATTTTTCTGTTTTCTCGACTCCATTGCCCAATGGTATCCTGTTCATGTTGATCTAGCCACCTCATTAAAAATACTTAAGTTTTTATTCATTTTACAAATTGGCCCTTGAGTTTCATTGTCAAACTGCTGTCATGGTGACATTGGATGGCAGATTTACCGAGAGAGCCCTCTCTGGCTGAAGGAGGCCAACTTTCAGTCTAAAGATTGGTTTGAAATAGGTTACCTCGGGTTTCTTTGACACAGCCCAAGGAAAATCCGAGTGCTAACAAGGATCATCTCCATTTAGGAAATCTTATAGCAGTGAGTCCCCTAAGGGGGGCTGCAAGTGATGTGCCCACTGGTAATGAACTAGATCTTTTCTTCCAATTGAGGGAAGATGGTCCCTTTGAAGATAGAAGGCTTCCTCTAATTGTATCATGCCTTAGCCTTGAGATAGGAAATTCAATGAAATTGGGAGTCCTTGATTGAGACTAAACCATTTTAGCTGAGAGATTTCATCCAGAACTGATCATAGAATGAGATATAGACACTGTGGGAAAACACATGATGATGTTGATTTGTGTGTGATTGCATATGCAGCTAGAAAATATATAGAAGGTGGCATGAAATCAAATGAAATTTTTGGTAACAACAAGTGCAGAGAAGTTTCATGTGTCACATAAGAAGACGACAATAGATTATGGAGAAAATCCCATCTCCATGAAGTGTTGTATGGAGTATAAATATTTGCATGGGAGATGTAAACATGGTTTTGATACATGTAAAATTGTGTAATTTGTCTTTGTTTGAAGTTGTTTGGTCTTAAGTGAATACATCTTCCCATTTGAGCGCATGGTAATTGCATTGTTTGCATGTGGTGCCTATATAGTTCTATGGTATTTTTGGAAAATCCTCTTACATAAAGTGCACTTGAAAGTGAAAATTTATGCAGCTCATCAAAATTTGCAATTGGGATCTTTATTTGTTTTGGTTTTTATTCGGTTGGTGCATTCATTGTATCTGGTGGACTCTAACATGGAAGCTAAGTTGGGCTCTTCTACTGTGCCCTATAAAGAATTGCTTGTTCAAAAATGCAGTGAGTGTTAAGAATTGAAAACCATAGCATTGCAAACTTCAAATGATAGAATTTGTGGAACAATTGTTTCCTATAGGGTATTCATGACAAGTAGAATTGTGATCTTATTTCCTTGTAGGGGTTTAAAGTAACAATTTTTCATGTCATTGCTTTAATGCAAGATACTAATGAAAAATGTACACTAAGGTCACATTTCTATAAAGTCAAATCTCATACATTTTTCACTTATATAGAAACATCAAAAATACATTTTGTCTGTTCATTCAGGCACTCAAGATTGATACCTTTCTTTTATTGAGTAAGGAAAGATTGATAGCTTTCTTTTATTGAGTACATTTTTTATTAGGATTCCCGTGAGACTAGGGGCCTTTCACTTTAAGGCCTCAATGATATATTACCATAGAGCTGGGAGAAGGGCCCGAGGGAGAAGCTGAAGGCATGACTGTTCAGCCAGATGTGGGGTTCAAAATGTGACAAGGAGGAGATTCTAGTGGTTACCGAAAGTTGGAGTTTCGATGGTGATCGGCTCACCATTCAACTGTTATCCGCATGTACTTAAGACTGGGCCTTACATTTCTTCATATTTATACATTTAGTTCAAGATCTTGAGATATCTATCTAGGACTGTGTTTGTTGTTTACAAGCAAGTTTGATGATAAATGACTCTGAGAAAGTTCTATTAAGAAGTGAATAGAGCTAATAAGTGAGTAGAGCTAAGGTATAATTCTTTCTGAGACCGTGCTCATACATTACAAAAATTTGTTTAAGCCTTATGATTATTCAAAGGACACAAGTATCTGAAATCTGAGCTTGAAGAAGAACAATTTGCAAAGCATTGAAACATATTGATAGCATATTTGAAGGACTTGTGTTATAACTTGAATACTGAGCATATTCTTTGTGACCAAATTGAAGTTGAGTTTGAATAGTGTTATGGGAGAACATCAGTTATATCTTCATGAAGACCGAGCCTATTATTTGTGACCAAATTGAGTTTGAGTTTGAATATTTGTGCCATTAATAGAAAAAACTTGAAGTTGAAGAATTGATTGTTGAAAAGGGATAAGTATGAAAACTACTTGAACAAATTTTATTTCTGTTACTGCTTATCATAAAGACTTAATGGTAACTACTTTAAGGAATACAATGCAAGATTATTTGTTTGATGAAGTTTGATAGAATTGGAAACCATCATTAAGCAGACTTGTTTACAGATCTGAAAGGAATCATTGAGATGTAAGAGATGGTTCATGGGAAGTGCTTTCATTCTATCTGAAGCCAATCTATGATTGTATCGTTGCATTCAATTTTTTTTTTAAAACTCCCAGGTACCATCTCTATATCGACGAACATCAATGTAGGCTACACAAATTTTTTTGAAGCAGTTGCTAAACCTGCCACGAATGTTTGGGAATGCAACCGTGGAACTATAAAAGTATCTTCCACGCAGGTGTTGAATCTGCCACGAAATATTATGAATGGATTTGTGTATATTGCGATGAATATTCGTGGAAGGTTCAGCACATTCGTGGAAATTTATAGGAGTTGTGTGTCGATATCGAGATGAAATTGTGTGGAAGGATTCATTTTCCGTGGATATGAGAAGTGTTGTGTTGTTGAAATGTGGCATCAATGAAATGTTGCTATTGCCACAAAGTGGAAGTTTCGTCTCTATATCCACGGATTTCTTTCCACGAAAAAAACAAACCCCAATCGTTGAAACAAGGTCAAAAATTCGTGGCTATTACAACGAACTTTCATGGCAAATTAAACCATATGTAGTAGTGTTTTAATACAGTAATATAAGTTCTTTCCACCAAATCTCATTGCATTAATTATATTTTGTGTATTTTTCCTGCATAACTGCTTACTTAGATATATTATTGTGTAGGTGCATTTTACTACTTGTTTTGTTTTGTTGTCCACAAGTTTTGCAACCGAGGTCTGAAGACCATCAAGCTTGGAGCAGCATTCAAGGAGAAAGGATCAGGGATCTAAAATAGAAAGCATATAGTTCATTGATCTCTAATTAGATCTAGGAGAGTCATTTATGTTCTATCTCTATTTGTTCTAGACTCACATTGAGCTAGGGAGATCAGGCCTCGAGTCTGCTCTTGGTAGATTGTCAGTCAAACAAAAATATGCATAAAAAACTAATTCCAATGCAACTCAATTAGAAAAATCAATTACTAACAACAATTTTAAACAAATTTATTTACTAACATATATCAAACCAAATTAGTAACCTATTGATAATTGGTGATGTTATTTCTAAAATTAGATAAATGATTAGTATCTTTGGATATACTAAAAAAGATACAAAATGTGAACACCTATACACGAATAACATGCAAAGTTACAAAGGTTATAAATTTAAAATACAGAATGGAGAAATATTTATAACTTAAATTCATATTTAAAAGATAGATGACATGGACTTACCTAGTTCTCGAATCTTTTCCTGCTATAGTGGACATGGAATAACCAATTTGTTTTCACTAGAATGAACATGGACCTACCTAATTGTAATATAATGAGATAATTCAATTGCAAAAGCATAAATTAATAATGCGATCACAAAATCGATTAATATTTCCAATAGGTTCATATTCAAATTGAGGATCTAAGATATTCAATCCAAGTAAATTATACAAAACACATGGAAAAATCTACGTTTTCACTAGAAAAAATAGCAATGAATAAACAAAAATACTAAGAATCCATAGAAGCCTTCTTGGGAGTTGTTAGGAGAGGAGGATCCATGCAATACAGAGATGACAAGCTGGAAGACAACTTCCTACAAGATTATTTTTTACTAAGATTTATAGATCATGTATTTCATGGAGTAGCAATAGAAAGCCTAGTGCAAAATTGTTTGTAACCATGAATACTAAACACACCAATTCAATTTATTTTATGACCCACCAAATAATGACAACTTGAGAACGTTTACAAAACCAAACTTGCGGGGGTGAATGGGTTGTAATGTTAAACAATGGTCAACCATCAAATTCAATGACATGTAGGCTGGTATGCAGACTGTACTTGACGACATGTGTTCAAATGACCATAATAGATGCATTTACCATGGTGTTTTGGTATTGCATAGATAGGTTGCAGAAAGACAAACATGCGGGGGTGAAATTGTTGGATTATCAAACAATGGTCACCCGTCACCTAGTCTGTCGAATGCTCGTGAAATTTCACATTGTAGAGAGAAGGAGCAGAGAGGAATGTCTATAATGGTATATCGAGAACCATGCACAGAGAACCGTTGCACACATTGGTAGGTCCAAGGCCCATGGACTAAGATAGTCGTCCATGAGAGACATGACAACCCAAACTCTCAAATATACCAATGTTTCCATACTTGGTGGCCTCAACGACCATGGATAGAGAAAAAATATAATTTAATTGCGGGAAATTATGGAACACACAGAACAATCAAGTGACTGAGGTATCTTAGCGAGGAGGTAGTGGAGAGGACCTTTGATCTGAAAAAGCATGCAATGGATCCCTTAAAAAATGAATGCATCATACCTAATGCTTGATTCTTAGAGAGAATCGCTACAACAATAGCATCCAAGGACCACAAAGGATTGGACACACATGGAGAAAGAAATGAAACACACGAAGAGGCAGGAACGTCCCCAAAATGTAGTGGAAACAAAGAGATGAGATCATCCACGAGTAGACACAGGGAGCATTTGGAATCTTGTTCCATTCTCAAGGAGGTGATTTTCATTTATGTCAATCATGCACTTGTTATGTTTGGAATGGAAGATTAACTTGTTGTGGTGAAGGATCAAAGTAGTGCGATCTAAGTAAATATGGCAAGATACAAATGGACATTTTATGACGTATTTTTTTAACCTGCAAGTATGCACAGATGTTTCCATCCTTCACAGTGTATAAGGAGATGGTCAAGGAAATGGACATAATTGCATCGTAGGAGGAGCAATCTCAATAGAAAAATACTTCAAATGTATGAAATAATTGATTTTTAGGAGTATGCACATCTCATTAAATAATTCAAAATTAAATACTATTTTTTGATTGTTTACTTTGTTGCAGAAAATAAGACAAAATGGAACCCAATCAACACATAAGATAGGACAACAAGGAAAAAAGGGGTTGATAGCAAAGTTTGTGAGTATATTTCTAATTTTGTTATAATAAATTAAGATTTAATAGTGTTTTTTATTTGCATATTTAATTTTGTTTGCTTTCATTGGAAATACTTGGATGTCCTAAAACGGGTGTTAACATATAAAGGGGAGCTATCAAAAGTATTAATGGAAAAGTGAGGGTTGTGAGTATATGTTGGCGTATCAAAAATTAATTGTGGATTTTTTAAGTATCTATATTGTTTTACTTCTCTCTTTTTATAATTAATAAAACAAAAAAATCCTTTATATTAAGTCTATGATATGTGATAGGGCATAAAACTCACAGGAAACAAAGTATGGAGTGGAGCCAATAATCATGTGGATCCAAAAGAAGAGTTGTTGATGGGAAGCATGAGATTTGGTTTTGAAATAATGGTTACTATTCATGACTTGATTATTTATATAGTACGTTTCCTTTCAATTTACATTCATGTACACTATCTATTTTGTTTTTCCTTATTCTCGGTAATGTAGATACACTCAGTATACTTTATTTGTATTGTAACATCTCCAATATCTCCATGAATATGTTAGTGTTATTTTGAGAAAATAAAATGTAACATACCCTAAATTATACAAGTAAGTATTATGGGAAAAATTTAAGAAAGTAAAACCTTTTCATTGAATTTGCTCAAGTATAAAAGTATTTGTGATAAAAACCAAGTTCCCAAATTCTATCACCTTGCATCAGAAATATTTATAACAAACTCCATATCCATTCTATGTAAAACCTTCCATTATCCATAAATTATTCAAAATCTTCATCATTCTTGCATAATAATAAAACAACTATTCTTTATAGTCCATTGGTTCATGATTCAATAACCTACTTGGGTCAAGACACAAAAGTTGCTATGATTCTTTGTGCAAACATTACCTCATAAACATTGTTGCCAACAACTGAATTTATCCATTTAATAAATATTATCATTTGCTTGACTGAAGAACAGATACATCTAGTTTGACGATAATCACCATGAGCACATACACATAAATCGTGGACAAGAGAATACACACAAACCACAGACAAGAGAAAGAGACTCAATATACGGTGGTTCACCCAGCTCTCTGGGCTACGTCCACAAAATTTGTTGTATCATGTAATATTTATTCAGAATGTTACAACCCACACACAACATACTTATTGCGGTGAAAATCTTCTATGACACGAAGCTTCTCTTATACTCCTCTTGTGGAGAGTATTTTTCTGACATATCGGTGTTAACAACAGCTAATACCGAGATCTAATCTCCAGTAAAATAGTACTTAACCTAACCTTTTACACCTAATTCAACTTTACATCAATGATGACAGAGATCCAAGAGGAATCGTTATTTTACTAAGTCCACATATATATATGAGTCTACACATTAACATACTAATCATGATTTCTATAATTAACCTCATAGAGACAGTACTTGAAGACGAAAATCAAAGTAAAACCCCATCATTCAACAGTAAACATATTTCAGGATTACCATAAATCTTAAACTTTATATATCATATTATGAATAATGGATATCATAAATTACTCCATATCACAAGTATATGTACATATTTATATATAGGTAATCATCCATTGTAACTACATGTCGATTTCATTGTAATTATATATTCGGCATATATTTCAATAATATAACTCTAAAGTATGTACAAATTTTGATCATCTTCTTCATTATAAACATAATTTCCTATTATGGATGAATCTCTGTAATATCCCTATTGTGGAGTCGACTTCACACGGTTAGGAATATAAATATGAAGTTTAATTATATAAGCACTCTATGCAAATGGAACTAAGGATCGTCTTATATAAAATTTGATTGTAATTATGTGTATAAACAAAAGTAAAGACTTTTACTTAGCGAGAACGAATCACCTTATAACTCATGTTCTAATACTTTTCTTCTATGTGTAACTTAAGAAGGTCAGTCTATATATATATAGATATATATATAAGTTATGGGCATGGCGATTATTCATCACACAAATTATAGCGAAGTCTACGGAGGGTTTACATGCAAACCACAGGCTAGCATGTAATGCATGTTTTCAATATCTATAAGGATTCGGTGCACCTTGTAGATGAATTTCCCGCCAAACTATTAAAGCGGACATCCAAGCATCCACTAAAAGAGAGATCACAGGGATCAACTCCGGCTTGGCGGTATAAAAGAATAAGGGAACACTGAGCTCGACGCCGGTGTTGGCAGCATGGCAACCATGTGGCAGTATAACCCAAATAGGAGATCTTAACGGCATCTATAAGGTTTTAAACAAATGCATGCGATCATAACAAAAATATAGAGATCCAAAGCTATTGACGGTGGTTCTATTTGCAAAGAGAACATAAGGCTGGGCGTTATCTCTTATGCAGAGGTCCACGTTTTGGAAATTGAAACCTGGAGAACCGAGATCTCAGACTTCAGAGTCAACCCATCACTTACACGACAGGACTTTTGTTTTCAAGAAAAAGACTATGACACCCGAGATATGAAGGCGGATGTTTAAGTTGCACTCAACAAACAAAACTTATTTGCGGTTTTACCCATGGATCAATAGGAAAATTCCGTTTCATTTTAGCAGTAGATCTCAGGCAAGGGCATATCTACGCTATCTATAAACTTACGAATTCGTTTCAACACTAGATCCTGAAGCAAAGACAGATCTCTGCTAACAATCAACCTATGAGTTCATTTCAGCAATAAAATATGAAACAAGGACAAAACTACGACTCCATTTCCATAATAAATCTGAAGCAAGGAAAGAACTACGAATTCATTTAAGTAATAGATCCGAGCTTGCTTTCATCAATAGGATTGTTGCTCACAACAGCAAAGAAAAATAAGAAAAATAAATAACAAACAAATGCATAGGCATTTAGGGTCGAGCTCTCTCAGAGCTGTGCTTATTTCAGGAAAGATCTACAACGTCTAACCCGCTATACCTCTCAAGCGGAACAAAGAAGAGTAAGGTACGTACTGCATAACTACCGGTACAATATATAGAAACACGGTGCAGGGATAAATTATAATTAAAGAATCAGAGAAGGAATAAATGCTTCGTGCTATGAGCTAACCCACGCTATGAGCTATCCACACTGTGAGTTATCCGACTAGACAAAGGCGTAGTTTTGGGACATAACATCTAACCCACATTATTTGATATGGGGGTCTAACTTTCTTCTAGATTATCCCAACGGAGCTTAAACAATATAACAGAGATTTTACACTTGGATCCACATTCTCGTGGCAGTAATGATGACAACAGAGATCGGATCAAAAACGAATTTGAGGCTACCTATAATAGGAAATATGGATCCAACATGGATCACTCGAATTCTAGGAAGCATACAGAATACAACAATAAACATAAACATTAACGAAATAAAACAACAATCGATACTGAAATAGACAAAAGATATAGAAGCATGTAATACTCATTTATATAAGTACCCACGGCTTGATCTGAGTGGAGGACGCCCAAAATCAAAACGACAATCAATACGGAAGAACAATAGACACCGAGGTTAGATCACGAGTATTACTACAGAGCTGCAATCCTATGGCTCTTATCAAGGAGAATTGATAAGTATAGCATCATTATCGTAGTGATGCTAAACCATAAGGATACTTCATGGGGTCCCCGTCAGACCCTGCTAATCTATTCAGCAGCTAAAAATAATAACAAGATAAATAGATATACTTACAGCTACATGAGGATAGGACTTTCTAGCCTCTTCAGTGAAAACTTCAGCCGAGGTAGTGGGGTTTCTCCTGCACACGCCAGATCAAGATGGAGTTTGTCAATCTCTTCAGCGAGATCTTCAGCCGATGTAGTGGGATATCTCGTGCACCTCAGTTCCAGAAAATATAGGGTCATCTACCCAGACTTCACCTAAGTGAGATCTTCTTTCCCAGAAGAGCACCCCCCCCTTCCTATAACCTGACTGCCTTGCTTACCTTGGTAAGTTCGCCTAGCTTAGAGCGGATTCTCTTCGCCAAGTGGTAGATAGGAAACAGTTTCTTTTTCGAAACGGTGGTTAAAGTTCACCAAGTGGCGGATGGAGTATACGTGGTAAGAGTCTTATTTATAAAAGATACATAATATAATTTTATTCAAACGGAAGGCTAATATATCATGACTCGATGGTTTAAATATTATTTTTTTTATTCACCAATAGTGTATAGGTTTGTAAACAGGAACACCTAGTATGTATTTTGTATTCTTAGTATCCATTATCTTACTTGTTTTACAAATAATCCTTGTTGACTATGACAAGTATATATTAATGCCTCATTTAACCTCTCCTAGGATAATATTTATCCTTGCATTAGTAGATAGGTAGTAGGACTTTACTATTCGATCGCGGTGAATAGTTAGTCTACCTAGGATTTGTCCTTTTTTTTTTGTTGGAGAAACCCTAAAAGTATTTAGGCCATTGAGCTCCTGACTAGGAACCACCACGTGTACAACAATCTTTTTCATTTTTAACATAATAGGTCATTAAGGAGGAATATCACATGTATGTTTGCAGATGAAAGCTAAAGAAGAGGAAAACTATTGAGCCAATAAACAAAACATTAATCCAAATAACCCAAATGATGCAATTGAATCAAGCACCAATACCAGTTCCAACGAAGAATGATGATCCATACTTAATTTTGATGTCAATGCAAGTTATTGTAGCTTGTTGTATATTTTGGAATAATTGTCTGTGAAAATCAGACATTTTGTATAATAATTTACTGGACATAGTGTCCGAATTGAAAAACAACAGGTTACCAATATGTGTAGTAATTACATGCATGTTGACATTTTGAATATCGTTATCTTTATGTTGTCCTATTTTGTATGACAAAGGAACTCTTATTGATATATATTAAAATAAACTTTTTTATTCTATTGCATTGTTGAATGTTATTGTCAAATGTTACATGTGAAATGGCACATTAATAATTAAATGTATGGATGATTAAATATTACAATATATGCTTGCATCTATGATATAATAAATCCATCCAAACAAACACAATAATTAAAATTGAAATGAATAATACTATGAAAAAATATTTCAATTTTAGATGAATAATAGAATAAAACATAATATATATATATATATATATATTTGAATCCAATGTCAGTAGCCATTGTTCAAAGAATCATAAGCCGTGCTTTTGATCTTTGATGTTGCATAGGTGCTCCTAACCGAACTATATGCACTAGTGTGTTTATGTCAATGACAAGCCCGTTTGAATGCATCATTTTCACCTTACTACCTAAACTATCATTATATGTTGTATTTTCTTATTATTGTGAGACTTAGTTAGTTTGATGACACTAGGGACATATGGTTTTCTTATTTTGCATAGATTATATATCTGTGTGTGATGTTAATGTTATGAATTATATTCATTGTAGTAACTTCCTCAGTCGTGATTTTTTATTTTTATTTTTATTTTTTTAAGGGAAGCAAAAAAAATAAATGGACGTTCGACCTAGTCACTTTCCTTCAAATTAACATCAACCAAATTCTTTTCTTAGAACGGTCTTGAGGCTCCAACTTAAGGAACATCTATCCTCTCTCTCCACAATAGAATTTCCCTACCGACTAAAATGTAACTTTACTCAAATCCAAAATTCAAATAAGTTATATAATTAATATAATTTAATTATCCACTAAACTTCCTTAATGTTTCTATCATTTTAAAAGAATCAAAGAAAATAATTAATAGTAAGTTATATAATTAATATTATTTATTTATCCACTAAACTTCCTTAAAGTTTCTATCATTTTAAAAGAATCAAAGAAAAGAATTAGTAGTAAGTTATATAATTAATATAATTTATTTATCCACTAAACTTCCTTAAGGTTTCTATTATTTTAAAAGAATCAAAGAAAAGAATTAGTAGTAAGTTATATAATTAATATAATTTATTTATCCACTAAACTTCCTTAATGTTTCTATCATTTTAAAAGAATCAAAGGAAAGAATTAGTAGTTCATTTCCTTCCTACTCACCAATACAACGCTTATCCATAAGGCTATAAAATTTGAATTTGAGTACCATCATTTTGTTTTTCCTTCTAGCTATATTACGATTTACTCAAGTTATTCAATGTAACAATACAACAAAAACTCAAGAGTAACTTGTAACTCTAATTCTTTCATGATTCATAAATGCAACGATTATACCTATGACTATGAATTCTAATACATTCATTTTGCTTTCCATCCAACTTTAGTACTATTTATTAATATTATCCAATGAAATTCAAACGAAATCTCAAGAGCAGAGAATGTAAACGGTAGAGGAGACCGGGACCAAATTTGCAACTACATGTGTCATTCAAGGATACATAAGCACGATTTTATTTGTTTTTCAAATAAAAAATAATGACACCAAAATCATTAAACAATTATGAACTTAATGAATACTATAAAAGTGTATGAAGGTATAGGTGTATGCTTATTCTAAATCAAAATTCTTATTTGAGGAAAGATAAATATATTTTTCATAACATATAAAGCATTTAAAGGTAATTTATTCTAAATCATAGTGCACCATCCTCATACATAACGAATTGTATATAATCCTTCAAACGTTAAACATTAATTAAATAAATAAGCGAATGCATAATTAATTATAAACTGCATAAGCTCTTTTGGATGCTAACCATAAGCCAATTTGTGTTAGGCATAATTTATTCCAACGTCCATCGACCGGATCTGTATGCTTTTACTCTAAATAAAAATGGTAGATGATAAATTAATTGAAGACGGAGCGTTACTCCTACCAGCGATATTAAAGTAGTTAACATACTTAGTGAGAGACGCAACTTCCTATATCATTTAAACTGCTGATAACTCACAGTTGCGTCTTCACTTAGTCCGAGTTGTACTGTGGTTTTTCCTTCCTACTTTAATTAAAGTAACCAGGGTAAAGTGAATGTGACAGTTGTAGTCCAGTTTACTAGCAGGATTACGGAGGTATGTGCACAATAGGTTATGCACAAATCGTTACCCTGCCGAGTATATGCTGGATTAAAGATAATCAACATTTATGGAATAAACAATTAAAATTTAATCGCACCCTACTGGCTGTTCGACCTGCAAGATAGAGAATGTACAGGATGGTGGAGGGTGTTGTAAATAAAATGTTGTTTCTATTACCACAATTCCACTCAGATAATCGCATGTAAATCTAGATCTGGAACGTTAAGTTGAAACTTGGAATTGAGATGCACGATCCTGGATAGATCTAAGTATTACAATCGAAATGTAATCTCAATCTCAATGGTTTAACATCCGTCCTGCATTCCGGGTCTTTTGTCGATTTTAAGAGATGGGTTATGATTTAAACGGATGAATGGATCTGAGATCTGCAATTGATATGCAGTCTCGATCGGAAATTTATCTACTGAAACGACCCGAAAACATTCTGGATAAGTATAACAGAAAGAGAACGAATTTACATGAGGGATCCGGTCCGATCCGATCGATTTGAGAACTGAAATCAATGTACAGTCTCGTTCTTGATCAGTCAATACAATGACAACTACTAATCACGATTTGTGTTTAACATACATTGCAGATCAAAGATAAATATTAAACCAGATCTTGAGAACTGTAATCGATGTACAGTCTCGATCTCTACCAGTCAATACAATGACAATTATTAATCACGATTGATGTGTAAACACACATTGCAGATCAAGGAGATATATATTAAATCAGATCTGAGAACTATAATCAATGTACAGTCTCGATCTCTACCAGTCAATACAATGACAATTGTTAATCAAGATTGGTGTGTAAACACACATTTCAGATCAAGGAGATAATTATTAAATCAGATCTGAGAACTATAATCAATGTACAGTCTCGATCTCTACCAGTCAATACAATGACAATTATTAATCACGATTGGTGTGTAAACATACATTTCAGATGAAGGAGATAAATATTAAATCAGATCTGAGAACTGTAATCTATGTACAGTCTCGATCTCGACCATTCAACACAATGACAACTACTAATCACGATTGGTGTTAAAACATACATTGCAGATCAAGAAGATTTACATTTGAATAATATTTAGAATAAAACTATGACAGGAGAGCAGTAAGGAATACGAATCTCGTTCTGGGTAATAGTGTAAATCTAAAACTTAATTTTAACCTGCGTTTTAATGGGGAGAACAGAGATCGAGTGGAACTACACTAAGTTTCTAATTACAGAATACTTTTTAAAAGCAGGGGATTAAAACATATCGCTATATATACATACATCTGTGCAGTGGAATTTTAAATTATACCATACATAATCTACACATTCAGGAATTACAGTCAGTACTTCCAGCCATTGAACTATTTCTCACAGGTTCTTCAAATACAAAATTTAAACAAAATAACAAGAATAATGACAAGTATTACCTCTACCGACGAAATTCTGAAAGTAGTATTGGATTAGATCTTCACTACCCTGCTGCTAGAAATCTCAACCATTCACCGGCGGACACCTCCGTTAACCACCCAACCACTCTGGAAATACTCTTCTTCCTTCCAGACCCCCGAGCCAATCGGGCCGTAGAGTTCACACAAGTAATTTAGAAATTCAGCTTGGGCTTCCCTTCCCACCAAGATTTCTAAGCCAAACCCTTAGATAGCATCAAGTCTTTGAGGCATTCAAAAATTACGACAATCGTCCAAATTATGGGCCCTTTACCCATTCCCTAATCCTTCCTTATAAAGGAAAATCTCATGCGACACATGTCGCTTCATGCATAATTAAATATTTTTAATAAATTATTTAATTAAAACACTCACCCATCCAAGTGTCAGTATCTCTGGGAAGTGCACCTACACCCCTAAGTTTGCTCTAGTTTGTCCCCCAGATATTTTAATCAACTCCTAGCTTTTAGTTGACTAGGTGTCTAATCTTAGGATTCTATTTTGCTCCTAAATAATAATTTCTATTATTTTAAATGCTCAACAAAATAACTATTCATGTGCAAATGTCTAAACTATTTATATGCATTTGCCAAGTAATAATCTAGAGTTATTCTCCTAAGTTTTTATGCAGTTTATTTTAACAATCAAACTCACTAGGATCACGGTGCCGCGTCGTTGGGCTCCTGGTTCCTTAATTTTTAATTCCGTGACATGGAACCACTCCGTTGGGTCCAATCATCCATGGTTTCCATTCCTTGGCATGGTACCACCTCGTTGGGTCCTTGCGTCCATTCTTTCCATTCTTGACAGGGTACCGCGTCGTTGGGCCCTTCTGCCACCATATTTCCGTTTTGACTTGCGGGAACTCTTGTAGGGATTTTTAGGAATCGTTACCATCCTTCCTCCGTCTACATGCTATCTAGGGACTAATGGCGCTGAGGAGTGAGTTCGTTCTCACTGCGCGCCCCTCAACTCATACGTGACCAGCTCCGTCGTGGCCCACCTCGTACGCCCTCACGCATTCCTCTTGAGCAAGCGGATCAATGCTTATCTGCTCATGCGTGGTATTCTTGTCGGAAGTCGACATCGTCGTCGCTTCCCTTGTGTGTGATTTACCCGTATTCTACGACCCTTCAAGTTCCTTTGTGTGTCCGTCGGTGAACCGTCTCACTTGTTTCTACACACACTTCTCACAACAAATTATTAGTAGCACTGTCCTCAATAATCATCATCTGATTTCTAAATCTAGCATTGTTAAACATTTATGATTTATTCAACTTATTATTTATCTAATCAAATATACATCTCGTCGACAATTACATAATCACCATACAGCTAGTCGTTAAGCATTATTTATCAGCATAATTTTCCATAGTCATAGCTAATCGTTTAACATATGCACTTTATTCATTTACATCAACAGTTTAGATACACATACTCAAAAAAATAAGGCCAAAAGGTTATTTAATTAATGTTTCAAACGGCCGGGTCACTCAGCAGGTGCCCTCAATGTCTACAAAAGTCTAGGGGCACTACATTCATGTTTTAATTATGACTATAGAATGTCAATTTACTAAATGATGGGTATGTGGATACCGAGTTAAAAGTTATATGTTGAATGGATAGATATGATACCATGTGCATGGTACATAGAAATGATTTGCATTATTGTTCCGTAGTAATGAAATGTGTATGCATGTCAATGATTGCACGATATTCTCGATTGTGGTTTTGGAGACTAACCTATAGGTTAAAAGGGATAAGTGGTAGCTAGATCCTACGAGGTGTGAGTACCTCGGGGACATGGATTCCAAAAGATAAATGTTATGCAAGTGATAAATTATTTGTTTAGCATGATTATTGTATTATTATAATGATGTATGGTTAGGTGTGGGGTTCTAGGAAACTCAACTGCCCAAATTGGTTATTCGATGACAAAACCTGAGTACAATAGTCGCAATGTAGTCATTATGTCGATGTAAACATAGTCCCTTGTTCCATTAGGGGGGTGGAGGAATTACCCACCATTTATCCCCGAAACACGGAGTCATGGGAGGGTTATGCTACGGCACATTCCCCAAGGTTTGCGATGATGACTGGTGGGTTCCTGCTGGGGAAGCTTGGTTGATGTAGTCGACACTTCTGCTTATGAGTTCCAACTAGAGTCACTCATGGAGTGACACTTCAAGGAAGTCAAATAGAGGAAGGATAGGATGTGGGAGTTAGTTGTGAATTAGATAGATGATGTAAGTAGATAGGTGTATCATGAAGTTAGGAAGAAAACTAGATTAACTGTGTATGTTGAGAACCCTTGTTGAAACATGTGTTGTAACTAAGTAACTTGTAATTGTTTCATGAATTAATAAGATTTACCTAGTAAATTAATCAAATGCTACGATTCATTTTTAAGTAGGCGTCAACAAACAATAACTTGTGTGATTATGAATGTTGTATGGTTAAGTAATATTAGTATACCTACATAATGTAACATCTCCAATGAATAGATTAGTATTTAATGAATAAATTGCCTCGAAAAGATTCTTCGTTATATAAAAGAATTTCATAATACATAGTATTGATGAGGACCAATAATTAAACTGCATAATCATGCATTACGCGTCTTACCCCTTCTATAAATTGGAAGAGAAATAAGACATACTTGCAAATGTAAAGGGTCTCCTAGTGCTTATAAGAGTCAAACATATTTCAAAAATACCTATATCATCTTGTATCTCCTTTGAAACCGCGCACAATACTTGATAATAAGGACTTACTTTGACAAAACCGATAACAATGTAAGTCATAGAACACATCAATCTAATATGAAATATTAATACCCTTAACTTGAACATATTCAAAATTTCTTACCCAACTGTGATGAACTGAAACGTTTGTGACAACACATAACTACATCAATGAAATCATTATATGCACAACATAATAGTTAGGAATCATTTGTTGCGATTTAATTTCTTAACAAAGGCATCCAATTATATTTTGACAAAACACCATCCATATCATACATAAGCAGAGACACAAAACACATGTATACATGGTTCACCCCCTCCTTGGGCTACATCCACCAAACCGTTGGATCTTTTATTATTCAAAACCGAGAGTTACAACAATAATCTCAAAGATCCAAAACCTAGATCTCATTAATTTCATGGCCGCACATCATTAGAACTCAGCATCATGCATAAGGATGCTCGACCATATATAAGATAAAATTCGATATCCACAAATTTCATTTGTCCTATATGCCTTTCTATAGTTAAGTAAAACTTTACATCAGGCCGACATAACTTCGATATTAACTCAACTAAGATTAACTTGTTTACAAGGTAGTTTCAAGCCAAAACTCTAATTGAGTTTTAAGTCCGAAAATCAAGTCTAATATAATACTTATTGTCGGTTGTTATTAACTGATACAAGATATACCTTCAATACAATTACGAATCAAACTACTCGAAAAATCTTCATACTCCCAAGCATTTGGTAATCATAACTGGAACAGAACTAAAGGAATCGAAGATCTTGATCACTTGGATTGGGTGCAGACTTTATTATCATATAGACATTTTATGAGGTTACCGGGGCAGGAAAACAACTTCCAACTATGTATAAAAATTATATAAGTATTTAGATCGATATAAACAAAACATAGATCATTAGCATATCAAAAATAGAAAAACTTCATCAGGTATTTTACACAGGGACTAAATGCTCTGTGCCTTCCCTAACCTTTTGCAAATTCCCAGAATAGACAGGAATTCAGTTGAATTCAACGCTATCGCAGAGACTTCTCTACGATGTGAAATCTTATGTGTATAGCAGAAAGAATTTAACAACAACTGGGATTTAGCGTATATGCTATCCCATCCCTAATGCAGCCAGGGTCCATACACTTACAAAATGAAATAAATTACAGCAAGGACTACAAAGGGAATATAAAATAACCATCGTATATAACATCGAAACAAGGTAATGCAAGGATTGGGCCTTAAGCCCTTTTTCCAACTCTGCGCAAAGCTAGCTACAAGTTTCTTGTAGAGAAACCGGCATAAGTTACATGACAATCATCGTTTAAGTAACTAGAGCAGATTCATGACAGTAGAAATAAATACCCAAAGCTCTACTATTTCGTGGCAGCCGACAGAGATAATCACATAATCTTTAAGCATAAAAGTGAGTTTTCCAGGCTCACTCAGACCTGCCATAGTAGATCACATAACAACCAATCCTCAAATAATAAACACTTCAGGGTTCAGCACTCACGTTGTCATGTCGGGTCCAGAATATATTTATAAAAAAACTGATTGTCACACAGTAGAAGCATGTATGGAACCTATAACTAGAGACTGACCAACGCAGAATTCCACCGAGGAAGTTCCATGATTTCGTGAAAGCCAGCATTTATAAATACAAAGAGGAAAAACGTAGTAGAAAAAGGGAATCCGACAGGCTACAATACAATTCAACATCCTAAAAATACCTATGTATCTTCTCAAGGAAATTATGACACAAAGCAGATCTACCCATCAATCAGCGCCGATATATAATCATCAAGAGAAATAAGAAAACACCCATATCCTCCAGGCACATATACATTTCAAAATAATGCAGACAAGATCTTCAAAATCGAGTCAATCAAGGAAGATCACTCCCATAGCTAATGCGCAGAAAAATAACTCTCTATCAACCGTTTTGATATGCAGTGAAAAAATGCAGACAAGATCCTCAACATCGAGTCAATCAAGGAAGATCACTACCATAGGTAATGCGCAGAAAAATAACTCACCATCAACAGTCTATGAAGGATCGCTAAATTAAAACCATAAGCCACACTTGTGTAAATATAGACTCCGTCCAAGAATTTCTATTACAACAAGTTTTCAATGTAACCCGGCACACTCGTCACTAAAAATTGGGATCGGGCTTCTTTTACAGTGTTGATGTATATGTAACTTTGGAATGTATTTCACATATATGTATATTGTATTCCTATAGATATGGTATTATTCCTCTATAAGGAAGTGTCATCATTTATATTGTAAGTGTCGTAACTTATACTTGATGGGTTATTAGACCACCTTGTTTGGGGTCGGCCCTGTATAAGTCATGTGGGTAAAAGGGTTATTAGACCACCCTATTGGGGGTCGGCCATGTGGGTCAAAGGGTTATTAGACCACCCTATTGGGGGTCGGCCCACTCAGCATTATGTTATGTGGTTAAGTTCGAGCCTACATGAGTTAGGTAAAAAGGCAAGTCAAGTCAAGTATAAATAGAGTGCGGGAGGCACTCTATTTACTCACTCACTTCTCACTCATGCACTCAAGGAGGAGTGGCGCACTTATGGAGGAGGAGGATCTGCTGCTAGGATATGTCTATCTCTTATGGTTGGTTGTATCATTGCTCTATCTATCTCTGAGGAAGTTATTGGGGTTTTTCACCTTTATGGTTTTTCACCTTTATGGTTTTCCCCAAGTAAATCTTTGTGTCTCTTGTGTGCTTGCATTATTGTCTCCATGATTGATATGTTGTACATGTTGTTCTCTCAGTTAAGATCCTAGATCAGATTGAAGTAAATTCATAAAATTCAACATACAGAGCCATCCCTTCCCATCTGGAAGGAGAGATAAAATGTAGAGTTTCTATCTCTAAAACCTGAATCAAAAGATGCAGATATTCTTGATCTGGAAGGAGAAAAATATATACAGCATTTGCTAACTCAAACCCCCATACAAAAGACGCAAATCTTCATCTATGATCGAACTACGCTCTATCTTCGATTGTTTTGTAGGGGTCAAATACTTCAACCAAGAAGTATTATCTTTCAAAAGAGTCTAACGCAGATCGATATCCTCGATTTGAGAAAGAGGTCTACTCTGTCCTCGAGATGGGTAATATGCTTCGACGGAGAAGCAATACTATAAAAATAAGAGTAATAATTCATAACACTTAAGTTTAGAATCCCAATCCTATAATGCATGACACTTTCAAATTAGCAATCTCTGTATCGTATACCAATCTAAAGTATAAGGATGCCCAAAACAAAATCAATCAGGATCCAGTGGTAAAACAGAAAGGAATTACTTATCTAGATAGGCATTCGCCGAGATGGAAAACTACCGAGGTCTCCTCTTCGGTGACAGTGATATTGCCATCTACCACCATTAAAGTTTCCTCCCGCTCCTCCTTCGTGAATTGTTCTCTCCTCGATCGCTAATTTCCCACCCTTTTTAGTATGGGATTCCCCCTCTTTTAAAGAATGTTCTTCCCCTTTGGAGGATTCGCCCATCCAATAAATTTAAATGTCGAAATTCCTGGACGTCGTGGGAGTCGAGCTCCATAGAAGATCTTTTCCTAAAAATCCTCCAACAACAAATGCACCCTATTAAAATTTCAACAAGATAATTCCATAAATCAAGGAAGATGTCCTCTTAGTTAAAGGAGCACTTCTTTAGTGGTCATTGAAAGGATTTTTCTTCCACGTTGTCTAGTAATGGTTTATGAAAAGGTATTATAACTTTACACCTTTTATATATATAATTTTATCAATATATAGTATTTTAATGGTATGTAAATCTCTATTTGATTCATTTCATAAAAGAAGGTAAAAACCCTCTAACAAAGATATCTTTACGGTTTCCTACTTAAGGGTCTATTAAGGGTACTTCATGTCACTCCTCTAGGAGTTAAGAACTTCCTAATAACCAGATACAAATTAGTTAGTTCGTCGAAGTTAAGTATTGGCATTCAGCGACTAGTCATTTATCTTTCACGTAGGATGATTACCTTATCACTTAAGGTATTAGATATGTCATTTATTTTTTTACCACTTCTCGAGTGTTCTTAGGATTTGGATGATCCACCCTCATGATTCATCCTCTTCCTAGTGGATTTGGCTATCGTCGACTAGTTGTGTCGCTGCCCTCAATCTCTCAAGTTTACAACTTACAACTTAGGTATTTAACACATCGCTTACAAGTTCTTCTGGCGGGGCCTTGGCCTTGAGCTCCTCGCCAGAAGCAATTACAATTTACATCTAATTTGCAATATACATTTATCAAACTAATAGGGAAAGAAGGAGGGATATCACACATAATCTATGTAAGCATTAGCTACACTTACATAACTCGTCTACCTATGTTGTATGAACTATTATTCTAGTTTCAAACTTGGCTTGGATGCATTGTGGTTATGAATGGTCGCGTTATACTTATTATTACCTACTTAGATGAGAAATAAAACTATTACGTCAAATATAAATGAATGGTTAGTTAATTATGACTAGGGTTAATTATTAATTATGGTAAGTAAAGGTGAATGAATGCTAATGATGTGAGTTAAGGGTCAACATGTTGGATAATAACTTGGTCGATAAATGTTAATGATGACTAACAATGTTAATAAGCTTGTGGTTAACTTAATTGCTAATTGAAGTACTTGGGTATCAAATGATTAAATAAGTATTACTGATCTAAATTAGTTCAAGACCTTGGTTTAAAATGATAATGGTAATTGTAATATCAATTAGATTACTATTAACCTGATCGATTAATATTAATTGCGTGTTAACAATGTTAATTCGTATTAATAAGGTCATGATTAACTTGATTAATACATATTAATTAAGTCTTAATTATAACTAAGGTATGATTATGGAATGTGGCACTAGAAAATTAAATAACAATTAGTGCTTGGGAGAATATTAGTTTCGTAATAACTAATTATTAACTACGAATTAATTGAAATTAAATGTTCAATGTTAAAACATATTTAAATGAATATATAAAAATTATCATGTCACCATTATTGTTAAAAATGTAATAATGTGGCTGATTATTCGAAAGTACTGTAATATTGTGTTGGAATGCGGGATTTAATATATATTTAATAAATGTTTGTGTGAGATTTAATATTGTAACAGCGGGGTGGAACCTCTTTATTAAATATGGTTGACTTTTACATATGGTCTTATCACTAAGAAATTGAACGAATAATATTTATTAGTTAATTAGTAAAAAAATAATTAATTAATAAACAATATTAATGAGAATTATTAAATGTGATCCTATCTCGAGGAAGGGGAAGGGAACGAAGCACTAGCATAGTAGTTGAGAATTGAATGGGGGGATAAGGGTAGTAAATGTGGAGGGAAGAGTCGGTCGGAAGGAGGATAAGGGGGAGAACAGAATTCAAAGAGAGGGAGAATTTGGTGTGATTTTTAGAGAAACATAGCAGAGGAGGCTTGTTTTCTATTAAGGGGGAAGTGTTCAGACTGGTTGGACTCACTATACTAAGGTTTTAAGCTCGGGGGTTTGCAAACTTAGTTCTTCGGGCTAAGAAGTCGACGACACTTTACTAGTTGGCATGGTGGAAGATTGATCTAGTCTGCTTATGTTTTGTTGTAGGAAAGAGCTTGCAGTTGCAGGGACAAGGAGGAGCTTGAAGGGACAAATTTGATAATCTATAGTAATTTTCCATATAGGTAATTTCCACTTAGTTGTGTAATTTGCTACCTATTTTAGCTGATAGTTAATGAAATGATTCAAATATTTATATGATGCACATGATTTTGTATATGGTAAAAAGAGTAAATTCTTTTACCTGCACACTGAACAGAGCTAAAAAAAACCTACCTAGAACTTAGTTGTATTTATTTTTATTTATTGAAGGACATGGAGAGGTCTACTACATATGGTATTAGAGTTTAGGTTCCAATAATCGAACCTAAAGGAGCCTACTAAACGTAATAAATTTTTTTACGGAACATGGCATAACATAGATACACAAAAAAAAAATATGTATTGAAAAACATAAATTGCTTGATAAAAATTCCATTTTGGGAGGAAGGCTAGAGAAGCTTCCCATACCGTCAAGGCTATTACAACTGTAGAACTAGGTTCTGTACTTGAAGGGTTGCTAAATCCCTCTCCTTCACCTATATCAAAATGACCTTACCTGCGAAAAGGGGGGAAACTTGATTAGAAGGGATTTCTTTTTAGTTTACAAAAAAAATGTATGAAGCCATATTTGATGAATATATATCTATATAAGATTGTTTTAATAGTTTTAAAATTTAATTATTAGATGCAATTGTTATCTAATAAATATATTCATTTTTTCTATATATATATTATTTATATATAGAATAAAATAAGAATAGAAAAAAGGAAAAAGAAAAATGTTATTGCTAGAGTAATATATATATATATATATATGTAAATAAAAGAAGAAAAATTTCAACAAAGATAACTAAAAATAACTTGTTTGTGTAAGCTCTCAGTTGTGTATAAGAATATCTAGTCGGCGCTTGTGATGAATAATAATATAAAAATTACAACACTCATGGATTTGGATGTGTAGAGTCGAGAGGTTACATAAAATATCACATGCTCTGCTCCTCATTATTAGCAGTTCTCTTGCAACAACATTGTCAATGAAGCGTTATGCAAGAAACCACTACTATGACAAACACAACAATCTGTATGAAAATACCCTGCAAATAGGTTTAAGAAGGAAATGAGAATATCGAATATAGAATATAATCAAGCATAATTATTTAATAAGTTATATTTTATTAACAATTTACCTGTTGTAATTGTTGGAGTTGTATAAATAAAAATTTGACCTGCTCCAAATCCTAGAGTTGTCATTCCTTCAAATGAGATTCCTTCAGAAGGGAAATAGAACTTACAACCCTGAACGGATCCGTCACCACTTTTGGTATTAATCGGATTCAACAACAAATTGCAGAACTTACAACCCTTAAGGGCCCAATTGTTAAACATATTAGCTTTTATACGTAAAAATTATGACAAGGTATAGAAAGACACGTTGCATACACTATGCATAATATATTAATAAGAGTTGATCCCCAAGACTCTCTCCAATCAACCAATGAATCTAACCAATGTGAATAGGTTGGGCAAAGTGGCCTGAGGAGATACGCCTTTGGTGTTGAGCCAAGGCCCTGTGTAGAGGAGAGACCATGGCCTGCATAGGGGAGAGACCGCAGGCCTTCGCAGAGAGGAGGAGGTCCGCGCAAACCAGAAGATCCCATGGTCTATGGGCCTATCTATGCAAGGGAGTTTAATGTGGGAACCAACGGAGGCCATATTTACCAAGATTAAGACAAGGCACCAAAACCCATTAACCAAGATCTTAAATGAAAGAGAGAGCCCATTGACCTGTGCAAATGGATGGAGATGGTGTGCGCATGAGAAAAAGAAACAAAAAAATTCAGACCTGCAAAAAAGAATATTGCTAAATATAGAAGAACCAAAAAAAAGTGAGGGCTTTCGAACCCGAATTGAAATCATTATATAAAAAATATATATATGGGGCTTAAAATCCCCAAGCTCCAAGTTAAGTCACAAACAACATAAAACATATCATTTTTATGAACCATGCCAACATTAAGTCCCCACTCAACCATGGCGCCAAGCATTCAAGAGATTAAGCTAACTAAGAGAAAATGTTTTGCATGCACCTGTGAAAAACGGGTAGGTGCAAGAACGGGTCTGCCCAAACCGTGAGATACCCTAATAGTAGATGGCCCTCTTTGCAAACAAGCCTCGAATCCCTCCGAAGTCATTCCAAGACACCCAGCCAATTAATATTTGTGCGCACGAGGACATGCGGCCTAATTTTGTAAAGGAGGGACCTAGCTTGGGATGGTGGGAGGAGGGCGTGCATACAGCCCGCGTGGCATGCATGTAGCCTGGTCCTTCCTCATGGCCTCCCCTACGCCATGTGGTTGTAGGGTAGGTGTGTGATGGGGGAGAAGGCGGTGGGAAGAGCTGGTGAGTTGCTAGGGAGATGCGACCGTGGTGAAGGACTATCGCATGGAAGCAGCATGAGGTTCGAGTTAGGGTTAGGTATGGGTTGGGGAAGTTAAAAAAAATGTTTTTTATTCATTTTTTTATTATTTTTTGTTTTCGTTTTTTTGTTATTAGTATCATTTCTTTTATCATTATTATATTTTTTTGTTTTTTTGTTATATATATTTGAAATTTAAAATTTTAAAAAGTAAATAAAATGTGATAGAGATATATAATTTAATAAAATTAAGTTAAGTTTAATATATATTAAATTTGATATAGAAATATATCATGTTTTAAGATTAACTATTATTAACTACAATGTAATTAATTTTAATATAACTAATGTTAATTACCATGTAATTACTATCTTTTACATTATTTTAAATTGTTTATCTAATTAATTAAATGAATTAATTTAATTATTTAAACAATTCAATATTTGGGTTGATTGATGTACACAAAGTAAGGTGTACTATTGTGTTATGATTATTATACTAATTAATTAACCTATAATACTATAAGTTCAAATTATAAATCTAGTTTGAATTTGGTTACAAGATTACAAGTCGCATTAAGTCAAATTGACTAACATAGGAGGTTCATGTGGGGGTCACGACAAGTGTGACCCTGGTAGGAGGTGCAGTCATCAGTTACTAACGAAGGCGTGGGGACAATGCGACACAGCACTTATGCTAAGACATAGTGTCTTATTCACAACTCACGACGGTGACATCGACTTAGGGATGTAGTACTGCCTTCATACCCTCACCCTTTCAGGCATTTTCTTTGGTATCAGGTAAAACCCATTTATGGGTGAAGAAAGAAAGAAACTTTCACTCACTCTAGTAGGTTTGGGTATGTGTTTAGTAGTGACCTAGTTAAAATTTAAAACATGTTCTAATTGTTGAATTATGCCATGATATAGGATAAGCATGCAAAGGATGCAAGCAGATCGGGGTGAGGTCGAGCAATGACAATACCTAAATAAAATTCACCGTCACCATCGCCAGAGATCGTTCTCATATTGCGCTCTTTGGAGGAAATAAATGACACATTGAGGGGACTTCAAAGGGGAAGTGTTACACCATATGTAGAAGTGGAGGAACTACCACTAAGGGAAGGAAATACTGAAGTAGCATTGATCATAGTGTAGAGACCTCCTCGTCAGGATATCATGAGGGAGCTTCAAAAAATATGACTTCCGGAGCTTTCAGGGGGTCATGTAGGGGTACGAGCAGTGGCATGGTTTGAGGGAATGACCAGGTGTTTAGAATTGCAGGAATACACTTCCACATCCATATAAAAAATAGCCATATTTCAACTAAAGGACAGTGCTTTGAATTGGCGAGACACCAAGAAAGAACAAGCAAGATTCATAAAGAACAAGTAGGATCCCTTCATTCCTTGGTACAAAGGAATCTATGCATGGATAATTATGAGGAATGATTCATGGAACTAGTTGAGTATGTCCCCTACTTGGACAATGACAAACACTAGGTTGAGCGCATTGTGTACGGTCTTAATACCAACATCAGGGCCCAAGTGTGGATGTGGAAACCAACTTCGGTTGCCAAGGTATTTGATTATGCTCGTTATACAAAAGAGATGCTGGGTGCGAAACCCATCAAATCATTCAATTCTCAATAGTCAGGGTTTGTAGGGAAGGCCCCTCTAAGATATCCTCAGGGAGGGTATGCGAGGCCACCTCCCTACAGAAATAGGTATACACCTAGAGTTGTTGTAGTAGAGAAGTCATTGTCATCTAGGGAATTATCCCAATTGGAAACACGAACTCAGTAGAATGTAAGGAATTATCAAGGATCGGATGATAGGGGAAGGGCCTCTAGGGGGAGAAACCCATCTTATAGGTATCAACAGTTCAACTCGCCTTTGTTGTTACATGTTGCTTGTTGGGGTTATGGAGGCCCACACTATTAACATGAGTGTTCCTAATTATGATCTGTCATAGTGAATTGAGAAGGGAAGGCCCCAATCGGGAGTGGGTGAAATAAGTATCATATCTCGACAATAGTGAAAAACCATCAAGCTAAACACCAATCCACTATGGTGGAATCATCAGGTAAGGTCAATAGTGTTAAACTCAGAATATTGTTTGATCTCGGTGCTACATATATTTTTATTTATCCATCTGCATTAGATAAATGTGGGTTGGTATCCTACGAGAATGAAAATTTCAACCTAGTTGAAATGGATTCAGGGGTAAACCAAGCAGTAGGACCTAGTGTTGACAAGTGTATAGTAGATTTTGGGGTGTGTGTTACACAAGTCAAAGTGTACGTCACCACCCTCAGAACTTATGACCTTATCATAGGTATGAATTGGCTTGAGGAACATCGAGGTTTCTTGGAGTATTATGGGAAGAAGGTTCTTTTATTTAATGGCAAAGGAAAGACCATTGAGATCCAGGGTATCAAACGAAAGGTGTCCCTACGTTTTGTATCAATGATGAACATACATGGGGGGTTCATTAGTGAGGCCATATCATATCACATCCATTCATATTGGGGGTTTGAATACTCTTAAAAACCTCAAAAATATATTGCCCCGCATTAAGGGGTCAAGGAGGTTTTTTAATTTGACATAGTATTATAAATATTGGGGGTTATTTTTGTTGGTAGTGGAGCCTGATCTCCCAGATTCATAGATATTATTATTTAGTTGTGTTTGTACCCCATTTTTATATGATATGCAGGTGGACTATACACTCACCCTATCGGGGGTTCAGGGGAGAAGCCCCCGAAAGAACTTTTTGGGGTTGTTTTATTGGCCCATGGTTTTGGGTAACCTATGGTATTTTCCCATGGTATTCCCGTTTATAAGAAAGGCATTATAATATGGCTAGGGTTGATGTATTAGGTATTATGAATTGTAAATATCTTTGAGATTGTTAAGAGAGACTGTGAGAAAGTGAAGAGGAAGTGCAGAGGAAGTGAAGAGGAAGTGCAGAGAAAGTGAAGAGAAAGTGCAGCGGATGTGCTGCAGGTTGTATCCCTTCATTTGCTGGATGGTATAATAATAAGGACTGGCAATTTTAGTGTGGACGTAGCCCATATTGGGTGAACCACGATATATTAGTGTCTCTCTTGTAATATGTTTGTGTGAATATATTTGCATCTTGTTTATTGTTAGTGCTCTGCGATCTTGTTTTTCTAACAATTTTATTTGGGACTACTGAGGAATAAAATCCAAATTGTGGGATGGATTCAGACATCCAAATCACAAGATCAATTCATACCCACCTAAAACTTAAGTACCTTCCATTTTTATTTCATATTGCTTATGATCGTAAGTTTTGCATAAATTTGATAATAGTGTACCAATGATAATATCGATGGAAGTCTCTTTGGATTATTGGTCTTGAGAAATCTTCATTTAATAGCTTATTTAGGCTTGGTTTGAATTGATGTTATATTGTTTTTCATATTTAAGTTAAGAGATGTAGTTAAATGGGAGTTTTGGACTTGAAAAATTCAATTGTATTTTTGTAGGCATTTAAGTAAAAGATTTAAATCTTCATTTTTTAGGTTGGGGTTTAGGTGGGCATTGAGATTCAATTAAACCTTTCTCCACGAAAACCAAGAAAAGTGAGATCAATCTTTCTTGGCTCATTGGAACTAAGAAAAGTTAGATCAATTTTTCTTGACTAATTATTTCTTTCAACTTTTTGTATTCTTCTTTAATACTTTCACATTGCCAGTTAGGAATAGTTGTTAGATTGAGCTATATTTGGCACATTCATAATTGTAATTTCAATTCTTATATGCAAGGAATCTGTCCTAATATTGTATTGGAATTAACATGAATATAGGTGAAATTCTAAATCCTTATTTACATACCCTATGTGTTATTGTTACCATGAAATGGTATCATATAAGTTTCACCATCTGTGTATCTTTATAAATATTGCATGCTTGAAACCTAACAATGGAGATTTTTCCCTATCCTTTAAAGATTAAAAAAACTAGATATAACCCAAGAAAATGTAACTAAATGTTGTTAATTACCGTGATTGCAAGAATAAATGTAGAGGAAGTGGAGACAATTCATTGGATCTTGTGAATGACCCAAATCCAAGATATGCACATGATCATATAGTGTTATTGAAAAGTAAAACGAATTTTTCTATGTTCATTTGGGTTCAAACATCAATGATGTTTGTTTTGATAGGAAGGTAGGGGCATGCATCCAAAAAAGGGTTTCAATTTTGCATATTTATGGAGTTTAATTTATTAAGCTTATAAAAAACAGGAGTTCTCTATGAATAGATTCCTATTTACATGATATAAAATTGGTAGATTAGCAGGTTGTGGTGTGAAACATTTGCAATTCTCATATTTTCTAAGCATTGCACTAACAATTGGACTATCAGTATTTTACATTCTTTCTTATGTTGATCTCTTGACTAGGTTGCGTTTTACGCATTTTACCTTCCCGAGTACTATTTCTTTGGGTGTTCCACTCTCCAATGCTACAAACTGATCATTCGCCCTTGCAATCCTAATGGGATCATTATTAGCATTATACTATTATTTTATTTTAGCATCTTGTTTGTTTTTACTAAGATGTGTTAGGATCACATTTGTTACAACTTGATAATATGATATAAAGGGGGTGCTAAAAATGGGTTGATAAAAATGGATACCTACAATATATGGTGAAACTAGATATTTTCTTAATTGGAAAGACATATTCGGACGGGGGTTCAAAAATACAATTTTAGGATGCGTTTTCCAATATTTAGTTAAATTAGGGGTATTCTTTAATATAATGTGAATGATCGTGCTATGTAACAAGTTCACTGAGTGAACCCCTTGTTTGAATGTAAAACAATGTATGAGGCAAGGGTGCAAGTTGTATATTTCTTAAGCAGTAAATAATGAGAACGGACTCTCCTCTGATCATTAGCTAGTGTTAGCTGAATTCAGTGACGTCTTTACAAATGAATTTCCCGGGTTACCTCCTAATAGAGAACTTGATTTTACCATTGATGACCTCTTAGATAAAACGAAAGGATTGACAGTCTGCTCAAAGATCGACTTGCGATCAAGTTACCACCAACTTCGAATTAAGGAAGGTGATATACATAAGACTTTTTTTCAAGCTCAATTCAGACACTATGAGTTTTTAGTGGTACCCTTTGGTTTAACTAATTCCCCAGTTGTATTTATGAGCCTCATGAATAGCGTATTTCGGAAGTACTTAGATCAGTTTGTGTAAGCCTTCTTGAATGATATCCTTATCTATTCCAGGAATGAAAGGTAACACAATTAACACTTGTGAATGGTGTTGTCATGCTTAAGAGAACACAAGTTGTATGGTAAGTTGTCCAAATGCTATTTTTATCAAAAGGAGATCCATTATCTAGGGCATATAATTTCTGGAGAGGGAATTTCAGTGGACTTTGAAAAGGTAAAGGCCATAATGGATTGTCCCATGCCAAGAAATGCACATAAATTAAGAAGCTTCATGGGGTTAACCAGGTACTATAGAAGGTTTTTCAAAAATTGCAAAACCCTTAACAACCTTACAGCGTAAAGGCATCAGGTATGAATGGACTGATGAATGTGATGATGCATTCACTAATCTTAAAAGACTACTAACAAGTGCATCGATCCTACGAGTGTCGCATATGGATAAGGACTTCACAGTTTGCACAAATTCCTCGAGGAAGGGTTTGGGTGAAATATTGATGTAGGAAGGTGGCATGATAGCTTATACATCAAGGAAGTTAAAACCACATGAAGAGAATTACCCCACCCATGACCTATAATTGGTTGTCGTGATGTTATCCTTAAATATTTGGAGACATTGCCTTGTTGGATGAAGCTTTAAGCTCAAATCTGATCACCAAAGCTTGAGATGCACCTTCACTCAAAGAGACCTAAATGCTAGGGAAAGGCGATGGAATGAATTCATGAGCGAGTATGATTTTGGGATTTCATACATGAAAGGGAAGGAGAATGTGGTAGCTGACACCTTAAGAAAAAAACCAAGGATTTTATCCCTAATACCTTTAAATGTTGATTTGAAGGAGAGAGTATTAGGATAGCTAGTCGGAGATAGTTTGTACCTAAATGTCTCGTCAACACTCCAAAATGGGAAGCAGGTGGAACCTAAGTTTGAAGGATATGAGCTAGAAGCTGATGGGTTGTTACGATATCAAGGGAGGATATATATTCCCAAGGAGGGATATTTTAGAGAAAATACACTGAAGGAAGCTCACAGAGTAGTTTATTGTGTGCACCCAGGCATAAAGAAGATGTATGTGTACATGAAGCAACTCTTCTTTTGGGAAGGAATGAAGCACGACGTGGTCAAATTTGCTGCTAAGTGCCTTGAGCGTCAGTAGGTAAAAGCTCATCATCGCCACCCAGAAGGACTATTGCAACTGCATGACATTCCTATGTCAAAATGGGAGGTTATCTTCATGGAATTTGTGGTTGCATTCCCTCTTACCTCTCATAGGCATGATCCCATTATGGTCATCATTCATAAATTGACCAAAAATGCTCACTTCATTAAAGTTAAGGAGACCTATCGCATCACAGATGTAACACATGTATTCATAAGTGAAGTAGTTTGTCTCCATGGGTTTACCAAGAATATTATCTCAGATAAAGATTCCAGGTTTACATTCAGTTTTTGGACAAGTTTGCAATCGTCCTTACGAACACAGTTGAACCTAATCATAGCTTAACATCTAGATACAGATGGACAAACAGAAAGAGTGAATCAGGCGATAGAGGACATGCTTAGGATGTATTTTATGGATCAACAGACCCATTGGGAAAAAAAATTACCTTTGGTATAATTTGCTTACAACAATAGTTACCACAGATTGATCACAATGTCACCTTATCAAGCATTATATGGAAGGCCATCCAGAACACCATTGAGTTGGGAAAGGTTAGAGGATCAAGTGATTATAGGACCGTAGTTGATTTAGGAGATGGAAGAACATGTGATTCATATTAGATAACGGTTAAAGGAAGCTCAAGATAGACAAAGGAGCTATTCCAATGTGCATAGGGTTGATCGAAACTATAAGGTTGGGGATGCAGTCTTCATACGCATCACGCCTAGTAAAAGTACCATCTGGTTTGGGAAAGGGACAAATTTGTCGCCACGATTCATGGGACCCTTTGAAATTTTAGATAAGGTTAGACATGTCGCGTATCATCTTGCGTTGCCACCCCATTTGTAAAAAAATCATAATGTTTTTCATGTATCTGTTTTACGAAATTATATAGCCGATGAGTCCTCATAAAACAAATTGGAAGGAACTGCATGTTTCAGACAAGAAGACCATCAGGTTCCAACCATTATGTATATTGTACCACAGGGTTAGACAACTCAGAAAATGTTTGGTGGACTATGTTAAGGTATAGTGGGACACGTATAGCCCAGGTTCTTCTAGATGGGAGGACATAGAGACCATGCATCGTGATTTTCCCACATTATTTTGATCATAAGTTCAAGATGAAGTTTCTTGAAGGGTGGGTGTATGTAATGCCTCATTTTGACCTTACTACCTGAACTATCAATATATGTTGTATTTGCTTATTATTGTGAAACTTGGTCAGTTTGATGGCACTATGGACATATGGTTTTACCATTTTGTAGAGATCATATATATGTGTGTGATGTTAATGTTATGAATTCTATTCATGTTTTTATTATATATCTAGCATGCCAATTTACGAAATGATGGGTACGTGGATACCGAGTTAAAATTTATATCTTGAATGGATAGATATGATACCAGGTGCATGGTACATAGAAATGATTTGCATTATTGTTTCTTAACTTAATGAAATGTCTATACATGTCAATGATTGCATGATATTCTTGATTGTGTGTTTGGAGACTAACCTACACATTAAAAGGGCTAAGTGGTAGTTGGATCCTACAAGGTGGGAGTAGCTCGGGGACATTGATTCTGAAATATAAATGGTATGCAAGTGATACATTATTTGTTTAGCATGGTTATTGTATTATTATCATTATGTATGGGTAGGTGTGGGGTTTTAGGAAACTCAACTTCCCAAATTGGTTATTCGATGACAAAACCTTAGTACAATAGTCGCAACGTACTCACTATGTCAATGTAGACATAGTCCCTTGTTCCATTAGGGGGATGGACGCATTACCCAACCTTTATCCCTGGAACCCAGAGTCATGGGAGGGATGTGATACGACATGCTCCCCAAGGTGTGTGATGATGATTGGTGGGTTCATGCTGGGGAAGCTTGGTTGGTGTAGTTGACACTTCTGCTTATGGGTTGTAACTGGAGTCGGTCATGGAATGACACTTCACGATATTCCAGTAGAGGAAGGATAGGATATGGCAGTTAGTTGTGAATTAGATAGCCGATGTAAGTAGATAGGTGTACCATGAAGTTACGAAGAAAACTTGATTAACTGTGTATGTTGAGAACCCTTGTTGCAACATGTGGTGTAACTAAATAACTTGTAATTGTTTCATGAATTAATAATATCTAGATATTAAATTAATCAAATGTTGCGATTCATGTTTATGTAAGTGTCAACAAAGAATAAATTGTGTGATTATTAATGTTGCGTGGTTAAGTACTATTAGTGTACCTACATGATCTATGTAAGCGTTAGCTACACTTACATAAATTGTCTACCTATATTGTATGAATTATTATTATACTATCAAACTTGGCCTGGATGCATTTTGGTTATGAATGATCATGTTATAATTATTATTACCTACTTAGATGTGAAATAAAACTATTACGTCAAGTATAAATGAATGGTTAGTTAATTATGGCTAGGTTAAATTATTAATTACAATGAGTAAAGGTGAATTAATGGTAATGATGTGAGTTAAGAGTCAACATGTTGGATAATAACTTGGTCGATAACTGTTAATGATGATTAACAATGTTAATAAAGTTGTGGTTAACTTAATTGTTAATTGAACTACTTGTGTATTAAATGATTAAATAAGAATTAATGATCTTAAATAGTTCAAGACCTTGTTTAAAATGATAATGCTAATTGTAATATCAATTAGATTACTATTAACTTGATCGATCATTATTAATTGTGTGTTAACAATGTATATTAGTATTAATAAGGAGATGATTAACTTGATTAATACATATTAATTCAGTCTTAATTATAACTAAGGTATGATTATGGAATGTGGTACTAGATAATTAAATGCTAATTGTAATATCAATTAGATTACTATTAACTTGATCGATCATTATTAATTGTGTGTTAACAATGTATATTAGTATTAATAAGGAGATGATTAACTTGATTAATACATATTAATTCAGTCTTAATTATAACTAAGGTATGATTATGGAATGTGGTACTAGATAATTAAATAACAATTAGTGCTTGAGAGAACATTAGTTGAGTAATAAATAATTATTAACTATGAAATAATTGAAATTAAATGTTCAATGTTAAAACTTATTTAAATGAGTATATAAAAATTACATGTCACAATTATTGTTAAAATTGTAATAATGTGGTCGATTATTCAAAAGTACTGTAATATTGTGTTGGAATTTAAGATTTAATATATTTTTAATAAATGTTTGTGTCAAATTTAACATTGTAACAAGGCGGTGGAACCTCATTATTAAATATGGTTTACTTTTACATATGGTCTTATAACCAAAAAATTGAACAAATAATATTTATTAGTTAATTAGTAAAAAAATAATTGATTAATAAATGGTATTAATGAGCATTATGAAATGTGATCCTATTTGGAGGAAGGGGAAGGGAACGAAGGAGTGACATAGTAGTTGAGAATTGAATGGTGGGATAAGGGTAGTAAATGTGGAGGGAAGAGTCAGTAGGAAGGAGGATAAGAGGGAGAATGGAATTCAAAGAGAGGGAGAATTTGGGGAAAATTTTAGAGAAACATAGCAGAGGAGACTTTTTTTTTTATTCATGGGGAAGTATTCGTACTGTTTGGACTCACTGTAGTCGGGTTTTGGGCTCTGGGGTCTGAGAACTTAGTTCTCGTAGCTAGGAAGTTAGCGAGACTTTCCTAGTTGGTAGGGTGGTTGATTGATTTGGGCTAGTGGATTTTTTTTGTAGGAAAGATCTTGCAGTTGCAGGGACGAGGAGCTTGAAGGGACAAATTTTCTAATATACAGTTATTTTCCATATAGGTATCAATTTCCACTTAGTAGTGTAATGTGTTACCTATTTTAGTTGATAGTTAATGAAATGATTCGAATATGTATATGATGCACATGATTTTGTATATGGTGGAAAGGGTGATATAACACATATATTTACACTTGCAAACTTTTGCAGACCAGTAAATTCTTTTTCCTACACACTGAACAGAGGTAAACAAAACCGAACTAGAACTTAGTTGTATTTATTTTATTTATTGAATGACACGGAGAGGTATCCTACACCCGTCACTCCAATTTAAATTAAACTCCCCGCTAACTTTTAAAAATGAGAATTTCCACACGACAGATGACTTATCTGGTGTGTTTTAGTTTTTCTATAGCACCGGTGCATGCCAATGGTTTATATGCACTAATAACTATCAAATCTTATGAACCGATGTTTTTTTGTGTTTAAGCATCCTAGTGTGTTTTAGTTGTTTAAATGCATTGCATTATTTTGATAGTTTGTAATAACGGGTGCATTATACAATGGAATGCTCCACTGTAATCTTCTAAATGGACAACACTAGTAAAATATAAAAATATTAAAAATTCTTCAGTGCATATGATGTAATATATTGCATCAGTGCATTTATTTTGTGCACATGCATCGATACATAAGACCTAAATGCAAGCACATATCCAACTTTGAAATTTGGTTCTCTCTAGTGATTTTTTTAGGTTGAGTGTGACAGTGCATATTTTTATAATGTACAATAACTCTGCATTATGCTTCTGCATGAATTGGTGCACACAATTTAAACAAAACACACCGGTTAAAGAACATCTACTAAAACATCCAGCCATCGGGTTTGTTTACTTATAAAATACATCTGTAATAACCTTCGTTAAAACTTGTTCTACCATTGGTTGAGGCTATAGCGAAGGTTTTTTTGATAATTTTTTTGAATCTGGTAACACTAAAATCCTCCTCTATGACCTCCTCTTGTGACATCTCCCAAATAAAAACGAGTTAGTAAATTTGGTAAAATTTAAAAAACAAACTTTCTTCCATTATATAACTAACGAAATAAATGTATTTCCATAACGTCAATGAACTCTGCAAGGAAATGTACTTGTGGGAGGAAACAACGATATAAAATGCTTATTATACGCCCATGTTACACAGCATAGGCCGATCAATGATATATTTTAAATAGCAGCCATAATCAATTTCCAAGAATTTCATTTGACACAAAATAACCATAAACATAACAACATCACCATTAAAATCATACATATGAACGAGACAACATATACCGTGGTTCACCCCCTCCTTGGGCTACGTCCACAAAACCTTCTTTGCATCTTGTATTATTTATCGAAAATAACTGAGTTACATCCTCTGGTAATTAATCACCAGCAGGGTTTTTCTCTCCAGGTGTACAACGCTACTGGGTCTATTTACAGGGATCAACCCTATCTACTGTGATCAACAAGCAGCAATATAAAATACATAGGACCCACCATGATTACATGGCAACAATGATAGCATATATTACAAGATCGAGAAACAGAGATAGGTTACCAATATAATGCATTTAGTTCATCAATTTGTAAATGTATTCATTCTACATGATAGCAGAGATATGCAGTAATGGCTATCCATCAGGTCGTATCTCTTCTTGTAATGACACAAAATCCAATTCGGATCTTTCGTTCTTCTTACCATAGTACGCAACAAAATCCATTCAAGACAAAAATCATGTTATAGTAATTACCTTCTCCAGATGCAAGCAGCAACGATACTGACTAGAGATCATTTTCTCTTAAATCGCCACCACAACAATATATAATATATAATATATAGTTCAGAAATTTATCGCCCCAATTTCACATCGAGTAAGTATAACATACTCTAACTATATTTCACAGTATAGAAGGAAAACCTGATTTTCTTTCCAACAAAAATGAACAACAGCAAAAATTGAACACGCTCTCAATACAGCCAAGATTTCAAATAAAAGGAGATCCAAGCATTTTCTTCCAAATAGAGGAACAACAGCGAAACACGTTTTTCAACCCAACGACTTGAAAGCAAACAGATACTAATTTCTACTTCTTTCAGTCACAAATTCATTTACTTCCAAAACTCCGGAGGTCGTGGTAACCAAACATATGTAAGAGCGTCGATATTCAAGAGGAAAACCAGAGATCCAAGATCTCTGTTACGCAGGGGTCTGGTCCTTACCATCAATTCGAAAAGTATAAGGTTTATATAAAGAAAGAGATGTGATGCAACGCATCCTTACATCTAAATCATGCGTATAAGGGATTTATCAACAAGAAACAGGACAGGGATCAAGCTAACCAGCTATCCCTTCCCTTTCCTTCTACAGAACTACTTTATCGAGACCTCCCCAACCATTTAAAACCTGTCAAACCGTATATAAATAATTATATTCCCATCTGACAGAAATTCACCAGCAATTAAAAACATACAAGTATGCTAATAGATTATCCCACAAAAACTAGAATACTACCAGATTCTACCCTCCAATTTATTCCCAATACATGTATCAATAAAACTTATCGACACTAAGAGAGGGAGAGCGAGACTAGATCGAAGAGCTAACACACAAGAAAACGCAGAGCTCGCTCCTGAGCATGTACTCTGTCCAGAAATTATATATATATATATAGTAGATAGATCTCCACAGTCAACCGATCCATAATGCTCAATCCACGGTTCTCTGTATTTAGAGAGATCGCTGGGATTTCTCAGCTTCCCATCAAACAACAATCCACAGACATATGCCGAAAACGCTACCAATAAATCTCAATATACAGTAAGAAAAAATATCAAAGTAGATAGATCTCCAGAGTCTATAAATATTAATCAACCGATCCATAATGATCAATCCATGAATGAGATTGCATGGCGGAGACAGATTTCCTGGAAATTGATCTATTCAAATCGGCGGTGAAACAGAGCCTGCCAATTCTATTTGACAAAATATGGCTCAGTAAATTAAATGGAAATCAATCTACTCAAATCGGCCATCAAACAGAGCCTGCGAATTCTATTGACAGAATATGGCTCAGTAATTAAATGTGAATCGATCTATTCAACTCGGCCGATCCATTCTGGGTGCAATAAATAAACACAAAAGCAATAAACAATGCACATACGTTTTAAGCTTTAGCATTAGAACGATTTCCCACAGCAAATCGAGATCCTGAGGCATGAGATACTGAACAGCACAATGCCTCTACGTTTCAAACCATCAGAGATGATCTGATCTTACTCTATCTTTCAAAATCACTTCAGCAACACGAAAATACAGCTCCTTAGTATGGAATACTGAACATCAACGCATTAAGGGGGCGGGGATCAATTCCAGATCCACACTCTCTAACTCCGAATGTCATACAACCAAAAGAAAAAATCGAAACAGAAATAGATGCGATTTCATTAGAGAAGACAACTTCCCAGTATCAATGATCTCCCAAGCAACATTTTTCTACTCTCCTTCCACCGCCCGCCATCGCTCTATAGCAGATCTATTTCCTTTTAACACAGAGAGGAAAGATGCCCCTCTCCAGATTTCCCCCCTTCTTACTTAAGGTAGTTTGCATGTTAACTAAACGACAAATGGCAAGTTCGAGGAAGTTTTTTAATTAATGCTTCCCTCCACTCACCTCTTTAAGAAGGAATTCTTTCCCCTCGGCGTGGTAGTGAATTCGCTGCCTAAACGATGAATGGCACTCAAAGGATAACGCTCCAACAACCACCGACCCACAACAATGCAAGATGGCGCTTCACTTTATTAAGGTAACACGTTTCATTTAAGGTAATACATGGTCCTTCATACCACGCTTCTCTTCATTCCATTATTCTCCTAATCTCTTAGTTATGTCTTGAAGAAGTTACTACTTCCTTTGAAAACTATGATAAAATCAAGAAGAATATATGTATATATATATTATAGTCCTTTAGCATAAATGCTACGGTATCTTCCTTTCCCATATAAGGTACTATATTGGGAAAGTATGATTGTTTCATTTTCTCACACATATATATATATGATGATGAAATCTAAAGTATATATATATACTATGTATATTCATATAAATATATATTTTGCAATATATACTTTATCATATTGTATTAGCATACTACTATAATATCTTCCTTTTTATTTAAAAGTGATTATAACATAAAGTCCTTTAAAATTAAATCCTTAGGCTTGTTTCTATCTTCAAACTCTGCAGATAACTCTTTGGCATTCTCTGCTAAGGTTACTTATATTATCCACTATTATGGTTTAAGTATTTAAATTAACTAGGCCATAGTATCTTAGTCAGATCCTTAGTGGATTCATCTGCCCATCATTTTAGTTGTGTTATCAACTTTTAGTCTCCTACAACTTAGGAGTTAATCATATAGCTTAAAGGTAGTATATAAGTTATTTCTAATAATAACATTAATGACTATCACTATCCTTTATAAATATATATACCAATAATAGCCTAGTAATGTTTTATCAATACTTAGCTGCTTCTTAATATATAATTCATACTGATGTAATATTTTTAATAGGTTAAGCTTCTTTTTAAGCTTTATGAATTTTCCCTAACCATATTGTAGTATACCTTTTGTCTCCTAAGTTATTAACATCAAATACACCTTAGGAAAAATAGATTACAATCTACTCAAGGACCTCTGGTGGGGCCTTGGCCTTGAGCTCCTCACCATGTCCATTTACAAAATGTGACATATTTACAAAACAATAGCATACGAAAAGAGGGGGATATCACACCTCTACAAGATATTTTTCTTCTAGCAACTATGTGCATATTTTTTTGGGATACTTGGCCTCAGGCTTGTTCATATTTGCAATGTTCTAAGCATTACATTCAAAATGCAATTTTGCACTCTTATACAAATTTTCAAATTTTACAAACTCATTATTTTTTCTAGGACATATGTTTAATATCAAAACATAATATATCAAATAATTGTGTAATAATTATTGATTTCATGCTTTCTACATTACTAGCACCTTGCAAAATGTATGTAAAACATTTCAATACAAACTTTCAATTTACCAATTTTTTCCGTACCATCCTTTTTGGAAATTATACTTATCACTGACATACCATATATACAATGTATTCACGCATAATCTATAAACTTTCCATAGTGTTGTAATCACTTTGAAAATCATGATTTCTAAAGTTAGAACCTTTTACAAGCATATAAATAAAAATTCAAAATCTGTTGGATTTGCCTCCATTGTTTTATGTTGAAATGTATGCTTGACATATAAAATCTTCCATGTTCTAGATGCAATGTATTACTAATCATTTTATCATGATCAAACCTTTTTGTAACATTAGGTTATCTATTTCAAAATGAATATTAGGATACCTAAGTTATCCAAGGAATCTTACCATTGGTGCTATTAATTTCATTGTCTAATAGGTATTTCTATTTCTTTATCCTTCGACATAAGGCCATATGTTTTTCCTATCCTCTTGTAATCATAAGAAAACAAGTATATCATTAATTATTTTAAATTTGCATTATGGTTAACAATATGCATTCATCATAACATATTACAAGATTCTACTTGCATAAGCACAGAGGCATGCATCACTTTACAACAATCATTCTAGAATTAATAAACTCATATTCCTTAAATATACGTTAACATCATATATGTATTTGGTTCGGACCTTCCATAGGTAAAACTCAATCCATTTTATACAATGAGTTATTCTTCCAAAGGGTCATCCTCTATCTATTAGAGAGAGCTCACTCTCTTCATCCACATATCTCTTTTTTTTAATTATATATATATATAGATAGAGAGAGAGAGAGAGAGACCTAAGAATAAAATGATAACAATGGAGGTTCAAAACTCTTTTGAGAGACCATTCCATTTGATCTAGCATTCATCAACAAAATATTACATTACAGAATGTAGCAACATAAATTACTAAGAGATTTCATTATGAGTAGGGATCATCGTGTTTGAATTTACTCAAGGAGATTGGCCTTCCATCTCATAGTGTTGGGCCTCTTTTTTTCTTCTATCCATTGCAAAGAATGAACAATGTATATTTATTCTCACACTCCCTTGGGAATCCCTTCTCCAATGTCCTTGATTTAAAGTATAACAACTAAATCCATTAACTTCCCAAGAGAGATCTCTCTCTCTCTCTTGATCAAAATTTTAAAGTATTGAGTAAGAAAAGCATGGAGCCACTCTTCTTCACCAAGCAAAAATACTATAAGATTAACTATAGAATCTAAGAATGAGGTCAACCCTCACTATGGAGATACAACCTTCCCTTCTCCTCACACCTATGCCAAGGTGGCAATGGTATGATAACAAAAAAAGGATAAACAATATTCATAATAGAGACAAGAATTGTAATAAAAAGCATATCCAACACATAGAAAGTGACAATTTTCCAAAGAGACTGCAATGTATCAAATGATCCTAGGTCCCATATAGAGTTATAACCAATATATTTCTTCTATTAATCAATGGAACATACTAAATGTGGGCTCTTCTCTTCTAACTACTTCCAACTACCCCGTGGAGACCGCTCGACGCTATTAATTAATGTAGACTTCTCCACCCCCATATCTACTCTCATGAGGTGGTTGAACTTCCATCAAAAGGAAGAAACCCTAATCGAAATCCTTCTTCTACTCAAGGGGAAAACCCTAGGATGAAATCGCGAACCTCGGAAACACTTTGGTGACAAACAGAGTGAAAAAAACAGAGTGCGGGTGGATGATCACGCAAAAAAAGTCAAACTCAAACTCTAGGCCAAGAGTTTTGAGAGTTCAAACTCTGGGCCGAGAGTTTAAAAAAACTCTAGGCCAAGAGTTTGAACCAATCACCACGCTGTATTTTAAAAAAAACTCTCGGATGACAGTTTGAACTAAACTCTAGGCTGAGAGTTTGGAAGACATTTTCTTGCCCCAGAGTTTCTGGTCAACAATTCCAGCACCATTTTTGCAGAATTCAGAAATGTGTCACTTTAACAATGTCAGACCACTGCAAAACATGAGAATTACATGTCTAAGTTTATACCAGTAGATTCACGATTCAAGCTACTTTCTAGTAATATAAGTTTTTTTCAATTTCATTTAGGATTACTATTTTTTTCTATTTTTTCACTAAACTTTATCATTAAAAAATTAAGTGACTAAAAAATCAATCACAATGAAAATTCAATATCATCACAATGACGAAGCCAAAAAAATTTAAAAAAATACAAGGATGTTCCTTGAAGTGTCCTCTTGAATGGGTTGGTTTTATTTTGTTTGATAAGGGTAACATTTGAAACAAAATGTGAAGACAAAAACATGCCTCGATAATGCACCATTTTCTGAACATACTTTGTTTCGATAAATAATAAAAAATAGTTCCCAAGTCTTAAAAAACTCGAAATATAGTCCAGGATCAAGTTTAGTGTGTGTAGATTATGAGCATACAATTTTGTTCCCTAAAATGAATAATCTATCAAAAAACTGTTGTCAACACAAGTCACTCATTATCTATACCTAAAATTTTCAAGTATATGCCGTTGGTTGACAACAAATTTGTCCCACGATATATCCATAAAAAAAATTTAAAAAAATACAAGTAGAAAGCTAATTCAATTCTGTAAAACCTTTGTATTTACTTCAAGTTGAAATTCCTAAGGGAGATATGGGTTTGAAGAGGTCGAAGTTGAAAAACATAAAAATTAGTAGTTTTTTTGTCAAAAACAAGCCAAAATTATTTCCCAACTTCATGTTTTCACCCCCTAACCACTTACAATAATTTAATTGAATAATAATCATTTTCTTCACCATCTGTTATAAATTTAACTAGGCAAGTTATTCACTTTTAATATACATATATTTAATGTGCGCCCATGCACACACACATATCATGACTAAGTCATTTCATGGAAATAGAAATTAGTTTCCATTAAAATCTTAATGAACCACTAGAAATCGAGTGGTTATTAACAATGCCCTTATTAATTAATTATCAAAACTATGAAAAATCATAAGCACGCATGTTGACTTTGGTTAACAACTATAGGTTCTTAGGAAATCACATGATCAATAGTAGCTCAATTTCCTTCTAGTTCCTAAGGCACCATGATGACAATTTACCATCATCGATTAGGTTCCTACAGTTTCCTATCCCTCACCTCACCCCCTAGTGGATTCCATTGCACACATCATTTCGTTGCAGTGCACTTGCTTCTCTTAGGTCAACTTTTATTATTTTGTCATTTCCAATTTTCATCATACATGACCATGCTTTAATTATGGCATGGTTAATCTTAAGGAATCATAACAATACTTATAATTTTCATTGACACAGCCTTGGCCTTGAGCTCCATGCCAGGAACTATTACATAACTATAATTTACATCTTTTATTGTAGTTACAACAAGATAGGGATCAGAGAGGGATATTAAAAAAAATGGTTTGGGAGCTAATAAAGTGTGATTTTGATATTGTTAAGTTTAATACCTCTAGATTGTTCAAGCATCTCTCATTTTCGTTATCTCATGTCACTAAGGCATGAAATTCTCTATCAAGTAGAGATGCAAACTTTGTAAGTTCTTTGAACACTTTGTCTATGTTTTATTTCACTATTGCTTTGGAAATAAATATCCACTATGTGTCACCAATAATATTTTTAGATTTTGATTAAACTATTTGAAAATAATATTGTATTTGATAAATTTGGATAGTATAAATTTAGATAGAAACAAAAAAGCATTTTCAAACTAATTATACAAAAACAAATTCTAGGGAAAAGAGTTTTAGTTGAGAGCTAGAACCCATTGAGAGTCTTTATAGTTATTTATATCTTTATTTTGACATTTATAAATATTTTGTTGTTTTATAAATTATAATTTTTTAGATATAATTTGTAAAATTGATTTTAGTTATATATATATATATATGTTGAAATATATTTATTTTTAAATAAAATAAAAATTTTAAGAAATTAATTAAATGCAAATAATTAAATTATTACTATCATTTTAAAATATCTTGCATAATTGTATAATTGTAATGAGTAATTTATTACCAATCTAAATTATGTAAAAAAATATCAAATGTAAAATAATTTACACTAAACCAAGAAAAGAAAAGCATGAATGGTACCCATCACAATTGAGTGGAAAGAAGTAAAAATATTTGTATAGGTTAGATAGAGATATAAATGACTAGAGATTATCAAGAAATTTGATTTAGGTACTTTAGTATTTTAAAATTTAATTAATAAAGAACATAACATTATGATCTTACACTACGATTATCTCTTTTGCTACGATTATTTGTTCTTTATATATCATAAAATTTTAAGGAAACTAGTGTTATTATTCTTTCTTAACTTTCTTTATAATTCTCTTTATATCTTTCTTTAGAAGTTGATGTATTTTCTTTTCTATCTAAATTTTAAAATTATCTCTTCTCTTTTTGATAGAAATTTTATAGTTTTTTTGTTAGTAATAAGAGAATAATAAATATCTAAAAAAAAATGAAGAATAATACTAATCTTTATTAGCAACAATAAATAATAAATATCTAAAGGAAAATGAACAAATAATTAGTAAATAATAAATATCTAAAAGAAAATGAAGAAATAATTATAAATTTGATTAGTAATAGGAGAATAATAAATATCTAGAAGAAAATGAAGAAATAAAAATAAAAATAAAAACACTTAACACTAGTCCAATAATGATAAATTTTGGTATTGAGTTTGAGTTGGGAGTCATGGCACACATATTAACTCATATAACTTAATTGGGTTGTAAAATTGTCAAGATGGTTACAACAAAACAATCAATCAAAATTACATAAGATTTATTGATTTCTTTCTTTTTTCGAGCCATTATTCATTGCCCCAAGAAGGGCTCTACAGCCCATCATATGAGTCGAGTGTTTGTAGATATTGTCGGCCATAAATACCATTTATCTTTAACACAAAATAATAATAATAATAAAATATCATATTGACCAATAATTAAAATTAAAAAAAAATACTATATAATACACGGAAACAACGAGAGACAAAGAAAGTAAACCAACAAAGACAAACGGTGCAAGCCTCCCTCGGAGCTCCTCCCCATGCTCCCAGCGTCCTCCCCTCCGCGAGCCGCCCTCCTCTCCCAACTCCTCCACGCAGCTCCCCCCAGCCTTCCCTCTTGCTCTTTGGAAGATCTGCATGCAAAAGATGCTATGAGACAAAATGGCGAAGAACCAAAAATACAGAATGCCGAACGTTGTAAAACATTCAAAGGAATAAAATATTACAAATTGACAACAAATGAACGAGAAGCAGACTTGAAACGAAAAGCAGAAGAACAAAAAGAATTTCGAGAAAAGAAGTTGCACGAAATGATAGCAAAAGAACGAGAAGAACGAAAAAAATGAAATGCAGATCGAAAAAATAAAATCGAAAAAGAAAGTTAGACGAATTAACAACAGAAGAACGAACAAAACAAAACGCAATTCAACAAAAAGAAAAAAAGAAAAAAAAGTTAAGCGCATTGACAGCAAAAGAAGGAGAAGAACAAAGAAAACAAAACGTTGATCGACAAAGAGCGTATCGAGAGAGAAAGTTGAAGCAATTGGAAGAACAAAAAAAATCAGTTGGTGGAACAATAAATAAATCAAAATGTATGAAATGATGAAATGACGGCAGAAGAAGGAGAAGAACAAACAAAACAAAACGCAGATCAACAAAAACAGAATCGAAAAAAAAGTTGGGCGAATTTTCTCTATTTTCGAGTTTAACAATTTACTCAATCCTAAATACTTATTACTTACATTATGATAATCCTCGTAAATATATCTGTTTTTCAACTTAACCTGTTCCTTACAATGTTGATCAAACTCCAGTTTTATGTCACTGCCCATGACTGAAACTAGCCTAGATCCAAATCCTAGGCTCTATGAAGCGCCGAAAGGGATCAAATCTCGCCACATGCAAACCTCTTCTCAGGTATTTCACTCAAGGAGCTTTTCAAGGAGAGGTTTGCACCTCGAGAGATTTGATCCCTCTCGGTGCTTGATAGAGCCTCGAATTTGGATCTAGTCTGGTATAAGCAAAATGAAAAAGAGGATGAATGTACCTATAATTGTGTGACGTGGTTCAGTTTTGGTCCGTTATAAGATAGTTATATATTATATTATTTTGTTTAATTGTTTATTATATTTCTTTGTATGATGGTTATATATTATGTTATTTTGTTTAATTGTTTATTATATTTCTTTGTATGATGGTTATATATTATGTTATTTTGCTTAATTGTTTATTATATTTCTTTGTATGATGGTTATATATTATGTTATTTTGTTTAATTGTTTATTATATTTTTTTTGAAGTATATTTTTTTTAATAATTTATGTTCAAATTTAAATTTAATAAAGATGTAATTAAAGTTTTAAAACATTTTTTTAAAATATATCATGATATTTTTTTAAAATGTGAAATAAAATTGTAATTTTAAATAACAAATGGTTATATATATATATGGGATAAAAACTTTACCATTCTTTGATATTATTTAATTTAAAAATATAAAGTATGACATAAAAATATTTTTAAATGATTAAAAGTTATTCAAAAATATAAATCAATTACTTTAAAAGACTGATCACTTACAAACATTAATTGATTATTTTCAAATATATATATATATATATATATATATATATATATATATATATATATATAATTAATTTAAAAGCTAATTAGATCAATATAATATACACCATATTTAATTGTATAAGGATTTAAATGGTAAAGAGAGATTAATTCTAAATGTTAAAACACTTTATCTAAATTATATAAAAGTTATATACTTATTAAAAGTTTATTCTTGAATTGGTTGTATAAAAATATATTATCTAAATCTTAAAATCTAATTAAATAAAAGTGAAATTCCAAAAAAATAGAAAATAAAATAAAGTTAGAAAATTTTGAATTAATATTTTTTAAAGTCATAATCATATTTTACAATAATCTAGACAAACAAGTGGGATGACCACAAAAACTACTTAGAACATTTATTTGATGAAAAGTTTGATTAAAAAAATAATAAAAAGATAATTGGATATCGTTCATATTTAAACATTGTGTTTGATTTTGACATTAATCTTATTGTTACTTTGTCAAATTAAAAACTTTCATTTGATGAAAAGTTTAATTAAAAAAAAAACAATAAAAAAATAATTGGATATCGTTTATTTTTAAACATTATTTTTGATTTTGACATTAATCTTACTGTTATTTTGTCAAATAAATAATAAAAATAAAAATGTTTACCAAAATATATTTCAATTATCAAATCTTTCTTCATAAATATATTAACATGGTTTTAAAAAATTGGATTAACATTAAATAAAATTGTAACTCAACCTTTGTTACACTTATTCACCCCCACATTATGTGCATATCCGACCTTGAGGATATCAGCGGTCCCGTTTACTCCACGTTGCAAACGATATGGATGGAGCCCCAGTAACCGTTGTATGATTTATCAAACGGAAAATCCTCCATGTCAGAATATTAAATCACAAAAACAGCCGGAGTATCCGCTGTATGATTTATCAAACGGAAAATCCTTTAATCGAATGGGATCAAAGGGTGAGCGAAATTCAAACAGTTAGGTTAAATAAAATGCTTGTTATTGCGATTTGGAAGGGAAGATATTAGGGTCTCCAGTGATGCAGCTACGTGGGCGAGGCGAGTGCTACCCTTGATAAATTTTTAAATATCTTGAATTTATTCTCGCTACCATTAACCATTAACATATTAAAAGGACGAGATTAAAATCTATAACAAAAAATCAATAAAAATAATAATAAATCATATCAAATCATAATTCACAAACAACTAACCAGTAACTAAGAAACAATCCAATCCAATCTAATATAATCATGAAAAATAAAATCTAATCATAACTAATCGACAATCTGGAAACTCGAAACTCCACGTTATTTCAAAAGAAACTCGACTACCTTCACAGACTTATTGTCATTGCACGCGTAGCTACGGATGGAGCTTACCTTGGGATCCCCGAATACCAAGGTGAAGGCGAACTCAACGAAGCAGAGCATTATTTCGAAGTGGAAGGGAGGAACCCTAAGGAGAGCCTGGTTAAGGGTTTGCAAAGTCCTTCATCGGCTAAAACAGGAAAGGGAGGAAGAAAGGGACGTAAGGCAAAAAAATTTATCAAACAGAGGACTGGCATCAAATTGACTGTGGGGGAGGACGTTCGCGTGGAGGGTATTCTGCCGTTAGTGGGTAAAACTCTGGTAGGGAGGTTCTATGGCGTTCGGATGATGGAAGAACCATTACTACAATGGTTGAAGGCGAATTGGGAGCCGGTTTTACAGTATGTGCCGGAATTCTTTATTATGACCAGAGGTTGGCTGGGTTTTAAATTCAAGGCGGAGGAAGACGTAGCAATTATTTGGAGGAGCGCTTGGATGTGAGGACGAACGGCATTAAATCTGAAGCCATGGCACCCATGTTTCGACCCGAGGCGGGAGAGGCCTTCTACAGCTCCGGTATGGGTAAAAATCCCAGGGCTTCCGCTGGAGTTCTGGAACGACTATTTTCTGTCGAACTTGGGAAATTGCTTCGGTAAAACTTTGATGGTCGATGGTTCGTATAAGTTTATGGCCCGGCGGACGGTCGCTAGAATTCTTGTCATGGTGGACCTGTCTTTAGGACTTCCGGCATAGATCGAGATCGAGGTTGGAAATTTCAGCTTTAATCAAATCTTGGATTTTATTAACCTGCCATTGAGATGTGGAAGATGCCACAATTATGGTCATGTAATATCCGAGTGTAATTTGCCTTTCTCCAAGAAGGTATGGAATATGAAAGATGGAAATGGCGAGCGCAGGAAAGAAGCAAAGACAGAGTCCTCGTTTTCGAAGGTGGAGGCCTTGGAGACTCAACCTTTGGTTATTCGGTCTAAAGGGCCTGATATTGCTCTGGAATCAGATGTAGAGGATTCCCCTTCCGGTAAACTACATAAAGATAAAGGGGTTTGGGATTTGGTGGAGCAACCGGAGCTCAACTCTCGGGGTCTGGAGGAGGAAGCTCCTAGTAGAAGATCTGACGAAGGAACGAAGGAAAAGAACCTAGAATCTTTAGACCCGGCTACCCAGAATCTGATTGATGACTCGCGGCGATCCAGAGGTAAGTAGGATATCCTTATATCGTTAAATTCTTTAAAGGATTTAGCTATTGAACAACAGCATTTCTTGGTTAGTCCACTGGCTGCGTTTGGGTTTGTTAGTCCGGGTCTAAATTTGAGAAGGTGTAAACAATTGCTCAGAAGCGGGAGGGTCGGACCTAGAGCTGTCGGGGCTAGGGACCAGTTTAGGCTCTCTGTAGATTCTGTGCATAATTACGAACTCAGATCTACGAGGAAGAAGAGTTTAGAGTCTGTTAAGCCTACCCTAGAAGAGGGGAAGGGAGAAGTCACGAGGAAATGCCTTCTGGAAGATTTTGGAAGTTGTTTGGGTCCGGCTCTGGTTAGTACGATGCTTAGAGACAAGCCGTTGGTTATGGTTACCCCATGATAGTGATTTCCTACAATTGTAGAGGGTTAGCTAGCAACCCTAAATTGCTAGCATTAGGGCGGGTGATGGAATTAAACCAGCCGGATGTCCTTGTCCTGCAGGAGACCATGTGCTTAGGTACCAGACTGGTGGAGAAGTTATTAAAGATGTGTCCGGGATGGGAATTTGTGTGGGCAGACGGGGCGGGACTGTCGGGAGGTTTGATCACTCGGTGGAGGGGGTCGGTTTCACTGATTAACAGTTTTGGCTTTAGGTCTGGTCTGGCCACGACCTTCCATAGTGAGGCTTTAGGGCTGGATTTCAATTTGTTCAATGTGTATGGGCCATATGTTGGGAAGGTCTCTTTCTGGAACGATTTCCTTAAGAACGCCTTCCTTAAGGACTATCCTTTTCTGATCGCAGGGGACCTGAATTTTACGATGCATAGCTGGGAAGTGCGGGGGCCGGGATCTCGAACGGACCCTGCTCAGGGTATGTTCCGGAATCTGTTGATAGAGGGAGATGTCTTTGATCTCGAACCGAGGGAGAAGGCTCCCACCTGGTTCAATCGCAGGGCTGGTTCGACTGCTATTTCTAAAAGACTGGATCGTTTCCTTTGCTCAGGATCTCTGATAGGTAAAGTTGGCAGTCTGATTTCTGGGAGGATTAGCGGAGGAATCTCAGACCATCTTCCGGTTATTTGCCGCTTGGAGAAGGGAGGGGGGAAACCTGGAACACCCTTTAAATTTAATTTGCATTGGCTTCTGAATTTGGATTTTGTAGATTTGGTAAGGACCTAATGGAGAACCTTTGATGATCAATCCCTGGAAACGTGTGAAACACAGTTTATAGGGAATTTAAAGAACCTGAAGGACAAAACGGTTATATGGGCCCGAATGCTGAAGAATTCGATGGAGGAGAGATTAAAGAAGACGGAGGATGGCATAAAGGAATTACATGTTACTCAATCTGGAGGAATGGGAGAGGAAGCCCTCTGTGAGCTGGCGAACCTAGAAAACAAAAGGAATGCTATCTTAATGGAGAGGGAAGCGGAGCTCAGGCTGAAGAGTCGAGCGGTCTGGTTGTCGTTGGGGGATGAAAATACGGCTTTCTTTCATAAAATGGTTAACTACAGGAAAAGGGTGAACACGGTAAGGATTTTATCTAAAGGCAATGGGGAGTTGATGGAGGGATTTGACCAATTGGCCTCGAGGGGGGTAGAGTTCTTCTCATCCCTTTACCAAGAGCCGACAGGTAATAATTTCTTGGAAATGGTGTTGAAGTTTGACAGGTGGGTAAAAGAAGAAGATCTAATAGCCTTGAATGCTCCGGTGACTGAGGATGAACTCAAATCAGCTTTGTCCAAACAGAAAAAAGATCGAAGCCCAGGCCCGAACGGGTGGACAGCGGAGTTTTATCTGTTCTTTTTTGACCTGTTAAAATCTGATATGTTGCGGGTGGTGGAAAGGAATAGGAGCCAGGGGGTAATGAAAGCCTGTTTCAACTCAACCTTCTTAGTTCTGATACCTAAGGTGGAGGAGCCTAACTCATTTGGGGATTTCCGTCCCATTTCTTTGTGTAACGCCTTCTATAAAGTGATTTCGAAACTGATAGCAGAGCGAATCAAGCTGATCTTGGCTAGACATATTTCCAAAGAACAATATGGTTTTTTACCTGGCCGGAGTATTCATGAGGCAATCGGCTGTGCCCAGGAATGTATTCATTCTATTAAGACGGGGAAGATTCTGGCAAAGGTCCTCAAAGTGGATCTGTCTAAAGCATATGACCGCACTGGTTGGCATTACCTCAGGCTAGTCTTAATCCACACAGGTTTCGGGCTCCCGATGGTTAATTGGATATGGTCCTGCTTAAATTCTGTTAGTTTCGCAGTCCTTATTAATGGATCGGCTTTGAGCTTTTTCAAGCCGGCTCGGGGTCTTCGCCAGGGGTGTCCGTTATCACCTTACTTATTTCTTCTGGTAATGGATGGACTGAGTAGATTGATTGCAGAAGCAGTGGCTAATGGAGAGCTGGAGGGTCTCAGTTATGGAGACACTCGTATTACCCATGTCTTCTTCGTCGATGATGCGTTAATGTTCCTGGGGAATACTGTTAGCGAGGCCAGAGTGGTTAAAAATTTATTTTGGCTGTTCAGTAAAGCTACGGGAATGGAACCCAATTTGGATAAATCAGCATGCTACATTAATGAGATGGAACCTGAAGCAGTGATTACCTTCACGGGGATTATGCCTATGAAAATTGCTCAGCTCAGTGAGGGCTTCAAGTACCTGGGTTTTCATCTTAAACCCAATGGTTACGGGCTTAAAGATTGGCTTTGGCTGGTGAAGAAAGTGGATAAGCGCATAAATTTTTGGTGCAATAGGTACCTTTCCAGGGGAGGGAAGGTGATTCTGATCAAAAGTGTGCTATGCACGCTTCCAGTGTATTGGATGATCAATGCTAAGTTACCACAGGGCACTCTACATGCGTTACGTAAAATGTTTTTCAATTTTCTATGGAAGGGGAAGGAGGAACGAAGTATACATTGGGCATCTTGGGAAGCGGTCTCAAAACCTAAGGCAGCAGGAGGTTGGGGTTTCAAGAACCTGTTTCATTTCGGGAAGGCGTTGGCATCTAAATCAACCTGGCTTTTTATATCCAAACAAGTTATATGGCAATCTCTCCTTAGATATAAATATCTGGGGAACGATTCTATTATCAACTGGTTAAGACATTCGGAGAAGACCAGTAAGGGAGGATCTCTATTCTGGAAATCCATAATAGCAGCCTTTCCACAGGTGGAGGCGAGACTTGTATGGGAAGTGGGCGATGGTAAAGTGGCTAGGATCGGGAGAGACTTCTACAAAGGAGTTAAGAAAAATTTCGAGTTCCCTCAGGAGCTGATAGTTTGGTTGCAGATGAAAGGTTACCGAGTACTAGCCGATGTTGCAGTGAATAGAATAGGAATCGGCCAGCAGTGGTTTTCAGCGGGTAGGTTGATGATCCCGGTAGACTAGGTGGAGGCTTGGACGAACTAGATAGAGGAAATGAGAAAAGGTTTCATTCGGTTGAGGGAGGAACCTCACAAACTGTGCTGGCAAGGAATAGAGGAAGGGGGCAATTTTACGGTTAGAGCAGCGTATGAGGCAATTACTTTTCAGGGTATAGAGGAAAAACCTTGGTGGGGTATACGGTTATGGAAAGCTCAAGCCCCGCATAAATGCAAGATACTGGTATCGCTGGTAATCCAGGACAAAGTGCTAACCTGGGACAAACTAAAAAGACGAAATCTGGCAGGTCCAGGAAGATGTAGCCTTTGTTTGAAGGAGGACGAAGATGCCGAGCACTTGTTTCTTAAGTGTCCCTTTACTAACCAGATTTGGACAGAGGTTATGGATAAACTTCAGCTGGGGCGGTTCAAGGGAGTAGACTGTTTAGCAGACCTGGTTAAGGCTTGGTTTGAGGACAAACAACTTATTGATAGTAAGAGTATTCTCTTTTTGGTGATATGGCAGGTGTGGGTGGCAAGAAACAATGCAATTTCTGAGGAAAAGGTAATCCCAAGCTACATAGTCACTGCACAGGTTTTGTCCAAGTATAGTTTCTTTAAAGGAAAGGAGCGAAAAGTTAAGGTCAGAATTATGAAGGTTAAGAATCATGCAGAGGGAGCTTCAGTTGGTCATTTTGACGGAGCCTGTGCCAACAATGTATGTGGGCTGGGAGGACATATTGAACATCAAGGAAAGGAGGTGACATTTAAAGCCAATGGAGGAGAAGGAACAAATAACAGGGCTGAAGGTCTAGCTCTACTATTATTATTGCTGTCGGCGGAGGCTCTTGCAGTGACAGATCTAAGAGTATATGGTGATTCCGAGCTGTGGATTAAGAGAATGAATAAGGAATTCAGCTTTCAGAATCATGCCTTGCAAAATCTAGGCACTAGGGTAAATCTTATGGTACAAAAATTTCACAAGGTGGACTTTGTACATGTTTTCAGAGAGCAAAACGATAAGGCAGATGGCCTATCAAAAGGAGGTCTTCTAGAGGAGGTGGACATGTGCAAGATGATATCAATAGATCAGGACTCCAGGGAGGAAAAGCTTAGCAGGCTTAATGTTTTCATGTACTAAATGTTTTTTTTTTCTGGATTATGCTATTAAGACAGCCTCTCTTAATGTGTAATACTTTTCAGGGGTATGCTTTTAAGCCATAGCCACTCAAATTTTGTAAAGTTAAATAGCAGAGATTTGATCAGACTCCTTTTAATTAGGTATTAGATATATACTGGAAGACAGCAGCTTAGTGCTCGTCACAGAATGTTTTGTATAGTGCTGGTAACGGCACCTGAGGAATGTATTCGGACTCATTATGACGAATGAATATGATTTTTTTTTAGGAAAAAAAAAAAGCTACGGATGGAGCTTTTTCATGTCAGAATATTATAATATTGTAGTAAATCACAAAAGCAAGTAGCCGTTATTATATAACGGCATTCTTTCTCGGAAAAGCCAACGGTGATTTATCAAACGGAAAATCCTTTAATCGAATGGGATCAATGGGTGAGCGAAATTCAAACATTTAGGTTAAAGAAAACGTAGATATTAGGGTCTCCGTGGATGCAGCTACAGTGGGTGAGGTGAGGGGAGTAAAAAATGGTGTTCGACTTAGATTTCTGTAGTGAACTCGCTGTGGTTTGTTCGATTTCTGTGTTAAAAAACGGTATTCGATTTCTGATATATGTAGTGATTTGATGTTCGTTCCTTTGTATTTGAATGGATAACAATATTATAGAGTTTCCGGGGTTAATCAGAGCCTCAACTCTGTTCCTTGTATTGTTTGGAAACAGTTCTTCCATTACCAAGTAAATTAAAAAAATCTATATCCACATTATATTCTCTGTTTAGAATTTTATTTGTTTTACTTGTATTACCAAACCCTTATGAAGGGTTGTTCCCTTAGATTCAGGATTGAATTCATATAAAATTTCCTTTACATTATATGTATAGGAGTTGAATCTTGAGTTATATTTGGTTTCCAGTTACCTCGATGCTTCATGATTTAAGCTTCCTGCACTATCAGGTAAGAATCCTCTCTCCGAACTGTGGGGTTTTAGTCTTATATATAAATATCAACTATCAACATGAACTGTGAATGCACATTTGGTCGCTCTGCTCTTATTTCATTACCTTTCTTGAGCTGCAGAGTAGGGTTTTGGGCTTGAGCTGCCCAGTAGTGTTTTTACCAGGGTTTCTTTTTTTCGCCAGGTTTATTTTCGCGGGGTCTGCGTTCTTTTCTCTACTGGATCTTGGTTTCAGTCTTCAACTATGGATGAACCCTAACCCGTTTCCGAGCTAAATGATCGTCTTAAAACCATGGTAAAGTTTACCTACACACATTTGTTTTACGGCATTATTTTCCAATTTGGCCTTCATATTCGAACTATACTTAATTACTTATAATAATTGCAGGATGTAAGGGTTCTGGACGACATGGTATCCTTTTAGCAAGTTACTTAGCTGGCTTATTATCCTCTAGATTCAATTTTTGAGTTATTACCTGGCTTATTTTTTAATTTTTGATAGGTTCTCATCTTATTTAGGGGGACAACGTCCGACTACAAACCCGCAAACCTTGGTACAATGGTTTACGTGTACGGGTTGTTTCCATGACGAAGAGTATATGTTCGTTGATAATTGTTGTGAGTAAAATAGAAATTTGATTGAATAAAGGTTCTATATTGTCGTTTTAGCATAATACTAATTTATGCACATTTTCACTATTTCCAGCTTGCTTCTCTGTCAAGTAAACAATATCTATCTTCTACCCTACAGGAGAGAGGATTCGGGAGAAGGTAATGGTCATATCAACTGTCTCTATATTTTGATGGGTAATGCAATGCACATGTGATTGTCATTGGATTTCATAACTGTTAGTGTGTGCGTGTAGTAATTCATAAGTGTTGTTGTGTGCGTGCAGTAATTCATTGTCCAATATGTATAAGAATTTTAGGGTTTGCCTGTAGTTTGAAATTCAATGTAACCTGTTATTGTTACTGCTTTTCTCATTCAGATTTGATGTTATATATTGTTTTTAAAAAGCCTGGATTTCAGATATGGTATTTGGTTTGTTGATTTTGTACAGTAATTAATCAATCGCTATTTTTTTAATGACATTGTGACTCGGAATACTTATTTTAATGACATTTTAATTCGGTATTTTAATAAGTATGAGAAAGTCTCGCTATGTGGCTGACATTCTGGGCATATGGTGCCATCGTCTCTGGTGTGGTGAGGTGAGGTCCGCTTCTTAGGAATCTTCGTATTATGTGTATAGCAAACGTTTCGCGTGTACTAACAGTTTTATTTTCAATTTGGATATGGTATTTTTTTTAGTGATTTAAGATTTATAAGTTTTTTGAAAAATTTTATTTTTATTATTTTTAATACACTTACTTTAAGGTTTATCCTTATGTGCATAGTGTTTTACTTTGCATGAGTAATAATCATAATTTTTTGATAGGGTTAGATGATCGCACAGAAAACTGGGACTTACTGGATTTTTTCAATGAATTAAATCAAATAGAAGAATCACTAATCAAATTAATAGATTATTTTGTTGTAACCACCTTGATAGCTTCATCTGAGAACGCTGGAATGAGATCGGAGGGTTTGAAAGGAGTTTGAAATTCAATGATAGAATGGTTAAGAAAGCGTGGAATGAGATCGTGGATGACATCATGATTTTATAAAGGTATATGTTGCTAGGTCTGCTTTTTAAGGTATGTTTATATTTCGTTCATACCAAATTTTTCGAAGTATAATAATAATTTTATTTTCAGTTTGGATAGAGTAGTTTTACTGATGTTAGGATTTATGGCAGTGCAGTAATAGTTTTATTTTTATTTTGGATAGAGTAGTTTTAAACTTATGGCAATAAAATAATTATTTTATTTTATTTTTTATAAAGTGTTTTTAATAATATTAAGATTTATTTATATGTTTATGTTTTTTTTTTTTTTATGATTTCTTGATATATTAAATAATTGTTATGTTCATATTTTTATTTTCCTTTGATTTCTTGATATATTAAATAGTTGTTATTGGCTTCTATATTTGTAGTTATGTTGTTTAAAAAAATTTATTACTTTTAATAAATTTCATATATGTTATTTATTTTGTTGATTTTGTATAGTAATTAATTGGTACTCTTTTTAGTCTTGGTGGATGACATTGTAACTATTCCAGGCATATCGTGCCATCATCCTCCGTGGGGAAGTCAGCTTTTTGTTTTTTTACTAGTAGTAATTACTATTTTATTCTTGTGTTTTTTTCATGTGGTTGGATGATCCCACAGATGATGGGTTTGATGATAGACACTTAAAGGTAAGTATGTTTGTTCATCATTTCTTTTAGTTAGTATATTTTATTAATAAATGAAAGAAAAAAATTCAATAAATCTTAGAAATGTGTTTTACATAAGAACACATAAAAAAAATGCAGTAGATCTTAGGAATGTATTTTACATGAGAACCCATAAAACGAATGCATTGGTATATCTTAGAAATGTATTTTACATAAGTGCGTCATTGAAGGTTAAGCTTCCATTCCAAACATAACAAGTGCTTCATTGACATAAATGAAAATCACCTCCTTCCATTCAGAACATAACAAGTGATTCCAAATGCTCCCTTTGTTTCCACTACATTTTTGGGACGTTCCAATCCTGTTGTTGTCCTTGGCTGCTGTAGCGATTCTCTCTGAGCATCAAGCATTAGGTCTGATGCATTCATTTTTTAATGGACCCATTGCATGCCTTTGTTGATCCTGGTCCTCTCCACTGCCTCCTCGCTAACATACTGCCATTGTGTCTACGGGTCTATTCAGTCACTTGAGTGTTACTGTAGGTTTCTCTATCCATGGCCGTTGAGGCCACCAAGTATGGAAACATTGGTATCTTTGAGCGTTTGGGCTGTCATGTCGTCATGGCCGGCTGTCTTTAATCCACGGGCGTTGCACCTGCCAATTCTATGCTCGATATACCACTGTGTGCAATGGTTCTCTGTGGACGGTTCTCGATATACCATTGTAGATCTTCCTCTCTGCACCTTTTTTCTGCAATCTGAAACAGCCCGAGCATTCGACAGACTAATACAGCCTTCGTGTCATCCATTGCCGATAGCACTGGTGCATTTTTTATTTTGTAAATTGTCCTTGTCATGGGTGACCATTGTTTTATATTCCAGCCCTTGCGCCCCAGCACGTTTTGTTTTTTAAGCGTTCTCATTTTTTGTGTTTTAGAGTAACTTCATTCTTACGACTATCCCCTGCCACCTCACCACTTTCTCTACGCTGCCACTGTGTATGCATTACTTCACTCCGAGTATCGTTATCTGCAGTGTGCTTTCTCACCCTCTGCCCCTTTCTCTATGTGCCAACCTTTTCTTATAGTCAGCATATCGTGTATTTTTCTTTGGCTCAAACTTTTCTTCCATTCTGATCCCCTTTTATTTATCTCCCCTCTCCAAATAATGCATATGTGGGTCCCGTTTTGTTTATCTCTCCTCTAACTTTTTTCATTGAATACTTTTCACTTTATTAATGAGATATAGCTTTAAGACCTAGACAAAGGAAGTCGTATTTATGGGGACATTAAAAAGGGTTCAATTAGCTCCTTTCATGTGCTAACCGACACGCAACCAAACCTTAATGTGATGCCACCTCTAAACCTATCCTATGTCTTTCCGCAACCTCTAAACAAAACTTATAACTAACAAAATCTTTAGTTGCGATTACTTGATAACTACATATATATTATTTCTAAACAAAACTTATAACTAACAAAATCTTTAGTTGCGATTACTTGATAACTACATATATATTATTTTTATTATTAAAAGTAAATGATTGAATTTTTTTTACTGTGACATAGAACCTCTCATTGGAAATTTCATGTCATGTGCTGGACGGTTCTTTAAATTATTCAGTCCTTGCATCAATCCATGGCCGTTGAGGGCACCAAGTATCTTTGAGCGTTTGGGTTGTCATGTCTGTCATGGCCGGCTGTCTTAGTCCACGGGCGTTGCACCAGTCAATTCTTTGCAACGGTTCTCTGTGGACGGTTCTCGATATACCATTGTAGGTCTTCCTCTCTGCTCCTTATTTCTGCAATGTGGCTGATGAATGTCGTCTATAAGTTCATCCAATTGACTTCAGCCCTTGAGAAGTTGTTTTCCCAACTCCACCAGTGCCGAATACTGTTGTTTCAAGATCTTTTACTTTGCATTCTAAACCTGTTGGATATTTGGCTACATACAATTGTGTTCTTTTAGCCATTATTTTCACTACACGTTCGACAACCTTATCGAGCATCTGACCCTCGTCGCTGGTTTTTCAAAAACAAAATAAACAAAGGTTAACGGACTTCCACCCTTAGGTTGTAGGATTTAGCTCGGGGGAGATTAGAGCGTGCAAGCGACAACTCTATATCTAAGGTTGGGAGGAGCGTAGCTACTTCTACCTTATTCGATTGCTGATATATTTAATAGGTTTCAATATTTTATTTAGTTTGGATGAATGTTTATATATATTGTTTAGTTGTTTAAAATTATAGAAGCAATGGTTAGGCGGTTGGTAATTATTTCTCTGTATTTTATTTCAATTGTTCATGTTATTGGAAATTTTTATGTGTGCATGGGATTCAGAGGGAAGTAATATTTCATGGAAGGACTGTATAGGGAGTAGATATAATGAGTAACTACAACCAGAAATTCCGAATCTTTCCATCTACGTACAACAGATCCAATAGTTAATTACGAAAACCTGCCTAAAATGTTATTCTTGCAAACAATTTAGGTAAATCTTGGATTGATATTCTGAACAAGATGCAAAGTCCATAGATAGATTCAATACCCATTTTTCTCCGACAATAACGATTCACTTTTTATAATAATTGAATATAGGTCCAGAACTTATTCTTATACTTCCATTCAAAACGATTAGGGCCAGATGGTATATATGTTCAATACAAACGATAAATGCTAGACTTGCATATATACATATATATATTAATCAATGAAGACCATAGCTAATTATCTGGTTTCAATTAAAACGTTGGTCCAAGTCTAAATGATAGTTATATTTACCAAATAAATACAAAGTATTAGAACGTGGCTATGACATTGAGTCGTCTGCGGATTTAGTAAAATAAATCTAAATTTTACGAAATAGGATGACTGATAAAGATCAAACTAAGTTAATAAAACCCTTAGTGGGCCAAGCCTGAACATAGGTGATGATCAAATCAGATCTGCGTACAAACTTTCAAATGCCTTGCAAATAAGAGCTGAATAGACCATAATTTGCAACTCAGTTACAAACCAACAGAGCTCTAAGCAAATAACGCATAAATCACTCTTTGATGGAAAATAAAAAACCTTGTAAAAGTTTAACTAAAACAAGATTGAAATTACCACAGAGCCTAATACATTGAGGATTTAGAAAATCCTTATAGTCCAGGACTGGACAGATAAAAAGGAACTTTCGTTTACCTTCTCAGAACAAAAATTCGAGCTTTAGTATAGACCAAGGTCTCGAGATAATTTTTATTACGAAAATGATTTAAGAAGTTTTCAGGGTAATCCGTGCTAAGTACAAAGATTCATACTTAAACCCTTATGCTTTATCTATATCCAATAAAGGAATATCAAGCTAACTACTAAATATTCCTGACAATATACAGATCGAAACCCTGTGATGAACCGCATCACGCTTTTTGCAAATCGGGTGTGAACCGAACCACACTATATTCTATTTCCAACACAAGGGAGTTCTGAATTTCAAAGGAGTATCTTTTACCGAATGATTGGCAGCGCGGTCATCCTTGCATTGATTCATTCCTCATACCCACACTTGTTAAGAGGAAAAACTGAGAGTGTTTAAGTTTAAGATGGTCAAATATAATCTAACATATAAATCTTATAACTAGCTATAAATAAAAGGAAGTGTATACCTGATACAGTCGACTTTGGGATGATCAACCGATATGGTAAAGAGATGGAATGGAAACTATATGCGAAAAACCAGAGGTGTTCTTAGTCAAAATGACTTCTTCCTACTTTGAGGAAAAACCAACAAGTTCAAAACTAAATTATGGACAAAAGGAGAAGACTACAGGCTTATCTTTCACCTCGCACAAAGGAGCCTCGAAGCAATAAAACATTACGTTGGGGGATAACTAGCTTGCCATTAATTCTCCATCCACCAGCACAGGTTTAGGATGGGTTTTGATGTTTCCAAGGCTAGAGATTAAATGAGGTGTACTGTGGCTCTGAAGTCTTAACAAAGACAATACCCTTCACAGCCGAAAGGTTAAGTGTCAAAAAGACATGTTGCAGCGGTTACTCACATTACCATATACCTCCAACTAGCTTAAAAAAACTCAAAATGACTTCTTCCTACTTTGAGGAAAAACCAACAAGTTCAAAACTAAATTATGGACAAAAGGAGCAGACTACAGGCTTATCTTTCACCTCACACAAAGGAGCCTCAAAGCAATAAAACATTATGTTGGGGGATAACTAGCCTGCCATTAATTCTCCATCCACCAGCACAGGTTTAGGATGGGTTTTGATGTTTCCAAGGCTAGAGATTAAATGAGGTGTACTGTGGCTCTGAAGTCTTAACAAAGACAAGACCCTTCGCAGCCAAAAGGTTAAGTGCGAAAAAGACATGTTGCAGTGGTTAATCACATTACCATATACCTCCAACTAGCTAAAAAAAACTTAACAGTTCTTTAAAGTATGAAACCAGAGTTGGGTAACCATTTGAGTAGCATGAGTTGTTGTTAAATTTTGAGCATTAATTCACAATACTCTAGGATCTTCACTGAGAGAATAACATATACAGGATATCAATGCATAACAATCACAATAAGCATGACAAGCATCACAAGAATAAAAAACATGAGAGACAAGAGACACAGAGTTTCTGTGGGGAAAACCCTAAGGTGAAAAACCCCACAACTTCCTTAGAGATAGGGAGAGCAATGGCTCAACCAAAGTACAACCAAAATACACTTGAGATAGTCTCCTAGAAGTAGATGATCCTCTCCCTCACTAGTGTGTCACTTTCTGAGTGAGAGAGAGATAACTTTCCGAATGATCTAAATAGAGATCTCCTGATCTCTATTTATACTAACCTGTTTTCCCAGTGACCTTATGGGGCCAACTTGTCTAGCTAGGTACATCCACAATATAATATATATTTTAGGGCCGACGCCACACATGGTGGTCTAATAATCCATCGGCAAGTACACACACTTGCGACACTTGTCAATCCACCTGATGACACTTCCTTATAGAGGGATAACAGATCACTAATAAGGGTACAATAAATATATATGAAATACATAGATGAAATACATTCCGAAGTTACATATACATCAACACTCCCTCTTAACTAGGAAGGTATTTCTCAACACAGATCTGCTAGACAAGTCTTCTTCTTGGGATCATCGTCATTGATGCATCGTCATCATCATCGTCACTACTGTCGCTATCTCAACCAATCTATGACTCTACTTGTCATAGGAAGTTCTACAAAGCTAGTCCTTTTTCATACTGGATGTAGGCCCAGCACCTACAGGTCTTCATCATCATTAGCCATACTATGGAAATCTCGGGACTTATTACGTGCGTCACAAAACTTTAAAAGAGTCTCTTGACTAGCAAGAACCCTAAAGAGCATCTGAGGCCTTTTTCATCCTGTCGAGATCTCCAGGAATTATTACATATGACCCCACCACAAAACCTCGAAAGAGAATCCCAGGACTGATTACGAGAACAAGGCTCAACCTATCGGATCTCCCAAGGCACAAAATACATGTGGTGACCACAAACCTTGAAAGAGCATCCCAGGACTGATTACGAGCACAAGGCTCAACCTATCAAATCTCCTAGGGTACAAATTACATGTGGTCATGGAAAAACCTCGAAAGAGCATCCTAGGGTTGATTACGAGCACACGGCTCAACCTATCGGATCTCCCAGGGCACAAATTACATGCCATAGGGAAAATCCTCAAAAGAGCATCTACATATATCCCAGGGCACAAATTACATGCCATAGGAAAAACCTCGAAAGACTATCTGCAGATCTCCCACGGTACAAATTTTATGTCCTCCCAAGCAAAACCTCGAAAGAGCATTTTCTAGATATCCCAAGGTACAAATTACATGCCGTAAGCAAAACCTCGAAAGACTATCTGCAAATCTCTCAGGGCACAAATTACATGCTTATCTGCACAACCTGTTCCAAGGCCACAGAGTATCAACCTGATACTCACCATACATCATCCTGATGTACACATGATCATCCTGATCATCATTACTGCAACATCTTGCTGCATGTCATCTGGAGCAACATCCTGAAGCTTGTCATCCATGATCATCCTGATCATACAATGCATTTACCTGATGCATACCAAGTATCTTCCTGATACATATCATCATACATGATCCACCTGATCATACAGTGTATCCACCTAATACAAATACAAATACATGATACATATCAACATACATGATCTACCTGATCATACAATGTATCCACCTGATACATATACAGATACATGGTCCAAGCATCCAACATGATGCTTATACAAAATACATACACATGATCCAACCGATCATATCCAACATCCAACATGATGCGTACATACATATAAATGATCCAACTGATCATATCCAACATCCAACATGATGTGTACATACATATACATATAAATGATACAACTGATCATATCTAGCATCCAACATGATGCATACATACATACATATAAAAATGATCCAACTGATCATACAAAGCAGAAACCAGAACATCATCCTGATGCTCATCATCCAGCGCATACATCCACAGCCAGGTGAAGGATCCTCCTTCCAACATGCTTGGAATGGCTTCAGCAAATGTGTCCATCACTTCTTCCTCAAAGTGTCATCAATCCAAAGAACACCATGCCTCTCTCTGATGTACTTGAACTTCACCCTGGCTAGTGGCTTCGTCAGTACATTTGCAATCTGCTCGTCCGTCGCAACGTACAGGAGCTTCACAGCTCCTCACTGCACCATATCCCAGATATAGTGATATTTGATCTCTATGTGTTTCGACTTGTCATGAAACACTGGGTTCTCAGACAGCTTCACACAACTTTGGTTATCACAAAAGATACCAGTAGCATCCAATGGGAGATCAAATAATTCAGATAGTAGCTTCCGTAGCCATACTGCCTCACAACTAGCTGAACAGGCTGCAATACTCTGCCTCAGATGTACTCAGTGCTACGCAGGACTGCTTCCTGCTAAACCAAGAGATCACACTTGAGCCCATACTGAAGCAGCATCCAGATGTGCTCTTTCTATCTACAGCACTGCCAACCCAATCTGAATCAACATAATCCTGCAGGTTAAACTTTGTATTCGCCTCATACTTGAGCCCATAATCCAATGTACCCTTCAGGTACCTCAGGACATGCTTTACAGCAACCAGGTGAACACTCCTCGGATCCATTAGGAACTGGATCAATGTGTTCACTGCAAAGCAAATATCTAGTCTCATGTTCGTTAGGTACATCAAGGACCCAATCATCTGACAATACATAGAGACATCAACTGGCTCAGATGAAGCATCACATAGAAGCTTCAGATTCGATGCCATAGGTGTGGCCATGGCCTTGCAATCCATCATCCCGAATCTCTTCAGGATATCTACTGTGTACTTCCCTTGACCAAGGAAGATCCCACCTGTACTCTGCCACACCTCCATACCTAGGAAATAATGCATCATTCCCAAATCTTTAGTAGCAAGCTTCCTCTTAGTATCTGCAATCAGGTTATGGGAGCTTGCTACAAGCCATACAAGGCTTTCTTCAATCTGCACACATGTGACTCCCTGTCAGGTCTTGGGACTGCATCCCAAACATCTTCTTCGTGATCGATGGATCATGGCATTCCATTTCTTCATCCTAGATCAGGGGAACTTCAATATCTTCAATATCTTCAATAGATATCTTTGATGCTAGAACAAATGTTGTAGTCCTTTTTGTAGGTGAAGATATACGGTCTTTCCTACAAAACAAGTTAAATTGCATGATTAGAAACATCTCATAATTTTCAGAACAAATTCTTTACACATAAAGAAATATGTCATGTAGTCATGTAGTTATCTTATCCAATGCTTTAATACAACATTTATCCATGTTCCACAACTTTCTAGATGCCTTCCAGTCTCTACCAGAACATTTTTAAGAGTTTGTACTACTCCCAACATGTCAGCAAAGAGGTTTCATTCTAGATAAGTAGCACTGAATGTTGTACAGTGCCATAGGCCACTTACCCATCACATGCATATTAGTAGTATACTGTTCATTAATGCAATAATTCTAATATGCACAATACATCTCCTAACTCTAGGAACATAAGCATAATATTATTTAAACAAAAGTAGGAAAGAAATGATAATTGAAATACTTATCTTTGTTTGTTTGTTGGGTGGACTCCCTTTGAGTCTTTGCTTCCTGGAAGGAGCTGCTGAAGTAGCTTCTTCTACACCTTTCTGTTGTGGAATGTAGGAAGATGGTCAACTCCCTCTAAAAATCTGCATCCTTGCAGGAGCTACTGGAGTGTGCTCCCTCTTGATTCATCCTTGCTAACATCAATCTTCTTGAACCCTGGAAAGTATAATCTATAAGCCTTTGAGCTTTCACTATAACCCACAAAGATACCCTTCTTTCCTGAAGAATCTAGTTTGGTCCTCTTTTCCTTTGGGACATGTGTGTATACTCGACAACCGAATATTCTGAGATGGCTGACTTCAGGTTTCTTACCAGAAAAGACCTCTTCTAGTGTTTTGTTGTCCAATATCTTGTGGGGTGTTCTGTTCTGCACATACACAACTGTTCTAGTTGCTTTTGCCCATAGATGCATAGGTAGATCTTGGTCATGCAGCATTACCCTTGCTGCTTCCATGATTGTTCTGTTCTTCCTTTCTGCAACTCCAATCTGTTGAGGATTATAAGGAGCAGTCAACTCCCTCTTAATCCCTGAATCACTACAAAGCTTCTTGAACTCACCTGAGGCAAATTCTCCACCATTGTCGAATCTGAATATTTTGATCTTCTTGTCAGTCTGATTCTCCATCAAGGTTTTGAATTCCTTGAATTTATCAGACACCTCATCTTTGCTCTTCAAGAAGTATACCCAAGTCTTCCTGGAGAAGTCATCAATAAATGAGACATAGTAAACATACCCACTCAGAGAACTAGATGACATAGGACCACATACATCTGAGTGGATTATTTCAAGGATGTCTTTTGCCTTGCTTTCACTGCTTGGGAAAGCCTTCTTAATGTTCTTATCTTTTGCACATCCTTTTCAAACACCTTCATGTTTGATCTTGATTTCAGGAAGACCCTCTACAACCTTGCTTGCAATTGGAAGTGCCCTATAGTGCATATGAGCAAGTCTTCTATGCCAAAGTTCACTTGGATCCATGGATTCATGTATCATGGCATGTTCAGGTTGTCCCTTCAATTTATACAAGCCTCCCTCTTGCTCTCCAATTACTACTGCATCATCTATGTTCTTTCCCTTTGGCCACATTAGGAGTTGGCCATCAACAAATGCAACCCTCATACCTTTTGCATCCAATGTAGAGATGGAGAGTAAGTTCTTCTTGAGTCCAGGTACATAAAGGACTTCGTTCATCTTCAAAGATTTTCTAGAATCTAGGTTGTAGGAGGCTTCACCACTTCCTTTGATTGGGTATTGATAATCATCCCCAAGTTTCAACTTATGGGGTGATTCATGTTCAGATAGATTCAAAAAAGATTCCTTAAACCCAGTCATGTGTTTGGAAGCCCCACTATCAATCAACCAATCATTACAACCATGGGAGATAGTACCTGTGAGAGCAGAAATTAGAACATATTCTTCTTCACTTGATGAGTCATCATCACTATCAATTTCTGCCCTAGCCTTCTTCTTTAGGGGTTCATCATCTTCGGTAGAATGAGCATGATATCTTCTTTTGTTATTCTTCTTCTTCTTATTGAAGTTGTTGTTGTTGTCTTTCTTCTTCTTGGGACAATCTGAAGCAAAGTGTCCCTTCTGATTGCAATTGAAGCATCTGAGATCTTTCTTATATTTATGATAATGGTGGTGTGAGAATCTTCTGTTATGAGATGATTCCTTCTTGGACTTGCCTTTCCTGGCATGTGCTCTGAGAGCTTGATCTTCATTTCCCATATTTTCTTCTCGGGCCACAAGCCTAGCTTCTTCTTGGGAGCATTCTTCCCACAATCTGTTGAAGGAGATCAACTTCTTCCTTGTACAAATTCCTTGAATAAAGAAATCCCATGACATGGGTAGGCCATTTAGAGTGGTCATCACCACTTCACCATTCTCCACCATTTCATCCACTGCTTCTAGTTGTTCCTTGATCTGGGAGACCCTTGAAAAATAAGATTGAATGGTTTCTCCATTCTAAAACTTTACTCCTTTCAATTGGTTTCGCAGGGTCATCTTCCGATTTATGTTCTTCCCTTCAAATAGCTTGGTCAAAGAGTCAAACATCTCCTTGGGTGTCTTTAGAGAAGACACATGGGGTATGAGATGGTCTTTGATAGAATCAGCAATGATTCTCTTTGCCTTGACCAAGTTTTTCTTATGCAATACCTTAGCCTCTTCATCCTCTAGGATAGGGATGTCTTCTTTTACATATGAGTCCAACTCATTCTCTTCCAGGATTAACCCAATCTTATGCTTCCAAGCTCGGAAGTTATCAGCTCCTTCAAGCTTATCCTCAAGCCTTGTGTGGTGAGACATCATAAAGAGTACTTCAAATGGAAATAGAAAAGATTTAGGTCTTACCACTTGAAATGCTGCAAACTGGATCTAGTCCCAGATTAGGGTTTGTCGGAAAAACCCTAAAAATTCAAAATATGAATTTCAATTTTCTGAAAGGATATAAAGATGCACCTTGATGAGCTGACCAGCCTGGTGTATTCAGAATTTTAGATCAGCAAAGCTTTACCCTTCAGATTTTCCTTTTTGTCCTCCCGGGTTCATAAGGGAGAGCCCTAAATTAGGGTTTGCGTTTCTCAAATATCTACCCAGCCAAAAATATCGATCCAATGCTATAAACTTCTATTTTTGGAAGGAGCTTCTAGCTATTTCTTCAGATTTCAGAAATTCCTATTTTTGTGGAAACCCTAATTTTTAGGGCCAAATCTGAAAATGCTCAGAATTGAATTCTGATTGGACAGATAGATTCTCCTTGATGAGTAGAGTTAATCTATTATACTGCTTTTTCAAAATATGTGGAGAGAAACCCAGTAAACAAGAAACTCAAGTTTTCGTCACTGCAAAATGTCTTCTTCTCAGGTTAGCTCTGATACCATGTTAAATTTTGAGCATTAATTCACAATACTCTAGGATCTTCACTGAGAGAATAAAATATACAGTATATCAATGCATAACAATCACAATAAGCATGACAAGCATCAACAGAATCAAAAACATGAGGGACAAGAGACACAGAGTTTCTGTGGGGAAAACCCTAAGGTGAAAAACCCCACAACTTCCTCAGAGATAGAGAGAGCAATGGCTCAACCAAAGTACAACCAAAATACACTTGAGATAGTCGCCTAGAAGTAGATGATCCTCCTCCTCACTAGTGCACCACTTTCTGAGTGAGAGAGAGATAACTTTCTGAATGATCTAAATAGAGATCTCCTGATCTCTGTTTATACTAACCTGTTTGCCCAGTGACCTTATGGGGCCAACTTGTCTAGCTAGGTACATCCACAATATAATATATATTTCAGGGCCGACCCCACACATGGTTGTCTAATAACCCATCGTCAAGTACACACACTTGCGACACTTGTCAATCCACGTGATGACACTTCCTTATAGAGGAATAACACATCTCTAATAACGGTACAATAAATATATATTAAATACATAAATGAAATACATTTCGAAGTTACATATACATCAACAGTTGTCACCATACCTTATGAATCTAGTAGGAAGTTACGATCCCTCCTTAAGTAAGTAAACAAAGGTTACATTAATTAGGAGGAATAATGTTTTGGACCATGGTTATACTTTGAATATATATTTGTTAGGAAACATGATTTAAATCGATATAGTAGATATTAGCTATACAATAATGGAATCTGCGAATGCACCTTGCTAACGTATATTCATTTACGAAAACATAAGTATAAATCTATACCTTGACATGGAAGCAAGTTATACCTCAGGCGAGTATATCTCATCCTGTGATATTCCCACACTAGAGGAAGGTAGAGAGTTCTAGGAAGAAAAGCCTCTCCGAACTTGCTGGTATGCTGTAAGTGTTAGCCATTAAGCTAAATAAGGACACCCTCCCTTTAAAAAACTGAAACCACCCCTTATGTAGAGATAAAATCCATAGAGGTTAACGTCCTCAGGATAGATCTTTTGATAATAAGTAAACAAGATGAGAAGTAATAAGTAAAGGAACACATGTTCAAATTGCCGTGGATACTTATTAAAAAATTAAAAATAAAAATCACCAAGATCAACAATGAAGGAAACTAATCATTAATACACATTTGTTAACGAAACTGACTTTACTTATGGATATGTTACATATAAGGTGAGACAAACAAACCCCAAATGTTGGTTTTAACTAAATTTAAATCAAATACTTGTTAAATGTTTATATGAGGGTTAAAATTGTAAATTATTTGTGTTGACAAATGGAAATGGTAAAAGATAGGAGAAAAATGAAGACTTGCTTGGCTTTGGAGAGATGCCCAAACCGATGAAGATTTCCACTCTCAAAGAAAAAATGAAACCCTTTGGTGAAGTTCCAACTCTTTTCATAATTTGCCCAAATGAACCAATGCGCCCTCCACCTGCAAAATCTAAAACCACAATTTAATGAAATCTCACGAGAGTAGAGTGCAATTGCATACAAGAATTTATGAAAGAAAAATAGATGATTTGAGAGGGAGGGAGAGAGTTTTCTTCAATAATGCACCCCCATTTCCAAATCTGCAGCTATTTCAATACAAATCAATTCACCATAAAAATGCTAAGAAACATTCACAAAATACTCTCAATGCAAAGGAAAGAGAATATTCAGTCACTAGTAGTAGACAAACACTCTGAGAGACACCAAGTTTTGCTCAACAAATTTCTCTATTATAAGTCCAAAAATGCCAAGAGTCAAGAAGAAGATACAATGAGTGAGCTCTCTTGAATTGATAGCCATCATAAAAAATACATAGACAAAGAGATCAATGGATGAGATCAAATCATAACATATGAGATCAACGATGGATACTTTCCCCACATTTTACATCCATGGGCTAGAGGGAGGTTGCTATCACCAAGTGTTCCCTCCCTAGGAAGTACAAGGTACAATGTATAATAATGAAATATGAGAGGGGGATACCTAGCGGTCTAAGACTCCCTTAGGCACCCCCTTTACATCATGTATCCAATTTACCCACAATACATAAGTTATGATACCCACAAGTGCACCCCCCATGCACAAGTGCGGCCTCCCTTGGAGGGGAAATGATGTGTGGACCCCAATCTCAAGTGTAACCATATAATATAAGCTTCAATAGCATAGTACAATGTCATAATATCATCCCATGTCAAAAATTGTCCCCACATTAGCCACTTTGATTTATTTGTTAACTCAATGATCACTTTAACCTTAATTATTTTGCTGATGTATATGGTTGAATATGTAATCTATTGAAAATGGTCATTTCCCTTGCCCTGAATCTCAAACCAACTATGCCAATGAGATCAGAGACTTCAAATCCACTAGTAGTGATCACAAGCACCAAAAAAATCCATCAAATAATCACTATATAGCTCCATCCATTCCCAAACTATGAAAACATGGCCCTAATCACTAATAATAAATAAAAATCTCTCGAACTGAGGCATATCATGGATAAATGAAGCATGTAATCATGTATCCGATCCAAATAGATCCAAAAAAACCAAAATTGAATGTTTGCATCCAAAGTTGCTGGGACCCTATATTTGTCCTGGTCAAATTGGGTTGACCAAATCAAACTGGTAAAAAGTGATGGCAGGAGATGAAAATGTGAGTAACTGCATGCATCATGGGATGAAAGATGCTCCCTTCTTTATATAAGTAATCTAACTATAACATAAGCAACCTCATTACCTTTTCATGAAATCTTCAATGTATGCACACTTACAAACTTGGTCATCCTCCTAGCCATGGGTGGAATGGGATGAACAAGGCTTAGTTTGAGAGCAACTGACTGGTAGAATTTGAAACTGTGACCCTTTGGATAAGCATAGGAAACATGGGACCATAGTGACATATGCATACTGGAGAACTATAGGGGATAGTGGTGTCTCAAAAATGGAATATGTTGAGTGAGGGATGCCTATTCAAGTCTCACAAGTGTCCTATGACTCATATCCAAGCTTAATTCAGGCTCCGTGGGATATTTTCTAGAACCATTGTGCTAATTGCACAATTGATTGTAACTTTGAAGGTTCTAGGGGACTCTTAGAATAAACAGTCCCTTGCTCCATCCCAGATCCACAACCCTTTGGGATTCCATGAGGAATAATCATTACATTTAATAAATAATGGTCAACAGTCATTTTGATTTTCAATTTTCCACATCTGCTTTGATTTGTCCCATTTCATTTCAATGATCTTTCTCTGATTTCATAAGGATTTTAGGCCTTCATTTCTTTGGATATAGCAATACACAATGATGCATGTAATGATGATAGGACAACTTGTTTTGAGTTTAGTAGACACCACTTGGGAAACTATCTAGCCTTATCTCATGTCACAACACTAGTTGATAATCCTGGTCTGGAAGTGAATCATGGGGTCTACTGGCGAGAATCATCCACAATTAGGACCAAACATCACGAGTAACCGACAATAGAGGTCAAGGATTCAAAATCCCAACTCACCTACGTTCAAGACCCAACACCGATGGGTTCTCTTGTCCTAGAATGGTAAAGGCTTTGGAAAGTTTTCTTGCACAACTCAGAGCCGAAACACAATAGAACATGGATTCCAATGCAGACATAGGTCAAAGGGGGTAGGTCCTCAAGGTCACATATCTTCAACTCAGTCAAGGTGAGGATCCCAATATGAAAGGGTTAGATGGGTGGAGACAATGGCAGATGGTGCCAAGGCCTTCAATATGAAGAAGGGTGACCAAGTCTATACCATATGGGGAAGAAACCAATGAGTATACATCAAATACTTACAATCAAGACATTTAGTTGTTCCAATAGTAAGCCGACATAATCATCAATGAAGCCTAAGATCACCAAGATAGTCACTATATGCAAAGTTGCAATACTAATGTAATAAATGAGATAATGTATGAAAATCCAAGTGCATAAATATACTTGCTCCACCATATACTTGCTCTGTTGAGTGAATATGAAGGATGATCTCTGATAAGTATGAGCAAAGGGAAACACCAACAACTGAACTCTGTTGCTCTCTAAGTGAACCATGACCCAACCGACTCATCTCCATGAGGTCATGCCGGGAACAATCATGATAAGGGAGCCCAGAGGGAGCTCTGAAGTACTCAGACTAGATCTGAAAAATGGTATATCACCGCTAACCAACACTCATGTAATAATCGGCTCATGTCTTTGGCACAAGATCTGCATCATGGTAGCTCCAACTAACATGGATGTGATAACAAAACCTTAACCAACTTTTGAGCCTGTCGACTCTTCCACCACCTCCCCGCTAGGAGTATGGTGAAGAGCCCCAACCGTTTCCTTCAAACGTGCTTTGATACACATGTAACAAGTTCTACACAAACCTCACTCTAATAACACTTGTCATAGTGTCAGCCGCCGCCAGATATTTCCACCATCTCAGAAGCCCGTGCGACACTACCTAACGCCTTGATGGAGACATGGCTAGCCCGACCGACTTCTCCAACTAACTACGCGTAACCTATGTGGAAGCTTACAAGTTAACACTTAACACTTGTTACACTTATTATCTTGGTTACCCTTGCATTCTTTTTACACATAACCAATTTGAAAACACATTTGTACTTAGCCAAAACATCAATAATGCATGCACCAAAGAATAAAAGAGACACAATGTAAGGTCGGCACCCAAATCGACACGCCCAATTTTTCACATATAACAAAGTTACAATAGTTTACGTAGTAGTTAGGGCATCCCCATGAACTAGCCTCACCAATTTGGTGCCCTTCTTGACACACACAATAAACCCCAAGCTTTCCTGCTACTCGTGTTCTGTTCCTAGCATGTTTCTCTACTAGATTGCGGCCCACCAGTTGTGTCTCGAGCCTGTCCTCTGCTACACTCCTCGTGCTCCGTACCCAAGCTAGGTCTGCCCCTGCAACCTGCTTACTGCCTAGCTAACAGTTCATTTGGTTGCACTTGGTCTCTTGCTTGCTTGACTCCTTACCAAGTATTAATTGATGACTTAGCCTTTCCAATGCTTGCTTACTTATACTTGTGCCTTGATGTGAGGGTGCACCCAAGGCTCTTCTTTGTGGTTCCCTTCCATCGCATGCTAAGTATGCCTCCATGCTTGCTTCCACAAAAATCCATCATGGGGATCTCAAGCTAAATTTCCTTCACATATTGTTGTGGGTGCATGCCCCTCCTCGACATGCTTCAACCCATTGTCACACTTGCTTGTCACACGTGTCGCCAACCGTCTGCAAGTTTCTAGTGTTCCCATGCTAACACATCCCTCTGCTTGTTGTTGGCCCATGCTAGTGTGTCCATGCTGTGAGTCCACGGGATCCTAACCCATTCTAGCCAAGTCTTTGGTGTCATGGATGTGGGATGACACCTGTTACGTGGTACTAGTACTAGTGCACCTTCAAATGTGTGCCCAAGGAGAGGGGTCGTTCTTTTCTTCTAGACCATCATGGGTGTTACCAACACTTTTATGAGGGGTGGTTATGGATAGACCCTTTGGTCCTTCTGTTAGGAGTACTATGGATCAGTGGGATTGCAGATTGCCTCATTATAGGGATTGTATCCCTCAAGTTGGTGTCTGAGGATCCTAGGGGTGGGTCAATGGGTCACATGACCCCTTACTTGTTTTCCTACATAATCCCTTTTTTGGAGTGATTCGCGCCTCTTGGAGTAGACTTTCTTTTCTCTTGTCGATGAACTTGGATGTTGTCGTTGGTTTGCTCATGCTTGGTGGATGTTAGAATTGTTGGAAGAACATATGCTCAAGTAAGTCTATTCCTTTTAGCCTTGTTGGGTGAATGGTAGGTAGAATTTTTGCTTCTTGAATGATTCAATTGTGGCCTTAGGAATGCATTTTTTCTAAATAGGGCCTTTTATCTACTTTCTATCCTCTTTGCATGGTGGAAACACTCCCTAGAGGAGGTTTTCACAAGTTTCTCCTTGGATCTCCAAATTTTCCCTGGATTAAGGTTTTGTAATGAACCCTAGAGGTTGTTACAAAAAGCCCTAATTTAGTAGACAATGAGAATTTACTCCAAGAGGAAGGTTGGTCACCTTCCTATAGGGATAAAGTTTAAGGGTATCATCCACAAAAACCCTAAGTTATCAACTTTTACTAAATTTCTCTTGCATTTTCATGTTTAATTTTGCTAATAAAATTAGGGTTAGAATTAGGTCTGCAATTTTATGTCTAAAACCTTAAAAATAAAAATAAAAAAGTAATTTTTTCCAATTCTTGGCCTCCCTAAAATTTCGGCCCTCCCTTCTGCAAACTCAACCTTCCTTCTTTAGCCCTAAACACCCTAGGGAGAAATTTTAGGAAACCATAAAAACTTAAAAATATTAAAAATTCCTAAAAATACCACAAAAATACCCTGAAACAATCATCAACCTAACCTTTTTCGATCTTCCTTCCCACGACTTGTTGCCTTTCTTCATCTCAAACCTTGGCCTCTTTTCTCCCTTCTCCCTTTACCCCTTGACCACCTATTTGAGGGCTTCCCTAACCACAGGCTTGCCTTTGGAAGCCTTTTAATAGGCTGTAACAACTTGTCTACTCCCACCTTGGCAGTCCTTTAACAAGGTGCAACAACCCTATATCAACCTCTTCCACCTGCTCCCTAAGTCTGCAAAATATTGCAGGTTGTTACACTTAAACAGTCCTTCAACCTGCAACAAGTAAGACAATAACAAATTCAATTAAAAGGTGGATTAAATGTTGAAATATGAAAGGTGAAATAAGGTCTGGAATCCACATCATTTGCTTACATAGAAGTCTAAAACAACTTTGTATGTGTACCTAAATTAGATTGGATACATTGTCAAAAGGAATGCATGAATGGTGAACTTGTTTGATTGATATTGAATGTCTAAAGCATATCTCATATCTATCTTTACTTTGATTTCCTAACTATTGCTCTCCCTATCATAAAGAGGATTGTCACACTGTACTATTAATGCTATCATTGTATCAGTTCTGTACTTGTCATTGGAAGCGATTGGCTGAATATATACTGTGTTATTACACTCATAATTGATGATATATGGTTACATTGTTAATGCCTACTGCTATTGGCCAATTATCTCTTGTATGCTAGAATGTTACTGAATGTCATCTACCACTAGTTTTACATATCGTGACTTGAATACTTTGAGGAATATATTGATTTGATACATTTATTATTAAGGTCTACAAGCACTTGGTCTATATAGTATGTCTTCTTCGTTCATAGAATTGATTGGCTAAAGGAACTGGGCACTAACATCATTATCTAGGAGAGATAGTCTTTTGTCCTAAGTGCCTTGTAGAGAATCCAAAATGGCTCTTCCCTTGGAGGTTACAACACTCCAAAGCACGGATGATTTTAAGAACCCCCCCTCGATTTATATGTATAAAAATTGGGCGAATCCCCATGATACATAGGAAATGTTGCTGGCTATTTTATCAATAATATAATATGTCTATATAATTTTTTGGCAATTTTTTTCAGAAAATTATGTAATCTTGTAAAATATTGGTGAATCTTTCATAAAATTGTAAAATCTTCTAAAATATTGGCGAATTTTTCATTGAATTATAAAACCTTGTAAAATACTGTCAAATATTTCACAAAATTATTAAATCTTGTAAAATCTTGGCGAATATTTCATTGAGTTATACAAGTTTAAAACCTTGTAAAGTCATAGCGAATATTACATAAATTCTAAGGAGAAAAAAATCCACTTAACAACAATTTGGAGAGAAAAATCTTTCAAAGGAATTCTCCTCCATGATTCTTGAATTCTTGTAGCTTTATCCTCGAAATGTGTTTCATTAGAACAACATCTTATCATGTGAAGAATTACTCGTCGATCATTTGGTTGCAAGGAAGAATTATATCTATTTGTTATAGCCTACATTCTTGTTATGCAGATATGGGAATGTTTGGTGATATCACAATTCCCAAGTATTACAAGGAAATAGATAATCAAGATTAGTTATGCCCATTGATCAACAATTATAATGTACAAAGGGAGTACTCTAGATTAAGGAGACTTTCAAAATTTAATTTATCATCATAACACTCGCATTTATATAGTGATCATCCTTGAGGCATCCTTTTATATATGCTTTAGCTTCTATTAATGTGAGTACCATATTATTATTTTTTGCAGCTCCTCTAAGTTCTATTGGTTATTGGATGTTCTAGAAAACCTATTAAAAAAGCACTTGGTCCAATAGCCTCTATAATGGTGTACGAGATATATAATATAGGATTCAGATTGTGATGCTATTTCTTTTGAAAACACCCATCTATCCAAATGTAACTAGACTGTATCTCCACCTGACAATGATATGGTATCCTTTTAGTTCTAGTTTATTTATTTTGTGGAAATAAAGTAACACAATAAATTAAGTTGTAAGATCCATTGTGACAAACTGTTCTAGGGAAATATCCACGACACTTTACAGATCATAAATGGAACATCCGAAAACAAAATTCTCTAAAGACTCAATCTCTTGATGATGGCATTGCTAGAAAATACTCTTAGAGAATAGGATTTGGTGATTCACCTCGATCCTTAGATGGTGGGAAGAAACGTGTAACCTGGCCAAGAGATATATTGAGGCCATGTACCCCATGGCACTAGATATGGTCAGGACAAATGTGATGAACCTATAATAATTAATTGATGAAAACACATGAGATAGTAGAAATAACAGAACTCAGAATCACGTTTATATTGATCGTAGGCCACTTCGAGGGGGCAACCTCCTTTGAGCAAGCTTAATACAAATAACTTCATGGTGCCTTCATAGGCATCAACACACACTTATATACTAAGTCTAGGTGCCAATACTATGGGTAAAAACCATGGACCAATACAAACTATGGATCCACAATACTATGGGCGACTTACAAAGCATATGCGCCAAACAACAATAACACAACTATGGATCAACAAATACTACGGGATGAATTACAAAGCATATGCGTCCAACAACAATAGACTAACAAAGTAAATAGAAGGGTTGACATGGGTTCCTAACATCCCCTCTCCCTTAGAAAAAGCTTCTTCCTCAAAGCTTTAGATGTGGAAATTGATGCAGAATAGGACAGAGTGGTTCTCCTGTAGCATCTTCGGGTTGCATTCCGGGCCACTGATGACTTTTGAGTTTCAGGAGGGTTGGTTGGAATGCTGAAGAAGAACCATATCAACTGCATGAAAAGTGCGCTCTGAACGGTTCTGAGCGGTTTGTTGTTTCAATCGAATTCTTTCCATGTGAAGATTGTCCTGCAAAATGAGAAGAATCTAATCGCAGTTTTGAAGAACCGAGTCAATTGCCTGAACTAGGGAGCTGCTGAGGGTGTATGGAAGAAGAACTGGCTGTGCCTATCCATAGACTACTTCATATGGTGTCCTTGAAGACGTGGTATTGTACCACTGAAGTGCTTCTAAGAATCCATAGAAATAGTTGTCCAAATCTATGTAGGGATGGGAAAGGGTTCGAGCAGTCCCGAAAGGAGTGTCATTTCACCCTTGTTGACCTAGAAAGTATCATAGTCACCCACCATCTGTTGAATTGGCATTTTTAGTCCCTCCCAAAAGAAGTTACATTGTTCCCGGTCATACTTTTGGAGGAACCCAGAGTGCCCTACCGATGAAGAAGCATGGAGTTCATAAAAGAGATAGCCCTGTTGAACATATTGCAACCAGTTTGGAAAAAGCAGAGAAATAGCTGTAAGAGAAACTGGGTCATCAAATGTGCAAGAAGGAGCATCTGCCACCATATTGTCCTTACCCTTCTTTTAAGTGATCGCATAGTCATAACCCATGAGGTGGATAACCCATTTCAGGTGTGTTGGGGAGGAGACCCATTGTGCCAGGAAAATTTTCAGACTCTGGAGATCGGTCTCGATGCAGAAATAATTCCCTAATAGGAATGGATGCCACGTCGGTACTGCATGCAAAATAGCCATCAATTTCTGCTGAGATGTAGACGCAGCTAAATGCTTACCGGAAAGGTCTCTTGAAGGCGGAAATCCCACTGGTGCAACAAAGACACCTGCATATCTATCCAAGAAAGTAGTGGAGACCGTTGATGGGTGCATATAAATGGAATAGAGCTGAGCGATGAATCCATGTGATTTCTTCTTCAGGATCTTTTCTAGGCTATGTGAACTGATGCTGCGGAGAGATCTGGTTGTAAGCCTGTAAATTTGTGTTGTGTCCCATTGACTGAAAACTGCATCCAAAGTTCAGCAAAATCCCATAAGATGGGGCCAAGTGTGCATAACCATTGAATGCCCAAAACCACATCACATCTGCCTAAGGACAAGGAAAACATGTTAGAGCGCAGGTTATAATCTTCAAGAGAGATACGCACATTGTGACACTTTCCCTTGCAAGGTAAGGTGCCTCCATTGGAAACCATGACTTCAAAGTTGGAGCAAGGATGGACAAAACAATCAGCCTGTTTGGTGATCTGGGGGTCAATGAAGTTATGAGTGCTGCCAGAATCAATGAGTATTGTAAGAGGAAGCTTCTTGAAATAACCCTTGACCTACGTTGTTTGGGGGGTGGTGACGCCAGATAAAGCATAGAGAGATATATCTGGTTGTTCATCCTGAGATGGGGGGTCAATAAGAGGCTCCTGAATGTCGACCTGAGCATCCATTGTATCTGGAGCTTCTTCACCAATTTGAGAGGCAGACAGAAAATCCATATCCAAGAGATAAAGCTTTTTTTGAACACATCTATGTCCCCGAGTGAATTTCTCATCACAATTATAACAAAGTGCTTTTTCTTTGCGTGCCTGCATCTCTGTTTCAGACAAATGCTTGATAGGAGTTGGTCGAGTTTTTGGCGGAATGGGAGGTCGTTGAGAACCCATATTTTGGAAGGGAACAAAAGTGGGTTTGGAGCGCTGTTGGGTTGCAATCTTGTCTTCTTCCAACTTAGCTAACCCTAGGACTTCCATCATTGCGTTGGGATAGAACATTTTAACCTCTGACTAGATTTCATCCTTAAGACCACTGATAAAACAACTCCTATAGAATTCATCAGACAAGCCTTCTGTGTGATTGGCTACTTTCTCAAATTCGATCTGATACTCTCTCACAGTGCCGCTTTGAGGGAGTTTAGTGAGTGCTCCGGTGAAGTCATCAAAAGCACTGGAACCAAATCGTCGCAAAAGGAGTTGGCAAAAATCTGTTCATTTTGGCTCGTCATGAGCCTTGATGTACCAACGGTACCATTGAAGGGCTTCTTGTTCCAAATGAAAGGATGCAAGTGGAAATTTTTGGACATCAAAAGTATTATGCATACTGAAATACTGTTCTGCACGATAGACCCATCCAATCAGATCAGTACCATTGAAGCGAGGAAATTCAAGCTTCGAACCATGAAAATTGCTAGAAGAAGAGAACCCAGTGGCTGCAGAAGATTATTGTTGTCGGTTATTGTTCATGGCTGAATGCTGAAGATGGAGGCTCGAAAATTTTTCATCGAGATCTTGGAGTTTGGTTTGGATGGCTACAAGTGCTTCCTCCATGGTTTTTGCTACGGTGCGGGTGAGAACCATAACCAGGAGTTTTTTTTTGGGGGGGAATGGATAGAAAAACACCAACAAAAGCTTATTTAGTAAAGGGAAATTTGGATTTGGAAAAAACTTGGAGGGGTAATTGAGGTTTGACTAGGTTTTGGACACTTTTTGATGGTCACGGAAGCAAAAAATGGGGATTTTAGAAGCGAGGTGAAAGAATGAGAAAGTTTGGCAGAGAGGGACAAAGAAGCATAATTAAGAAAGCAACTCGGTGTAAAAATTTGAAGGCAATTGGGTGAAATCCAAAGATGTTATGGAAAACCCTAAAAATAGACAAATGTGGGATTTCGAGCTTTGGGAAGTGGAATTTGGGATAGGGTCCTCAGGAATGAAATATGCAGAATGGGATTGCAGGGGTGTGAGTGAAGTTTCAGGGAAAACAGAGTGAAAACAAGAAAAATATGGCCAAAAAATAGAATTTTATACTTTTTTTTTCAGGAATGGATCTGCAACGACGCAGAAAGGATCTGAAACAGATAGATCTAAAACGACGCCGACTGGATTGAAAACGGCTAGATCTGAAATAGATCTGAAATGGCTGGATTTGGAATGACTTTCAGAATGGATCTGAAACGACTGGATTTTGAACGACTTTCAGAATGGATCTGAAACGACTCGGCAACAGCTCAACTGAAAATAGATATGGACCCCACGTATGTGCAGCTTCCTAATAGTTCAGCGATTTCACTCGGCCACCAATGTTGTCTGACGGCTTGCGTATTGGGGTAGTACCCCTCACTCCATGGCTCAGGTAAAACTGATAACCACTTTGCCACAAATGACAGCTCTTGGTTTACCTCACGGGTGGGAACTAGTCAATCAGGTAGGGGTCATTTCCCTTTTCACTAGCAGGTCCTCTCAATGGGCCAGCTACTTTGGGGTTCCTGTGGTACTCCTCACAATGAGTTGTAGTTCTTATGCCAAAGTACTTCCCACAGTTAGGTGGATAGGGATTATTCCTAGATCCGAAGCTACAACAGATGCAAAAAAAAATTTGGTAGAAATTTCAACCAGCGAGCCCAAGAAAGTGCTATGATATCAGATGTGATGAACCTATAATAATTAATTAATGAAAACACACGAGATAGCAGAAATAACAGAACTCGGAATCACTTTTATATTGATCGCAAGCCACTTCGAGGGGGCAACCTCCTTTGAGCAAGCTCAATACAAATAACTTAACGGTGCCTTCATAGGCCTCAACACACACTTATATACTAAGTCTAGGCGCCAATACTATGGGTAAAAACCATGGGCCAATACAAACTATGGATCAACAATACTATGGGTGACTTACAAAGCATATGCGCCAAACAACAATAACACAACAATGGATCAACAAATACTACAGGATGACTTACAAAGCATATGCATCCAACAACAATATACTAAGAAAGTAAATAGAAGGGTTGACATGGGTTCCTAACAACAAACAATCAGGCCATTCTATAGCTGCATGGAGTTCTCATAATAAAAGGCCATATTGGGGCCTAGGATCTTATGGGGGGGAACCCAAGTGCTTTGTATGAACGCCCGATAAATATAATCTCTAAAAACCCTATTGATATCTCCTTAGTGGAGAGAATATGACTAAGGGAATCCAATTGGTGGTTACATAATCCCAATACTATAAGAGAGATAAAATATTTACATTCTGGCAAAGTACGAAATATTCAATAAAGCATCCATGTATAAAGACACTTAGATTTAAAGAGCAATTTGCAAACATGTTGAAACAACCCTTGTATCAAAGGTATTATGCAGACAGTCAAGCATTGTCACTGAATTAAAACATCTGCATGGAACTAGATAAATAATTCCACTCGTTTGATTTTATGTGTGATTAAAATGGTCGTGGTAAATTTGACACAAATTGTATATTTGTCATAACATGGCCTTATTATACCTACCATGTAGCATGGATAGGATTAATGTTTAGAAACTATTGACATCAATCACAAATCATCATTTAACCCATGTTTAATAGGTCCTTTGCAAGTTTCATTAATAGAATTTTCAATAAAGTGTGTCATCCCACCTTTCATTGGATTACTCCATTAGGCATTGTTTTCGGGATTGTATCTGATCATTAATCCATTAATCTATGTTAAGAACAAATATTATGTATTTTTCAATATTAAAAATGTCAAGAAAGCATGCTATCTTGAATTTTATTGGATTATTCCACTTAGGACTTATTTACAAACTAACATTCATGTTCAGGAATAAATTGGGCATACTGTCCATGTGGATGAACTACACCATGTAGAAATTAAAAACAAAATTTGAAGTAGACAACAAGTTGTGGACTAATGGCCTAAGATTAAGTTCCTACATGTTCACATTCATAGTAATTGATAGTGACACATTTTCATCATTCTTTCCTCAATTACATCTATGTGTATTTTCTAAAGTTGCTTGACCATGAGAAAATGAAAGGGATCCAATGAAACTTTTTCAAAGATATGAATATGTAATATTTTTTATGTTTATGATGAATTGCTTTTATTTTCTAAAGGATTACTTATCTAAGACATGTGCTATCTTTTTTTACTAATTTTTTCATAAATTCGTGACTAGTTAAAAAACAAGCCTTAAATATTTAATGTAGATTTGAAATTATTTCCTACATAATTTTTCATAAATAGAATCCTATGGAGAAAGCTGAATATTTATCATAGCTTTGAAAATATCAGTATTTTGCACCTTGATATGAAATATTAATGATGTTTGTAATTTCTTTTTTGTCATTAAAAATGTAATAACTTTTTTCTTTGAGGTTTGGTATAAAGCTATTGTAACATTTGTTGGAACTGATTCATGCTAAAATGGTATTAAATATTTAGTTCATTAATCTATGAATCTTTTTATAAATTATAAAATCAAAATCACTGTAATGAAATTTAAATGCTCTTAAAAACCTTGTTTGCCACATGTAAATAGGCTATACCAAATATTTTATAACTCAACATATTTTTTTCCATGAAGAAAGCATACACTCAGCTATGAAATAGATGGAATAATGAATGCCCCTGATTTCCACTTGTTATAATAATCTTTATTGTTCTTTCTATATATATCCTCATGATCTACATATTTGTTTCACTCACCTTTGCATCAACATATAAATTATTCTAGCACACAATTATTATCAAATATCATGTATGAGATCCCTATGATTTGTCTAAAAGAACATATACAGTTTTAAACAAAAATTTATTGATTTTTAAATGGTAAAGATGAGAAAGATGATGGTTACAAATGTGTGTGACAATAAGTAAAATTATAAACATCTTATTGTAATTATTGAACAACCAATATCTAATTGAACAACAAAGCTTTAAAACATGATATATGTGAAGTATACATAGTGTTGAATGTACCCATACAAAGATATAATGAAATCCATATGTGAACAAATAGTACACTATTTGATGCATATTACTTTCCTTTAGAGATAGTCATTCTTCCCCAATCATTTTATTATATAATTGAAAAGGGAAAAAATTAACCATTGACATTGCCTCTTAATCGATGGTCCTCATGGTATTAATGCACAATCACTTAAAATTTGATACCATCTAACAATGAACAAAGCATTAATACACAAAATATATCATATATACACATAGTATCAAATGTATATATACAAACATTAAAAAAAAATCATATGTATATATACAAACATTTAAAAAAAATCATATGTAAACATACACTACACTACTTACAAAAATTAATATGTCAACATACACTACACTACTAGGTGCTTGTTATATACCTTCAAATATAATTATTCTTCATCCAAATAATATGTTAGGATTATCTAACAAACAAGAAAAACAATAAAAATTTTAAAGGTTCTAACAATAAAAATAACGTACAAGATGGATTTTTTTTGGTTAAAGTGTAAAAACAAATATGTCCACTGTAAAATGTTTGGCCAAAATTTGTAGAAATTTTGAATTTTCTAACCATTTTTTACAAAAAATGAAATTGACAAATATTTTTTTGGAAAAAAACATGAAAATTAGAAAATTAGCACACAGACCAAATTTAGCCCCAAAATTTTTCCCTACTTGATGCCCTTGTTGCCCAAAGTAGTCATGGAATGTGAATAACAAATGAAGACACTTCTTTATAGTCGCAACATTCAACCCAAATCTTCCCTCCCCTTATGAATCAACTTCTAGAATAAAACACATTTTCTTAACCATTAAACCCATTACATACACTATAATACTTTTACACCAATTTATTTATAATCATAAAATATATAATTAAAAAATAGGAAATTCTAAATTTTTTATATATTATAATTTTAATAAAATATTATATTATAAAAAATATATTAAATTAAGCCATAGAAAATACAAACACAAAATATATTTAAGCTATACATTTTATAAAATAGAAGGCACAAGCATAAAATATATTTAAACTATAATATAAAATTGTTCGGGTACACAGGGTACTACCAAAGGACCGAACACCAAGAGAAACCACTTCACACAAACAGATCACAGATCAACACACCGATGTTTTAACATGGTTTAAACCCTCTTGAGGGAAACACTCCACGGCCCCGGCCAAATAGCTTCTACGGGACAATTTATTATGCAAAGAAAGAAAGTTACAAATGAGCTTCTCATAATCGATCAACTAAACAATGACCCTCCATGCTCTTTAAATAGAGATCATGGACCAATCGGGTGTTAAGCCACGGATCAAGGTTAGGTTTGATCTAAGAGAAGTTGAGCCGTCGGATCACTCTATGTCGGAAACATATCGTGACCGTCGGATTAAGTATTTACAAATGCATACTAATGCATACTAAAGAAACACACTATCCCTAACGGATATATTACACAAGTTGATCTTAACTAACTCCTAAGTGTCTAAATATCCTAACATCCCCCCTTAAGAACAACTTGGGATAGGATTGAAGGATTTACAAAAGTGACACTATTAGGAGAAGGAAGGAGGCATTAGAGCCTATCCCCCCTTAATGACAAGTTCCTGAACTCCTAACATAGATCGAAGTTTAGAAAACTTCGCTTCTGTAAGAGACTTGGTGAAGATGTCTGCAACTTGATCATCTGTAAGGCAAAAGAGCACTTCAAGAACACGATCATGAACAAGATTTCTGATGAAGTGCATATGTAGCTCAATCTGTTTGCTGCATTGATGTAGAACTAGATCTTTGGCAAGCTTGATGGCACTTTGATTGTCGCACCAAAGTGGAGTAGGCTGCTGCTGCTCAAATCCAAACTCTGAAAGGATCTGTCGAAGCCATAAAGCTTCTTGACTGGCATTAATTGCTGCTCGATATTCTGCCTCTGCTGAAGAAAGAGCAAGAGCTTGTTGTTTCTTACAAGCCCAAGTAATAGGCCCAGATCCCAGACTGAAAACATAACCTGCAGTAGACTTTCGATCATCAAGATCGCCGGCCCAATCTGAATCAGTGAAACCAACCAACAAAGGTTTCCCCCCTGTACTGTAATGAATCCCAAACTGAACTGTACCTCGAATATATCGAAGTATTCTTTTAGCTGCTTTCCAGTGACTTTCATGAGGTGTCTGCATATAACGGGAAACTCGACCAACGGCAAAGGAAAGGTCAGGACGAGAATGAGTCAAGTATAAAAGACTACCAACAAGCTGACGATACAAGGTGGCATCTACTTCAGGTGAAGTACAAGTGGCAGAAAGTTTGACTCCAGACTGGAAGGGAGAAGGGGCTAGTGTACAATCTTCCATGTGAAAGCGACGAAGAAGGTCACAAGCATACTTAGACTGAGAAAGAAAGATTCCTTCTTTGGTTTGCAGAACTTGGAGACCAAGAAAATAATGCAAATGTCCTAAGTCTGACATTTCAAAAGTTTGTTTAAGACTGGATTTCACATGGGTTATAAGCTTAGGGTCACTACCAGTAAGAATAAGGTCATCAACATATAGAACAAGTATGATGAGATGGTTTCCTACTTTCTTGGTATAGACATTGGGGTCAGAATGGCATCTAGAAAAACCAGTGTCAAGGAGAAAGTTATCCATTTTGGCATACCAAGCTCTAGGAGCTTGCTTAAGGCCATATAAGGATTTCTTAAGGCGACAGACAAGGCTAGAGTTATTCTGAACATAGCCAGGAGGTTGTTCCATGTAAATTTCCTCCTGTAAATCACCATGTAAGAAGGAAGACTTGACATCCATTTGATGGACTTCCCAGTTATGTAAGGTTGCAAGGGAAAGAACAAGGCGGATGGAGTTCATTTTTGCGACGGGAGCAAAGGTTTCATTGTAGTCAATCCCTTCAACTTGAGAAAAACCTTTGGCAACTAACCTTGCCTTAAGTCTTTCAACACTTCCATCTGATGCATACTTAGTTCTGTAGACCCATTTACATCTGACAAGTTTTCTTCCTTTTGGAAGAGGTACAAGATCCCAAGTATCGTTCGCCATTAAGGAACGATATTCTTCATCCATGGATGCATCCCAATCTGGATTCCCTGAAGCTTCTGCAAAAGTTTCTGGATCATGATTCTCGGAAACTTGAGCCAAAAGAGAAGAGGCTCGCTGAAACTGAGAACGTGTTCGACGTTGATCTCTCGGATCACCGGCAAGATCACCAGCTGCTTCACATGTTGAACGGACCCATCAAGGAAGCACTTATGCTGGTGCAACTGGAGGAACATGAGCAGGAGGAGGTGGATTTTCATCCTCACTGTCATCATCAGAAACTGGAGTTGGAAACCTGTCAAGGAAGCTGGAAGAAGAAGAAGAAGGCACAAACGCCGAATCAGGCTCGCAGGCCAAAGATGGCACACTCGCCGAGTTAGGCTCGCAGGCCAAGATATTTTCATCAAATTTAACATCTCTTCTAATGATTATAGCATGAGAATGTGGTTGAAGAAGTCTATAACCTTTTACATCTTCAGAATATCCAACAAATATGCACTTTTCACTTTTAGGCTGTAATGCTTTCCGTTTTTCATCCGGAATGTGAGCCCATGCTTCACTACCAAACACACGGAAGTGACTTACATCAGGTTTAGTTTTAGTCCATGCTTCTTCCGGTGTTATACCTTGTAATGCTTTAGTGGGGGTGCGATTAACTATGTAATTTGCACAATTAATGGCTTCAGCCTAAAATTGAAGACTTAGTCCCTTAGATTGGATCATACAATTAGCCATTTCTTTTAAAGTGCGGTTCTTCTGCTCAGCTACACCATTTTGTTGTAGTGTATATGGAACAGTGTGCTATTGTTGGATGCATTGTTCAGTGCAGAAAGTAGTGAACTGTTTGTTAACATATTCTCCTCCATTGTCAGATCTTAACTTAATAATTTGATGACCAGATTGTTTTTCAACAAGGGCCTTGTAGGCCAAGAACATGTTAAATACTTCGCTCTTAAGTTTTAGGAAATAAACCCAAGTGCGTCTGGTGTAATCATCAATGAAAGTTAAGAAATACTTGAAACCAGAAAAGGAAGCAGATGGAAGAGGACCACACAAGTCACTATGCACAAGCTCCAAGGGAACCGAGGCGTGCCAAGAGGCACGTTTGTCAAAACTGTCCCGATGATGTTTTTCGAGTACACAACCGGAACAAACACCATCTCTGCAAGATACCATCGGAAGACCTATCACCATATTTTTTTTACATAGTTGTTGCAATGAGCGATAATTTAAATGACCAAATCGCTCATGCCAAAGTTTGCTCAAGTTATCACTATGAGCAACAAAAACTGAAGGGAAAGGTGATGACCCAAAGTTGTTAAACTTGTACAACCTGGTAATATCATCAACAATTCCGGTAGCTAGAACCTGTTGAGGATCTTTAAAATCCTTGATTACAACTTGGTGAGGTGTAAAGGTCACAGTTTTACCTTCACCAGAATGAGTGATCTGATAGACTGATAACAAATTGCAGAAAATTCTTGGAACACATAGTACATCACTAAAATGACCATTATCTACTGGAACTGTTCCAGCTCCTACAACACTTAGAGATCTATCATCACCAACAAATATTTGTTTGGTGTTACATTCATGCATAGTAGAAAAGATGGCTTAATCCTTATCCATATGATAAGATGCTCCAGAATCAATGAGCCATTCATTTGAAGTAGAAGAAGAAGATGCATTATAAGAATAACCAGAAGCACAAAGTGCATGTCCATGAGAGGTAGATTCTGATGGCGAATCTAGGCTGATGTGGTGCTTCTTCATTGCTGCTTCCAAGGCTGCCATCTTCTTGAAACACTTTGATTCATCATGATTATCTTTCCCGCAATAGTTGCAATGCCGCTCATTCTTCTTGCCTTTTGGCTTGGATCCTTTGTCATTTTTTAAAGAAGGAGCTGACTGAGAGGGTTTGGGACCCTTGTTTGACTTATTATTGCGAAAATTTTGTTTCTTAGGAGGCTTGGACTTTTCTTTCTGTTGGGACAATAAGGCTTTCCCAGATGTATCTGCATTGTTGATTATTCCAAGGTGAATGAGTTTATCTTGTTCTCTAATCAAGGAATCACAAAAGGATTCAAGAGTAGGCTCTTGATAGCTAGCTGCATTCAAGGATGCTTTCATGGAGTAAAATGTAGATACAAAAATAGAATATGCAGGTCCAAGTTTGGAAAGAATATGATAAATGCACTGTTTGTCTTCCCTCTCAATCTTACATTCTGCACATAAAAGTTTGAGAGTTTTGTACTTAGATAAATAATCTTGAATGCATGAAAAGTCACTTGGATTTAAAGAAATCAACTCATTTTCGAGTTGGTGACCTCGAATTTCATTGTGTTTACCAAACACAGTTTCCAACTTGTCCCAAGCAGTATTAGGTTCATCAATTCCAGATATGTGGAATCGCAAATTAGTAGAGATTGACATCCCAATCAATCCACGAGCTTCATCACATCTATTTGCCCATTTTATTTTCTTATCATCATCAGTGGGTTCTTTTTCTTTCCCTGTTGTAATTCTAAAAAGTCCCCTACTTCGTAGAACATCCTCCATACGAGATTTCCATGAGAAATAGTTGGAACTGTTAAGTAGAATATCACAAAGGGCGGCCATATTTGTAAATTAATGGCTGTAAAAGCATAAACCAATAGTCTGGATGTGAAGAGCTCGAAAAAATAGGCGGTTTCAAAAAAAACGGCACTGAAAACGGACTCTGTATGATGAAGTTATGCTTGAACAAAGAAACTGTTGAAGATGTCCTCAATAGTGACGTGGCAGCTAGAGAATGTCCAGCAAAAAAAAAGAACCCCCCTCTTCCCAAGATGAACCTTTTGACAATCACTTTACAAAAAAGTTGCTTTTAAGTGAATCACTTTTGTAAAATAAGTGATTTCACTTTTACAATAATATTACTTTTAAATAGTGCAACAATAAATAAAAAGCTTAAGTGACTCACTTGTATTTTTATTTTTTATTATTTAAGTGAGATGCACTTTTACAATAAAGTAACTTGAAAATAGAAATTGCATGCACTTTTCTTTTTAAAAGTAACTTCCTAAGACTTGAACTCAAGACCTATTAAAGAATAAAGCAACTTTGGACCAAGTGAGCTAGTTTAAAAGGTATGTAAAATATGGAAATGAGGAAGGGGGCTTTTTTTTTTTTTTTTTTTACTCTTCTTGCTCGGTTTGCGTGCTTGCCCTATTTCCTTCAGATCTGATGAAATACGCGTTTCTGGAGCAACCGGGAACCGTTTTCGATCAAACGAAAACTATTTCCCAATGGAAACGACGCTCCGGACGCAATGGAACACCTCCCACAGCCCAGAAATGCACAGAAATATCAGAACTAAAAACCCTTTCGAGTTTCGGCAACAACAGTTCAAGATCTAGATCATAACCGGAAGCGGCACTTCATAAAAGCTCTGATACCATGTTCGGGTACACAGGGTACTACCAAAGGCACAAGCTTAAAATATATTTAGGCTATACATTTTATAAAATGGAAGACACAAGTGTAAAATATATTTAGGCTATATCTTTTATGAAATGAAAATACAACCATAAAATATATTTTATTTATAATAATGAAAGGCACAAGCTTAAAATATATTTAAGCTATACATTTTATAAAATGGAAGGCACAAGTGTAAAATATATTTAAGCTATACTTTTTATGAAATGAAAATACAATCATAAAATATATTTTATTTATAACGAGTAATATTACTTCATTTATATATGATTAATAAATCATATAATATATAATTGAAAAAATAATTTAACCATAAAATAATATATAAAAACATAAAATATAAAATTAATATAAAACGCATCAAACTATCTTAATAACTTACAAATGATTACTTACAAATAACAAAACTTCAAGTTAACAATATTATATATTATAAATTATATAAAATAAAATAGAAGAACAAGTTTATAAAATACATAAAATAAGATCAAATAAAAGAATGTGTCTAACCTTGTTAGCAAATTACTCATCTAACATAGAACTACTATTTTGATAAATAAAATATTTTTCATATGCAAGACAAAAATATTTAATGAAGAAATCAAGAACTCCACTATCAAAACTAAATTTCCGCAAGGCTTTTTAATGTAACAAGATGAAGTTTGATCAAAGCAAAATAGTTATATAAAAAAATATTTAATTAAATATACTATTAAGAAAGTTTCACAATGTAATCCATGAAATGTTTATATTGAACAAGAGAATAAGTCATTATTAATTTTCAAATATAATAATAAAACTTCAGCAAAATTAGATATTAATAAAACCATGTCTAAAAGCAACTGTAGAATTAAAAAAATATCATGCTGCTTAAACTTTCTTCTGTAATATATGTCAAAGATGGGCACATCTTAGTATACTGTTAAATTTAATTTTATCACTGTAAACTCCAATATGAAATTAAACATTCCTTCAAACGGCTTTACGTTATGTTACACATTGTAGAGTCGCTTCATATACTTAACCGTAATTTGGCGCGGAGCAAGTCATTTTAGCAATGAAGAAGTTCTTCGTCCAGAATTTCCTCCACACTAAATTCGTTCAACCTCCAATTTGTTAGGTCTCCAATATATTCAAAATATCAATTTTTTGGCGTTTTCAAAGTCAGTGCACTTTATATATATATATTATAGGAGGTTCAAATTCGCTTCTGCTTGGCTGCTGCACCATACTCTTGTATTCCCATTTACATTTACAGAACCTACACGTTTCCAATCTTACGGGTACCACTGATACCAATGAAGCTGACCTCAAAGCTAAGGATATATGTTCCTGTATATGTCTTATACAACCTGTAAAATCTGAGGTCCGTCATGCTTGAAAATTGAATCAGATAGTAACCACCTATATCTCTGTAGTAACAACAAATAGGTGTAAAATTAAAATAGTAATATCAGTTTCATAATTCAGACATTAAAGTCACCAAAAGGATTACATGAAGCAGAAGACCATGACTTAAATGAACAAACTTTCGGACAGTCTGCATTCTGAATTAACTAACTGAAATGAACTCGCTTCTACTCTTTTCCCTCTTATAGATATGCGCAACACAAACATCTATAGATTTAATAAAGCCAAGGATTACAACTATTGTTAATCTGTGTGGAGTTTTCGGTTCAATTCATAAAAAGGTTTTCCACCAACGCTGCCTCAGTCGCACAGCTGATCCCAAGAAAAATCATAAGATCCCCAACTACATTAAACTCTCAAGTGGGTGAGCAAATTTAAGGTCCCTTTTGTTAATCTCTTAAATTTTACAGAAAACAAGCATGAGAAAGATGCTATAACAGAATTAGAGACATCATTCTTACAGATCAAGATAAATCTAATAATTAATAGGAGAGAAGGTTATGATATCAAACACACAATCGATTCCCCTCGACACTACTCCACTTTGATATGATACAAAGAATGGAAATTCAACCATAAATCATATATCGTTTCCCTGGAATTTTTTTAATGATGACTGAAGATAATTTGATCTCTCACGTCACGAAGAAGACGATGAAAAAATAGATGAATGATGGTTTGATTACTTTGTACTAGATTTTGTAGGTCTCTCGCAAGACACCATTGAAGAACAAACTCATTATAACACGTATGAGCGATACAAGGATGGAGGCCAACTACGTGATGGAGATATCAAGCTCTGAGATCAAAGCACTATGATTGGGATGAAGGTCAAGAATGAGGAGTTGGTTCCCATAACACTAAATGGGTTTTTTTCATGTTGAGAACCTTTTGTTCATGGGGTGTCTTTGCTCTTGGGATGCTGCACACTTTTGGGAAACTATTTGATGGTTTCATCCAAGTGTAGACGAGCAGAGACAATTTCGACAAAAGTGGATGAGCTACAGAGCTAAGCCCCCATTGGGAAGGTGAGGAGAGGAAGTAAGGAAGGAGGACTTAGGCATGGTAAGGAAGAAGATTCATGGCATTGGAACCAAGCGAAGAAACATTCGAGTCACGTGAAATGTTTCATCTGTCATAATATGGGTCATTGTGCAATCGTGGTGGCCATACAAGACGAAAGTTGTCGCAAAATTAGTTTGCAAGGAGTGTAGACCCTTCAACATGTGGATAAATTAGTATCCACACTTAATACAACTTCCTCCATGTTATTGTGTCTTTCTATTAACTCCGGTTGTGGTAGAATGGTATGTCGATAATTGAGCGTCTAGGCACATGACCTCAACGTGGTAGATTTCTATAGACTTCAAGAACAAGCTGCAAGGATACAAGGGAAGCTTGGTGATGATGCCAGATATCTAGTGACTAAGATGGGCTTTATCTCATTTTGCATGATTTTAGGTGATGTTCCAGTGTTATACAATGTTTTATGTTATTGGGTTAATGTAAAATCTTATTTTAGTGTCTTGCATGATAAAGTTACCATTATCATTGAGATTGTTGATCAACGAATGATCATTACAAAACACAGAACTAATCTTGGTTAAGCTTTAGTTGAAGGAGTGAATGCAGGTGGTATTTATAGGGCAATCGTAGAGCTAGTGAACCATGGTGATTAAGTGCATGAGAGTGAAAATCTATGTGAGTTATAACACAAGTGATTTGGTTACTTAGATTATGGAGCACTAACTATTTTGAAGTACATATATGGTACAGGAATTGTAGGACTTCAAGATTGAGAAGACAAAGTGTGCAAGAGTTGTGCACATAAACACACATGCAAGATTGAGAAGACATAAGCATGTGAGAGTTGTGCAAATAAACAAGCATGCTAGGAGTGAGCACATATCAAGAGAGATTTTGGATTTGATTTGTTCATGTGTGGAGACCATGTCTTTAAAGTTTTTGACATGGAGTTTGTAATAGTTTTGTTTGTTGATGATTCCTTCAGAAGGATTTGGGTATATTTTATGCATACTAAGGATGAAGTGTTTAATAGGTTCATAAGTGTGCAAGAGTTGTGCACATAAACAAACATGCAAGATTGAGAAGACGTAAGTGTGTGAGAGTTGTGCACATAAACAAGCATGCTAAGATTGTTTTTTGAAGGAGTGAGCACATATTAAGAGAGATTTTGGATTTGATTTGTTCATGTGTGGGGACCAATGCCTTAATGTCTTTAAAGTTTTTGACATGGAGTTTGTAATAGTCTTGTTTGTTGATGATTTCTTCATAAAGATTTGGGTATATTTTATGAATACTAAGGATGAAGTGTTTAATAGGTTTTTGACATAGAGTTTGTAACAGTCTTGTTTGTTGACGATTCCTTCAGAAAAATTTGTGTATATTTTATGAATACTAAGGATGAAGTGTTTAATAGGTTCATAATAGTCAAAGCCTTGGATGAGAATTAGATAGCTTAGAGTAGAAAGTGCTAATGTCTCACAATGGAGCAAAGTACACCTCCAAGGATTTTGATTGCGTCGAAGAGGCGCATTTTACAGTTCAGTAGGGGGAGATGTGTAACTCCTTCCGTGCTCATCCTATAGTTGACACATGTCCTTTATTAAAAATAATAAAATATTATAAAACAATAACACGTTGGCTCAAATTAGATTTAAAATGTTTAGTACTATATATATATATATTTCCAATGGAAAAAGTCTTTTTATTTTTGTCGAATAAACTTGAACTGCTGACTTAGAGATTACACCATACTAGTTTAGCCTTGGAGTCTTTTATACAAAAAAGCTTCAAAAGAGCTTATATTCACAAAAACCTTGTCATTAAAAACTTATTTCTTGTGTTTACATGATCATAAACTGTTCTTCTAGTTGATCATTGCTCCGTCCTTCAACTTCTATTAGGCCTAGAGGAAGGGCTAGAGCCAATTTGGATAACTTATCTGCTTCCATGTTCAGTTCTCTATAAATATGAGCAAAGTAAATATGTTTAAAGCTAGCTATAAGTTCTTTGATTGAGTTCAACAGATGTTTGAGATGAGGAGCATTGATCCGAATTCTTCTTTTGGCCCAATCTATTACCATTTTGGAGTCTCCAAACAACTGTAAGTTTGTAACCTGTTTTAAATAGGCCACCCTTAAGACAACCCATAAAGATGAGAGTTCTGCTTTGTGGTTTGACGCTTGTCCAGGAGCAAATTTAATGAACAACTTCTTGTCTTCTGTGAAGTGCAAAATTCCTCCATCTCCTCGAAGCGGTGGCTCACCTTGACTAGCGCCATCGAAAAAAACCCACATAACGTTTTTATTGATCAATGGGCTTGAGAGGATTCTCTGAGAGGTCAAAACAGACTCAGAGTGATGTTCTTTCACTTTCTGTAGTAGAACAACTACTGTTATATCTGGAGGATCTTTGAGTTGAGAAAAATCACCTTATTTCTTGCTTCCCAAATGCTATAAACGAATAATGTAGGGTAAGCTTCAAAACTACGTACCCTGGCATCTTGCTACCAAGTAGATATATTTTGTTCTAGCGAGGACTCACGGCTCGGTGTTATTCTAAACTTTAAACTTTTAGAATCCTTCTCCTAGACATACCCTGCATATGGACATAAACTGAAGAGATGAGAAGTCATTTCATCTGCATAATTGCAAAACATGCACACACCCGGTTGTTGAAAACCTCATTTTTTTTGTTTTCCTATGTTAGTAATTTGTTGCTTAGGGCCAGCCACACTCTGATTAAGGTTTTTAGTGGGCCTGGGATCATCCAAATTTTTTTCCACCACCAGAGTTGTTCTCTTGTCACAAGAGGCGTTATGGAAACTTCATATCCAAGTTTTGCAAAGAAGTTTCCATCTTTGTTGTTTCTGGTCCAAATAAGCTTATTGGGTTCGCCTTCTTCCAGGTGAATGAAACAATTTACCACATTTGTTAGTAGTTGATTCCATGCTTCAACTTTGGCACCTATTAAACCTAAAACCTTAGCCGATTTCCAACATGCTCTGCCTCTTAGCTCTGGTTGTAATTGTGTGTGTGCCAACATTACAATATTCCTCGCTCTAAGTTCTGATATTAGTTGATCTGGGAGTTTGTAAGCTTCACCTGATCCTTCCCATGGGTCTTCTCCTAGAAGCACCCTTTTTCCATCTCCTATTCTCTAGGAAGTCCAAATGTCGACCAGTGGAAAAGCAAGAACAAGGGCCTTCCAACTGATGGAGCTATTTTTGTAGCTTTCTTTTGGTTGTCTAAATCATTCCACAATTGAGGATGATTGACAATATTGTGATATCATGGTTCTTCCCCACAGGGAGTTTGGGAATTCCATTAACCTCCAAAGTGATTTAGTTGCCAATGATTTGCAAAAAAGGTGAGGGTTCTTGATTCCCCATCCACCCATAGAATCTGGGAGTGATAAAGTAGACCATTTGACCAGTGGGATGCCCTTTGTTTTCTTGCTCACTATCCAAAGGAACAAAAAACATTTTTCCTTATTTTGACCAGAATGCCTTTAGGGATGTATGGTATAGATGCCCAATAGACTGGAATGCTTTGGAGTACTGCTTTGAGTAGCACTAATCTACCTCCTCTAGACATGAATTGATTTTCCCAAATTGAAATTCTTGATTCTATTTTCTTGTATAACCACAACCAATCCTGGAAGCAATCGGCGTTTGGATTAAGGAAAAAACCTAGGTATTTGAATCCTTCTAAAATAGGTATTAGGGGGAGCAAAAAAGACTCCTTAATCCTGAGCAATAGTTCTTCTCAGAGGTTGTTGTGAGCTAGGATTGATTTTTATGTGTTAATGACCATTCTTGTAGCCTTTTTATATGTTTCCAGAATTGCTGCAAAGGCTTAAATATTACCAAGTGAGCCTTCACCTAACAGAAGCACATCGTCCATGTACAAAGTATGTGTTAAGACCACTAAACTTGAGATCCTCACTCCTTTTATCACTTCATCCTCTTTTGCGTTGTGTAATATACGTATGAATTATGGTCTATGCTACTAGAAGGAACAAGAAGGGAGACAAATGACGACCCTGCCTTAAGCCTATAGAAGGTCTGAAGAAGTGGGAGGGCGCACCATTGATTAAACAACATACAATTCGATTGAATGAGTTAGCTCTATTATGGTGGAAGCATAAGAAAGAAGCAAAGCCGGAAATACACTACGCACATAAGTATATAAACATACATACAAATATACAGGAATGCGAACTGATTCTCTATTACTGGATGTAAATATCATGACATGTATATTACAGTATTTTACATGCTTATATATAATGTTGAGACACTTGGGTGCCTACCGTTACGTTCAGTTACAAGAGAACTTAGAACGGTTTCGGCAGTTCAACTGTTACAGTCCACTGGAAGATAGAGAGTCAGTCTATCAAATTTCGACAATCGCAAGTCGTAAGTTGAGGTTGCATGTCGACGTCGCGAAACTGTGAGGTCACTGAACTTGTTGAAGTAGCTGGGTTTGTCGAAGTCACGTCGAGTTCGGAACTTGTCGAAGTTGTGTCAAAGTCGATGACTTGTTGGAGTTGATGTTAGCATTTGACAACAATGCCAACTAATGGAATGGATCAAACCTGCTTCCTTAAGAAACAATGGTCCCCATTGTTTGCTTGTGAAGGTGAGAAAACTTGTCAATCAGTTTAGTAGAAGAGTACCACTTTCCTTGTGCTGGGATCTGTCCATATTTACCAACCTAAAATGAGGGAATTGTGTTCGTCGTTGTATGGTATAGTCCTCGTCCCATAATGGTGTCACAAGGAAGAGGTTCTTGGACATCTGGATGGATGTCTTCAGGTTCTGTTGTTTGCAATTCGCTTTGTTTCAACAGTGCTGCATGGTATGGTCGAAGTAGATCCACGTTGAATACTGGATGTAGACCAAGGCATGAAGGAATGTCGTGCTGGAAAGTATTTTCACCAATCTGCTGAAGAATATTGTATAGACAACATCGCAAAGGTTTCAACTTCTTGTATGGACCAGTGAAGCGTTCCTTCTTGAGATGTAACCAGACCTTATCCCCAATTTGGAATGAATGAGTGATACGATGCTTATCGTGTCAGGCCATAGGTTTCGCATTTGCTCGGTGCAACATTTCATGTGCTTGTCATTGGATGTTGCATATCTGATCTCAAAACTTCAATGCTTTGTCAACTTCTCGTTGCTTGTAGCTGGTGTCATTCGACTGTGTCAAGGAGGTGATCAAGTCGATAGGCACTAAGGGTTGAAATCCGCAATAGATCTCAAATGGAATCTTTCCTGTAGAGATGCGGTGAGCATGATTGTAGTTGTGTTGTATGTATGGAAGATTGTCATCCCATGTTCGTCGATGCTTGTGGTTGTACATGCAAATAAGTTGTACTACCAAGCGATTCACAACTTCCATCTATCCGTCTGTCTAAGGATGGAAAGCTGTCGACAATGATAGTCTTGTGTCTAGCTGCTGCCAAATATTCTTCCAAAAGATGCTGACGAATCTGGCATCTCTATAAAAAATGATGGCTGTTGGTAAACCATAGTTTTTCTAGACATGTTCACAGAAGAGCTGACCGGTTTGCTGCGCTGTCGTTGTCTTCTTGCATCGGATGAGAATGGCCATCTTGGAAAATCTGTGGACTACTACTAATATCGCGTCATGCTAATGTTTGGTAGTAGGATATCCCATCAAGTAGTCCATAGAAATAGATTTCGATGGTCGACTAGGAACTAACAAAGGTGTGTACAATCCATGTCGTCGATTAGGTAGTTTAGCAATGGTGCAAACCACGCATGATCGAATGTACTTGTTGATGTCAATTTTAAGTGTAGGCCTGTTGGTGAAATATATCATATCTAATTCAACATTTAATTGTCAATCCGGGAAGGTAGCTTGTGAGATGCAAACACTATATGTGCAAGATTGAAGGCTTGAGCTAATCTAAACTAAAGGTGGAATCAACAAGTTCTAGGGTAGTTAACAAGCTATAAAAACGAAGGTAAAGTATTGACTACAAATCCAAATACAAGATGGAAATTAAAACTAAAGGTAGACGAAAGAGGTAAAAAGAACTAAAATGGAAATAAGATTTAAACAAACTCTATGGTAACACTATGTAATTCAAAGTAAGGTTCTTACTAAAAATTCAAGCATTGGCCAGCTATAGGAAGTAAATGCAAACTAAAAATCTAAGAAACTAAACTCTATTTGTTCATAAAAACATAACAACAAATATTAAAGTTTCAATGACAGTCCGAATGATAGGCTGAATGACAAATTATGAATAAAAACAAACAAAATGATTTTAAGACCGGCTGGGTTTATGCATACTACTCTATGTTTCAGACATGGAAGCAATTGAACTATTTAGACCAAAAACTAAAAAGCAACTACACTTATTTTTGCACTACAATCATAAAATAATTTCCTATTGCTTGGTAAGACATAGTTAAAATGTAAATAGATTTAATTATAGCTACTGTAAAATGGAATCTAAGTATAAGTGGATTTCATTATAACTTATAACATAAATAATTAATCTATGTGTTAATATGAAACCGAATATGAAATGCTAAAGGTTGATTCGAATCTCAAACTAGCTACAGAACATGATAAAGTACTAGAAAATTAACCTAAGCCCTAACTAATAATTTTCGCATAAAAACGTAATATTGGATATTCTGGAAAATACTGAAAATTATGTCTAAATACAAATGGAAGGCTGAAAGACAGTCTGAATGAAGGTGCGAACAGAATGCTGAAAAGTAGTCTGAATTAAGGTGTGAACATAATTATGAAAAACAGTCTAAATGCAGGTATGAATGGCCGATCGTATGAATTCTGAAGATGCAATATTACATGAAAACAAAAGAAAATTGTTTTTTATAAACTGCAGAACAATTACAACTATTGAACAACTCAAAATCTATGTATTATATGATCTAATTAAATCAAAGACTGATCATTTTGAGAATTGAAATACAATTATGCTATACGAATTTAAATTGCGAACTAGTTTTGAGCAAAGTGAAGCTTGCTCTACTATGAAGAGAAACCAATTATGAATACTTAAAATGAAAATCTATTGACTATTCTAGAGCAAATCATTCTAAGCAGAAGAGACTACTTGATGGCATTCAATGTAAAGACGAGCTTCTATTTAATGAAATCAAAATGCAAATGCTTTTATAACAATTGAAAGCTACAGTAATACATCTATTGATTGGATCCAATGTGCAAATGAAATGGAGATGAAAAAAAAGAAAATAAAACCAAATTCAAAACCTAACCTGAGTAACAATGCTATTGGCACAAAATAAACTAGAACACTACTCTACGAAAGAAACTAAACCCTACTATGCGACATAAAGTAACCACTACTCTACGAATTGAATTGAGATGCTATCTATGTAATTCAGTGAACTCTATCTACAAAATACACAAAACACTATCTATGAAAGGCACGCAATAGAGATCTATTTTCCTACCTAGCAGATTAGAAAAACGTTTGCACAACAATACATTATAAAAATATATGAAATGAAATGAATGTTTGTATACAGTGAGAATATATGAAATGAAATGAATGTTTGTATACAGTGAGAATATATGAAATGAAATGAATGTTTGTATACAGTGAGAATATATGAAATGAAATGAATGTTTGTATACAGTCAGAACAAAGCACACGATACTTAGCTGAAAGGAATAAAACATAAACACATAACAAAACCTTCTACTTCTGAGGGGCCCTCTTAGGAGCAGAGGTTGCAGATCTACGAGCTAACCAGTCAAAGAAGAAAATGAAATTGGGATGGATTAGAGTGAAATTTCCATTATAAAAACTCAGAGCAAATTACATAATTTATCGACCCTATGGGGCTCTATTTATACATAAAAAAACATTGGGGAGTGGATAGAACCGAATCCCCAAGTTCCTGAGCTATTAAAATTAATTTCTAAATTTAGAAAACGGTCAACCACGTTTTCTAGGCAATTCGGTTTCAGAGAACAATGATTTGCTCCCAAATGGATTTGAATTTTGGCAAAATTTCACATGGTATCCTAAATGGGCCTATTTTGCACAAAACCCATGTGCCGGAATTTTCAATTTCGCCTCTGTTTGCCCGTAGATGTAGCTCGAAATTTTGTTGTCTGTTAAAACACATTTTTGACAGAAAATGAATGAAGGTCCGAATGGGCGCCAGAATGAGCATCCGAATGACCTGTGGATGACCTGTAATGGAAATTAGCTAATGAATCTGGTTTCTGAGCGAAATTTCTGTTGGGTTGTTGCATGAATTGATTGTCGTATGGGTTTGTTGGCTTCAAACTGTGGCTACAGTTTATTGGTTGGGTTGGAAGTATCTTAATCCCCTTTTTGCACTCCATTCAATCATGTGAATCTGGGGGAATTTATCTTTTACATCTTGCACAAAACATTCACATTATATTAACCTACAACAATTAAAAAAAAAGTATACGAAATATGAAGTCACTTTAAATTAATTCATAGTGGAGTAATATGGAGTGGCTTATTTCTAAATAAAACTAATCTAAATTTCCATAAGCAAAGTGTCCCATGACTTTAATTAAGTGGCATAAAGAGTGGGTTTTTGTTATATTTTAAAGAATTACCATGTCATGAAAATAACAATTTTGATTAAAATAACTTGGGTTATTATTTTCAAATTTAAAACAAATTTTGTTAAAATGAAATTAAAATAGTTTTATCTTTCATTTTTAAATTTGTTTAAATGTGAATTAGTGAACCAACTCATCATTACTTCATGGTTTGTGCATATGCATGTATTCACAGGATCAATGAGAGGATAGACCAAACCAATAACCCAATATTGAAACATGCCATCAAACCAGTGGGAAACTTAGGACTTGGAAGAAGGGTTGACTGAAAGGTCAGATGGAGTGTCGAACGTCTTATGATTCGCACAATATTGCATTTAATACATTAAAAATAACATATTAGGCTTACTTTACATTTACGAGATTTAATTAATAAAACAAAGTAAAAGATAACCTTATTGAACATGAATATATTAAATCATGGTAGATAAGATGAGAAATTAATGTAAATAACATCATTATAAAAGAAAATTCCGGAGCCCAACAAGGCCAAAAGAAATACTTCTGGAGAATAGTAAGGGTCTTCACTACTCTAAAGTGTCCTGCAGTCTTGCTATAATGCACGTCCCAAATGAGCTATTGTTGATGCTCACTAGTTGGTACACAAAGCTGTCCAAGCTTGTATAGCAAGGTGTCTTTTAGGAAATAGTCGGTGGTCGACAACTTGTTAGTCTCAAGTTGTCAATAGACTGGTGAAAATTTGATGTCTTCCTGATACAACTGAGGACACATAGTGTTGTCATATCCTTGCATACTCATCACTGTAAAAATGAGAGTAATGGGTGGTCGACGTAGACAATCGGTGGCGGTGTTAGCTTTACCTTTCTGATACTTAATTACCAACTAGAATTGTTGTAGGTAATTATTCCACTTTAGTTGTCGAGTTGTTTGTAGTTTTTACTAGGTCAGAGCGAACTGTAGAGGCTTGTGGTAAGTGAGGATGACCGTTTCCTCTCCAAGGCTATAATGCCTCCATTGCTTAAGAGCTTGCACAATGGTGCACAGTTTTTTTTCGTACGTTGAATATCTTCCAACAATGTCTTTAAAAGTTTTGGAGTGAAAAACGACTGGGTGACCAGACTGAGTGATCACTTCTCCCAAGGCATAATCCAATGCGTCCATCTCAATCTCGAACGAATGATGCAAATCAGGTAACGCAAGTACTGGTGCAGTGCAGAGCTTGTGTTTGAGTTGTTCAAAAGCTGCTTGTTGTTTCCATGTCCATTTGAAGACAGTTTTCCCACTTCCTTTCATCCACTAATTCAAGGGCTAGGCTATGTGACTGAAGCTGAGTATGAATCGTCGATATAAATTTTCCAAACCAAGAAAAATTCTTAGTTCTTCAATGTTTTCAGGAATGGGCCAATCTTTGAGAATTTGTACTTTGTCTGGGTCGACATGAATGTAGGCAGAGTCAATTAGAAAACCCAAATATTTGATGCTATTCATCGCAAAGGAACACTTGTCCATGTTCAAGTAGAGTCGATGTTGCTGGAGAGTGTCAAGGACTTGTTGAAGTTGTTCAACATGTTCTTCCCATGATCGACCGAAAATCAATATGTCGTCAAGATAGACAATGACCCATTTCCTGATGAAAGGTCAAAGAATGTTATCCATGTATCGCATGAAGGTTGTAGGTACATTGGTTAAGCCGAAAGGCATGACTAACCATTCAAACAATCCTTCCTTGGTTTTGAAAGCAGTTTTCCATACATCTGAGGGGTCGATTGGAATATGATGATATCCCGACTTGAGGTCAAGCTTAGTAAATAATTTAGAACCTTTCAGACAGTCGATGAGCTCGTCTATCCGCGACAGAGGGTAGCGATTCTTTACCAAAATTTCGTTGTGTGCCCTGTAGTCGATGCACATGTTCCAAGTCCTATCTTTCTTTGGAACAAGGACGACTGGACTTCCACAAGAGGAGGAGCTAGGTCGGATATTACCTTTGTTGATCAATTCTTGGATTTGTCCACAATTTGACCCCATGGTATTAAAATCGTAAATGATGTAATATTGTTATAAAATCGTGGTGAGGAGCTCAAGGCCAAGGCCTCACCATCGATTTATCAATGCATATGGTTCACGTGTTAGCCATGTGCAATGGAATTGCGAATATTATGTAAATATGCATATTAAATAAAATACCCACAACTAGCTATGCAATGCAACAAGAGATGGGGGCATGATTTTATAAGGAATTGGGAGGGAAAACATTCAAACCCTTGAGCCAATCAAGTCAAGCCAAGTGTCAATGAGAGAACTCATCAAACACTCAACTACCCATGTTGACTTTTGTACCCAATCATTCATTTCTTCCAAAAGTTGGTTGAGGTAGTTAATGCCTTGGGGAATGAGAGGTATGGCTATCCAAAATTCGAGTATGGGCAACCACCCTACATGGAAAAACGTGTTTGGCTTCCCTGACAAGAAAAGAGCCATGAATTTGCCTCCCAAGCCATTACCCATCAACTAGTTTTGCCTCTCTCACGTTTTTGGAGCTGCCTGGGCGTTTTCCAGCCATGTTTTTCTAGTTTTTCTTTGTTTCTCAGTTGGGAGAAGGGCATTTTTTATTTGGTTACCAATGGGGAAGAGAAAAGATTGATTTGGGGGTTTCCTGGAGGTCGTCTTGGCCATTGGAATGCCCACAATCTGTGGGATAAATCGTTTTTCTCCATGTGGTCGAATTTCCCTTTCTCACAGCCCATTTTTGGTGTGGCTAGGCATCTTTCCTCCATGTTTTTCCTGTGTCTTCCTGCTTTTCAGTGGGAAAAGAGGGCATTTTTTTGTTGCACAGTGGTTGGGAGTATGGGGGTTTGATTTGGGATTTTATTGGGGCCGTTTTGGCCATTTGGATGCCCAAAATACCCATGGAAAATCGTGTTGGTTCCATGTGGATGATTTTCTCACTCCCAATCCATTTTTGGTGTGCCCACACTTTTGGGAAAAACTATGGCCATTGTATTTGCAAATCCCATTGCTGAAAATGGGTATCCATGCCCACTTGGAGTTGCTGTGTGTAAAAGAAGGTTGGGGTTGAGATGGGTTTCTATTGCTTTGGCTGTGAATGAGATGGAATGATCCCTTTTCCTTGTAAGAATCACACCCAGCTCGGGGTGGCAGTTGTGTTGAGAGATCTATCAACACAACTGGCCTATGGTTGGGTGGAACATTGCAACAACATAGCTAGTTGTTTGGGGGCAATTGCACAAATGAAGATAAGTGTTCTCTATGTTCATTTTACTTCTGCAATGTTTTAATTTGATGTTTATTATTGATATGTTGAATGCATATGAAGATGTGTGTGGGTGATGTTCTTATTCCACTGTGCATATATGTTTGATTTGCATCTGCACGCATTAGTTTTATGGCTATGAGTCTAATGAATGGGCTGAGTATTTTGTGAAAGCCCCGTAGATTGGCATCATGTCCCCTTACTGGAGTTGGATCCGCGGGAGGGGATGTTACAACAAATCTCTTCATTTTTTAGAATAGATCTTCTGTAGACAGATGCATTAGGTAAAGAAGAACCAGGAGCAAGTTCAATAGAGTGTTTAACCTGGAAATGTCAAGGTACTCCGTCTGGATCTTGGAATAGGTTCTGGTACTCATCAAGAATATTGCCGATATGCTGCTTCTGTCGGGAGCTGTACTGGTCGGTGACTTGACTCATTGTTGCAGTCTTCCTAGAATGGTGTAGCTTTATCATAATCAATGCAAACTTCTGAGCATGATTCATGAGCATCTTCATCTGTTTAGCATATATCATTGCAACCGCTAGTGTAGGTCATTGATCTGGTATGCTATATCACTGATTTCATATTTTGACAATCACCTTATGTGGTCATGACTGGTAACTTCCATGGCGATCCCATATGTAAGGTTTCCCAAATAGGGCGTCAGTTATAGAGAGAGGTTCCACATCGCAAAGTACTTCATCTTCAAAAGGATTTATTAAGTAGGCGAGTTTGCATTGTCGAGTGATCCTTAGATCTTATCCATCCTTCATCCAACCAATGTTGTAAGGTTGAGGATGCAGAGTGGTAACAAGACCTAGTTTCTTCACAAGTTCTTAAGAAACAAAGTTATTTTGGCTTCCGTTGTCCACAATCATATGCAATGGATTGTTTTGAACCCATATCTGTGTATGGAACAAACATTCTCGTTCCTTCTCGTCGACGATAGTTGAGGCTGCTGGAGTTGTCGATGTCGATGTAAAAAGAGTCATTGCTTCTGGGTCATATTCTACCATAGTCTTGTTGAACACGTCAGATGTCGACACTATTTCCAAAAAGGTGTTCGAGCTTTGCATTCAGACGTATCATGCCAAGATGAGTGATGGTAATCACACCAATTCCTGGTAGGTTGCTTACTATGTTTCTTTTTGTGAAAAGGCTTATTGTCGTGATCTGGATTTGGCGGAGTTGGCTGAGAATATTTCCACTTGTTGAAGTCGGCTAGTGTCTTCTTGTCGGGTGGTCCTCCTAATGTCGGTTTAATCGCAAAGCACGGTTTTCCTTTCTACTTGGTTTCAAGTTTGCTGGCATAATGGAATGCATCTGCGATTGTTTTGACTATCAAAAACTCCATCTCCTGCTGAATGTATTGGGATAATTCACTGACGTACTTCAGAACAAGCAAATTGTCTTCTTCTTGAACGCCAACTCTATCCATGAGTCGATAGAACTCATCAGTGTAAATCTGTACGGACTAGTATTTCCATTGCCTTAGCTGCTACCACTTCTTATACTATGGTTCAAGGTACTTGGGTGAGTAAAACTCCTTTCGGATGTCTTCGACAAATTTATCCCATGTGCCAATGGGGTCTCCACTTTTCTCCATCTTTGTCGAAAGATTCTCCCACCAGCAGTGCACAGATGTTGACATCTTTAAGGATGCAATGGTGATCTCGTGAGATTCTGAGAGTTGATTCATAGAGTAATAAGACTCCAATTGTTGTACCCAATTGTCGACGGATTCCGCGTCAATATTGCCTTCTAGATTCGGTATGTCCAAATTCATTTACACTTTGAAGGGGATGATTTTCTCAGAGTTAGTTCTCATCGAAAATCCTCCTGAAGTCGAAGCGAATCGCGTGAGAATCTCATTGAACTGGGTGAACATTTCAGTTCCTTGTCAAGCTAGGGCTTTCTCTATGAGTTGTTGTGTCTCGTTGATTGCATGTCTTTCGCCTGTTTCTTTTACCATCTCCGGAGGTAGTGTATGTTTGGATTGCTGATTTTGAGAGCGTTTTTTAACCGACATAAGTCAGGTAACTTAGATGGAAGTGTCTATGCAAAGCTGAAGCACAAACAAATGTGATGCGCTCTAACGAAGGTTTGAATGAGCAATGCTCTGAATGAGATCTGATCTGCTCTGATACCAATGATCCGCTCGAGGCCAGGAAGCACAAGGAGGACAATAGTTCGACTGAATGAGTCGGCTCTGTTATGGCGGAAGCATAAAAAAGAAGCAAAGCAAGAAATACACTAGGCACATAAATATATAAACATACAAACAAATATTCAAGAATATGAACTGATTCTCTATTACTGGATGTAAAGATCATGACATGTATATTACAATATTTAGCATGCTTATATATAATGTTGAGATGCTTGGGTTCCTTCCCGTTACGTTCAATTACAAGAGAATTTAGAATGGTTTCAATAGTTCAACCGTTACAGTCAATTGGAAGACAGAGAGTTAGTTTGTCAGAGTTCGACAGTCGCAAGTCCCAAGTCGAGGCTGCATGTCGATGTCGCAAAACTGTGAGGTCGCTGAACTTGTTGAAATTGTTGAGTTTGTTGAAGTCGTGTTGAGTTTGAAAATTGTCTAAGTTGTTTTAAAGCCGATGACTTGTAGCAGTTGATGTTAGCATTCGACAACAATGCCAACTACTGGAATGGATCACTAGAAGGTCTGAAGAAGTGGGAGGGTACACCATTGATTAAAACTGCATATGAAGTTGATTGGATACAATCCATTATCAAATCCTCTACTTCAATCATCATTCCTATTTGAATCAATAACAATTGGATGAAGGACTAACTCACCCTATCATATGCTTTAGAGATGTCTAGCTTGAGAGAAAAGGCAGCCAGTTTGTCCCCTTTTATAGAATGAATTGCTTCTTGCACTAAGGACACTACATCATGTATCTGTCTATTAAACAAGAAACTAAATTTCTCTTCTCAAATCACCTTGTAGAGTATGGGTTTCAGCCTTTTTGCTATGATCTTGGCTATTACATTATAGACCAGATTGTAGCAAGCAATTGGTCTGTAGACTTCAAAGGTCTCTCCTTTATGCTTCTTGGGAATTAAGTTGATGAAAGTGGAGTTTAGGGATCCCAAAAATTTACCTAAAACTTGTGATTCTTTAACTACCTTCAGCAAGTCTTCCTTTAACAGCTCGTAAAAGCCAATAAAGAATTCCAATGTGAAACCATCTGGGCCTGGTCTCGTACCTTTCTGAAAGGAATGGATGACCCAATTCAGTTCCTCTTCTGTTACTTCTTTTGAAAAATACTCCTTCATTTATTGTGTTATAAGTGTAGGGAAAAGGTTTATGACCTCCAAAATTTCTAAAATAGGACATCCCGGAGGTGCAGTGAACCAAAGTTTGAAATGCTCCACTGCTACCTTGGCCTTGTCCTGAAAAGACTGTGCTAGATTTCCTTGTGAGTCTTTAATTTCTACTATGGTGTTTATATTCTTTCTATGAATTGTAAAATGATGGAATTTTTTTTAATTCTTGTCTCCTTCAGCTAGCCACGGAGCCATGCTTTTTAACCTCCAATGTTGTTCTTCCTTAGCAAGAAGAGAAGTTATTTTATTCTCAAGTGACTTTAGGGAATCTAGTTCTTCATTGGTAAAAACCCCTGCATCATTTGAGCTTTAGAGAATATGGATTTTAGACTCAATTTCCTTTAATTATTTTTGAGAGAAATCTTTATGCTTCTGGCCCCATTCTTTGGAAAGATTCTTTATTCTGGTCAGATTTTTAACCAATTGCTGCATGAAAGTGTATGTAGAAGAAACTAATAGCTACTTCCAGTTTTCCTTTACCAGGTTGTGATAATCTTCCTTTTCCAACTAGGCATGGTTAAATTTGAAGGGGGGTGGAGGTTTCTTTCACTAGTACAAAATGAGAGATAAGTGACCAAAAAAATGACCAAAGTCCACATATAAATGACCACTTTTGAGTTGGTGACCACTGGTAGCAAATTAGTGGCCATATATCACACAACCAAAAATGTGGTCATATTTAGATTGCTCATTTATAGCTTATCTTGTGGTCATATATTTGGTTGTATAATTGGTCCTGAATTTGGTAATATATTTGGTCATTAATGGTCATGTGATAAATAACTACTAAATTGCTACCAACGATCGCCAACTCAAAAGTGGTAATTTATATGCATATTTTGGTCATTTTTTTGGTCACTTATCTCTCGTGTTGTAATGGTGGTCCTTTATATGCAAATTTTGGTCATTTTTTAGTCATTTATCTCTTTTTAGTGGTTTTAGAATATAAATAGGGCATAGTGGAATCGAACCACCAACCTCCTGCCTATAAGGAAGGTGCTCCACCATTGAGCTAGCACCCTTAAATAGAACACAGGAGCTTGAAAGATGAGCATATGTTTGCGTGTTGTGGACATCTTCTTGCACATGTATCATGTACCATGAAAAATACCTCATGTTAGTTTAAAAGATAATAAAATGAATTATAATAAAAACACCACATTACTTTCCCAATATCTGTCACACCTTTCATACTGTATTTGGTAGCAAAGAATAAAAAATTCATTTTTTTCAATTCTTATATCCATATACTGACTTTCCCAGAGCCATCGACATTTACAACAGGCTAAAAAATCCCTACTAAACAAATGTGAGACCCTTCAATAGGCCAACATTTTGAGAATTTTCATTGGGCGCATCCAAAAAAACGGCTGATAAAACATGTATGCAGGTATCAATGTAGAACAAATATTTGGCATTTTGGAGAATTAGAAAAACAGAAAAGGGAGGCGAGTCTGTGGCTCTACAATTGCCACCACTGTAAGATTTTATAGTGCAGATATGTAGCAGTGCACAAGGAGGTACTGTAGTGCAAGCGTGAGCAACAATATCATCAATTTTGTGAAGCCAAAAGGAGCATGCCTATGGGGCATCCTCAATGCCCTTCAGGGACTCTCAAAGAGAAGAGTTAAAGGTGCGGGGGGGGAGAAATCCTTCTTCCAATGTTTGCAGTAAAACAAGAAACTCTAGGGAAAGGGTGTCTTGTTTGAATGCAGGCTCTATTATGTGATTTAAACACTTTCTTGAGCTCATGATGCAATTAAAGCATGCCAAACACTATGTGCAGATAATAAGTAGCCTACCACTTATTGGCAAATTATTTGGCATTTTTCTAAAATAAAATAATAAAAAAAAATGTGTGAAACCTGAGCTGAAGTAACTGAAGGCTATAGATAAAAAGCGAGATCTCTTTTTCCCTATGAGAGGTTTTGTATAGTTATTTCACTAGAGGAATTTTCAACAATGACCTACACTTCATGCCTGAAATTGGGTTATATTTAAGATATTGGTCCCACAACCATAATAATATTTTACTCCGCTATAAATCAAATTGCCTTTCCCTTAGATAAGATATTCAATACCATACTTAGAATAGTAGGGAATATGTTGGGATCTTCTTTCAAGATGGCAAAGACCATAGTGGACAAGAAAAATATAGCAACATATGCCAAAAAAGGTGAGGTGACTTGAATAAACAAATCTTATGTATATTGCATTTTAACCACTCTCTTGTAATATGTCGGTTGGTGCGGCTTAAACAGAAAGCGCACTGCAGAAGATGAAAAATAGTGACCACTCGATCAAATTATCTAGAAGGGACCATATATACAGACTTAAATCCACCCCAATGACCCTCATTCAGTTGTACCACAATGACATGATTCCATAAGGTCACCATCATACTCACAATAATAATAAGAATAGAGTCAATAAACTTGCTTCTAGCAATCACAATTTATATCATGGGCTAGGCAAAATTGAATAAGTAAAAGACGTATCTGAAATCAAAAATCAAATTATTCCCTGTATAGAACAAATAGTTTACAATATTTGTAATCTTAACTTGGGTGGTTTCTTGCAAGATATCGATACCAACTGCTAGATATCTCTCTCTTCAAGCCACGAGACTTTGAAACAAAATTGTTGATGAATTATAGCAATTTTGTATTCCATATACTTGTGTGTGTGGAGAGGTTATGTTTATATCCAATGAAAAACATGAATCTAAATGATGGAATAAAGAGAGACTATATAACTTGGATTGTGATAAAGCACTTAATACATTCTTGGAAATCATCCAGATAAAATCAATCCAAACATGTAAGTTCAGAGAATAAAATATGAATCTTACAAAAAGCTAGACAAAAATGTTGTCTGTGTAGCTTGGAAAAGGAAGACAGGGCCTTGAATATCTTCATTATGGTTTCCTGTCATATTGTTCTGCATAAAGGATAAGCCATAGAATGGTATCAGATATTTGAGATTAAAAAAAACATATTTTTTTATCAAGAAAGCACACTTTCCAATCAAATAATTTGATCCTCACCATTTCATGCTTATGTGGCAACACCCACAAAGCTAAATGCCATCTATAGCACATATCATGAACTAAACTGCTAAACTTTGTAGTACCTATGCACCAATACAAGAAGGAGATAAAGATAAGTTCAAATGAGGTACTACATAAAACTATGGATGTAACAAAAAATTGAGATGCAAATATCATTACCAAGCAGACTAGCTACAAAGATATATATTCCACACACATAATACTTTCCTAAATAATTATATAGCTTGATTGATACATAGATAGATAGTTAACAAAGAATGATCATACTTACCAATATAGTCCATAGGATGAGCATCTAACAACCACAAAAGTGTCGGATGTGGTATAAATTCTAGAGGTGATCTTGATGTTGAATACAAACCAAAGGCAATCAACCTACTCAAATCCTCAGCGTACTCAAAGCCTCAGCCATGTTCAAAGTAACCTAATGTTATTAAATGACAAGTTAGAAGTTTCACTAGACAAGATAAAATAGAAAAAAAATGAGGTTGGTCGATTCAAGTCACTGACAATTTCCTCACCTAGCAGAAGTCACTGACAAATTAAACTAACTGAAATACAAAATATTAGTAACAATACGCAAAAAATCCAAAAATGTCATTTCTTCTTCGATGGTCCCAAATATTGGTACAGTTTAAAAATATCAAGTAATGGCTTTTTCTGTACAATTATTTTTATCTGCAAGAAACTAGAATTACAGAGTTCTTTGTAGCCATGTTAAGTTACAGACAACTCACCTGATGATGACCATTTGGTATATGGAAGAAGTCTTTCTGAGAGTGATTTAAGCAATACCAAGTCCAGACACAAACTATTATGGTCTGATAAATAAATCAAGAGTTGAAGAGGAACAAAAAATCTCAGGTGGAAAGCAATTATCCAAATGATTTGAAGAACATTTGCAGGAACTTGTCAGCATTACAGATCCCTAGATACTTGGATATAACATTGACTTAGATGTAAGTTTATTTCCAAGTAATTTTTTTTCCACCTCAAATCTTTCTGAAAGCATCTGCAAAAAGTTAAATATGTCAATAAGCCAATATTAATCTAAAAAAAAAAGAATTTTTTCCATGACTCTGACTCAAGTTAAAATAATAAGCTTTTTGTCTTTAGAAGGAAGATAAGAAGCTTGCCTTATATATATCTTTGCATTCATTAGCTGCTTTGTGGGACTAATTAGCAGTACCCTCATAATCGAAAGACAAAGCCATGGTTACTCCTGGAATTCAATGTTAAAAAGGATTAATAATATAACTAAATACCTGGACAACAAAACTTACATACAATTAATATAAAAGAAATAATAAAATCCCTAGTAATAAGCAGCTTGTGAGGTGTTTTTAAGCCAACAAGATATGGTGTTCCTTCAAGAGGTTAAGTTTTCCAGCTTTGAATTAAAATTTAAGCACATGCAATTCCCAGTAGGTAAATTGTATTGAAAGAAATCAGTCGGTAATTCAAGCACAGGCAAATTAGCAACTTTCTCATATACAAATATCTAACTAATATCTGTAAATAAAGAATCCCATACAATTTCTCTCTAGTTCAAACAAAATGATATCATTGTTCCAAACCTCCAACAAAACATGTACAGGGTAAATAAGCACATTTATGTTCAAACTTCACACCATAACTAATTCAAAAGGACATCTAGCAGCCGTAGCACCTCCATTTCAACAAACCAAGAAATGTAACATCTAAATGGTCTGATCCTTCTTGTTATTGTTGTTGTTGTTCTCTTTTTTGGGGTCATCTTAGCTTTCACATATTGTACATGGGTGACCAAGAATTATTCAAATCTAGTTCTTCCACCTTCCCAACCTCAAGCATTGTGAAAACAATCAGATAGTAGTGACTCAGATTGGGTACTAAATGTTGCATAATTTCCTTGTCAACCACCTTCTTAATCTGATATTTGAATCGAATCTCTTTACAGAATGCATGCATGCATATCCGAAAGTGTTTTGTAGAAATTTTCAACACAGCTGTAAAAATCTGCAAAAACCATTGAGAAGGGAATGCCTTTTAAGATAATCATCATCAACAAGAAATATGAGAAAAAATGGCTATTACAGAGAGAGGCATTCATCTCATATATCCTTCATGGACCATAATTGCAAGTCGAAAAGAGATACACTTAATTTTCCTAAAGCTAAATTGCATTTTGCTCATGTTTAGGTGCCAATAAAGGGATGTGACTCAACCATTTTCTTAATTGCCTGAGCTTTCTCAGAACTGTTAAGTGCAAAGGATGTACATAATACTATATAGTATAGACTATTATCTTTAGAAGAAACTATAAATGTTTATGGTTAATTCTAAATATTTTTAAAATTTATTATTTTCTACACACATATTATTGTCATCCACAACCTGCGAACCCCTCATAAATCTGGGGGTGCACTCTAGTCGTTTTGGGGACACGTCCCCCAGTACCCATCATCCCCTAATCCTGAAAACCAATGCAACATAGCTGAATAGATCCATAAATGTGTGAGTGATATCCTTAATAAACTGTCAATATAAATTAGTGTGACTAATTCTTGGGTTTAATGTTTGGAAATATCTAGTACCACCCAAACTGAGAGAGGCTTCCCAATATTTGTAGATGGCATCCCTAGTAAACATGTTGGCAGAGAGTATTGCACCTAATCCTTGGGCTAAATGCGGGAGGGAGATTGCCGGTATATTGTCAGAACCATGCCCAATCAGGCCACAAGGGGAAAACATGTCACTTGGGGGATTCAAGACACTAAGCGGATTCGAACTGGGGTAAATCAGATTGGCTAAGTTTTCTTATTAACTGCGTGGATAACTTTTACCAATTTTAATGGAAACATAATATATTCTAAATTTTATGTATACACACAGATGCCCATATTTACAGGCACTATCATGTGAAACATTGGTGTATGGCCACAAACACTCTTATATACACTCAAATATGTACACACATAGTGTGCACATTGTTAATAACAATCACTTCCTAAGATCCCATTTTAAAAATATGATCTTTATTTAATATTTATTCTCATAAAATGTTTTAATGCGGGAGGAGCTCTACAGCAAGAGAAAGTTGAAAACTTGAAACTCATAATTTTATATTTTTTTACCTAAAAGTTATGGGTTTTGCAATGATGTTAACAAATGCTATCAGAGAAATTATTTTCCATGGGTATGATACACTGTACAGTACACACGCACTCATAAGAGTGTATACTCACCCCCTACTCCCAATGGCCAGCATTTTTTATCATACCTGTTAGTAAATAAGCAATTTTAGAGTAATGTTAAATAGTTGTTAAATATTAAAGTAGAGTAATTATGGTGTTGCTATGATGGCCTCTGGCCTGTCTGTATCTCACCCCCTACTCCCAATGGCCAACATTTTTAATCATACCTATTAATAAATAAGCAATTTTAAAGTAATGTTAAATAGTTGTTAAATATTAAAGTAGAGTAATTATGTTGTTGCTATGATAGCCTCTGGCCTGTCTGTATCTCTAGAGACGCTGATTTACATATAAACCTGTAACTATGGTGATCATACTTTTAGCGCTTTGCTCTTCCTCTTGAAATGTATGGCACAAATAGGGTAGATATATTCTGTATAGTATGTCTCCCAATTATATACCAAACCAGCTGGTTCAATTCCAAACCAGTCATCTACGGGCCTGCATAATTTTTTAAAAGAAAAATGAAAAAAACAATTTAAAAGAAAAATATCCCCCCTCAATTTGCACAGTCCCACACAAATTAAAATAATAAATAAATAGCAGCAAAAGGTAGCTTTTTCCATCCTGAACTTTCATCTGGAGGTGGTGGCTGGTACCGAGCGAGGGACCATCAACTTATAAAGTAATGTAAATAGAATGCTCATGTTCTACACACAGTAAATTGGCTCAGTTGCAGGCCGCTTTACGGAAAGGTTCTATAAAAACAAAAATAAGAACAACAAAGCATCACCGAGCTTAAAAAATTTTGTTCAAGAAGATGTTGAAATTTAGATAGGAGATAATGTATAGGAGTAAATCGAGGAATTATCTAATAGGACAATTTGAGTTGGACACAACGAGGACAAATACCAACGAGTCTGAAGGTTTTGGAATATGTTTTTTTTGTCTTTTAAAATGAGATATGTCCATGAGAAGTCTGCTATGTTCAAGCTAGAGGATGATCTTGTATTTCATGATGAGGATCCAATTCTCAGCAGTTGTGATGACTTTGATAATTGATTGTGTTGATCACATAGTAGCTTGTAGCATGCTGCCTTTTGGAATCTAGAGGCCATTTAAGGCCTTGTTTGTGTATTTCTTTTCAGATATGCATTGCACTTGGTGCCATTTTGATATATTCATCCTTACATGGTATATACTGATACATTAGTAGACTTTACATATTTGGTCTCTAATGATTTGGATTTACATTGATGTACATGAATATATCATTTTTTTAAATTAAATTTTCATATTTTAGTATTTTTTAGTAAACCAGTTCATAAACCAAATTGTCAGTCAATACCGATCCAAGTCCAGTCTAACCCTCGGCTGATTCTGAGTCCAATTCAACTTTTGAAATATCGTTTGAATGACACCAACATGGAGTTCGATTTTAGCATTGAGCCCTACCAGTTCAAAATAAATAATACTGATAATAAAATTAAAAATCAAATGATAGTCAGGGTTGTGTAATATATTTGAAAAACTCAGACTATCAAGGCAGAGTTTGGCCAAGACCAATGCCAGATTGACTTCCACAAAACACGCAAGCTTTTTGTAACTTTTTAGCTAAAAGCGATCAACTTCAGAAAGAAAGAATACCAGTTTCATGATTTTCCCCTTCACTGTCAACAGAATAAATCAACTTAAGTTTGCTAACACCTCAACATGCTATAAAATAGACTATATTTGAAATTGACTTTTATTATGAATCCCATTTATTACTCATGCAGGAAACAAAGAGGCATTAACAAATTACTCACACATTTCTCTACGAAAAAACTTCCTGTTCCCTTCTTCAGTTAGTTTGTAACAACCTGCAAGGATATCAATTATTAATGTTTCTAACTCTAACATCAGGGCAAGTGGTTTCACTCCTGCCTCCATAAGTTCACTTAAACACTTGACCATCTTTACTGTGTCTAGAGACAGTGCCAGATCAAGTAGATCTACCAACTTCTCATCTGGAATCAACCCAACCTGAAAAGGAATACAAAACAGTATTAAAAGTGCAGTGTCCACTCAAAACCTAAAATGCATTCCAGTTCTAGGGGAAGGTACAGCTTCAACTCAATTTTCCTTACAATGCAATATTATTTCTCTCGAGCCATCTTTCTTTCTCATGCCTCTTACGTTTCTCAAACATACTGAAGATTGCAAAATTGTTTATTATAAAATTTGGATATTTCTTTTCATTTCTGCCAACGCTGTACGAACTATTTTCACATTCATATGAACCAGCCAAACTGCGTTGAAAGAATCTTATGCAAATCTTGGTTTTATGCTTATTGTTTCATTTAGGAAAAATGGAGATGACCAGGAAATAGAACAAACTACAAGTTGAACACACTAGAATATAATCTAGAGCTAGACAAACATCAAGCATGATCAAGAACCAAAGTTACATCTGTCATCAACATAGGTGCAGTGACATTGGGTGTAGGTGTGGCATATTTTCAGAACTATAGGATTGAAAGATGCATACATTTGTAGGCTAAATGAAAGCACAGAAATACAAACATACACGGTGTGCCAAATGATTCTTAAATCACACAACTAATACAATGCAACCCAATAGTTGAAACTTGAGTCATATGATAATTAGGAATGATGAAACATATGCATCCTCATGCATAATGGTATAGCATGCCATATTGCATAGTTATAAATTAGCAAGTTATTTAAGATTAGCGTTTGATTCTTTTGGTTGATAAACAAGGGGTTTGCAGGCCTTTTTTATGCTCTCAATTTGCTTTTTAAATATTACATACTAATAAGGCCATCCAGATTCAGGATTCAATCAGCAAAAATATTTTCATTAGATTCGGGCTGACTGTAATTACATGAACTAGGAGCCACTAGCACCTGAACACCAACCATAGCAACTTGCATTGGAAGAGTTAAGAAATTTTTGAATTATTTGCAAAACATGACTTGTTGGGTTCTTAAAGTAAGTAATAAATTATGTCCAAATACCACTCGTGTTGCTCCAACTCCTTCATAACTGCAGATACCATTTCTGGACCACCACCTAATACATCCATATCTAAACCTCTCTCATTCCCTCCAGTAAGCATATAAGCCAATCCTTGTCCCTTGACCAATTTTGTTGGCCGAATATCCATATAATACTCCTGAATTCGTGACACTCACTTTACTCTAACACTCAAGCAATCTTGTTGGGCCAAAATATCCTTCACAGCTGGATGCGGAAGATATGCTACTATCCTGGAGTAACCCACATCATTCCTGAAATGTTTTATGGATTGAACTAAATGTTATGCCTGTTTATCCATTTAGGTCCTATGTTTTGTGGTCATAGGAATGGAAATCATAGTATATGTGGAGATAATTGCTAGGGCCACAGGGTTACCTATTGGACAAGCTTGGGAGAAAGATAATCGAGTTCCAGCTCAAGAAGCTAAGCCCCATCTCATTGGTGAATAACCAAATTTGTACTTTGCCAGCAGCTCTCCCACTAAGCTAAGTAGGTAGGTAGCGAAGTGATTCAAAGGTGGTAATTCCATAGAATGCATGGGATGAGGGTGGGCATTCCCGATACCAAAGTACCCACTTTCAAGGTCCTTTTTTCGAAAACTGTCTATTCTGCTATAGGTGCATTCATACATTTTTTTTCAAAGTAACAACTTCATGGAAAACCCTTCGATTCATGGATGGATTTTAAAGTACTAGTAATAATGACCATCTAGCTCACAACTAAGCTTCTATTTCAATTTAGAATTGTGAATGATCCAGATTCTTGCCCTTAATGTTCATAAATTCTGTCTGTGTGGATTGAACCTGGTCTCCTTAGTAACAAAGTATTAGTAAACTACACTGAACTTGCCCAAGAAAACTCACAAACAATCAATCAAGATGAGAAAAACAAATATGTAAAATATTTTAAATTCAAATACATGGAAACATACAGAATTAAATGGCGTCTCCAAGCCTCTCTTAATAGGAATGCATCTTGTCAAGTCTTGTTTGCCGATGAAATTTGGCAATGAATTCGTATGGCTGGAACTTTGGAGAAATCTCTGCCTGCGCGGTCTTCTTGACCCAAAAAATTTGCTCCACCCCAGGGAACCTTAGATAAATAGTTGAGTCATTGACTACACAATTTGTAAAATACCAAACCCAGGTGAATAATCCGGTGCTGCTGACTACACAATTTGTAAAATACCAAACCCAGGTGAATAACCGAATGGGTAAAGACCAAGTGCAAAGCCTACTTGTGCTTCTATTCATGCTCCTTCTATTCATGCTGCTGAACCAACTGGATCATCTTGGACAGGTGGTTCTTTGACTGGTGGTGCTGGTGCTTGTTGATCTTGAACATCAGACTCTAGATTTGGATCTCATTATTTGAATTCCCAAAATCCAAACCTTGGTGAAATAAATGATCCTAAGCCAGGTGGAAGGAATGAATATCATCGCATAGTGCTACTAAGCCCAGTTAAAAAAATGAAATACAAAGCCCTGATCCAACAAACCCTTGTGCAGCAGCAAAGCATGATTAAAGGGATTAAATACCATAACCAGGTGGTTCCGGTTGTATAGGTGCAAAGTGTACTTATGTTGCCTACGAAATTTTCGAGCACCCATGGGGAAAGCGAAATATGACCGTCATGAACCCATGTCCATAGAAAAATTAGAACAACTTCCTTAGTATAATGCATGTAAATGCAGGTTGGTCGAGGCAGGATGGCACGTTTTCTTTGCAAAGTTTCAAGGATTCAATGATGCAGTGGCTCTTCAATTTGCTTAGGGGTTCAACAGAAAAAAGAAAACAGCACGAGTTGGAGAATTTGTGATGTCAGTAAATGAGCAGATTGTTGCAAGAGCTACAGGACTACCGCCTGATGGAGTGAAGTGGTTTAAAAATTAATTCATTGACAAGCAATTAACCCTACAGTTTCTTAAACCAAAACATCAAGAAGTTGATTGGGAGGATGGCATACCACGGTCATGGATTAAGGAGGAATTGCATAGTCTTCTTTTTATCTTGCAGAAATACCTAACATGTGAGGGTAGGTATGGAACTATATTTTTATATCATATCAAACTTTTGCTTCATTTCACTTCAAATGATAAAATCAACATCCCTTATTTTATGTTCAAGAGTCTGGAAAAGATGTCACAAAAAGTTCAGAAGGCCTCTAGACACCCTCATACCAGTCTCTATCATTAGAGTTTTATCAAATTATTAATTGAGGGTGAATTGACTCTTAGGGGTGATAATTGGGGTAATTTCTTGGATAGAAATGGGTTTAATTCAGTTCCTGATGAACATAATACTGAAGATGAGAATGTAGGGGGTATGGAAGATATCGAACCTAAGAATTTATTTTATTCATTTCCTAAGAAATCTTGGAACACAAAATGTAAGAAAATTATGGTCAATACCCTTGTGGTCTTAAGTCATCGAGTTACACGAAGTATGGAAAATAAATTAGTAGTGGGTCAACAGTGTTGTGCTCTTCAAAAGAATGTAAACCTGGGTCAACCAAATATCATTGATTTATATCATGATAATAAAGAAAATTGAGCAACATCAAATGTTTTTAGTATCTCTGGTAACTTGAAAATAAAGTCTCCTGAATATATGAAGTCCAGTTCTTCAAGAACCAAAGCTACTGAATATATAGCTCGTATTGAATTGGAAAACCGTGTAAGAGAATTGAATGATGAATTCTATCCATCAAAAAATATTGACAAGCAAAAGTCATCCAGTCCAGACATTCATCCTACAATAGAAAGACATGAAAGATAAATTAATAAGTTGAAGGAAGAACTACACGAATATGTTGTTTTTCACAGACATATTAAGGAAGAAAATGGGAAGTTAAGGGTTTATAATGAAAAATCCCAGTGCAGGAATAACAACTTTCTCTCTAAGAATAAGAAATTGCAGAAGCAAGTGAAGAAGTGGTGTAGAGAGGCAAGGAATTGTGCTGTGCATAACAGAATTTTGAAGAAGAGGATAAAGGGGGCAGGAACAGAGCACAAGGAGGCCTAAACATTTTGGTCAATGCCGTAGGATTTTAACTAAATATTGCAGCTTCAAATTTTGATTATAGTTTTGGTCTTCAGTTAGAAATGTTTGGTTGCATGGGGACATGCAACATGCTCGGCATGGGGGGTATGTTGGGTCGTAATTTTGACATGATTTTGATTAACCTACAGCTTCATAAACACCCCTATCCATATCTAGTTCCTCTTTTATCATCTTTTATACAGCTCAAACCTATCAACTTATGGTTCTACGCATGGTAAGATATAATGTTAAGTAATTTCTCTATTTCCTTTATTTTTAATAGTTTAAGGAGGTTTAAATAAGATCTTACTAATATTTGTGAAATTTGAAAAGTAGTTTTTATGCCAGGTCAAAGGTTCATGTTCGCTCAGATTAGTTCCTATTGACCCAGTTTAGTTCATGTTCTGATTTTGAAGGTTATGATACTTCTAGGTGTTCTGTTAGAAAATGGATACATAGGCTCTGAAGATTGAAGACTCGTGATGGTTATGTGCTACTCAGAACATATCCAGGTCATCTAGAAGGCACGTAGATATTTGGTCAAAGATCTGGTCAAATCTTCTCCTTAGCGCAAGCAATGGACATCTCAACAGGAAATCATGATATTTGATCTCATTCTTATGAATGAGATCGAATCAACATACTCAGCAATTTCCTACAATCTATTTTTAGTTACCATGATTGGAAAGATCTTATCATAATGGGTTGAACTCTATTAATTTGTAGTTTTGTTTGTAAAACTAAAATTAGACAGAATATCATGCAGATGGTTTATATCCATCGATTTCTATACATGACTATGTTAAAGTATATATATATGAGGAAGGAATATAGAGAAGATAGGTAGTATCTAGCAAGTGTAATACTCTCCTTTAATAAAATATAGAGTCCGTGGTTCTTCATAAAATTCTTATCTCTGTGTGTTTGATGTAAGTTACATCGTGTGAATAGCCTGCTCTCAAGAAGGTAGGGCCCCCTTTTTCTGAAGCAGTGCTATGCAGACAAGTAGTTTTCTAGAGTATTTTCATTTCATTTGTAACTAGTTTAATTTGTGTTTAAGTATTTCTTTTACCAACAAAGATTGTGAAGACTTATTTTCTGCAATTTGAAGATTAGTGTTTCTATTTTTAAGTTTTGAGTTTGAAAGATAGAGAGTGGAGTTGTTTATGATCTAAAATTACTTTGGCATCCAAAAAATGGTTAAACAATGATTGTTTCAGACAGTGATAGTAATTTGAATTTAGTATGGCCTTCAATATTGTATTCACGGAGATTTATTTCAGTTTTCGAGAGTGAAGATTATTTGATTCTCATCTCAGAATATGATAGTCTTGAGAAGTTCAGATTACAAATTGCTATGTTGATGGTTTAATGTGGTGTTCAAATGAATTGGATACATATTCTAAATTCATGAGACATGAATCGTGAACATTGATGTCAAAACCAAGGTTTGAAAGATAGTGCAAGTAGTCAATGAGATTGTCTACATTCCCATCTTCTGGTTGAAAAGATTAGTGTAAGGAGCTTAGAACATTGAATAGCAACAAGATTGGTGAATAGGTTTAATTGAAACAATTCAGTTTTCATGTCATAGTGTGGCTTCATTTGGAGTTAAGATAGTTTCAGATTATATAGTTTTTGAGATTCTTTGGATAGATCAAAACTCCATTCCTGTACATACTGTAATGGTGCCTCTAAGTCTACCTTCCTGGGTTGAAAATTAAATGTTGAAATTCAGTTGCAATAAATGAATTCCTAAGAACATTGACACTATTTTGGCATTCATTAAATGGAATATATCACTCATCATATATATTCAGATACTTGCAAATTGCAGACCTTCAAGCTTAAAACCTTTAATGAGCTACGAAATACTTTCAGATACTTGCAAAATTGCAATGTGCAAATTATAGAGGCAAATCTCTTAGCGTTGATAGTTGGTATAGTCAAGTAAAGGTGATAACAATGACAAACATCGAGAACATCTTAGACTGTTCATAGTGTAAAGTGCCTCTCTTCCCAAATCAAGGTCCTGGAGCATAAAGTTCCACTCTGAAGCATCGATTGAGATCAAATGAGAAAAACTATGAAGAGTGAATACGACAACTGAAGCAGGAGGCAGAACAAGAGCGAAGGGAGCACCAAGCCCAAGATCTCAATTCCGCCTACAATATGGAAGCTCAAGGCAATATAGAAGCTCAAGGAAAGAAGATTCAAGATTTGGAGAGTCGGTTGAACCTACTTGAACACCAGTTGTCCAACACCTTTGGCAACTCTTCTTTGATCAAGCAGGATCCAAAACACCCAAGCATGCTATTCGAAGAAGGGTATTACTCTAATTTCTCTTAATTTGGTTCAATGTATTGAAAGTCCTTTAGGTTGCTAGATGTTTTTGTGTAGATCTATTGTAGTCAAACTATCCTCAACTGTCAATCCCACTCGAAATGGAAGAAATTTTGTAATTTGTAGTAGTAGATTTAGTTTTTGCTACCAGTTTTGGCTTGCGAGACGTCAAAGTCTCATGAATTTTCAGATGTAATTTTGATAAGTGGCTATGCCACCCCTTTTAATATAAACTTCTACTTGTTCTTGTTAATATATATATATATATATATGACATACGGTTGCTCCCAAAAAGATGCTTTTTTAGTCTAGTCTCTTCAAGAGCTTTGTAGTCAAACCTATGCACCCTAAGAGTCGTCAAGAATATGGCTTATGTTTGGTATGTCATACCATCCAATTATTGTCACGCATTTTTGCTATCCTCAGTACCCACAATCCATGTGAAATAGGATGCCTTGATTTTGATTTTAGCCAACCTCCAGCTAGATGTAAGCCTATGACCAGGGACCAATACTATTTAGATGCTTAATTAAGGGAAGGAATGAACTCCACACAATCTAGATGGAAATACAAAGTCGAATTGGGACAATTACAGGGATTCCATTGAAGTTTCTTCTTTTTTCCATCTTCTTGTAAAGTTATGTGGTCAAACAGACTTTCTAGGAATCATCTAGGGGATAGATTATATTTTGTATGCTTGCACAAAGAAACATTGCTATTTCATTTTGGACCTGCCCCTACCACATCTTAGAAAATTAGGGTTTTCTAGAACTAGGAGGCAACTCAGAATGGGAGATGATTTCATTTCTTATCGTGAATAACAATCAGGGAAATAAAGAATTATTTTTGTTTTACTTTAATCTAGAAATCGTGATATATTCATGATCTACTGAAGAACTGCATAAATTTTAGGATGTGACAATATCAACTAAGGCTCATAATAAAGGGAAATGATAGTTGTTTGACATATGGTATATTTGTAGACCATATAGTCTTCAAGACCAAAATTGCCAAATTTCAACTATTGTGTAAAACATTTCAGGTTAGGTAGTACAAAAGCACTATTAAGCATGATAGGTTATGGACAAATCAAAGTCAGTTTATGGTTCATAAGATGGGTAGTTGGTAGAGTTATAAGAGATCAAACTAGGGTGAACATCATCCCCAATGAAGAATAAATGTTAACATTGTATATAAAATATTCAAAACAGAAAAAAAAACATTTGAGAATACATCAATTGATTATAGAACACAATAAGCAATTCCCACTTTCATTAATGAAACAATTGCTAAAATGAATATAAAAAATAACTAGCATGATATAATAATTCATTAATTAAAGAGTTATGGCCATAGACTTCACCTTCAAGTGCTCCCTTGATATCAATGAAAGTATAGTCATAGGGATTGATAAGACGAAAGGAATAGTAATGCTGAGAAAAAAAATCAACATCAAATTTGAATTTCAACTTGTTAGTATCACAATATCACCTCAAATTCTTTATTCAAACTTCAAAAAACACAAGCTGAAATTTAAAAAATCAAATCAGAGTTTCACTTGGAAGAGTTTTATGATCCCAAAAAATTAGATCTGACCACAACCGAAAAAGATGAAGATAAATCCAGGGTACCACCAGCATTAGAAAAAACATTACAGTTGAGCAATGAAATATAAAACAACAAAGAAGATGACAAATAAATTACCATACTGTAAGCACAAATATTATCTAGTATAACTCTGAAACTAGGGAAGGGAAACCAAAGGGTATTGGGGGTGGATACATTGTTAGAAAGAAGAAGATGCAAGAAAAAATTGGATGATGGTGTCACTGAAAGAATGCTTTCATGATAAAAAAAAATAAACCTTCTTGACACACTACTAGGGCTTGAGGTGGAAAATATTTCCAAATTTGTTGACTCACAACAGTAGGGATGGAAAGGGAAGTTGCAACTTTAGGATGAGATTAAGCAGAAGATGTGTTGGGTCCTAAGCAGATGATGTACTAGGTTTTTAGGGAATTCTCACTTAGTAGAATGCCACATATTAGACTGTATAGGAAAGTAGCTCATATGTCAGTTGTCATTGAACACCAAAAAGTCACTATCTACATGCACTATTAATAACACAATAGAGAGAACCATTGAATGGCATTGCATTAGAATTATTGCAAGTACATAACCCTTTGGTGACCTTCAATGTATGAAAGTGTTCCCATCCAATAATGACATTCAGAAGTTAAAAAAAAAGGTGGGTTCCTTTTCATAAGAATTACATGTAACATTCAAGGTAACTAAATGGAGATGTTTATACCTCACATGCACATAGATTATAGGATGTTACTATGTTGAAACAATCAAAGAGGAGGAAACGTGATTACACAATGAGACATAAAGAAAGGAGAGAAACCTTATTATTATACACAAATGACCAAAACAAGTCAATGGGGCTCACATGTATATCCAACAACAATGGTAAAGTGGGAGCACCTAATACACCTCCTGAAAGGACAAAGGGATGTACAAGGACAAATATTAAGACAACATACATAAGATAAACCCAAGGAGGTAAACCATATAAAATGAAGAAATACTCGAATCTATTTAACAGGAGAGGAAGAATACTTGTCATTAGAAGACTAACTGGATCAGAAACAGAACTGGAAATTCATCGATTCTAATGCTGTAAAATACTATACTGGACCAAGATGCCTACTCAAGCACTTAAACACATACTGCTATAGATGATATGTTATGGCCCCACTTATTGTTCTATGAAGTAACCCTCATGTAGTTGACTGTGAGCACTTAAACACATGCTGCTATAGATGATATGTTATGACCCCACTTATTGCTTTATGAAGTAACCCACATGTAGCTGACTGTGAGTAAATGTGGTTCATATATTTTTTCAAACAGTTCAGTTGCATACATTTGTAGGTGACTAAGTTGATCCATTGAAGTTCTGATTTCTATCGTTTAATATGGGTTTATGAAACCATGTATGAGGCTTAACATCAACAACAAAAATGCTTATATAATGAAGCTAACAACCATCCATTCGTTACATACATATCCACATAAGGAATGAAATCAAATATAATAATTTTATTTCAAATGGAATACATGCCTCGAGATACTACTTGCAATGTTGAGACATTGAAAACGAACTTATTGCTACTGTAGTCACCCACAATTGATGCAGGAGCATCGGGACCTAGGCAGATCAGTCGAAGTTGATCGACCAAAGGGAGCCGACTAGCGGGAGTGCTGATGACCACTAGTGCGGGGAGTGGGTTGACTTGTCGAAGTCAACAAGTTGAGAAGAAGCAGTCGGGGTGGAGCCGACTGAAGGAACGGAAGATGTCATGGGAGGTCGAGCATCGATAGGAAATGGTCAGCAGATGACGAGCGATGTAAGAGGTCGGGTAGTCGACAAGTGGTTGAACTACGATGCGACAAAGTTTGGCAAAGTCAAGTATCTTTGGAAAGGAATGAACCGACAGGATAGTCGAGATGTGACTGACTGCAGTAGCAGGGTCGGAAGGACAGAAAGTCAAGGGACTGTAACAGTAGCCATTTGAGGTTGCTGAGGAAGTTATTACAGTTATTGCGATTGGGTGAAGGACATGACAGAGGATGTCAGGGACAGAGGTTGTATAGCATGGTTAGAAGCTGACAGTGCAGATTCACAAGATTTGGACAGGATCGGCGAATGGAGGGAATGCGTGTCTCGGGATTGTAATAATATTGGAAATAGCACCCGTAGAGTAGAAGAGGAGGAGAAGTCCTTTAGTTTAAACAACTATTGGACAACAGTAGAGTAGGGAGAAGTAGAGCAGAGCACAAAGCTGAGGAAGTTGTGAAGAGTTACACTAGCCAAGTGCAGAGTGTTGAGATCGAACCATAGCTCAGAGTTCCGTGGTGAACTAGGAGAGGGTGAGGTCGACACACAGGGAGAACACACAATAGTTACTTCTAAGTTGTAAGGTTGAGGCCGATTGTAGTTAGTTATTTGCTTACAGTTATTTTACATTGTAACCGATTTGAGAGAAGTAACATAAGCCAATCCAGGCATCTTGTTCTACACCTTGTTTGTGTGAGCATTCTGGTTTGTGTCGTGTGTATTGTTAAGCAAGAACCTTATTTCCATGAGGCGACTTGCGTCAGTTGGTATCAGAGCCCAGAAGCAAGTCCAGTTGGAGAAGATGACTATACCAACCTAACTTGCGTCAGTTATTAGAGCCAGAAAGTGTGAGAATTTTCAGCAGAAGTTGAAAATGGCTCATAGAGGCATTAATGTCCAAGGACAAAGAGCGGGTGGTGCAGCAACTATCACAGTGGATCATGAGATGTTTGACGAATGTTTCTGAACGATGCGGAATTTGACAAATGAAGTCCCAGCGATCAAAGAAAACCAAAGGCATGGTTGCATTCCTGAAGCGCTGGACCATAGCGACGAGGAAGTCAAGGAAGTGGAAGCTCGGGAAGCTACAACAAAAGAAACAGAGGAGAAACTCATCAAGCTTCTGACAAAAATGAGAGGTCGGGCGAAGATAGAGGTGTGTATGTACTCGAGAAGCCTGGACCCAGAAGACTTGATCAACTAGTTTAGAGAGATGGAGAAATATTTCGATGTGGAGCTGATTGAGGATCCTAAATGGGTTAAGACTGCATGTCTATGGTTGAAGGGTCATGCCTCGTCGTGGTGGGACAATGTACAGGATGATAGACTCAAGAAGGGAAAGGAGAAAATCAAATCTTGGGACAGGATGGTTGCCAAGTTGAAGGGGAAGTTCTTGCCAAATGACTATGTGATTTCCTTGTTCAGAAAGTTACAGAACTTTCGACAAAAAGAGATGACCGTGAAAGAGTACACGGAGGATTTCTACCGATCGTCGGTTCGGTCAGGATAGACTGATGAAGGAGAAGAAGTTGTCACCAGATATGTAAACGGCTTGAAATACACTGTTGAGGATGAACTCAGCATCTCGAGATTCATAACAGTCGGAGAAGCCTATTAGTTCGCTCTGAAGGCAGGAAGAGAAACTGTCGAGAAGGTCTGCAGCGACCAGAGGCAGGATGACTAGTCGGAGTGGAAAGACTGTCTCCATGAAAGGTCAAGGTAGCAAATGCAAGAAAGAAGGTGTCGAAGATGGTCGACGCACATAAGGAACATCGACGAAGGAAAGAGCGCAAGAGAACCAACGCGATGGTCGTGAGAACCGTGGTCGAGGCGTGTATGGTCGAAGTGGTCCATCTGACAAGAAAGGAGCTGACAGACCAGCTATGATCTGTTACAAATGTCGAGGAACGGGTCACAAGGCATATGAGTGCCTAGGAAACCTACATGTTGCAGAAGAGTCGAAACCCAAAGGTCAAAAGGAGGAGCAAGTCAACGAGAGGGAAGAATCGACATCAGATAGCAATGGAGGTGAGAAAAAGAAGAACCAGAACCTAACGGTTCAGAGAGCGTTGATCCAGGAAGATCAGCATGATCCGATGGAACCAACACAATAGAAGGCTATCTTTCAAACAAAGGTGGGATCGGAGAATAGCGTTGCAAGACCATAGTTGATGGTGGGAGCACAGAGAATCTTGTGTCGACAGAAGTCATCGACAAGATTAGGTTGAAGTGTCGTGAACACCCACACCCTTACAAGATCTCATGGTTGTAGAAAGGACACCATGTTAACGTGACCAGATAGTGCCTGATCAACTTCAGAGTTGAAGGATTGGGGGACAGTGTGATGTGTGATGTAGTTCCCATGGATGCATGCCATCTGTTTATAGGGAGGCCACGGAAATATGATCGTAAGATGATCTATGATGGTCGAGCTAACACAGTCACAGTGTGGAAGAATGGCGTGAAAAGGACTCTTAAGCCGAGGTGAGGAGAGCCAGCTGATAGTAAGGATGGTGAGAGCAATATTTGGGAGAAGCGAGTGTTGATGAGCACCGCCAAGGAATTCCTTGCAGAGGAGGAAAAGTAGTCGGGATGTTTTGCAATCATTCCAAAAGGACCATATGTCGAAGGAACGACCAATCGGGAGAGCATTGCGGTCAAGGTCGAGGAGTTACTTGAAGAGTTTCAGGACATAATGGTTGATGAGAAACTGATGGGATTGTCGCCGACAAGGAGCATATCCCATCAGATCGACTTGATTCCAGGGTCGAGTCTACCAAACAAAGAACCATATAGGATGAGTCCGACAGAGGGACATGAGCTCAACCGACAGGTCCAAGAGTTGTTGGACAGGGGATTGATATGAGAAATCTTGAGCCCATGTGCAGTACTAGCAGTATTGACACCAAAGAAAGGCGGGGAATGGAGAATGTGTACTGACTCCAGAGCCACCAATAGGATCACGATCAAGTATCGATTTCCATTGCCAAAGATGGATGACTTGATGGATTCCCTGAGTGGAGCAACATACTTCATGAAATTAGACCTGAAAAGTGGATATCACTAGATCAGGGTCAGAGAAGGAGATGAATGGAAGATAGCATTCAAGACAAGAGAAGGGTTATGTGAGTGGTTAGTCATGCCGTTCGGATTAACTAATGCACCTAGTACATTCATGAGGTTTATGAATGAAGTGCTGAAACCATTCTTAGGAAAGTTTGTCGTAGTCTATTTAGATGATATTTTGATTTTCAGTCGGACCAAATCAGAACATTTAGAGCACGTTCGACAAGTATTATAGAAATTGCAGGAAGAGAAGCTGATGATTAACCTGCAAAAGTGTTTCTTCATGAAGAAGGAATTGGTGTACTTGGGATTTGTAATTTCAGATAAAGGGTTGGAGATGGACCCCGAGAAGGTGAAGGCAATAGTAGATTGGCCGGAACCGACAAGTACGACTGCAGTGAGAAGTTTCCATGGACTTGCTAGTTTCTACCGGAAGTTCATTCAGGGATTTAGTCGGATTTGTGCACCATTGACAGAATGCATGAGAAAAGGCGAGTTCAAGTGGACGGATAAGGCCCAGGAAGATTTCGACAATTGAAGGAAAAGGTCACTGAGAGCCCAGTATTGGTCCTCCCAGACTTTGACAAAGTTTTCCAGGTCGATTGTGATGCAAGTGGTACAGCAATTGGAGTAGTGTTGAGCTAGGAAGGCCGACCAATTGCATTCTTCAGTGAAAAACTGAATGGAGTGAAGCAAAAGTATTCGGTCTATGACCAAGAGTTCTATGCTATCTGTAGCTAGGGTTTTACCCCTAGCTTGTGCCAATGAGCACCTACTAAGGAGAATGGACTCCTTAGTAGCAGTTCAGTATATTAAACTAATTAAGCTAAAACAACAATTAACAAACTACTTTAAAGCATTGCATGAGACATAAATGAAAGATGTAAAAAATGGTTTTATATTAATGTTACCTTGAGTGTCAAGGTTGATGAAGCCCTTTGCAGTGTCCAAGAGGATGCTCCAAGCTTCAGAATGCTCCTTTCTCCTTCTCCAATGTTGGGGATGGGCCAAAGGTGGCTCTCAAGGTGAAAATAGTTCAAAAGGTGAACTAGGGTTTCGAGAGAGATTTTGGCAGAGTAAGGGTGCTTGTGATTGTGGATGTGGAATAAGGGATCTCCATCACCTATTTATAGTTTTTTGGTGGTGGAGTGCTGACCCATGGTTTTAGGAAACACATGGTTTTAGGCAGCTGTATAGGGTTTTTTCCTCCTTTTCCTCATTATTTTTTATTTTTTATTTCCTTTTTAGGGGATTTTTGCTATTTTTGGAGGAAAAGGGGGTTTTTTAGCATTTTTTAGGCTATTTTGAGGGTTTTTTGGCCTTTTGGAGGCTTTTTTAATGGGATTTTTTGGGATTTTAATGGAAATATGGTAGGAAAATGGACAAGTGAGCCATATAATGTGGTAAATGAGGTAGTGAACACTTTTTGGGTGTTAACAGATTGCCCCCTGATGTGCGAGGTCAGGAGCTCATCGTATGGCCGATGGACATCATAAGTCATGAATGGTTTTCCTGGGATGTGGAGAGAAGAGAAGAAACAAACTGAAGCCCGGAACAACGATCCCGAACAACTGCAAGAACTAAAAGTACATAACCTCAATAATGGATGAGGAATCATCTGATCATATGGACGAGGCGGGCATACCCATGCTCGTATCAGGATATAACATAATAATAACAATGGGGTCCAAAAAATGGGGACCTGAAATATACATGACCTCAAATATTGACTGAGGAATAATCTCAATATATGGACGAGGCGGGCATACCCATGCTCGTATTAAGATACATAAACAAAACTGTGAGGCCCGAAAAATGGGGACCTGTAAGATACATAGCCACTGTGTACATCATAAGGGTCCAGAGGGGACACAAAATCTGGGACATACTGCTGAGCGGATCATGTGTGAACTGCAGAACTGGTGTACTGGAACAATCAATAGTGCTACTGAGTGTGGTACCAAAGGGGCTGATGAACTGCTGGATCATAGTGACAGGTAGCTCTGACCTCAATGGTACACTGATCTGGGTACTCAAGGAAGCATATAGCTGGATGGCTTCCGAATACAATCGCCAACGCAGCTCGGACATCCACGGGAACATATAACTGGGCGTTCTGAAATGACTCACCAATGTGCTAGAGTCGGGGGAAATCCGGGGTCTTCGACAAAAAACTGATGGGATATAATCCTACGCGATCCTCAACGATGCGATCAAGGTGCTGAAGTCGAGCATGTGAGGAACAACCACTCAGAGAGGCAATGATGTCTCCTCTCAGAGTGATCCGTAGGCACTTACCACAGATGGTGATAAGTCCAAGGCGTAGGGACCTCTGGGCCTATCCTCTGGAATAGAGGAGCTGTCGTCGACAGAGGGAGACCAGCAACTATCAAGGCAATGATGTTTCCTTGACAGAAGCGCGAGGTGGAGAACCGAAATGTGATAGTACTGATGGCAGGACTGACCAAACTGTGGGGGGAAAGCTGGGCAAGTAGAGTGGGTGGACTCAAACTTCCTTTGTTCAGAGTATGATAATGGGAATGATCTGGCAGCATATGAAACTGACTGAGGGAAAAGGGATCATAGCTGTAATGGATCTGGGAGGATAACTGGATGAGGGAGACTCAAGCTGGTAGACAATGGCAGGAGACTGCAGAATACTCTGAACAAAGGCGACCTGATGGGGGTGCTGCCGATATGATCGATCATAGTGCCATGAGGCACGGGAGGATACTTCTTCATGGGTTAAGGAACTAGAAGAAGTGTGTGGAAAATGATACTGTCGTGTGGATTTTACGAGCCCAGGACAGTTCATGCTCGTGGTTGCTTTCAATTTTAAGGAGTCTGAAAGCGATAAGAAGACTCTGAAGTAAATGAATGGTACTGTCGTGTGGATTGAACGAGCCCAGGACAGCGCATGCTCGTGGTGCTTTCAATTTTAGAGAGTCTGAAAGCAAGTAAGAAGACTCCAGGGGGTTGCTTTTTCGTAGATTTAGTCTCCAAGGCCCAAAGAAGCATAAAAGGATGCAATGAAGAACTCTTCTAGCCGGTGTGACTAGAGTATTCCTTTTTCGTAATTAGTCTACCAGGTCCGGAAACGGGTTAAACTTATACCAGATAGACGCCCTTTTAGGTACTTTAACGAGCATGAAAGGAAGCAAGATTGCTCAGCGATCTTTTCATTCTTTTAGGAGTCAGAAAAGAGCTTAACGGAAACTCCCTAAGTGCCTTTTTCGTAAAGGACTTGTCCGGCCCGAAAAAGGGATAAAATGATACCGAACAAAAGGAATGGCCAGGCAAGGAGGAAGTGTTCAATCAAGGATCAGTAATGATGACCAAGAACGAGGGTAGGTGGGAAAACTGATGGACCTCCTTGCGGGGTAGATGAAATGGTGGCAAAATAACAAGACATTTGCAGTATGACAGGAGTGAATGGCTCATGTAAAAATGTGGAACAATCCGATGGCGGCCGATGTGGCACGCAAACCGAGGCAGCAAGGTGTTGGGACACAATGTTGAAATTGTACCAAGTGAGAGCGAGAAATGATCTCAAGCATCATCACGAGCTCGGAAAAATGAATCCGACGATATAAAGGATGTCAAAAAAGGGTAACGACCGATGTGGCACGCAAACCGAGGTGACGGGGGCATTTTTGACAATGCCCGGAAAATCTGGAGGTGAGAGCGAGAAATGATCTCAAGCATCATCACCAGCTCGGAAAACTGAATCCGATGATATAAAACATGTGAAAAACGGAGAACGGCCGAAGTGGCACGCAAACCAAGGCGACTAGGGGTCGGGACACAATGTTGATATTGGTCCTGGTGAGAGCGAGAAATGATCTCAAGCATCGTCACGGGCACGGAAATATGAATCCGGCGTTGCAAATGGTGCGCAAAAAATGGAGGGCATAATACTAGGTGTATCATGATGTCCCGTGGGGGCAGAATACTAGGTGTATAAAATCAAATCAAATCCAATATACAAGTGATATGTGACCTCAAAAATGGTTGAGATCACAAGTGTGAAAAAGTGAGTAGAGTTAATGACTTGCCCCCATGCTATGTGCATGGGGTTTGTGATTATGGATCACATATGTGTGGGTTTGAACAATGGGTTCATTGACGTGCTGAGGTAGATGTGATGGGGAAGGTTCAAAATGATTGATCATGCCCCCTATCCCAGGGTCGAGGGAATCTATTATGCCCCTTGACTCAGAGTTGTCAAGGTGGTGCTCTTTGATGGCGGGGTCAAGACCGGGCATCTTGGTATAGGACCAGGCAAAGACATCACGGAATTCTCTGAAAAGGTTTATGTAGTCCTCAATCTCTTGTTTACTGCAGAATGCGCCTAAAGTAATGAGTTCAGGGGCACGTCCTGGAGCAGCGATATCAACTTGGATGACAGGTGAGATGTTGGCCATGTTACCTTCCTCGAAGGCGTCAGGAGCAGGAATAGGGTCCTTGAACCAGTCAACCTTGGTGGGGAGGAAGTCTTTGGATTCGACCGCGTATTGGGTAGCGGTGCTAGAGGAAGACGCTTCTGGGAGGAAGTAGGAACGATGATGCATATCATCCCAGGGATAATCCGGGGCTGTAAGGGCCTCAAGAATCTCCTCATCGGTACAGAAAGTTTGCGTCGTCAAATCGGTTGACGAGGGGGTAGTGGTGGAAGAAATCATATAAATGGTATTAATCTCTCCAGAAGGTGAAGAGTCTGGGGGGTAGATCTCCTCAATGGTAGGTGGTGCCATCTCAAGATCCAGATTGTTCATCTCATAGAGAGCTGCTCTGTAATCCGGGAGATCAGGACAATGATGTGAATAATGCCCGTAAATACCGCATATGGCGTAGGAGTGGTTGGTACGTAGGGACTTATCTTTAGGCTTGGGAGTGGGGTTGAGTTCGACAGTTGGGATGTTGGGGTCATCATCGAGCATTTGCATGTGCTTCTGTAATGCGGGTAACTGTGGGCATTGGTGGGTCGCATGGCCCAACTCGTCACACAGCGAACATTTGGGAGGAGCACGAAACACTGGAGGGTTTTTTACTGTCTTGGGCGGTGGTACAGCAGTGTAAGGTTGTGGACCTATGCCCCCAGTGGGTTTGGGAGGAGGAGGATGGGTCGCGGAGGTTGAAGGGGTAGAGACACCGGGAGGTGGCTGAATGGTAGTAGTCATGGGTTGCACCGGCTGTAGGACGACATCTGGTGTCGGCGGGCGAACGGGAGGCGAAAGATACCATACAGGTAATCCCAAGGTTAACCCAGTGAGGCTAAGGGTAGCCATGACCGGGGCGCTTACTACTCCGTCGGGAGGAACGAGGAAGGGGATCGTATGGATCGGTGTAACACCAATGTGGCTAGGTACCAATGGTGGTTTAGGCAACAAGGATGGTTGATTGTTAGGTGGTAGGATGTCGTGGGACAAGGTACATAAGTCAGACATTTCGGGCATAGATGACGGCAGAGGAATGGAGTGAAAGGTAGAGGTCATCGGCGCGTCTGAGTAGACTCCAGGCCCCGTAGAGGAAACAAACGAGGTGGTGGCACTAGAAACAGGTTTTTCAACCATGGGGAGAACATTTTCAGGTGCCGCGGGAGCACTGGGATCATAGTAAGTGAGCTGGTCAATCTTAACCACGCGTCCTTCATGGGGGAACATCATGGTGCGAAAGACAGAAGAGGCAACCGCCCGCATGGCATACATGTAGCTGCGGCCAAGTAGAAGGTTGTAATCCAATTGGGCATTGATTACCTCTATGTCAATAAGGACTGTTTTACCACCTAACTGGACAGGAACGTTGGGCAGGAGGCCTTGGGGCTGGGCCGAACGACCGTCGTAGGCACGTAAGGCAGTGGTGGACTGCTGGAGAGGAGGGGATCCTAGCTTCTGCCATACAAATGTAGACATAACGCATGTGGAGGCACCCTCATCGATGATGCACCGATGGATAACAAGGTTCCTAACGGAGACAGTAACTTGGAAGGCTAAGCTGGAAGGTAGGCGTGGTTCAGACTGGTCTAAATCAAATGCCATCAAATGCGAATCGGTTGGGTCAATCCCCCCAATGGCGGAAAGTAAAGTCTTGCGCTGGGAAGGGCAGTTCTTCAAGACCTCTAACGCAGACATGGCTGCGGGAGATTGGGCTAGGTCGTCTACAATGTTGTAGTTTGACGCAGCACGCGCATTAGGGTTATTGTTGATTCGGCGAAGTGGGAAATGAGGTGCTTTCGCGGCGCCGTCTATGGGAGGCGGAGGTATACGTAACGCCTGATCGGTGGGATGAGCATTAGTAGTTTTATCCGTGGGAGTGGCTTCAGAAGTGGAGCCATATTGGTTCCGACGGGTCTGGAGGTTGACGTCAGCGGATGACATCATCAGTAAGTGGTGGGTACCTGAGTCAAACATGGGTTGATCAGGAGCAGCGTAAGTGATCTGTTGTTGTTGGGGTGCATTGGCTTGCTGGGGAGCCAACGGCTGAGTGTTCACTACGCCTTGGGTCGGTAATGGGTTTTGCAGCACCAAAGGGGGTTGCTGAGGTTGGGGGGGGTTGGGCGGTGCTTGGGGAGCCGCATGCCCTTGGCGATGGGCCTCGTCAACCCAGAGCTGCCGAGCTCGCTCCAAGTGTGGGCAAGCGTGTGTGTAGTGTCCATAGACCCCGCAAATAGAACAAGGGTGGTTCGTTCGCAAATTGGGGTTTTTAGCCTGCTTGGGCGGGCGATCAGGGTTTTGATGAGCGGGGGCCGCGTTGTGATTGTCAGGGGGATTATCCAGTTGACCAGCTTGGTCTGCAGGTTGGTTGTTCCCCCGATTACGGCCCTTGCCGCGGTTTTGTTGGCCCTAGTTTCGTTGGTTATTCTGGTTTTGCTGCGGGTTCTGTTGGGCGTAAACTTGCCCTTGGGAAGCAAGTGGATTTTGAGGTTGCGCAGGTGCTGGAGCAGGCTGCGGAGGATGATATGTAGGTTGAGGCTGAGCAGGTGCAGCAACTTGAGGGGGTTGCTGATAGGACTGCAGAGCAGGTTGTGGATGTGCCGCAGGGGCTGCCTGTGGCGGATAATAAGCTGGTGGGGCTTGTGAAGGCGCAGGAGCTGAGATAGCCTGCTGATGGTAGTAAGGCTGAGGGGCGACTGGAGGAGCATAAGCAGGAGTCGCATACCCGAAGCACTGAGGTGGACATGAGGGTCCATGGGAATGGTGATGTGTCATGGGAGCATACGAGTTGGTTGCTCCGGAATGTGAAGTAGCCCGCGACAGGTCGGGGCCAGGGGTAGGACGTGCTATAGAAAATGGTTGGGGATGCGAAGAAACACCGCCAATGATACCATCTGCAGCGTGGGATGCCCCCAGCGCATCATGCTGGGAGGACTCGCCGCGAGGGGCGTCAGGTATAATGGTATAAAGGTAACCCGATTGGGCGTAGATGAGGTCGAACTGTTGGGCCTTAAGGATGGCTTCTTCTTCAGACTGGGGTCTTTCTGAGGCTACATCTTTAGCGATAACCGGGAGAAGGGATTTGAGGAACCAATCTAGGAAGATACGGTCGTCAAGTTTGATCTTGCACAAGCTACGGCGTCGACGCCACTCATGGATGTGGTCCGTGATATGGGTAGCCGTGTTTTGTCTACAAGATAGAAGGATCTCAATGCCCGCGTCATAGCGGACAGGAAACTGGAAGAACTGCAGGAAGGTCGAGGCCAGGGAAGCAAAGGTGGCATGGGTCCCATGAGGTTGCTCGATATACCACTTGGCTGCAGAGCCCGTGAAGGTGCGCTGTAAGAGACGGAGGCGAACAGAGTCATCCACAATGGAGTTAGACGAACACCATAGGTGGAAAGACATGATATGGTTTTGTGGGTCCTCACCGGCCTTGCCCTCGAACTTAGGGATGTCAGAGGGTAGTTTGGTAGGCATATGAGGCCATGTAGGGTCGTGTCGAATAGGATCGTTGGTCAATCTGGCCAGGTCAGGTAGGTTGAGGCTAGCCATGAATGGCAAACTGGAAGAAGGCTGTGACACAGTAGTGCTATGGACCAAGTTGGGGCCAGTGCCCCCAAGTGGAGGGACAAGATTTAGGGTGGTGCCCCCAAGTGGGGGAACTGAGGTAGTGGAGGATGGTCCAGCACCACCATGGGTAGTGTGAGCCACTGATGTAGTGGGGATGGGTATTCCCGCTGTGGGAATAGGTACCGTGAGGGGAACGGTAGATGGTTTCCCCATGGAGGGCATACCAAAAACAGGTGTAGTAACTGGTGTAGTGGTGGATGTGCCACCAATGGTCCCTATCACAAACGGAGTGGAAGTCGTGCCAGCCATGGGACTAGTAGGGGCAGTGTAAATAGGGTTCTGAGACTCTTCGTCAGAATCAGAGGTAAAGTAAGGGGCGTCACTATCTGGTGACGGAGTCCTACGTCGCTGACGAGTGGAGTCAAGTGACAAGGCTCTAGATCTGTGATGAGTGGTATCAACGGACAATGATCGGAATCTATGACGAGTGGTGTCAAGAGAACCGTGCTGTGGGGGCTCGCCCCTGAGGCGCCGAGAATGTCTCGGGGACTCAATGGTGACAGATGGTGTCTAGTCTCTGTGGGTTGAGGTGAGTATAAAAACAGCTCAAAAATCCTAATGCAACCGAGTGTGCAAAGGGAGAGCTAAAAAGCAAGGCACTCAGGCCAACAACCAACTCAAAACACCCACTGCAACAGCTGTGCTACAATAGGTGGAGTAACAACAAAGATGGTCAGAATACCAACAAGCAGCAGGTTTCCTACAAAAGAAAAAATGGTGGACTCACTAGACCAAAGGGAGGTAAAGGACCATGCAAACACCTAACTAAAAGTATTCTGACTCAACTAAACATATCCTCTGCAAGGTGATGAAATCCAAGTCAGACAATATGAGTAGGAAAGCCAAGTGGCTATGATATCCCCCTACCGGGAGGGATACCGGGTAGTCAATCCTAGAAGAATGGCAACTAAGATACCCCGTTCATGACACGTCCAGAAAGGTGAATCTGCCGTTTAGTTCGTTGACCGCAATACCCCTATACAGGGATATCCCGCGAACCGCGAAAGGTAGCCCTTCAGTTACTGAATGGAGTGCGGTATTCCACTCAGGCCTCCGGAACCAGTCTCCCGACTTCAACCCTCCTAAGGGAGAGGCCCTCTGATAAACTGGTCGTGACCGTGCCAAAAAGTACTAGGGGATTTTGGTTCCCTATTTGGACAACAACTATGTCTCAAGTGAAATAACCAAGGGGTGTTATTGGAAGCCTATCCCCCTGATCCTACCTAACTACAATGATTCTTTTGTGTTCCCCAAGTGGGGTTAGAATGTTGGTTTAATTAGGTACTTTTTAAGGCTCACTTGATTTTATGTGACAGAGTGTGTGCTCGTGAGGTGTTGAACCCAAAAATAGAAGTGCCACAAGGGGGGCAACTTCCAATCTATCAATAATATGGAAATTGAAAGTGTAACTTGCAAAACTTTCTGAATTTAAAAATACTAAAATTTTAAAAAGATTCTGTAAAGGGAACAGTAATTAGGTTGCAGTAAGGCTGTAAGGAAGTGGGCTGCAGGTAGGACAGAGGGCTGTTCAAATGCAGAAAATATTGCAGCAAGAGGGGCTGGGCTCAAAACGGGAAAAGAGCAGAAATCAGACCGCGGGTCTGTGGCGATTTGGAACAGGCCGACCGCGGGTTTGAGGGAAACAGCGGCGGTCAGGTCGCGGCTATCGGGCCAACAGCGGCAGTCGGGACACAGGAAACAGGGAAAAAGTCACAGTCAGGTCGCGGCTATTGGGCCAACAGATGCAGTCGGGACGCAGGAAAATAGGGAAAAAGACGCAGTCGGGTCGCGGCAGAATGGCTAACAGGCGCAGTCGGGACGCGCGAAAGAGGCAGAAAGCCGCAGTCGCGACGCAGGAAAAAGGCCGACAGGCGCAGTCAGATCGTGGCAAACAGGCTGATTAGCCACGGTCGGATCGTAGGTAACAGACTTGAATCCGCCGGCGGAGCGTCGGAAGTAGTCTGAGAGCCACGGTCGGATCGCGGGTAAAGGCCTGAAAGGCGCAGTCGGGACGCGACTGCAGAGGGAAAAAACGCGGTATGCGGCGGCTGAAAGGGACAGCCGAAAGGAAAAATTTTAAAAAACGGAAACCAGAAATTCGAAAACTAGGGGAGTCGCCAAAACTGTAGCTAGGGTTTTACCCCTAGCTTGTGCCAATGAGCACCTACTAAGGAGAATGGACTCCTTAGTAGCAGTTCAGTATATTAAACTAATTAAGCTAAAACAACAATTAACAAACTACTTTAAAGCATTGCATGAGACATAAATGAAAGATGTAAAAAATGGTTTTATATTAATGTTACCTTGAGTGTCAAGGTTGATGAAGCCCTTTGCAGTGTCCAAGAGGATGCTCCAAGCTTCAGAATGCTCCTTTCTCCTTCTCCAATGTTGGGGATGGGCCAAAGGTGGCTCTCAAGGTGAAAATAGTTCAAAAGGTGAACTAGGGTTTCGAGAGAGATTTTGGCAGAGTAAGGGTGCTTGTGATTGTGGATGTGGAATAAGGGATCTCCATCACCTATTTATAGTTTTTTGGTGGTGGAGTGCTGACCCATGGTTTTAGGAAACACATGGTTTTAGGCAGTTGTATAGGGTTTTTTCCTCCTTTTCCTCATTATTTTTTATTTTTTATTTCCTTTTTAGGGGATTTTTGCTATTTTTGGAGGAAAAGGGGGTTTTTTAGCCTTTTTTAGGCTATTTTGAGGGTTTTTTGGCCTTTTGGAGGCTTTTTTAATGGGATTTTTTGGGATTTTAATGGAAATATGGTAGGAAAATGGACAAATGATCCATATAATGTGGTAAATGAGGTAGTGAACACTTTTTGGGTGTTAACACTATCATACAAGAATTGAAGAAATGGAGGCATTATTTGTTGCCACAGGAATTTTTGTTATACACCGATCACCAAGCACTAAGGTATTTGAATACTTAGTCGAATTTGGATCAGAGACACATGAAGTGGGTGGAGCTACTCCAGAGATATATGTTTGTGTTGCGACATAGGTCGGGCAAGTCAAACAAAGTTGCCAACGCGTTGAGCAAGAGAGTTGCATTGTTGAGCACAATGATTGTTCAGGCAACAGGAATAGAATCGATAAAGATAGAGTATGAGATCGACGAAGATTTTGCAAAGGCATGGAACGCGTGTCATGAGCCTTGCAGCACCGACAAAACTCCATATTTGAGTTATCTCATTCAAGAAGGTTATCTGTTCAAGAGAAGTTAGTTGTGTATTCCCAGAGGATCAGTAAGAGAGAAACTAATCCGAGAATTTCATAATGGCAGGTTAGTAGGGCACATTGGGATCGACAAGACCAAAGCATTGATCGACGAAAAGTATTTATGGCCAAGGATGTCGACAGATGTCAAAAAATGGGTTTGACAATGTCAAGTTTGCCAGTTGGAAAAGGGAAAGAGTTAGAACACGTGGTTGTATACACCATTTCCAGTACCAGAGAATCCGTGGGAGCATCTTAGCATGGATTTTGTGTTAGGATTACCAAGGACTCAGTAGGGGAACGACTCAATATTTGTTGTAGTCGATAGATTTTCGAAGATGCCACATTTCATACCATGTAAGAAGACAAGTGATGCCACAGGAATCATTGTATTATTCTTTAAGGAAATAGTCAGGTTGCATGGGTTTCCAAAGAGTATCACGTCAGATAGGGATAGTAAATTCATGGGGCATTTCTGGAGAACCCTATGGAAGAAACTCGACACAAAGTTAGAGTTTAGTTCGGCATATCATCCGCAGACAGACGGACAAACCGAGGTTGTAAACAGAAATTTGGGGAACCTTCTGAGATGTTTAGCAGCCGACAGACCCAAGTAGTGGGAGAATGTGTTGGCACACGCAGAGTTTGCATATAACAATTCTGTGAATCAATCGACAGGATTGAGTCCATTCCAGATTGTTCAAGGGAGGAGTCCACATGTAGTGGAAGATTTGGTTGAATTGCCGACAGAAACCAGGAAGAGCACAAATACAGAATCATTCACAGAGCATATCCATGAAGTTCATGAAAATGTGCGAAAGCGCATCGAGAAGAGTAACGCAGCCTACAAGTTGAGAGCTGACCGGAGGAAGAGGCTATTGTCATTCCAAGAAGGGGATTTAGTCTATGCATATTTGCGGAAGGAGTGATTTCCGACAAGAACCTACAACAAGTTGAAGTTGAAGAAGATAGGACCATGCAGGATTCTGAAGAAGATTTCAGACAATGCCTATGTGTTGGAATTGCCGGAAGACTTGAACATTTCAGCAACGTTCAACGTCTCAGACCTATACAAGTTTGAAGAAGGGTCAAGTAGCAGTAAAGGGGAAGGAACCAATATCAACTCGACAGAACAGATTCCAGACCGACATAAAGAAGGGATCATAGAAGTAATTGATGAACGCAAAGTAGGGCATACTTGTAGATCATGCATGAAGGAATACTTGGTGTGATAGACAAATGATGAGTTGTAGGAAGTGACATGGATTTCTGAACAGGAGTTCAGTAGACAGATGGAGCAGTTGAATTCTTTTTCACCTGGGGGGACTGATGCAGGAGCATTGAGACCTAGGAAGATCAGTCGAAGTTGATTGACCGAAGGCAGTCGACCAGCAGGAGTGCTGATGACCACTGGTGCGGGGAGCGGGTTGACTTGTCGAAGTCAACAAGTCGAGCAGAAGCAGTCGGGGTGCGGCCGACTGAAGGAATGAAAGATGTCGTGGGAGGTCGAGCATTGACAAGAAATGGTTGACAGATGACGAGCGATGTAAGAGGTTGGGTAGTCGACAAGTGGTTGAACTACGATGCGACAGAGTTTGGCGAAGTCAAGAATCTTTGGGAAGGAATGAACCGACAGGACAGTCGAGATGTGACTGACTGCTGTAGCAGGGTCAGAAGGACAGAAAGTCAAGGGATTGTACCAGTAGCCATTCCGGGTTGCTGAGGAAGTTATTATAGTTATTGCAAGTTGGTGAAGGACATGATAAAGGACGTCATGGACAGAGGCTATACAGCACGGTTAGAAGCTGACAGTGCAGATTCTCAGGATTTGGATAGGATCGGTGAATGGAGGGAACGCGTGTCTCAGGATTGTAATAATCTTGGAAACAACACCTGCAGAGTAGGAGAGGAGGAGAAGGCCTTTAGTTTGAACAATTGTTGGACAACAACAGAGCAGGGCAGAGTAGAGCAAAGCGCAGAGCTGAGAAATTTGTGAAGAGTCACACTGGCCGAGTGCAGAGTGTTGAGATCGAACCATAGCTCAGAGTTCCGTGGTGAACCAGGAGAGGGTGAGGTCAACACATAGGGAGAACACACCACAGTTACCTCTAAGTTGTAACGGCTGAGGCCGATTGTAGTTAGTTATTTGCTTACAGTTATTTAACATTGTAACCGATTTCAAAGAAGTAATATAAGCCAATCCAGGCATCTTGTTCTACACCTTGTTTGTGTGAGCATTGTGGTTTGTGTCGTGTGTATTGTTAAGAAAAAACCTTATTTCCATGAGGTGACTTCCATCAACAATGAATTTATGGTCCATGTGAATAAGAAAATGTCCCCAATATTGAATCTACAGGCTTGTGTTTACAATTAGTTTGTCATTTTGCAGATCTGGAGTCTCAGAACTTGTATTCAAGTCTGATTTAGAAGCCACATGAGATAGAATCAACTCATATATCTAACATAACACACACTTTACCCTCAGTTTGAATCCTGTCATAGTGAAATATTTTCAATTTGATTTCTATCTCTGTAAGAGTTCGGTGTGCAAAATTGAAGTTTGCAATAGTTCAATAGATAAAGATGCCCATGACTCCACCTGCCAGGGCCCCATGCACAAAGAAAAAGGCAGTAAAAGAAGCACACAAACTCCAGAGGTAAAGGTCTCACCGAAAGTTCATATTAGAGAGTCGCTTCTCTGTGGATACCAAGGTATCAGCTTGAGGAACAGTAAGACCATGACCTCCCAATTGCTAGTTATTATTTTATTTCTCCATCATAATGACGTCAAACTGGAAGCACAAATGTCTGATTTATGAACTCTACCTCCTATGCTTGGGTCACTACTGTTAGAACTCTTAAATCAGGCTATGAACATGAGTTTATTACTGCTATAAATATTATTAGAAGGTATCACAATTTTGGGGAGTAAATGCACCCTATAAAGCAATGAGACTCTTCCACTAACAACTAAGAAATTACCAAGTAATAGTATACATGATAATGAACCATGACACCATGAATCTCGACTTCCTTGGGATCCAACCACTGCAGGGAATGGAGATCAAAGAACGACCAGTCTAAAACAGTAGTCAACCCAGTAATAGCAACGCTGGAAGAATAAAGTGATGAGCATGTTCTTAAAAGAAGGCATTGTGTAACTTGCAACGAAATCCCCAAAGACTAAATAATAGCATTATTTGTATTATTATATTTGACAAGTTTTTCCCTTGACCAATCCATTTCAAAATAAAACCAACCCTCCTCTACAATGTAATCTAAAAATTAAAAAAATAGGACCCTATCTTTTCATAATCCTATAAAATACAAAGCCCTCTTCAACCAAAAATGAAAACCCCATCACCCCAAGTCCATGGTATCAACACAGAGACTTTAACACACTTTCTCACTTTGCATCGCATTACTTCCGTAGGTCCTTTATATCTTGTGACTACCTTTCCTTCCCATCCGCTGATCCTGGTTCCTTCCAAGTTTCGCCCCCCTCAGCCACAATGGGATCCAGTAGAGGTCATTTCTTTGAAGGACACATTTGACTAGGAAGTATAGAGAAGATATGGCACCCATTGAAGTGATGTGCATGGGAAGTGTGGGTTCATACATGGGAGGGATAACCTCGATCTCATGGGAAATATCATAGGGGGCATCTTGCATGATGGAAGTGACGTAGGCATTGGCTGACCTTAAGGTAATAGATATTTGGGTCCTTTTGGACCAAGGACCACTGCAAATGCCGAATGAACAAATCGTGATCCATCTTCTACCCAAAATAAAAGATAAAACCCAATATAATTTAGATCTCACTCTGCATATTTTGAAGAATTGAAACAAACTGTTAACCTAAGTCCATAGGGTAAAGACATTTTAGGCTAGTAAAATTATTGGATCAGGGATTGAAAATTACCTTAATGAGCAGATATCTCACTCTGCAAATTTTGAAGAATTGAAACAAACTATTAACCTAAGTCCATAGGGTAAAGAAATTTTAGGCGGGTTAATATTAGTGAAATTATTGGGCCAGGGATTGAAAATTACCTTGATATGCAGATAATATAATTTAGATCCCACTCTGCAAATCTAGAAAAAAAATTATAAGCAAAGCGATTCCAAAACCATTCAAAGAATTGAAACAAACTATTAACCTAATTCCATAGGGTAAATACATTTTAGGGGGGATTAATATTAGTAAAATTAATGGGTAGTGATTGAAAATTACCTTGGTGAGCATAAGTGATTCATTCTCCATTGCTTCTCTCTAATCAGCTAGTGTGCTTGACTACTAATTTATTTCAATATCTGCCTCTTCAACTCATTTTTGCTGCCTAGGTGAAAACATGATAAAGTTTCATAGGGGAGAAGCTAAGTGTAGGACCATTCATTCCCACCAAAGAGTCAAGGTTTCATTGTGTTTTTTTTTAATTTGTTAATATTACATATATTATAATATATATGTTATTATTATATTATACATTGTTTTATTATTATATTATATATGGTTTAATTTGTATGTTTTGTATATTAAATGTTTTAATAATATATTGTATGTTGAGTTAAATATTGTGAGATAAAAAGTATATATATGGTTCTAAGCCAAAAAAAATGTTTTTTTTTTTATTGGAGTAAGTTTATAAAGATGCTAGTTATAAATATGAAAATCAATTACATTCCACATTTTTCACTGAAAAAGTGCTGCTATGCATGCTTACCAGCAACACAAGTTAGGCAAACAAAATGAAAATCCACATTAAAGCTAAGATCAAGAGTCGGAAAAGTAGTAACAAATTTCAAGTCCCAGCATAATATCCTGCAGCTTAGGTATCAGCTAAGGTGGAAAAAAAGTTTTAACATTACAATCGGATTCAATCTAGTGCAAATCCAATTTCAACACAGGATCCTTAGCTACCAGTTCTAGATTTAGATCCTATAGCATACAAGCTAGTATTTTACCAAATTGGGTAAATCAGATATTGAAGGGGTATCTCTCCAAATTGTTCGCAGAACAATCCAACAACATGAATCATTCTTAAATAACCCTTAAAATCACAATAAGTTATGCCAAATACCCTGTTCTCAACAAAATGGTAGAGAAAACGAGTTATTTTTTCCTTCATTAATGGTACTTGCGATATCTCAACTTGGGATGATTTTTATTAATGCTTGTACCACATATGTATTGGAAATTAATTACGATACCTTGGGAAGGATGTAAAAGTTATAAGGAAATTGCTTCTGCTCCAAGAATATAAGACTACATATAAGGTCGTTAATGTATGTAGTGAAAATTGTTGAGATATTGTAACTTCAAAGAATATTATATTTGTACTTTATTATTCTGGAGATGTTTCATTCCTCCGTGAAGATCTTATTGTAGATCCGGAGATGTTTATTCCTCCTTCGGTATGTGGTAACTTGGGTTATTAGACTTCCCTTGTGGGGGTCAGCCCTGGATGTGTTATGTGGGTCAAAGGGTTATTAGACCACCCTAGAGGGGTCGGCCCAGTCAGTTGTAATGGGGTGTTTAACCCACTAATTAAGTTGGGGCCGACCTAGCTTGTGTAAAAGTCAGTTGGGAAACAAGTATAAGTAGAGGAGGATGTTCCTCACTTATCTCACTCATTCATTCACTCGTGAGTGGCTCTCTTGTGTGAGAGAAGTCTGCTGTGGAGGAGGAGGAGCTCATGTATTTGGTTTACATCTTTGTATTTTCTGATCATCTATATTGAGGAAGCTTTGCTGGGTTTTCCACCCCATGAGGGTTTCCTAGTATAAATCTGTGTCTCTTGTCTTTATGCTATGCTAGTTGTTTCTTCAGTGATCCTGTATATGCTATTAGTGTGAAATGAAATGAAATGCTGATATTTTTTGTCTTAGCATATCGAATATTAACATGGTATCAGAGCTAACCTGAAGGAAGGCAATGTATGGCACTTACGACACTTGCTTCACTTGCGACAATTTGAAGGTTTGGTTTTTATATAGCAAAAACCAGTCATCGTGGAAATTTCGCTATAAATCCATTTTTGTGAAGGTTCAGGATCTAAAAAGTTTATGGGGAGTATATAGCATCCCATGTACCTTGTGTCCAAAGGAAACCCTCAGATTCGTTGTACTTTGTGAGTTATGATCAGTACAAGTTAGGGTTTTTGCCTCTTCCAGATCTCAGTCATAATCAGGTGACCTAGGAAAAAAGGTCATAACTTGGGCTAGGAAGCTCCAAATGAAATTTAGTAAAAAGTGACAGGTAGTACACAGACTGTACTATCTTAGGAAATGTTTTCAGAGGCCGAAGTTGAACCAGAGACACATAGAACGCCGTACAAGTTCGATCTCGTGTTTTATCCCATAAACAGGTCACATTGCAAAACTTGGCATAACTCTCTCTCAGAAAATCCAATTGAGGTTAGACCTATTGGGATAGAAATATGACAGGTCGGGATACCACAGAAAAAAATTTCAGATCCTTTGGATCAAAAAGTTTGGAGTTACAGCAGAAACAATCAGATACATATTTTTGACAAAACAAAATTATTTTTTGAGCACCTTCATTCATGGCTTCCAGAATTTGGGGTTTCGGAGAAAGTTGGAATTTTTGGAATCGGAGTCCACGAATTAATGCTACTTAGAAAAATCGAAATTTAGAGACCAAGATTGAATTTTTTGGTTGGGTAGAAGACCGGGCTTGATCAAACCCCAGTTCGGGATTTTGATCAGAAAAGTGAAAAATTAGGGCTTCAACAAAAGTTGGAATTCTTGAAGTCTGTGACCATGGCTGGAAGATCCTAAGAAAAATAAGAGTTTAGAGCCTTGGATCTAACCTTTTTATTGGGCATAAGGGTGGGATTTATCAAACCCTAGTTCGGGATCCTGTCCAGAAGATCTAGAAGTTTTGAAGGCAATATTTGGATATTTCAAAATTGAAGTATGCTAGTTTGATCAGCTCAGCAGGACACATTCTTCCATACATTCAGAAGTGTGAAAGTCAAAGTTTGAATTTTTAGGGTTTCTTTGACAAACCCTAATTGAGCCCCAGATCCAGTTTCAGGGGGAGTTGAGGCTAAGGCCCTACATAAGAAAACTACGAGAAGTCTCGGCAGGTATGACTTAAGGAGGTACAGGTATGTCTTAAAATCTTATTCTTGATTAAGTTCATAATATGTTTGTCTACATATTATGTATTAGTACATTCTTGATTAATGTTAGAATTGTCTTATCACCTTAGTAAATGTATGAATGCATGTGAATGATAGAAGACATTCATTGATTAATGAATGTCTTATCACCCTAGTAAAAGTATGAATGCATGTGAATGTTAGAATTGTCTTATCACCCTAGTAAAAGTATGAATTCTTGTGAATGATAGAAGACATTCATTGATTAGGGATATATGATTGTACTAATGCACTGTGGTGTTGTATGAGGTTGATGTTGTTTGCTAACAAGATACAGGTACATCATGAAATACAAATCAAGTTCCATGACAATGACAACATGAAGACAAAGACTCCTCCATTATATTTGATCACATAGAAGTCCTACCTATGAGGTATGTATGACTTTGTTCTATTATGCTTAACCTATGAGATATGCAAGTTCTAGCACAGGATCTCTAAATCATTGAAGAGAACAAAGAAGATATTTTTTGGGTATGTTAGACATAACTAAGAAAGTATACTAATCCAGGTATGTTTTCATATGTCAAGTTAGAATCCTACTTTGTGCTAGGATCTTACTATAACCATGTATTGAATATGACCATACATATTCAAGATTATTTAGAATTATAATATTTTGATAATATTGAGATTATACTAATGAATGTATCTTTATGTATGAGATCATGAGGATGACACTAGTGCACACTTGAGCATGCACACTGGTACATAATGAATAGAAGTTCAAAAGACATATAGAAGATCAAGCGGGAAGAAACCACACAAACATAAAAGATAAGTATTTGAGTTGTTATTTGAATCTCTGAAATAGTAAATGATATTGCTTGTAATGGTTGTATGCATATTTGTATTTCTAGAATATATCATGCTGAGTTTAAACACTCATATAGCAATGAACAGTATACTACTAATATGCATATGATTGATAAGTTGGACAAACATTCCATTGTTGATTGTCTAGAATGAAACCTCTTTACTAACATGATGAGAGTTGTGCACGCTCTTGATAGTATGTTCTGGTAGAGATGGAAGGCATCTGGATAGCCACTGTATGCATACAGGATATGGAAAAGTGTTTTGCCAAAGTATTGGTCAAGATTGTTGCATAACTATGAAAATCATATTTGTATGCATAATAGATTATCATGTCAACTTTATTTGATGATTATGAAGTATTACTAATCATGTACTTAATTTTGATTTGTAGGAAAGATCATGAAGAATGATGAACACCGAACAAGTGATGGATGTTCAACAAGAAGATTTACAAATCAAACATAATATAGAAGGCTCATGGATTCTCTTAGAAAGAGGAAGAGAATCATGATGAGATGTTTGCTCCAAGTGGCTAGATAAGACCATTATCTTAATGATGTAATTGAAGAAGTGCGAATCAAGCATTCAATTGAAGAAAGATCTGTTCAGGTACCGAGGATTGTTAGTCATTTGATGAGCTTAATGATCACCATGGGTAATGTGGATCTCAACCTTTGCTACAAGTTTGAAGAGGGTTTCTATATATAGATGATATGGATGTAAGAAGGAACTCACCATAGAGTTCGAATGATATTGAGGCTCATATCATTAGACCCATCTGACGAGAGATGGCATGGATAGATATGCAGAAGATCACTCAATGCAGAGTGTGAATGATGTTCAGTCACAAAGGGAGAATTGTTAGATTCTTGACAAGCTTGGGATTTACCAAAAGTAAAGCGATCCATTATGAATGATGAATATGTCATACTATTACTGTATGTGGATGATCTATTTTTACAAACAGATCATGAAAAGAAAGAAGAAGATGGTTGCAGAAATGAAAATGAAATATCTCTTAGTATGGCAAGGCTCAGAAGGAATCTTTCTCATCCCAGGAAAGTATGCTATGGAAATCTTGAGAATAATTGATATGTTGGAATGTGAAGCCATGGCCACTCTCATGGGTTTTTACTTGAAGCTATTAGCTGATGACTCATCAAAGTTAGTGAATGTAACTCTGTATAGACAGATTATTGGGTCATTGATGTATCTGACGTATACCAGGCCGAATATATGCTTTGCTGTGAAACACCTTGAGACAGTATCTAGTGGAACCTAGACGAGTTCACCTAATAGTTGCAAATCATGTAATGAGGTACGTAAAGGGTACGATAGACTTTGATCTATTTTATCTTGGATATCATGACTTCAGATGGCTACACAGATGTTGATTGGGCAGGAAGTGTACCAGACAGGAAGAGCACATTGAGAGGATGTTATTGTCTGGGATCAGCAATGATCTCTTGGTTTAATAGGAAGCAGTCTAGTGTGGCTCTCAGCACAAGTGGAATATATGGCTGCTTGCTCCGCTAGTTGTGAAGCGGTATGGCTTCAGGATTGTTTGACTTAGAGATAGACCCAACTATGATCCTGTGTGACAAACAGAGTTGTATCAAGATGGTAGAGAATCTATTGTTCCATGATAAGTCAAAGCACATAGAGATATGATATTTCGATATACGAGATATGGTGCAGAAAGGAACTATAAAGCTCAAATTTGTAGGCACTGATGAACAAGTTATCGATGTACTAACCAAACCTCTACCTCAAGTGAACAAGTTACCAATGTACTAAACAAACCTCCACCTCAAGTAAAAGTTCGAATATTTCCGAGACAAGCTTCATGTAGTTCAAAAGGACCCTCCTTGAAAGGGGGAGTGATGTGGTCACTTATGATGAGATTTCCTGCATCTACAGTGAGGTCTAAGATAGGGTCTAAGTTGACAAGGGGATTGCATCATCCTTGAACACATGTTCTAAAAGGATCCGTAGACATATGTCTCCGAGAATGAAGTCCTTAGTGGACAAGTGGGGATTGTATCGTCCCCGGACTTCGGTCCCTTGAATTGATTTGTAGATAGATGTATTCAAGAATGAAGTCCTTAGTGGACAGTTCGGGATTGTATTGTCCCCAGACTTTGGTCCCTTGAATTGATCCGTAGACATATGTCTTCGAGAATGAAGTCCTTAGTGGATAGGTGGGAATTGTATCATCCCAAGACTTCGGTCCCTCAAATTGATCCATAGACATATGTCTTCGAGAATGAAGTCCTTAGTGGACAGGTGGGGATTGTATCGTCCCCATACTTCGGTCCCTTGAATTGATCCGTAGACATATGTCTTTGAGAATGAAGTCCTTAGTGGACAGGTGGGGATTGTATCGTCCCTGAACTTCGGTCCCTTGAATTGAACCTTAGACCTATGTATTCAAGAATGAAGTCCTTAGTGGACAGGTGGGGATTGTATCATCCCCGAACTTTGGTCCCTTGAATTGATCCATAGATGTATGTCTCCGAGAAGTGGTCCTTAAACTTTGTCTAAGTTGACGAGAGGATTGCATCATCCCTAGGCATGATGAGGTGTCTTAAATGATCCGTAGACATACGTCTCTGAGAAGTGGTCCTTAGACTTTGTCTAAGTTGACGAGAGGATTTCATCATCCCTAGGCATGATGAGGTGTCTTAAATGATCCGTAGACATATGTCTCTAAGAAGTGGTTCTTAGACTTTGTCTAAGTTGACGAGAGGATTGAATCATCCCTAGGCATGATGAGGTGTCTTAAATGATCGGTAGACATATGTCTCCAGGAAGTGGTCCTTAGAGTTTGTCTAAGTTGACGAGAGGATTGCATCATCCCTAGGCATGATGAGGTGTCTTAAATGATCCATAGACATATGTCTCCGAGAAGTGGTCCTTAGACTTTGTCTAAGTTGATGAGTGGACTGCATCGTCCCTAGACATGATGAGATGTCTTAAATAGATCATGTGTGTTGCTTCTATTGTGTATACTTGACTGATGAGGATACTTGTATTGATGAGGATACTTGTATTGATGTACTAATACTTGTATTGATGATATGTATTGATGAGGATACTTGTATTGATGTATTGATACTTGTATTGGTGATATGTATTGATGAGGATACTTGTATTGATGATGTGTATACTTGTATTGGTGTGGATACTAATACTATTGATCTAGATGGCGATGCTATTGATCATGATGATCTAGATGGCGATGCTGCTGATCGTGATGATCTAGATGATGATGTTGCTAATTGTGATTATCTAGATGACGATGTTGCTGATCATGATGATCTGGATGACGATGTTGCTAATCATGATGATCTAGATGACGATGTTGCTGATCGTGATGATCTAGATGATGATGCTGCTGATCGTGATGATCTAGATGACGATGCTGCTAATCGTGATGATTGTATGACGATGATGCTGATGATCGTGTGATGACGATGATGATGATGTTGATGATTGTGTGATGATGATGGTGATGATGATGCTGATTGATCATGAGGATCCAGATGATGATATTGTTGTGGCTGTTCAAGTGTTGTAGAAGATTCGGTACTGAAGATGTTGATGTTCTAGTATTGAAGATCTTGAAGATATTCCAGTAACTGGTTGAGTTACTGATGATGGTGAAGAAAGCTCCCAATGATTTATAGATGTATCATGTATGATGTTGATGACTCCTTGCTTGTGCAGATGTTGTTATAATATCCTTCTCGTTAAGGGGGAGTATTGAAATATTGTAACTTCAAAGAATATTATATTTGTACTTTATTATTCTGGAGATGTTTCATTCCTCCGTGAAGATCTTATTGTATATCCGGAGATGTTTATTCCTCCGTGAAGATCTTATTGTATATCCGGAGATGTTTATTCCTCCGTCAGTATGTGGTAACTTGGGTTATTAGAATTCACTTGTGGGGGTTGGCCCTGTATGTGCTATGTGGGTCAAAGGGTTATTAGATCACCCTAGAGGGGCTGGCCCAGTCAATTGTAATGGGGTGTTTAACCCAGTAATTAAGTTGGGGCCGACCTAGCTTGTGTAAAAGTCAGTCGGGAAGCAAGTATAAGTAGAGGAGGATGTTCCTCACTTATCTCACTCATTCATTCACTTGTGAGTGGCGCACTTGTGTGAGAGAAGTCTACTTTGGAGGAGGAGTAGCTCATGTATTTGGTTTACATCTTTGTATTTGCTGATCATCTATATTGAGGAAGCTTTGCTAAGTTTTCTACCCCATGAGGGTTTCCGAGGATAAATCTATGTCTCTTGTGTTTATGTTGTGCTTGTTGTTTCTTCAGTGATCCTGTATATGCTATTATTGTGAAATGAAATGAAATGCTGATATTTTCTGTCTTAGCATATTGAATCTTAATAAAAATATGCTTCATGCATTAATGTTGAGTTGTGACACATGAGGAGGTCTAAAAATGACAAAATAAATGACACAACTAAAAATGACCAAATAAATGACCAGTCATTATGTGGTCATTCTTAGATTAGTTCTTATCCCGTGACCAAATTGGTCATTTATCTTGGTCATTTTTAGTTTAGTTCTTATCATGTGACCAAATTGGTCATTTATCTTGGTCATTCTTAGTTAGCTCACTTAAAATTTCTCAATTTTGGTCATTTATCCCTTGAAAAAACTATGGCGACCAAATGTTTTGGTCGCTTGGTCACTTATCTTTAATTTTGTACTAGTGCTTTCCGTAATTGTTATTGAAAGGGAAATGGGTCTATGATATGAAACCCCTCCCAATGTTGATGTATATGTAACTTCGGAATGTATTTCACCCATGTATTTCATATATGTATTTTGTACTCCTATAGAGATGTTATTATTCCTCTATATGGAAGTGTCGTCATTTATATTGTAAGTGTCATAACTTATACTTGATGGGTTATTAGACCAGCTTGTTGGGGTCGGCCCTGTATAAGTCATGTGGGTCGAAGGGTTATTAGACCACTCTATTGGGGGTCAGCCATGTGGGTCAAAGGGTTATTAGACCACCAAGTGTGGGGTCGGCCTGGATTAAGTTAACCATGGGTTAAGCTAGACATGTAGGCCCCATTAGTTTATTGGGCAGGACATAACAAGTATAAATAGAGATCAAGAGATCTCTATTTGATCATTCATTCACACACTTCTCTCATTCAGAAAGTGGCGCACTTGTGAGGAGGAGGATATGCTGCTAGGAGAAGACTATCTCTTGTATTCTAGTTGTATCATTGCTCTATCTATCTCTGAGGAAGTTATTGGGGTTTTTCACCTTTATGGTTTTCCCCAAGTAAACTCTGTGTCTCTTGTGTGCTTGCATTATTGTGTCCATGATTGATATGTTGTAGATTTGTTGTACATGTTGTTCTCTCAATTAAGATCCTAGATCCAATTGAAGTAAATTCTGAAAATTTAACATGGTATCAGAGCTAGCCTGAAAGAAGGCATGGTATGGCATGTATGACACTTGTTGCACTTGCGATGCTAGGGCATGATATAGAAAAAACTAGTCATCATAGCACTTTCGCTATAAATCCATTTTGGCAAAGTTTTCGGATCTGAAAATTTTACAGGTCAAATATTAGATCCCCATGTACCTTGTGTCCAAAGGACAACTTCTAATTCGTCGTACTTTGTGATTTATGATCTGTACAATATAGGGTTTCTGCTTCTTCCAGATCTCAGTCATAAACAGGTGACCTTGGAAAAAAGGTCATAACTTGGGCTAGGAGGATCCAAATGCAATTTCCTAAAAAACGACAGGTAGTACATAGAATGTACTATCTTAGGAAACATTTTCAGAGGCCGAAGTTGAACCAGTGACACATGGCACGCCGTACAAGTTTGCTCTCCTTTTGTATCCCATAAACAGGTCACATTGCGACACTTGGCATAAATGTCTCTCAGAGAATCCAATTGAGGTCAGACCTATTGCGATGGCAAGATGACAGGTCAGGCTATCTCAGGATAATTTTTCAGACCTTGTCGATGGAAAATTTCAGAGTTACAGAAGAAACAATCAGGTACATATTTTTGTCATAACAAAAACAAATTTGAGCACCTTCATTCATGGCTTCCAGAATTTAGGGTTTCGGAGAAAGTTGGAATTTTTGTAATCGGAGACTACGGCTGAATGCCACTCATCAAAATATAAATTTACAGACCAAGTTCAGAATTTTTTGTTGGGCAGAAGTCCGGGCTTGGTCAGACCCTAGTTCAGGACTTTGATTGGAAAAGTGGAAAATTAGGGCTTCTGCAAAAATGGGAATTTTTGAAATCTGTGACCACGGCTGGAAGCTCCTCACTGTCCTCAGAAAAGTAGAAGCTTAGAGATTTGGATCAAAAATTTTGATTGGGTAGAAGAGTGGGCTTCATCAAACCCTAGTTAGGGGTCACGTCCAGTGAATCTGAAAGTTTCAAAGGAAAAATTGAGGAGTGAAACTTTGTAGTTTTCAAATTCTAAATATACCAGCTTGATCGGCTCATCAAGGCGAATATTTCTATCCTTTCAGAAGTTTGAAATTCAAAGTTTGAATTTTTGGGGTTTCTCTAACAAACCCTAATCCATCTCCAGGTCCAGTTCTTGCAAATCAAGTGGATTGGGTTAATCCTAGAAGAAGATGGATTGGTCACCTCCATAAGTGAAGAAGTTCCTGTCTTAGAGGGAGATGAGGCTAAGGTCTTCCATAAGAAGATTACAAGCAATCTTAATAGGTATGGCTTACAAGTATGTTTCGAATTCTGTTCATGGTTAAGTTTATGATATGTTTGTCTTCATGTCATTATAGTACAATCTTGATTAATTACTAGACTTGTCGTATTACCTTAATAGAAGATATTCATTGATTAAGGTTTTGACACTTATGATGGTACTAATGCATTGTGATGTTGTATGAGTTTTATGTTGTTTGCTAACATAAAAGGTACACCAAGAAAGACAAATCATGTTACACTTCAAGAACATATGATCATGGTGACATGAAGACAAAGATTCATCCATTGTCATGGATCAGATAGAAGATCTACTTACGAGGTATGTATAACTTGGTTCTACAATGGTTAACTTATGAGACATGCAACTTACTAGCACAAGTCACTGAAGAGAACCAGAAGAAATAACTAGCTAGCATGCTAATCCAGGTATGTTCTTCCTATATCAAGCTAGAATCCTATCTTGTGTTAGGATCTTATACTATTGTGTTGTTGATAATGATTATTCATGAAGTCATAGGTTTGAATAGTCATGGTTGTATGCATATTATGTTTCTTACCATAATCGATGATATGACTAACCAGAAGAATCATGAAGGTATAGGTTTGAGTAATCACGGGTTTATGCATTGATGATTTAACTAATCAGAAGAGACCTATGATCAAATAAGAATATGCATGAGTAAAAGAAGACTTCCCTGAAACCTTGAATACTAATGTTTATTATCTGTGAATGATCATGACTATACATGTTTAAGATTATTGTGTTTTGATAGTATTAAGATTATACTAATAAATGTGTGATTATGTATGAGACCTCAAGGATAAAACAATGATGATACTAATAAGCATGCATAGTGATTAAGGATGGATATAAGTTGAAGGACAGGTAATCCAGGAAGCAAAGATCAAGAGGGAGCACACTCCAGTTGTTCCAAACAAGAAAGCAAAGGAGCACACTTCAATAGTTTCTGCAAGGATGCAGATATTCAGAGGGAGTTGACCACCTCTCACAATCCACATTAGAATGGAGTTGCCAAGATTCAGAGGGAGTCCACCAAGCAACCAAACAAAGATAAGTATTTGAATTGCCATTTCTTACATAATGTTATTCAATGATGTATATGCTTATGTTCCTAGAATTAGGTTGTGTATTATGCATATTAGAATAGTTGCATTGATGAACAATATAGTACTAATATACATGGGTAAGTGGCCTATGGCACTGTACAACATTCCATTGCTCCTTATCTAGAATGAAACCTCTTTGCTGACATGTTAGGAGTTGTGCACACTCTTAACAATGTTCTGGTAGAGATTGGAAGGCATCTAGAAAGTTACAGAATATGGATAAATGTTGTATCGAAGCATTGGCTAAGATAATTGCATGATTGTATGACATATTTCTTTATGTGTAAGAATTTGTTCTGAAAACTATGAAATGTTTTCTAATCATGCAATTTAACTTGTTGTGTAGGAAAGATCGTATACCATCACCTACAAAAAGAAGGACTACAACATTTGTTCAGCAACAAAGTTATCTATTGAAAATATTGAAGATATTGAAGTTCCCAGAATCTAGGAAGAATGCCATGATCGAGGAGTACCAGTCGATCATGAAGATGTTTGGGATGTAGTCCCAAGACCTGAAGGGGAGTCTGTAGTGACTTCCAAGAGGATCTACAAGATCAAGCATGCTGTAGGTGGTAGCATAGAGACTTTTGCTCCTGTAGCTAGATACACTTCCATTAAATCAATACTTGCTCTGGCTGCAGTGATGAAGAGGAAGATACACTTTCTTGAATGGTGTAGTTCAATAAGAAGTGTATGTGGTGCAGCCACTTGGTTCTGAGACACATGACAGGGAGTCATATATGTGCAGAACTTGGTATGGTAGGATAGACAGCTTTCTATCTAGTTTGGTCTTTACCAAGAATAAAGCGGATTCCAACCTTTACTACAAGGTTGAGGATGGCAATCCAGTGATACTACTATGTGGATGACCTATTTGTAACAGGTGAGGATAGATTGATTGCCGACATTCAGTAGAAGCTTGCTGCCGAGTTCGAGTTGATGAACTTGGGGATGATGCACTATTTTTTTTTGGCATGGAGGTGTGGCAGAGTGCAGATGGAATCTTCCTTGGACAAGGTAAGTATGCAGTAGAGATCCTGAAGAGGTTCGGGATGATGGACTGCAAGGCTATGGGCACACCTATGGCATCGAACCTGAAGCTTCTGTGTGATGCTTCATCTAAGCTAGTTGATATCACTATGTATCGTTAGATGATTGGGCCCTTGATGTACCTGACGAACACAAGACCAGATATTTGCTTTGCAGTGAACACATTGAGCCAGTTCCTGACAAATCCGAGGAGTGTTCACCTGGTTTTTGTAAAGCATATTCTGAGGTACCTAAAGGGTACAGTTGATTATGGGCTCAAGTATGATGTGAATCAAAAGTTTAACCTACAGGGTTATGTTGATTCAGATTGGGTAGGCAGTGCTGCAGATAGGGATCAGGTGTGATCTCTTGGTTTAGTAGGAAGCAGTCCTACGCAGCACTGAGTACAGCCGAAGCTGAGTATGTTGCAACGTATGAGCAAGTTGCAGGTGTATTGACCAAGCCATTGGCCAAAGTACAGTTTGAGTACTTCAGAGAGAGGCTTGGTGCACTTCAGATCGAGGTTCCTTCCAAAGGGAAGTGATGAGTCCAGAAGATGCAGATGCACATGAGCTTTTCTGACATGGTTGATGTGTTGTCCCATGGTCGTGATGTAATTGCTGAGCCATTTTTCACATGGTGGTACATGTTTTCTCCCATGGTGAAAATGTAAGGGCTGGAGCCTTCCTTGAATGGTGGTATATGTGTTCTCCCATGTCGGTGGTGTAAGTGTTGGATGATGTGCATCTGGGTTGTGGTTCGTGGACGATGAGATTATCTGAAGAGGAGAATGCTATTATGATCAGGAAGATCATGGATGATGAGTATTAGGACAATGCTCCAGTTACTACTCTATGTATGTATATGCATCATGTTGGATGATTTTTATGATGAATGGATCATTGCATCATGTTGGATGCTTGCTATGATCAGTTGGATCATTTATGTATATATGCATAATGTTGGATGTTGGATATGATCAGTTGAATCATTTATATATGTATGCATCATGTTGGATGCTGGATATGATCAGTTGGATCATTTCTATGTATTTTGTATATGCATCATGTTGGATGCTTGGACCATGTATCAATATATGTATCAGGTGGATACTGAGATCATGTATGTTGATATGTATCAGGTGGATACATTGTGTGGATCATGTATTTGTGTATGTATCAGGTGGATACATTGCATGATCAGGTAGATACTTGATATGCATTAGGTGGATGCATTGTATGATCAGGATGATCGTGGATGACGAGCTTCTCCAGATGACATGCAGCAGGATGTTGTAGTGATGATGATTAGGATGATCATGTGTACATCAGGATGATGTATGGTGAGTATCAGGATGATACTTTCTGGCCGTGGATCAGGTTGTACAGATGAGCATGTTTGGGAGATGCTATAGGTCGGAGTTGTGTACCCGTAATAGCTTGGGATGCTCTTTTGAGACATTGCTCTGGGAGGACATGTAATTTGTGCCCTGGGAGATTTCAGGTCAGAGTTATGTACCCATAACATCCTGAGATGCTCTTGCAAGGTTTTGTCCTATGGCATGTAATTTGTGCCCTAGGAGATTTCAGGCCAGAGTTGTGTACCCGTAACATCCTGAGATGCTCTTTCAAGGTTTTGCCATGACCACATGTAATTTATGCCCTAGGAGATTTCAGGTCAAAATTGTGTACCTATAACATCCTGAGATGCTCTTGCTAGGTTTTGTGATGACCACATGTAATTTGTGCCCTAGGGAGATTTCAGGTTGGAATTGTGTACCCGTAACATCCTGAGATGCTCTTGCTAGGTTTTGTTGTGGGGTCGCATGTAATAAGTCCTGGAGATCTGGACAGGATGAAAAAGGCCTCGGATGCTCTTTAGGGTTCTTTCTAGGCAAGAGACTCTATAAAGGTTTTGTGACGCACGTAATAAGTCCTGAGAATTCCACAGTATGGCAAGTGACGATGAAGACCTGTAGGTGGTGGGCCTACATCCAGTATGAAAAAGGACTGGCTCTGTAGAACATCTTATGACGAATAGATTCATAGATTCATTGAGATAGGAGCAGTAGTGACGATGACGATGATTTGAGGATGATGATTCGCTGATGATAATCTAGACAAGAAGACTTATGCTAGCAGACCTGTGTTGAGAAATACCTTCCTAGTTAAGAGGGAGTGTTGATGTATATGTAACTTCGGAATGTATTTCACCCATGTATTTCATATATGTATTTTGTACTCCTATAGAGATGTTATTATTCCTCTATACGGAAGTGTCATCATTTATATTGTAAGTGTCATAACTTATACTTGATGGGTTATTATACCACCTTGTTGGGGTCGGCCCTGTATAAGTCATGTGGGTTGAAGGGTTATTAGACCACCCTATTGGGGGTCGGCCATGTGGGTCAAAGGGTTATTATACCACCAAGTGTGGGGTCGGACTGGATTAAGTTAACCATGGGTTAAGCTAGACATGTAGGCCCCATTAGTTTATTGGGAAGGACAGAATAAGTATAAATAGAGATCAAGAGATCTCTATTTGATCATTCATTCACACACTTCTGTCATTTGAAAAGTGGCGCACTTGTGAGGAGGAGGCTCTGCTGCTAGGAGAAGACTATCTCTTGTATTCTAGTTGTATCATTGCTCTATCTATCTCTGAGGAAGTTATTGGGGTTTTTCACCTTAATGGTTTTCACCAAGTAAACTCTGTGTCTCTTGTGTGCTTGCATTATTATGTCCATGATTGATATGCTATAGATTTGTTGTACATGTTGTTCTCTCAATTAAGATCCTAGATCAGATTGAAGTAAATTCTAAAAATTTAACACCCAATTTCACTGTGGACCTTAGGACCAGTTGGTCTTGAAACAAACTTTCTGCTACTAAAAAGCGGTCCAGTCTTTTTGAGATCGGTTGTTCCCCACTTTGATTGTTCCTCCATGTGGGTTCCAGTTTTAGGGGTTGTACATCAACCAATTTTTTTCCTCGAAAAGAATACTAAAAAATAGGCTTAGCGAGTCAATGCGAGCATTTTTTCCCTAATATTCTCCTGAACATAGAGTTAGATTTAGGTCTCCCACAATTATGAGATTTGGAAGATCCGACACACTAGAATTACGCAAAGTTTCCCAGTATTCTCTTATCCCTTGAAACGACCCATAAACATTCAAGAAAGACATATGAAGCCCAATTTCTGAGTCTTCCAACTCGGTTTTCAGTGCTGTGTTGTAGAAAGTAGTTGAGATAAGGTGTAAATCTGGACTCCATGCTGAAATTAAACCACCAGAGTGACCTTATGCATCTATTGTTTCCATCTTCCAATCTCTTAAAAAACAGCTTAAGATTTCCTTCGCCTTATTTCCTTCCATCATAGTTTCTTGTAAGAAGACAACTTTTGGTTTTAGTATAATTATTAATCTTTATGAGAGCATTTTTTTTGGAGGCCCCCCCTAGCCCCCTTATGTTGAAAGAGAGGGTTCACACTAAGCACCCTTCGACAAGGCTTTTTCCAATCTAAGTGCCCTTCCAATAGTTGTTTGTTTCCCTTCCTTAATGTCTTTAGCCGCTTGAAGTTGCGCCTTTGAGAGGAGGGATTTGCAGCCTTCCTGAGCCTTCTGGGGTTGGTTAAGAGAAATACCCCCCGAGGAGACTTGGTCCAATTCAATTTTGATCCTGGACTTGGAGAGAAACCCATATTCCCATCTTACAAGTTGTGTATTTGGGAACGATCAACAAAACTGTTTCTTTGTTGAGCTATGGACCACTTTTTTCTACCAAACCTTTTTCTACCAGTTTTGAGGCTTCCACCTTCTCTACGCATGCAATGTCCCTCTCAGCTATGAGAAACAGGTTTTTTGTTTCTTTTTCCTCTGGTTTCGAGTTCGCCACCCTCACCACGCATGCAATGTCCTTCTCTGTTGTAGGAATAGGAGGTACTATGGGTTGTGCTTTAGTTGTTCCGACCCAAACCTTTTTAAATTGAGGTTTTGATTGCCCAATTTGTTGCATACTGCAATATTTTTGAAGATGACAAATCTTCCTGCATCTGAAGCATCTAAACGATAGCTTCCAGTAGTCTAGGCGTTGCACCCAGGCACTTCCATGCATTTCAAGCCTAACTTATTCAAATAATCCATCTCTTAAGTCCAATTAGACTAGGATCCATGCACAACGTCTATCTAGTTTGGATTCCCAGTCCTCTTCCAGTGCTACAAATTGTCCGAGTTTGTTGCCAATTGCCTCTAAGAAGTGCTTTTTCAAAAAAAAACATAGGCAGACCTAGAAGGATTACCCATATATGTTGTAAATTATGAGCTTCCTTTCTGGCGTTAGAGATTACATTCCATTTCTTCAGGATTAGACCCGACGCTCCCCATCTCCAACATTGTTCCAACAATTTGGATCCCTCCCCCTCCTCTCTGACTCTGAAAAGGAACCATCCCCTTGGGAGGATATGGAAATCTTGGATATAACCAATTAAGGGACGCCAATGCGTTTCCATCCATGATGTTAAGGAAACTATACCTGTTATCTTCCCACAAAAACATCTGACAAGAGCGAATTTGAGATAGTCTGGGATTTCAGTTAACTGTATGTCCCTTACGACTACAAGTTCAGGACAACCTTTTTTGGTCCTGATGCTTTTCTTGCATGCTCGAGGATGCTGCTCTGTATTGATTTTGAGTTCATTAGTGTCAGTGTTGAGTTTTTGTGGCTCATGCGAAGGCGTATGTGCTTTCATACTAACATCAACATATTTCATGGGGGAGGTCTTTTGAATGATGGGGTTTGGTTTTTCATTAAAACCTGAACATGCTGAGCTACATAACTCTTCGTCCGTGCAGAAAAAAAGCTCGGACATGAATTCCTCATAGTTGACGTCATTGATCATCATGATGAAAACTCCGGTTCCTAATTATACGTTGAACCGAAAAGCAGTTGTTCTTTACTCGAAAAAGTAAAGCCAGAAAAAAGAAGAAACTCCAATTTGACCTGCTCCTTTACGAACATCATAAAAATTTCGCTCCTTTCGACCTTTGGGATGACTCCGAGCCGCAGAGCTCTATCGTGCCCCCAATTGTTTATATATATATATATATATATATATATATATAACTACACAAATTAGATAAATTAAAACCATAATTATTGCAATACACACTTCCTCAACATTTTCAGTTTAAAAAATGGTTTGCACCTATGAGAGATTTGATCCCTCTCAACGCTTGGTAGATCCCCTTTTAATATGGATCTATGTCAGTGCCTATTGAAGGGAGGCTAGGGTCAAGAGGGTGTTGAAAATACCCAGAGCAGAATGGGGTTGTATAGATGAAGAGTGGTCTATCTTTAAGACAATAAAAAAATGACAACTTGGATTTGTTTTTGCTTATGGCTAGAGACATTCAATAAAACTATCTATATTTTTTGTTAGATTTTCACAATTTAATCAATAGTTATCTAGGATCTTACTAAGAGAATAAAAAGCACAACATAAACACAAGAGACACAAATATTTTCCTCGGGGAAACCATAAAGGAGAAAACCACGCAACTTCCTCAGGGTTATAATGATCACCAATACAATGTCACAAAAGTAAAACCCAAAAATAGAGATGGTCTTCAATAGCTTTTTTCTTCTCCACTTGTGCGCACTTGTCCTTCTTCTCACTAATGCGAAGTGAGTGAGTGAGTTAATGATACAAATGGGAGATGCACCCTCTCTATTTATACTTTATCTTTCACTTGACCTTGTACCTGACTGGGCCGACTTCTCTAGGAATGTCTAATAACCCATTTACAACTTAACTCTGGGGTCTAATGCCCCGACTTGCAATGGAGGGTTAAACTCAATGACTCTACATGACTCAAATACAATAATGAATTCTCTGACTAGAGGATAAAAATCTTCGTCGGACTTACAATAATAAAATACAAATACAACATAAAATATACAAGTGAATATCTTCCTAAGTTACAATTACATTAACACTCCCTCTTAAATAGGAAGGTATTATCTTGAAACAGTCATCAACACAAGTCTTTGTCACTGGATCAACAATGCTCGAACATCATCATCAACACTAGATCGTCGTCACCCTTGCTAGTGTAATGCTCATCATCTCGACCATCGATTGGTGCTATCCCTCAGTTGTTCTCATCATAGGAAGTTCTATAGAGCCAACCCTTTTCACTAGTACAAAATGAGAGATAAGTGACTAGGTGACTAAAAAAGTTAGTCACCATTGTTTTTTCAAGGGATAAACGACTAAAATTGAGCAATTTTAAATAAGCCAACTAAAAATGACTAAGATAAATGACTAATTTAGTCACGTGATAAAATATACGACTAGATAAAAAGTGAGTAAAATAAAAATGACTAACTGTTGTGGGGAAAATGCACCTATGGTCAAGGGGAGAAACTACCAACTTACGGTGATAAAGATAGACTTACAAGCATTCTGCAAGAACAACAAATAAATGAAGAGATTAGGGTTTAGAGATGTAGGAACCTTATTCAGAAGGTTGATCCTAGCTTTGCCTCCCTCGCTCTGCAATGCTTATCCAGTGTCACAATGCCCAGACCTGCAAAACAACTTGATACCTTTCTCAAACACATTTGACTACATATATAAGACTGATATCCATGACATAACAAGACATCAAGCTATAATTAAACAGTAATCAAATCAAAGACATACTATAATAGGTCATATTTGGTAAGAGAAGAACGTCTAATCTTTATTAATGAATGAAAGCAAGTACATAAAGTTATACCTTCTTTCAAGCTTGGCACCTCACGAAACCTATATTCAAGGTCTCCTGCTTCTGTTCTCCAAGGATTCCAGCCTCTAATCAACTGTGCTAGGGTTTACCAAAACTGAAGCACAAGAGAGGGGGATGAGGGTCTCCATTCCTCCAGCATAACTTTTTAATTGGGCTTAGTCCCCTCACATGGCCCTTCTACCCTCCTTATATAATCAATGAGGAAGAGGAAAAGAAGTTATAACCGCTCAAGAGGTTTCCCAACCAACTTAACTTACTCGAATTTGGAGATTTTGACCAAAACATGGGTGTACTCTACTCTACAGTAGACAAAGTAGCCTACATATGGAGTTGAGTGCTACTATTAATGAAGCAAAGTAGCGTACACACACTACTATCATGCCTATGTACCAGCGCTCATGTTGAAAAATGGCCAAAAACAAGCTTTTCTGCTCATTTTTAGGAGATGGTTTGGTCTGGAAAAATGTTCCTAAGGGTCATATACATCAAATGGGTCAAGAGGTAATTTCAACCATTTTTAGTGTCCCAAATGACTCCTCCATCCACAAATGTCCTATTGTGTGACTGAACTTGATCTCAAGAAGTGTCGTCATGCGACCAAGGGATGCAAGTATCGTCACGGATGGAGAGGTGTCATTCAAGCTATAACAGATGCCCCCTAATGTATGAGGTCAGAGGGAGTGTAGGAAACGATGGCCGAAATACATTATAAATAACAAAGAGTTGAATCATGGAGGAACGGAGAAACCAAGAATCATAAGCTCAAAAGAAGTACCTGAAAGCAAAGGGAATGTCAGACAAACTTATCCTTGGGGTAACTGTCCATGTTCAAATGGTGGAACATGACCTTCAAGAAGATACAATAATGATCCAAAATATTGATGCATATATCATGGCCACTAAAATACAAGCGTGGATCCATGAGGAACATAAGTGTAAACATAGCCACATAAATACAAGGTGGCTCTATGTCAAAACTGGAGAACATAGCCATAGAGACCAAGTTGGATCTATGTCTCATCAAGAGCCATAAAAGAGTGTCGCTCAGTCTTGCGCAACTTGGGCGATAACATAAATGAGGTGATGCTATCAAGGATCCCAAGGTCTTCATCCAGAAACAACCCAAGGTACAAACCTATCCATGCGAATAAATGAGTTGATGTCAAACATGGGAGGTATTGTTTGATTACCGGTCATTGATGTATACCATTAACAAATGCGAGGGTGTCCACCAATAATGAAAATGGAACCCAAGGTACCTAGTACATTCAAACAAGTGCGAATAAGTGGTCTTTCCGTCGAACACTTGAAGAATCCATTGGATAGGAGACATTGATGTATTCCCATCTATCCAATAGCGAGGTAAACTGCCACTAATGACTGCAATCCCCAAGGTACTAACCAAAACTCTAAACTTCATTCCCAGAGTACAATGAGTTGAAGTTGATGGGAAGAAGCCCGTTGGAAGGGAGGCCTTAATGTATCCTCCATCATCCAACACGAGGAACACTCAACAGGTATGAGGTGATTTGGAGTAGGACTGAACACATGATGAAACATACTGACACCAAGGAGTGGCCGACACATGAGGTCAAGGCAATTGCAGAATGGCTAACACAGGTTATATCCTTGAACAGTGAGCACGACATAAGAGTGACTTAGGCAGCTTTGAACACAAAGGGACCACGACGTAAGTCTGCAATGTAGGAGACATTAACAGATTCTCCATATGATTGGAAGACTAACCAAATGAAGGAGTAAGAACTCTGAGATCAGGTTTATCCTAAGGCCAACACTAGAACCCAACTTGTTTGATAGACTCAAAACAGGTGCTTTGTTCAAGGAGATAGTTGACTTTCTGCCATCATATTGAAAGATATTTTAACATTCTTCCCTTCCCTTTCCTTTTTCATTTTTTAACGAGATTGACAAAGAACTAAAGCATGCTCGATGGTATTTTCATATTTAAGGAGTCAAAAAAACCTAGAAGAAAACTCGATACACCTATCCGTGGATTTTATATCCAGCCCGGATTGGTCTGTGCTCGGCAGTGTTTTCTTGCTTATAGAGTTGAAAAACTTAAACAGTCCTCTATACACCTATCCGTGGATTTTATATCGAGCCCGGAATGGTATGTGCTCGCTTGGTATTTTCACATTTCGAGAGTCTGAAAACCCTAAAGATGACTCCGAAGGTCCTTTTTCGTAAAGTTAGTCTCGTTCCCCGAAAAAGTGTAAAATGATGGAAGAAGAACTCTTCTAGCGCATACAAGAGTATACCTAGAGTATACCTTTTCCGTAAATTATACACCAAGGCCCAGAAAAGGGGTAATTCTATACCTAAGTGGATGTCGGTTCAGTTATTTTAACGAGCCTGAAAAGACAACTATGCTCAGCAAACTTTTCCTATTTAAGGAGTCTGAAAAGGGCTTAAAAGAAATCCATAGGGATCTTTTCCGTAAAGGTTTAATGAGTCCGGAAAAGTAAACTCATGACCTCGTTACTGTTTTTAATGAGCTCAAAGGAGATATAGAAAATGCTCATAACTTCCTTACTGTTTTTAATGAGCTCGAAGTGAAGATGAAAGAAATGCTCATAGCTTCCTTACTGTTTTTAACGAGCTCAAAGGAAAGGTGGAAGAAATGCTTGTAACCAACTTACTGTTTTTAACGAGCTCAAAGTAAAAGAAGAATGCTCGAAATGGGAGGAGACGAGTGTCAGGGACATGCAAAAATAGCTCCAAGTGCATGGAACAAAGCTATGCCTAATGCAGGGAACATGAGCAAGATAAGGACACTCAGGGTGTGTTTCCTCCAAGTAAAAGGTGTCAAATTGTGAGGGAAAAATGATACAGGGCTTAGCGGAAATGAGATTAGAGATGGACACTTATACAATGGGATAAAAGCGTGGAAGCCGGCATCATGCTCATTAGCGCAAGAGAGATCATAACAGATGCACATATAACTTAAACATAAAGATGGGAGCCTTATCAGGGATGGCCAAAAATACATGAGGAAGAAAGATATGAGGCTTCTTCTCAAAGTCATGGTAAATCTAAAAAGGCTCCCGAGCCTATGAGAAAAACTCAGCATGGGCACCAAAATGGCATAAGGGTGCTGACTAGGGTGACCCATGTTAGGTAGGCTCTGTTGTCGGACTGGTGCACAATGCATAAAGAGATGGCTAACACACCAATATCCAATAGGTTCGACCCAATGGCGAATTCGGATGGAAAAAGGTTCAAATGCAACATAATAGCGGGGAAGCCTAAACCTATATGCAAGGTTCCGAATATTCCTGACATGATCGCACAATTTGTCAAAAAGGACCAGTAAGCAAGTATACATCCAGCTAAGAATCCTGTCTCCAAGAAACATCAGTACCAAGATCATATATAAAACATATGTAAAGAAAGACCCGATACAAGTCACTGTGGTAGAAATACTTTCAACTTCACTATCATAAACAACAGGCATAAACAAGGCAGAGTTTTCAAATGAAGTCTCTATGGTACCCAAGCCCGATGACTTACAATCAACAAGATCAACTTCAGGATGAAGATCAAAGTTGAAGGACATGATGGAATTTGCAAAAACAAATTCATCATCATGGGAGTTGAAAATTCTAGAAGCAAAATCAAAGTCAGCAGGAACACCGATTTGCGGATCTATAGGAGAGTCCAAAGACTCAACAGTAGGAAGATTAGACTTTAAGGTCAAACCAGGGCTGGACATAACTGCGACTGGATCAACATCCAAATGAATGGCAGACTATACTATGGACTCTAGGAAAACTTCATCGGAAGGAAGTATATCATCCCAGATAGAACACATATCTAAACATTCAGATGGAGGTGTCACTTGGTCAAAAGCTGGGACCAAGTCCCAAGAAGGTAAGCATGAACTCAGATACTTCTTCTCAGTAGTAGTTGAACTCAAGGAACAATATGCCACATAAGTCCCATGTGACATAGTAGTACCTAATGACGAGGGATCTGACTGGTCTACAGTTGAGTAATAAGAAGGATCAACGAATGCAAGCTGGTCGATAGTGACTATGCTTTCGTTATGAGGGAAATGCATCACACGAAAGAGCATAGACACCAAAGCATGCATAGCATAAATGTAATCATGCCCGAGGATCATATTAAAGTCCATAGGGTCATTTAAAACCATAAAATCAACTAAGACTGTTTTTCCACCCAAGGTAACAGGTGCCTAACGAAGGAATCCGATCGGTTCACTAGGTCTTCTATCGAAGGTCAACAACCAATTAACAGCTAGAATAACATTAGGGAAACCCAAATCTCTCCAAGCATAAGTGGATAAGATACTAACAGAAGCACCTTCATCAACAATGCATCGATCAACCGTATGGTTCCTGATATCAACCTTTATCTGGAAAGGTGTCGAAGAAGGAAGACGAGGCTCGGCTAGACTATTCCAATCAAAGGAAACGGTCCTAGGGCTTGGTAGGGGTTCACATGGCAGAGATGAAGTGCCCCCTTTTTCAAGAACATCCAAACTGGTAATGCAAAAGATTTCAGTAGTAGGTGCATCAATCTCCGAAGGATTGATGGGATCAGTCGAAGATTGCATTGATTCAATCACTTCACTCTGCAAAGCAAGAGTGGGGTCAACCAAAGATTGCATTGGTTCAACCACTTTATCAACCAAAGGTTGATCTGACTGTAGGGAATCTATAGACAACTCAAGAACAGAGGTTCCTTCAGACATGGACCACACTCTTCGTGCCTCTGGAATGGCAGGGCATCGGTGAGTAAGGTGATCTCCCTTACAAAGTTTACAAGGGAACTTTGGTTTCCGTCCTATAGGTTTAGACTCCTTTACAACATCAGTACTCTTAGCATGACTAGCATTGGCTGACAGCTTGCCCCCAGCATGACTCTTAGAGGTTGGTTTCTCAGAAGCATCAGACTTTTGAACTAAGGACCACACTTTTTGCACTTCTGGAAGTACAACGTACAAGTAAGTAAGGTGATCTCCCTCGCAAAACTCACAAGGGAAATTAAGCTTCTGTTTGTTTGCTTTGTCGATAATGTCAACTCCCTCAGCATGACTTGCAGTGGCTGATCTGGTGTCTCTAGTATGACTCATAGGAACTGGTGACTTGTCATTAATATGACTAGCAGTGATCAATGACGTGTCCTCAACATGACTTACAGTGGTTGAAGACAAACTTTCAGTATGATTTTCAGTGACTAAAATTTTTCTCCCAGCATGACCTCCAGAGGCTGGGTAGGTGCCCCCTGCATGACTTGCAGAGGCAGGGTGCTTGCCCCCAGCATGACTTGCAGAGGCTAGGTTGCTGCCCCCTTGTTTTGGCATCTTCTTCCTATTCTTCCTCCATCTATTCCTTTTATACTGCTGGCTACTAGTATTGCTACTTTCACCACGTCAGGTAGAAGGAGGATGAGAATATGTTACTGGAAAAGGAGGCACAAGGTTCTGATGCTCTTGATTTGAGGTGCTCACAAAAGAAGTGTCAGGAGCATGCAAGGCATTCAGAGTGGAAAACAACCAAACCAGCAGCCCTATGGTGAATCCAGGAAGATTCAGAGTAGCCGTTAAGGGAGCACCAATGTTTCCAATGAATGGAACAACACAAGGATCCCCCGGAATAGGGGTACCTTGATTGGCACTCGCCGGAATGCTAGACATAGTTTCCTGCTCAAATGAACAAGAAGTTCTCTAAGGCAAACTAAAACAAGTAGCACAAAGAGCACACCACTAAAAAAAAAGGTCCTAGGTAAATCAAACCAGGCAAATAGATGCCTTCCGGAGAAGAGTCTGGGATGATGAGGGCCCAGAACAGATCAATGAAGGATGAAGAATAGTTACCCGGGGTCCACAATACAATGACTAAGGGTGCAAGCGCTGGAATCACCCAACTGCCCTCCCAAAGACCTGCAAGGGATTTCCTCCCACGTCTATCCTACGTACAGTTGATATACCCTCCGCTGTCACCTGTGTATGAACGTATGGTCAGATACTAAGGGCACCACAACACCGAAAACTCCTAGGGGAACAATCGCTGGTCAAATCAGAAGGCGTGGGCAGGGTAACTGAGCCCAAAACTCAAAAGAGTCCCCAAACGCGATCCAATCCTAGTATATGCTCGAAACAGAAAGTAGGAGTATTCCCAACAATCTGATCTCACAAGACCTACTGCATAGATCCTAGGCAAGCTTTGAATGAAGTGGGTTTACCTGTGATAGTCGAACTACGATTTTTGCATAATGTGTGATCTTGGGTGGTTTAAGGTGTTTTAAACCCAAGATCCTAACCAAGACTAGTTTGTGTAGTGTAACCTAGAAAAGAAAATGTTACTAGTACATTTTATTAGGGTTCATTTTAAAGGTTACTTGCTTACTCAAAAAAGGTAGTGGGTATGTGAGAGTGGTTATAATAGAGATAGAGTACTGAAAATGAAATATTTACCACCAAACAAATCTTTTTCTTTTCAATGCAAGTCTTAAAATTCTGATCTAGAATGCATATGCAAATGCAATTTTTAATCTTTCAAATGCAAAAAAGGTAAACATAAAGTCTAAACTCAAAACCCAAGAATGCAACTACTCAAACAAATAGGTATGCAAAAGAAAACTTGTTCTTTTTGATGCAAAACACTCTAAAATCTTTTAAGCCACTTGGAAGGTACTCTATTCAAAAAATGAATCAAAATTCTTTACGCTTTCCAAAGGTAAGAAACAAAACTGAAACTAACCTACTATCAAAGCAAAGCAAAGAAACTTTCAAGTTCTCTTTATGAAATAGTAAAAGCTACCAAATATGACTCTCAAATTCTTATTGATGTAAGCATGCCAAACATTGGGAAAAGAGTATGAAAACTACTTTTAGACCCAAACGAAGCAAATGAACTACAAATAAGTATGGTTTGGTAAAGTCAAGTCTGCACATAAACAATGCAAACAAGGTCTTAAACAACAGCCAAAACACTTGAGCTTTCACTACCAAAGAAAACTAAAAGCATAAGGGAGGATAAGAAACCAATCTAAAAGAGAAATTTCACTCAAATAGATACAAACAGGGTCAAGAAGACTTAAGAGGTTTCAAATCTAGTGGAAATGGGGCAAGCAGGTTCAGTCAGACTTAAATTAGGGTACAAAACACCAAACGGGTCCACAACCCCCAACTTGGGTCAACAAGCCCCAAAACTTTCCAAACAAGACCAAATTGATCAAAAGAGGTTCAAATCATGAATGTAGGATCAGTACAAGGATGGAAGACCACTTACAATGGTTTAACTTAGACCTAGGGTCACCAGGGACCCCCAAAAATGCAGCCACAGCCCCCAGATTTGGGTCCACAACCCAAAAACTCAAAAATTTCAAACCCAGATTTTGAGCGCTACTGTGTATGAGGCATACTAGCTCCCATATCAGGATGGGCACTACTGTGCAGAGGAAAAGTAGCATATGGGCGCTACTATGTTGTACAAACAGTAGTGTAGAGGTGGAAAAAGTTGGGAAAATGGGGTTAAAACCACCACACTTGGGTCCACAAGGGTTTGCAAGGGCTGGGAAGGGTCTGTAAGAGCCAAGGAGGGTCAAATACAGCCTACTAACTGATCGTAATCAATAAAATGAACAAATACCATCAAACAAGACTGAAGAAATGACCTTGGATACCCCTAAGTAGTTAGTCTTTCCCCAGCGGAGTCGCCATTCTGTTGTGGGGAAAATGCACCTATAGTTAAGGGGAGAAACTACCAACTTACGGTGATAAAGATAGACTTACAAGCATTTTGCTAGTACAACAAATAAATGAAGAGATTAGGGTTTAGAGATGTAGGCACCTTATTCAGAAGGTTGATCCTAGCTTTGCCTCCCTTGCTCTTCAATGCTTATCCAATGTCGCAATGCCTAGACCTGCAAAACAACTTGATACCTTTCTCAAACACATTTGACTACATATATAAGACTGATATCCATGACATAACAAGACATCAAGCTATAATTAAACAATAATCAAATCATAGACATATGAGAATAGGTCATATTTGGAAAGAGAAGAACGTCTTATCTTTATTAATGAATGAAAGCAAGTACATAAAGTTATACCTTCTTTCAAGCTTGGCACTTCACAGAACGTAGATTCAAGGACTCCTGCTTCTGTTCTCCAAGGATTCCAGCCTCTAATCAACTGTGATAGGGTTTACCAAAACAAAAGCACAAGAGAGGGGGATGAGGGTCTCCATTCCTTCAGCATAAATTTGTAATTGGGCTTATTCCCCTCACATGGCCCTTCTACCCTGCTTATATAATCAGTGAGGAAGAGGAAAAGAAGTTATAACCACTCAAGAGGTTTCCCAACCAACTTAACTTACTCGAATTTCAAGATTTTGACCAAAACAGGGGTGTAGTCTACTCTACAGTAGACAAAGTAGCATACATATGGAGTTGAGCGCTACTATTAATGAAGCAAAGTGGCATACACACGCTACTATCATGCCTATGTACCAGCGCTCATGTTGAAATATGGCCAAAAACAGGCTTTTCTGCTCATTTTCAGGAGATGGTTTGGTCTGGAAAAATGTTCCTAAGGGTCATATACATCAAATGGGTCAAGAATGAGGTAATTTCAACCATTTTTAGTGTCCCAAATGACTCCTCCATCCACAAATGTCCTGTTGTGTGACTGAACTTGATCTCAAGAAGTGTTGTCATGCGACCAAGGGATGCAAGTATCGTCACGGATGGAGAGGTGTCATTTAAAGCTATAACACTAACATAAATGACTAATTTAGTCACGAGAATATAAATATGACTAGATAACACAATTAATGTGAATTAGTCATTTATGTTAGTCATTTTTAGTTGTGTCACACTGATAATGGAAAATTACAATTTTGATAATTAATTTGTACAATAATTTACTAAATTTTAACAATGTATATGGATTTAGAGATCTTGCTATGGGGGTCATGGTCCATGTGTGTGGTCCCATACGAACCACTAAAAACCCGAGAGTAGGGCACATCATATAAGAATTGACACGGTTCGAAGGCAGAGGAGAGAGACAACTAGGCATATGCCAGTGCTGAGCCAATTTTGCCTCCATGTTATACCTTCCTTTCTTGATCTACCGACTGAAGGTGAGCATCCCAAACCTTGTCATGATGCCCCAAACATGGGATCTGTGTTACATTTTGAGCTTTAATTCAAGATAAGGATCTTTGCTGAGAGAATAACATGTACATTATATCAATGCATATCAATCATAGCAAGCATGTCAATCATCACAAGAAGCAAACATAAGAGACAATAGACACATAGAGTTTCCATGGGGGAAACCCTAAGGTGAAAAACCCCACAACTTCCTTAGAGATAGATAGAGCAATGATACAACCAAAGTACAACCCAAGTACACAAAGATAGACTCCTCCTAGTAGCTGATCCTCCTCCTCACATGTGCGCCACTTTCTGAGTGAAGGAAGAGTGAGTTCTAAAGTGATCCAAATAGAGATCGGGAGATCTCTATTTATACTTGTCCTCAGTGCCCAATAAACTTATGGGGCCAAATTGTCTAACTTAGCACAATAACCTCATATTACATTAATACTGGCCGACCCCTTACAAGGTGGTCTAATAACCCATCGGCAAGTTAACACACTTGTGACACTTGTCAATACAAATGACGACACTTATGTATAGAGGAATAATACATCTCTATAGGAGTACAATAAATATATATATGAAATACATTCTGAAGTTACATATACATCAACACTCCCTCTTAACGAGGAAGGTATTTCTCGACAGATATATGCTAGCACAAGTATTCTTCTCTAGATCATCATCTACAAATCATCATCCTTAAATCATCGTCATCATCACTGCTGCTGCTATCTCAATCAATCTTGGAATCTACTCGTCATAGGAAGTTCTATAGAGCCAGTCCTTTTTCATACTAGATGTAGGCCGACCACCTATAGGTCTTCATCATCACTGGCCATACTGTGGAATCCTTAGGACTTATTACATGCATCACAAAACCTGGGTACAGCATCCCAGGTTGTTACGAGCACACAGCTCTACCTGTCGGATCTCCCAGGAGCACATTACATGTGACCCATCACAAAACCTAGCTGAAGCATCCCAGGCTGTTACGAGCACACATCTCTACCTATCGGATCTCCCAGGAGCACATTACATGTGATCTCACCACAAAACCTGGTTGAAGCATCCCAGGATGTTACAAACACACAGCTCTACCTGTCAGATCTCTCAGGAGTACATTACACGTGGTCCACCACAAAACCTGGTTGAAGCATCCCAGGCTATTACGAGCACACAGCTCTACCTGTTGGATCTCCCAAGAGCATATTACATGTGGTCATGGTAATGCCTCAAAAGAACATCTCAGGCCTTTTTCATCCTGTCCAGATCTCCCAGGTCCACTTACATGCCATAGGACAATGCCTCGAAAGAGCATCTGAGGCCTTTTTCATCCTGTCTAGATCTCCCAGGTCTACTTACATGCTCATCTGCACAACCTGTCCACAGCCACAGAGTATCAACCTAATACTCTCCATACATCATCCTGATGTACACATGATCATCCTAATCATCATCACTACATCGTCCTAATGCATGTCATCTGGAGAATCTCGTCATCCATGATCATCCTGATCATACAATGCATCGACCTGATGCATACCAAGTATCTACCTGATACATATCACCATACACAGTGTATCCACCTAATACATGTACAGATACATGGTCCAAGCATCCAACATGATGCATACATACATAAATGATCCAACTGATCATATCCAACATCCAACATGATGCATACATACATAAATTATCCAACTGATCATATCCAGCATCCCACATGATGTGTACATACATAAATGATCCAACTGATCATATCCAGCATCCAACATGATGCGTACATACATAGATGATCCAACTGATCATATCCAGCATCCAACATGATGCGTACATACATAGATGATCCAACTGATCATATCCATCATCCAACATGATGTGTACATACATAGATGATCCAACTGATCTGATCCAGCATCCAACATGATGCGTACATACATAGATGATCCAACTGATGATATCCTGCATCCAACATGATGCGTACATACATAGATGATCCAACTGATCATAGCCAACATCCAACATGATGCGTACACACATAGATGATCCAACTGATCATATCTAGCATCCAACATGATGCATACATACATACAACTGTAAATGATCCAACTCATCATACAGAGCAGAAACTAGAACATCATCCTGATGCTCATCATCCAGTGCTTACATCCACAGCCATGTGAAGGATCCCCCTTCCACCATGCTAGGAATGGCTACAGTAAATGTCTCCATCACTTCTTCCTTGAAGTGTCGTCGATCTGAATACCACCAAGCCTCTCTCTAAAGTACTCAAACTTCACTCTGGCTAGTGGCTTCGTCAATACATCTGCAATCTGCTCATCCATCGCAAAATACAGGAGCTTCACTACTCCTCTCTACACCATATCCCTGATATAGTGATATTTGATCTCTATGTTTTTTGAACTGTCGTGGAACACCAGGTTCTCAGACAGCATCCCACAACTCTAGTTGTCACAAAATATACCAGTAGCCTCCAACGATAGATCAAATAACTCGGACAGTAGCTTCCGAATCCATACTGCCTCACAACTAGCCGAACAGCTTGCAACATACTCTACCTCAATTGTACTCACTGCTATGCAGGACTGCTTTCTGCTAAACCAAGAGATCACACCTGATCCCGTACTGAAGCACCACCCAGAAGTGCTTTTCCTATCTGTAGCACTTCCTTCCCAATCTGAATCAACATAACCTTGTAGTTTAAACTTTTGATTCGCATCATACTTGAGCCCATAATCAACTGTACCCTTCAGGTACCTCAGAATATGCTTTACAGCAACCAAGTGAACACTCCTCGGATCTGTTAGGAACTGGCTCAATGTGTTCACCGTAAAGCAAATATCTGGTCTTTTGTTTGTTAGGTACATCAAGGACCCAATCATCTGACGATACATAGTGACATCAACCCGCTCAGATGAATCATCACACAGAAGCTTCAGGTTTGATGCCATAGGTGTGGCCATGGCCTTGCAGTCCATCATCCCGAACCTCTTCAGGATCTCTACTGCATACTTCCCTTGTCCAAGGAAGATTCCATCTGCACTCTGCCACACCTCCATACTTAGGAAATAGTGCATCATCCCCAAGACCTTCATCTCAAACTTGGCAGCAAGCTTCCTCTTTGTATCGGCAATCAATCTATCATGTCCGGTTACAAATAGGTCATCCACATACAGGAGTAGTATCACAGGATTGCCTTCCTCAACCTTGTAGTAAAGGATGGAATCTGCTTTATTCTTAGTAAATCCCAAACAAGATAGGAAACTGCCCATCCTACCATACCAAGTCCTAGGAGCTTGCTTCAAGCCATACAAGGCTTTCTTCAATCTGCACACATATGACTCCCTATCATGTGTTTCAAAATCGAGTGGCTGCTCCACATACACTTCCTCTTCAACTACACCATTAAAGAAAGCAGTCTTGACATCCATTTGGTGTATCTTCCATTTCATCACTGTAGCTAGAGAAAGCACTGATCTAATGGAAGTGCACCTGGCTACAGGAGCAAAAGTTTCTTCATAATCTATTCCCTCTTTCTAAGAGAAGCCAAGAGCTACAAATCTTGCCTTATATTTCTCTATGCTACCATCTGCAGCATGCTTGATCTTGTAGATCCACTTGGAATTCATAATAGATTTCCCTTCAGGTCTTGGGATTGCATCCCAAATATCATTCTTCATGATCGACTATTACTCCTCGATCATGGCATACTTCCTGAATCCTGGGAACTTCAATATATTCAATATCTTCAATAGCTAACTTTGTTGCTGGAACAAATGTTGTAGTCCTTCTTTTGTAGGTGATGGTATATGATCTTTCCTACAAGACAAGTTAAATTGCATGATTAGAAACATCTCATAGTTTCATAACAAAAACTTACACATAAGAATATATGTCATACAGTCATGCAATTATTTTAGCCAATGCTTCAATACAACAATTATCCATATCCCATAACTTTCTAGATTCCTTCCAATCTCTACCAGAACATTGTTAAGAGTGTGCACAACTCCCAACATGTTAGCAAAGAGGTTTCATTCTAGATAACTAGCAATGGAATGTTGTACAGTACCATAGGCCACTTACCCATTACTTGCATATTAGTAGTATCTTGTTCATCAATGCAATTATTATAATATGCATAATACACAACCTAAGTCTATGAACATAAGCATATACATCACTAAATAACATTATTTTAAACAAACAGAATATACAAGAAATGACAATTCAGATACTTATCTTTGTTTGTTTGTTGGGTGGACTCCCTCTAAATCTTTGCTTCCTTGCAGGAGCTGCTGGAGTCGTATTATGAGTATCTTCTTCTACACCTTTCTATTGTGAATTGTAAGGAGTGGTGAACTCCCTCTTAATTCCTGAATCACTACATAGCACTTGAAGTCTACTAAAGTGAATTCTCCACCATTGTCGGATCTGAAGGTCTTGATCTTCTTATTAGTTTGGTTTTCCATCAAGTCTTTGAATTCCTTGAACTTATCAAACACTTCATCCTTGTTCTTCAAGAAGTAAACCCAAGTATTCCTGGAGAAGTCATGAATGAAAGAGACATAGTAAACATACCCACTCAAAGAACTGGATGACATCGGACTGCATACCTTAGAGTGGATGATTTCCAAGATTCCTTTTGCCTTGCTTTCATTGCTTGGAAATGCCTTCTTTATATTCTTTCCTTTTGCACATCCTTTGCAAACACCTTCAGGTTTGGTCTTGATTTCGAAAAGACCTTCTACAACTTTACTTGCAATTAGTAATGCTATGTAGTGCATATGTGCAAGTCTTCTATGCCAAAGTTCACTTGGCTCCATGGAATCATGCACCATGGCATGTTCAGGTTGTCCCTTCAATTTATACAATCCTCCCTCTTGCTCTCCAATCACTACTACATCATCAATAGTTTTACCTTTTCGCCACATTAGAACTTGGCCATCTACAAATGCAACCCTCATACCTTTTGCATCCAATGCAGATATGGAGAGTAGGTTCTTCTTGAGCCCAAGTACATAAAGAACTTCTTTCATCTTTAAAGACTTTCTAGATTCTAGGTTGTAGGAGACTTCCCCACTTCCTTTGATAGGGTATTGATAATCATCCCCAAGTTTCACCTTATGGGGTGATTCATGTTCAGATAGATTTACAAAAGATTCTTTAAACCCAGTCATGTGTTTGGAAGCCCCACTGTCAATAAGCCAATCATTACAACCATGAGAAATAGTACCTGTGAGAGCATGGATTAGAACATACTCTTCTTCACTTGATGAGTCATCATCATCACTTTATGCTCTAGCCTTCTTCTTGGGAGTTTCATCATCCTTGGAAGCATGAGCATGGTACTTTCTTTTACTGCCCTTCTTCTTCTTGTTGGAGTTGTTGTTGTCCTTCTTGTTCTTGGGACAATTTATGGCAATATGTCCCTTTTCCTTACGGGTGAAGCATATTCTCCTTTCTTTATAACGATGTGAAGATTTCTTGAAGTGAGATGGTTCTCTCTTGGACTTCCCTTTCTTGATGTGAGCTATGAGAGCTTGATCTTCATTCCCCATCTTTTCTTCTCGTGCCACAAGCCTTGCTTCTTCTTGTGAGCATTCTTCCTGCAGTCTGTTGAAGGATACCAACTTCTTTCTTGCATAGATTCCTTGGATAAAGGAGTTTCATGACCTGGGAAGGCCATTCAGAGCAGTCATGATAACTTCACCATTCTCCACCATTCCATCCACTGCTTCTAGTTGTTCCTTGATCTAAGAGACCCAAGAAAAGTAAGATTGAATGGATTCTCCATGTTGAATTTTTACCCCTTTCAATTGGTTTCATAGAGTCATCTTCCGATTTATGTTCTTCCCTTCAAATAGCTTGGATAGGGAGTCAAACATCTCTTTGGGTTTCTTCAGAGATGACACATGGGGGATGAGATGGTCCTTGATAGAATTATCAATGATTCTCTTTGCGTTGACCAAATTCCTCTTGTGGAAGGATTTAGCCTCTTCTCCCTCTAGGACAGGGACCTCTTCCCTTATATATGAGTCCAACTCATTCCCTTCCAAGATTAACCCAATCCTATACTTCCAGGCTCGAAAGTTCTCAGCCCCTTCAAGCTTGTCCTCAAGCTTGGTGTGGTGAGACATCTTTAAAGAGTAATTCAAATGTGTTAGAACTGTAATCCACACTTAGTACCATAATCCATAAATTTTTATTGCTCATGTGCTTAATTAAACCATAGTTTGGACTAGGTGACTACAGTTGGTCAAAAACCCACTTTTGAGAGTGTTCACACCCACTTCCAAGCAAACCAGTTCACCCAGCCTCCTGTTTTGTCCACAAGTGCACCCTCATTAATTGCTGGTGTGCCCTCTCTCCTTGTTTTGGGGAATTTTAGTTGACCAAGGGCGCTAGGGTGGATTTTTGCCCATTTTTGGCTAGATTTGGAGCATTTAATGCTCCCTTGGGCCCCCCAACCTCCTCTAATTGCTCACCCACGCCTGCCTTGAGCTCATTATTGATCCAGCATGCTTCAGCCACCTCCACACCAGAATTCGTGGCTGTTTGGGGTGATTGGGATTGAGTTGGACCCACCTAGGGGGATTGAGGCCAATTTGGCATTGATGACTTGTACACTCAGCTTGAGCCACCTAATGCTCTCGAATTTATCATGGATGTAATAAAAACCTGTTACTAACATTTTCACATGTTAGACAGTCAGTTAATCAAAGGTTTCAGCATACATTGTGTGTAAAATTATCTCCTTTTTCAAGTTTTTCCACTGTTTTTGCAAACTAATTCGATTTTGTGAGGTTCTCCATAGCTCCTAGATCTTATGTGATCAAAATACTCACATGGTATCAGAGCCATCATGGAGTTAGTGAGTTGCAGGTCAATATTGAGCATTGAACTGCATTCTAGAGAGGATTTCCAGACAAAAATTGAGTGTTTTTTGCAGGTGTTTCAGTAGTTTTCTCACCATTAACGCAGCGGTCATGGAAGCAAACCAAATGTTGCTCACACCCTTCAATTTTTTTGATTGGAAGGCTGAGATGGTTATCAAGATGAGATCTAAGGGTCTCTATAGAGTAACCATGGGCACAGAAGTGGAGCCAAATTCTGTTGTGGAGAAAGCAAAGTACTACAATCAACTTGATGAAGCTTATGGATTGCTATGCCTGAGCATTTCAAGGGAACTCTTGTTTCATACAGACAGTTTGACAACCCCCAATGAAGTATGGGTGAAGCTAGAATCACTCTTTGGGAAAACTGATGAACTGAGAGGCCACCAGCTTGAAAACGAGCTCATTAGCTTGAGCCCAGCGCATTTTGAAACCATCCAAGAGTTCTTCACGAAATTCAAGTCACTGGTGCTTCAACTGCAACAATGTGGAATTGTTAAGAAGGAGGAACAACTGATTCTGTCCATCCTTTCGAAGCTAGGCCCAGAATTCTCTATATTTGTCAGCACATTTCACTCAGCCAAAATGACCCTTCGAAATTGGCAAATGCCATCACTAGCTACCTTCATGGAGTGTCTCACTCAGGAGCAGGACAAACTAGTTCAGATGGGTACCATAAAATCAAAGGACCAAGCATTGGCAATGGGTGTTTCAAGTGCCAACAAAGGCAAGCAGAAAGCCAAGAATTCGAAGCAGCAAGAGAAGAGGAAGTCTGACAAGACCAAGTCTGCAGATGGGGGTTTGAATCTGTCAAAGGAGAAGGACAAGAAGGGAAAGGAAAAGACCAAATGCACCTATTGTCATAGGGGATGGCATCCAGAGAGCTCATGTGTGAAGAAAACCATTGACTCAATGGCGAAGCTGATGGAGAAGAACAACATCCCAGTCCCTGAGGGCGCAAGGAAGAAAGAGAGCACCTCAAATCCTGACAATAAAGAGAAGTGTCATGCTTTGGTAGCAGGTACTTCGAATCCCTCATACTTTATCATTGATTCAGGAGCTTCCAGACATATGGTTTCATCCAGAGAGCTCTTCTCCTCTATGCATTCGAATGGTGGCCCAACAGTTCGAATGGGAGATGATTCAGAAATCCAGACCAAGGGGATTGGTAGGATTGACATGGAGCATGGCTATTTCAGTGATGTGCTCTATGTACCTTCATTGGCTGCAAATTTGCTATCAGTCTATCAAATGACCCATACAGGAGAAGCCAAGAGAGTAACATTTACTCCAGATTTGGTAGAAATCTCAGAAATTTCCTCAAATCAAGTTGTGGCTGTAGGGTATGCTGATCATGATGAGAGAATGTACAAATTCTCAAATTTCATTCCAAATTCTAGTGACCATGCTCTTGTCTCTCATGCCAACGAGACCTCCAAGTTGTGGAATGAAAGATTTGGCCACATGAACTACAAATATCTCCAGACATTGCACAAGGACGAGATGGTGGAAGGGCTTCCAGAAATCAAATCATCAAATGGTGCATGCATTGGGTGTGTAGTTGGAAAGCATCCTGAGCATAGCTATGAGAAGGGAATGGCAAGGAGAGCCACTCAACCACTTGGATTGGTACACTCAGACCTCATTGGTCCTCTTCCCACTCCATCATATGGTGGATCAAGGTATGTACTTACATTCATAGATGACTACTCTCGATTCTGCTGGGTTTACTTCCTTAAATTGAAGTCAGAAGTGTTTGAGAAATTGAAGATTTGGAAAGCCCTAGTGGAGAACCATAGTGGTCATAAGATAAAGATCCTTAGGACTGATAATGGAAAGGAATATGTGAATAACAACATTCAGCATCTTTGTGAGGAATGTGGCATCCAAATTCAACATTCAATCCCCTACACACCTCAGCAAAATGGTGTGGCAGAGAGGAAAAATAGATCTCTCAAGGAGATGGCTACTTGCATGATTGAAGCTAGGGATCTAAGCCCTAAGATATGGGCTGAAGCCATCAATTGTGCTGCTCATATTCAGAACAGATCCTTTCACAAATCAGTCAAAGGAAAAACCCCCTATGAGGCATGGTTTGGCCAAAAACCAAATGTGTCAAATTTCAGGATTTTTGGGTCTAGAGCATGGGCTCGAATTCCATCAGAAAAGAGGAAGGATTTGGAGCCACAGAGCAGGGAATGTATCATGGTTGGATATGGTGAGGACACAAAGGGATACAATCTCTTTGACACATCCACACTCAAAACTTTCATTGAGAGAAGTGTGCAATTCGAAGAAGAACCAATTCCAGATTTTGAGCTTGCACCGGGGGAAAGCTCCTCTCCTCCACACCTTAATGAAATTAGTGATGATTCCACCTCTGATTTTTCTGATATTGCTGAAGATGACATTGCTGTACATGAGTCACCATCAAGGCCCAAGTGGGCTGAGAAAATCATACAAGATGCAGGTGAATTGGCAGGCAATCCCCAAGAGCCTAGGAAGACTAGATCTCAAACAATCAATGCTTCCTTTGCAAATGAAAGTGAACTTGCTGATCACTGTTATATGATGATTGGATCTGATCCAACATCATATCAGGAAGCTCATCATGATCCAAGGTGGAGAGCAGCAATGCAAGAAGAATTCCAGTCTCTCCAAGAGAACAAAACATGGGATTTGGTGCCTCTTCCTCCCAAGAGGAAACTTGTGCAATGTAAGTGGATTTTTCGAACCAAACCTGTTGCTGATGGTTCTGATATGAAGTATAAGGCTAGGTTAGTGGCTAAGGGCTACTCACAAATCCATGGTGTGGATTATACAGAGACCTTTGCACCGGTTGCAAAGATGGACTCAATTAGACTAGCTCTAGCCATGGCAGCTAGTAAAGGTTGGGAAGTTCACCACATGGATGTCAAAAGTGCATTCTTGCATGGTGAGCTACAGGAAGAGATATATATGCAGCAACCTGAAGGATTCCAAGAGGATCCCACACTTGTATGCAGGTTGAAGAAGTCACTCTATGGACTCAAGCAAGCCCCCAGGGCTTGGTATGCCAAAATGGATGCTTTTTTGCTCTCAATTGGTTTCTGTCGATGCAAGTCTGATCCAAATGTTTATTTGCAGCATTGTGATGATAATTTGCAGGTCATTGTACTGTATGTTGATGATCTCTTAATTACAGGGAGCTGCACCAAACAAATTGGCTCAATTAAAGCTTCTTTGCACAGTGAATTTGCCATGAGCGACCTAGGATTGCTAAGGCAATTTTTGGGTTTGAAAATTGAGCAATCTGAGAGAGGTATATTGATGATTCAACCTAAGTATGCTTCAGACCTGTTATTAAAGTTTAAAATGGCTGAATGTAAGGCGGCCAAGTGCCCATTCCTTTCAGGCATAAAACTAGGTGAATTTGAAGACTCTCCATTGGTGGATTGCACACTCTACAGGCAGCTAGTCGGAAGTTTGCTGTACCTTACACATACAAGACCTGATTTGTCTTATGCTGTAAGTGCTGTAGCAAGGTATATGCAGCAGCCACATGAGATCCATTGGAAGGCAGCCAAAATGATCCTTCATTATGTCCAAGGAACAAAGAACTTTGGGGTACACTATGCAGCTGGTTCTTCACTTCAACTAGCTGGATTTTCTGATTCCGATTGGGCGGGAGATCCCATCGATAGAAAGTCCACTTCAGATTTTGTGTTTATGTTTGCTGAAGGTCCCATTTGCTGGTCAAGTAAGAAGCATCATACAATTTCTCTTTCATCAGCAGAGGCCGAGTACAGGGCAGCAGTGAACGCAGCCACACAGTGTGTTTGGTTGCAAGGCATTCTTCGGGAGTTTGGTGTTGCTATTGATTCTCCAACCAATATTTGGGTGGATAATCAAAGTGCCATCAAGATATCTACTGATCCAATACAGAGGCAAAGAACAAAGCACATTGAGATCCACATGCATTACATTCGGGGCTTGGTGCATGACAGGGTAATTTCACTGCAGTATTGTCCATCCACCGAGCAAACTGTAGATATTTTCACCAAGTGCTTTACTGAGAAGACCTTCACTCACTTGAGAGCTTCGCTTGGAGTGAGTGATGGATGGTGATTGATGCAATTTAATTGCAGGTTCAGCCCCATGTCCATTTTAGAGGGAAGTTTTTATCCCATGAGGTTTTACTTCTTTTCCTCGGTTCATATGGACAAATAAAATTTCTGTTTGTAATGAGGTGACTTGAGCCTTTATTGCCAAGGCCTCCGACTTATCTTTCATGAGATGTACTAAGTTATGGTTAAGGGGGGGTGTTAGAACTGTAATCCACACTTAGTACCATAATCCATAAATTTTTATTGCTCATGTGCTTAAGTAAACCATAGTTTGGACTAGGTGACTACAGTTGGTCAAAAACCCACTTTTGAGAGTGTTCACACCCACTTCCAAGCAAACCAGTTCACCCAGCCTCCTGTTTTGTCCACAAGTGCACCCTCATTAATTGCTAGTGTTCCCTCTCTCCTTGTTTTGGGGAATTTTAGTTGACCAAGGGCGCTAGGGTGGATTTTTGCCCATTTTTGGCTAGATTTGGAGCATTTAATGCTCCCTTGGGCCCCCCAACCTCCTCTACTTGCTCACCCACGCCTGCCTTGAGCTCATTATTGATCCAGCATGCTTCAGCCACCTCCACACCAGAATTCGTGGCTGTTTGGGGTGATTGGGATTGAGTTGGACCCACCTAGGGGGATTGAGGCCAATTTGGCATTGATGACTTGTACACTCAGCTTGAGCCACCTAATGCTCTCAAATTTCTCATGGATGTAATAAAAACCTGTTACTAACATTTTCACATGTTAGACAGTCAGTTAATCAAAGGTTTCAGCATACATTGTGTGTAAAATTATCTCCTTTTTCAAGTTTTTCCACTGTTTTTGCAAACTAATTCGATTTTGTGAGGTTCTCCATAGCTCCTAGATCTTCTGTGATCAAAATACTCACAAAATGGAAATAGAAAATATTTAGGTCTTACCACTTGATTTGCTAAAAACTGGATCTAGTCCCGAATTAGGGTTTGTTAGAGAAACCCCAAAAATTCAAAATGTGAATTTCAACTTTCTGAAATGATAGACAGATGCACCTTGATGAGCTGATCAGCCTAGTGTATTCAGAATTTGAGATCTGCAAAGCTTCACCATTTAGAACCACCTTTTAGTCTTCCCGGGTTCACTAGGGAGGACCCTAAATGAAGGTTTGAGTTTTCCGGAGATTTACCCAACCAAAAATCTCGATCCAAAGCTCTAAACTTCGATTTGTCGAAGGAGCTTCCAGCTATGTCTTCAGATTTCAGAAATTCCTATTTTTGTGGAAACCCTAATTTTTAGGGCCAAAACTGAAAGTGCTCAGAATTGAATTCTGATTGGACAGATAGATTCACCTTGCTAAGGAGAGTCAATCTATCATATTACTTTTCCAAAATCTATGGAGAGAAACCCAATAAACAAGAAACCCTAGTTTCCGTCACTACACAATGTTTTTTCTCAGGTTAGCTTTGATACCATGTTAAATTTTGAGCTTTAATTCAAGATACTCTAGGATCTTTGCTGAGAGAATAACATGTATAGTATATCAATGCATATCAATCATAGCAAGCATGTCAATCATCACAAGAAGCAAACATAAGAGACAATATACACATAGAGTTTCCATGGGGAAAACCCTAAGGTGAAAAATGCCACAACTTCCTCAGAGATAGATAGAGCAATGATAAAACCAAAGTACAACCCAAGTACATAGAGATAGACTCCTCCTAGCAATTGATCCTCCTCCTCACATGTGCGCCACTTTCCGAGTGAAGGAATAGTGAGTCTTGAAGTGATCCAAATAGAGATCGGGAGATCTCTATTTATACTTGTCCTGATTGCCCAATAAACTTATGGGGATGACTTGTCTAGCTTAGCACAATAACCTCATATTACATTAATCTAGGCTGACCCCTTACAAGGTGGTCTAATAACCCATTGGCAAGTGAACACACTTGCGACACTTGTCAATACGAATGACGACACTTCTGTATAGAGGAATAATACATGTCTATAGGAGTACAATAAATATATATATGAAATACATTTCGAAGTTACATATACATCAAAAATATGAACCTACATACCTCCGAGGTGGTGGAGAGCCGAGCTCTCATGATTGAGAACAAAATCATCGAGAAGAAATTCGGCCTTCTGAACGTTCATCGAGAGCAGGGTAGGAATTTGAAAATCAAACAACCCGTCAAATTTGATAGTTTTTATAAACCTCTAACCCATTTTGATGGTTTTAACAAAAAAATTATGACAATTATTTAGAAATTTTAACCATATTTGATGGGGAAATCACCCCGGTACGGACAATTTTCCTGTCAAATTCCATCCCAACACGAGATAGCAAGGGTATGTCACAAACTACCATGATGAATACCAACCAACCAACACTTAATTCCTTACGTGCGTGTGTTGGGATCCATCTCCCAGTGTGGGAGGTTAGACCTATAGTTGTTCTCTCATGTGCATTAAGAAGTTTACCTCACAAGGGAGTGACACCCATCATGGATCAAAATTTCATCAATTAAATTAACTACAACTTTCCAATTTTTTTATTAAATTTAATAACAATTTGAATTTGTGCAATATTAATTTCATGGCATCTAACTTAGCTTAACAATGGCACATATTAACATAGACAAATAATATATTAACAGGTGCCTTAAAATTACATTAACTTGTTAACTTAAAAACCAGGTTGGAAAATCACATTAACTTTTTTCACCGAAAAAAAATCTATACTTGATATTCTTGATATTCCAGAAACACACATATTCTATTACTCGCCAAACACAAATATTCATGTTACTATATAAATACTAATAAATACTGCCAAATTGTTTCTATCTAGAGCGACTCCATAAACATATACTTTTAAGATCGAAGGGTCATACTAAGCAGGGAAGGGGTTTGTCGTATGCCAGAAAGGTTTGCAACAAACATTTGATTTCAGGATTTGGTTACTGCTTTCAATCTTGATACTAAGAGGATTGAACTCTCTAAAATCTTATATTAAAATTTATATGTTTCGATTTTTATCTATGTAAATCCTCATGTACAGTCTCAAGGGTGGGTTTTGCACAAAATTGAAGATAAATTGGGATTTTTTTTGGTTGATTAAGGAAGGTGTCCATATATATATGATGATGATGATGATTCAATGATTGGTTTTGGTTTCCCTTCTATGTAGTGAAATAGTCATTCCCATTCAGAATTTTTCAGGCTACTCTTTACATTAGTTTGGAATTCACCCATAAATAGGGTTTCTGCAGCAAAAAATGGATATGTTTCCTTACGGGCCAAAATATTAGCAAATATTGAGGCTACCTATCTTAGCCAAAACCGGTTAGAAACTGTCCTTGTGGCAATTCTCTAAGAAAATAATCGAGTTGAATGTGCATAGGGTTTCTGCATCAAAAAACGGATCTGTTTCCTTACGAGCCAAAATATTAGCAAATATTGAGGCTACCTATCTTAGCCGAAACCGGTTAGAAACCTTTCTTGTGGAAATTCTCTAAGCAAACAATGGAGTTGAATGTGCACCGATTTGTTTTTTTTTTATAACTAAAACGGATAGATGGTATTGAAAAGAAAAAATGGTTGAGCAGTGGTTGAAGCCAAATCCATCTGAATACAATGTTCAAAAATTCAGTAGCAAATTCCTACGAGATGAAAATGTTTCTTTGAAAACATTGCTTTCTATAGGCCATGATATTGATCTTCTATCGATTTTGAAATCATGTTGATTGATCCATTGTCAAAGCATTTATTTGAAATTTGACCTGTAGACGATTCAGTGAGTTAACGTAGTTCAATATCCATTGCATTTTCCTTATAACCATATACATTCAGATAATAAATGCTTCATATTTTCATTCTATGAGGAAGCTCCTAAATAGCTAGGTATCTCTTTGTTTTCTGCATGAAGGCATTGCCAGCTGATGCACTGCATGATTTCTCAACCACCTACTCGAAATGAATAAATGCTTACCATCACATGAGCCAAAGGACTTCTCCTCCAATTTTAGGATTTTTGCGATTATACATATATATTCCCTTCTTATGGTTTTATATTATCATCCGTAAAAATAATGCTATAAGAGATATAAGCCGAGTTTTCTTGCTTGCAAATTTACTTCTAGTAGAAGTTGGTGACCTGGTTCAAATGATTCTTGTATTTGTTAGCAGGAATTGAGAAGATGGCGGGGACCCTAGAGGATGCAGGTTCAACATTTGACACTCTAAGGGCAGATTGTTTTGTTTGGCTTATGAAGTGTCCTCTAGTTATTGGTCAAGCATGGAAATATGTTAGTGATTCAGGGAAACCTCTAGCCAAAATAATCGTGTTAGTTGATCCATGCAAGGAAAATGATCAACCTGTTGAAGCAAAGGTCTATCACTTAATTCTCAGACATCACTTAAAGTAATTTTTCGCATGCATGTCTTGATTTTACATGTCATGAGTATGCATGTTTGATTAAATATTTGGGTAAGATACCCTGATGCTTTTAGTTTTCATATTATGCCAGGTAGTGAAGATGTAGTATTTCGTGTTTTCTCATTTAAAATTCTTTTGTATCAGTTTTCATATAGTTGTTCTCGAAAAAATGAAGCATTGTAAAAGGAAGATATAGTATCAAGTCAAAATTGTAAAATTATTCTCTAGGAATCCACCCGGAACCACATTCAAATTCTTCAAGGTACCTGTAGTATCAACCAGAACTTGTTATTATGAGAGAAAATTATACTATTGAACATAATAAATCTTGGGTAAGGTCTGGTTACCTTGATAAGCAAAGGTTCAAAAAACAACAACACAAGCTAAATCCTTCATATAATGGCATCTCATTATTCTGCAAGCCATAGGTTTCCTGGACCTTACAACACATCTTAGCTTTCCAAACGTGTTGATGCCAGTAGTTTCCAACTGCATGAGCCATCACATTGAGAGGAGAGGGTTCAAACCTAACGTTCTACACCCGAAGGACACTTTCTAAATTCCAACCTCTACTCTCAGAGGATATGTTATTTCATAACCAAGAAAGAAAGACAAGAAGGAAGAAGACTAAATTGTACTTGGTTCTTGTCTAAAGGGATCTTGTTTTCACAAGACAAATGTATTTCTCTATCACATTCAAACAATAATTTCCTCTTCTTTAGTATGAATTGGGAACTTCTTTTTAACCCAGGAAGAAATGGTTAGTATAATTAGTACATATTTTATTCCTAAGATTTTACTTTTAATTTTGTACCATGAACATAAATGCACATATTTACGTATAACCCCAAATCATACAATTATTGATCAAGAATAAAGATGTTGAAATCCATGTATTACAAGGAAAATTGAAAATTCCTGTCATTGAGCATGTTCAGACAACTGAACTTCTGGCAGTGCAGCAAGAGAAATATCAATTGGTTGAGAAGGTGGCTAAGTTGAGGTATTAAATTTAAATATAGAAACACAAGATTTAAATATTGGAAGAGGGAAAAAGAGAAACAATGGTTGCAGCAACAAGGCCTCAAACATAAAATACATTTGAGCAAGAATCAAAGGAGCTGGAAAAGACATTGTCTCAGCTCAATTTTAAAGAGTTAAAGGTGGTATATCTTAAAAATACTATTTCAGTTCAGGAGGAACAGATAACCATTCTGCAGGATCAGATTAAAGAAAGAGATCAACTTATATCAAAAGCATAAACTACTAAGGCCCAATTGCATAAGGAAGTTTATAAATCCATTAGTATATTAGCTAGAAAAACACATTTAGCTAGGGAAAGGCATGTGATATGGGATAACAAGAATCAGTTTATTCTCCAGTCTTGGAAATATTTTAGAAAAATAAGAGATGAAAAGGATCTAGATGTCTAAGGGTAGCAGAGAATATATCAGTTGTGGGTTGAGTTGGGGGATAAGCCCCAAGTTGTTGAGAGTGAAATAAAATTTGAACTCTAGAACATGGGAGGAGTCCAGAACTATATGAGTTATAGACAGGATAGCAATAATTAGGAATTCTACAAGAGTGCACAAGAAAAGGGAGCTGGTACAAAATTCCCAAGCCATGTGCACTACTACAGCTACAAATGAAAAAGCATATAAAAGTAAATTTGGTTTCTTATTAAAGAAGGAATTTCCTTCATTTGGAAATAAGAGGGTACCATGTTGTCTCTATAAATTTGTAGTAATATGCTTCTTAGACAAAGGAATAATGATAAGAAGTTTCAATATGTACAAGGAAACCTTAAAGGACAGACTATTATGGATAAACTATATGATTATTTTCAAATTTATATAGAACTCCATAATGTATTGTACAATATTTATGCTCCCACATATGACCAATACATAAGGTTTGAGATTACCTCAATAGATATGGCCGAGTTCAATTATCCAACAGGTAGAAAATGGAAGGAAATATCAATATTTTCAAGAGCTGGCCCACCTCCATCATAAGATTTCACATCAGCAACTCATGCGAGCGAGGGATAATATTGAAAATATACAACTAAAATTCTCCCAGGAATATAGTAGAAAAATAGGAGAAACTACCTTTGCATATTAATTTTATAATATTCCCTTCCCTCTCGGGGGTAGTTGTAAAAAGATCCATAAATATTCAAGAATTACAAGATGAAGAGATCGACCTTTGGTGTAAAGAGGGAAATTATCTTTCAAGAGGGATATATCTCAGAAGATTGGGAGCATAGATATATACTGATTTCCTATTATAATGTACCAACTTCACCAGTCACCATATAAATGATTAAAAGGAAACTCAAATGAAAAAGAAGCTAATGAATCCTCTTTAGGTTAGCATGACAAGCATATCTGAGTTTTAAATTGAGGAGAGAAAGAGAAGATATTCATTTTTATTTCTATGATGTAATATAAGAGAGTTTATCAGATGATTGATGGCTAGATGAGAAGATTGGTTGATCCTAAGAGAAGATGGGATTGGTTGAGAGAGATAAAATCTTGTAGATTGTTCATTCAGCCTAGTGGTCTCATAGCATGGCTTGGGAGTGGTATCTGCACTGTTGTTATAGGTCAATCCTACACCTCTTCATCTGTGATCACCTTGAGCTATTGATCACACAAAAGGACAACTTGGATTGAGGAGCATGTTGACCCTAGATGAGACTTTGACTTACTCCACCTCCTGACAACACTGAAAAACCCTAAAAATATCATTCTGATATACGAGTGCTATTCTACTTCAATAGACTAGCGCCTATACCCTACTCCAGTGTGTAATAGTAGCGCTCAAGCCTTATGAGCGCTACTCCTCTTCAATAGAGTAGCGCTCAACATTTAAAAATATATGAGCGCTAGTTTACAAGCACTAAAGTAGAGCCCTAAATGCTACTTCACTGAACAATAGTAGCGTACATCTCAAAAGATGATTAAAAAATAATTAATTTCACGAAGAGGATTAGTTGTAGGTAGTTTCCCAACTTCCCCAACTTCCTCCATAACCATATCTCGACCTGAACTGCTTCTCATGTCCTATAAATATAGGGAAGAATAAAGAGATAGGTTAGAGACGAGAATGTTATTAAGAGATTTTTAAAGAGAAGCTTGCATTGGAGGAGTTTATGCTAGAAGATATCCAAGCCAGAGAAGAGCAAGAGCCCAAGATCAAGTTGCAGGAGCATGTCACAAAGTCAGGTATATTTGTAACATCAATTTTCATTTGACAATAAAAGGTTGAAGCGTCTTTCTTGTCCTAAATTAAGTGTTCATTGAAGTTATATACTAATTTGGATCTATTTTGGTTAATATTGGATGTTTACATTGCTTTGTATTTTTCCATCATTATATATTATCCAAGATACGCTGAGAAAGGTACTTGTATTGCAGGTTTAATGAACGGGAAGTGGACTTGAGGATCGAATGCAAAGATCGAATAAGAGCTAGGATCGAACGTCATTCGAAAGGTATTTTCTCAAGGCCTATAACCTATTTCCTTTTATGAACATCTCTGTAATACAGTTAATACGCTTACCTGTCATCCCCTTTTAGTTGATAGTATTAGTTTCCTTACTATAGGGTAGTTTTTCCCACCAACAGACCGGCGAATCCACTGGGGATAGTTGTGTTTTTGCTCTAGGAAACCTTTTCTTGTTTGTCTTCCCGGAATTATTTCAACTCCTTTTATGTGCTGAAAAACCTGTAGGTACCCTCTTGCTTGTTTTTCTATGCTTCAATCAGTATTTTTGCATCTTTTCAAAGTCAATTTTTTAAGCTTTTAAGACCTGGGTGCTACTTTGTTGTACATATAGTAGCGCCCATTTCTTCAAGAGCGCGAGTTTCCCTACTGCATAGTAGGGTATATTTCCTATAGCCTTCTGTTAGTGGTCTGCTTGAGTTTTATCCTTTTTGGTGGTTTTCTGACTTTGTTGTTAGATCTCCTTGACTGGTATTTGAGGTTTTAAAATTTCTTTAAGTCGTAGAACCTTTCTTTGAGTCTTTTTACCATCTTTAGATCGCTTGCTTACCTGTGGAATGTTTGGAATGTTTATAACTTTTTTGGAATACTAGGTTGTGTTTTGTGGTGAACACTTCCGCTCATTCTTTCCCTGACTATATGTTGCTGGTTTACAAACCTGCATACTTTTGCATTCGCTGTTTGTAGCAACATTTGATTGCTCTTTACCTATCTTATCCTTTGTTTTAGGGTTTGGTATGTTTTGGAGCCTTTAGGGTGTCTTCCGAACTTGTTGATTTCCAACCTTCTCTGACTTGTCTTTTCTGGTTTCAAGTGTGTTTAAAGTGCTTTAGGTTGATTCATTTCTCAGTCTGCCTATTAGTAGGGTGGTTGGTAGCTTTCTTGCCTACTTTTGCTTGGCATAGTGGTCTTGCTAGGGTTAGATGCTTTGGGTCATTCCTCTTGTATCTTTCTCCTTTGTTTTCTCCCCACTTTGTTTCCGAGTATAGAGGCTTTTTCTTTTGCAAAAAACATGTAGGACAAGTCTTTTTTGAGCTAGTGCCTTGACAGCTATAAGCTTAGGAACCATTTTTAGCCATACTTACACATTGCACACAAGTCTTATTTGCTTTCCATGTTTATAGTTCTTTTTCGTTTATAATAACAGAAAAAGCAAAAAAATTGGTAGTTTAAGTTTAATAAGGCTTATATTTGTTACAAGATAGCATAGGTTATTTTGTGTACAATTTAAAAAGAAAACAAAAAAGGAATTTAAGTAGATTTGCTCAGTTTTTCAGTTTGGAAAAGAATTTTAAATGAAAAAATAGAAAAAAAAGAGTTTTGTTGTTGAAAGATAGAATTTATGCACTTTTGCTTTTCTGTTTCAACCACGCCACACAAACACACTACCTTTTGAGTAATAACAGCCCTATTTTTTTTTTAATAAAATCAAATAGAAATTTTTTTTCTTTTTGGGGATACACTACACCAACTAGTCTTGGTTAGGATCTTGAGTTTAAATCACCTTAAACCAATCAAGATCACACATTACGCAAAAATCGTAGTTCGACTATCACAGGTAAATCCATTTCACTCAAAGCTTGCCTGGGATCTATACAATAGGTCTTGTCAGATCAGATTGTTGGGAATACTCTTCCTACTTTCTGTTTCAAGCATATACCAAGATTGGATCACGTATGGGGACTCTTTTGAGTTTCGGGCTCAGTTGCCCTGCCCACGCCTTCTGATTCGACCAGCGACTGTTCCCCCAGGAGTTTCCGGTGTTGTGGTATCCTTAGTATCTGACCATAGGTTCATACATAGGTGACAGCGGAGGGTATATCTGCTGTACCTAGGACAGACGTGGGAGGAAATCCCTTACAGGTCTTTGGGAGGGCGGTTGGGTGATTCCAGCACTTTCACCCTTAGTCATTGTATTGTGGACTGCGAGTAACTGTTCTTCTTCCTTCGTTGATCTGTTCTGGGCCCTCATCATCCCAGACTCTTCTCCAGAAGGCATCTCGTTTGCTTGGTCTGCATACTTAGGACTTTTTAGTTGGCGTTTTGTTTGCCCCCTAGTCGTAGTGGCCACTAGGTTTTCTAGTTTTATTTATATATATAATCACAGAGAATCAAGAACTTCATAGATCGAGAAGGCTTCAAAACCTTCCACCAGTTAGAACAGAACCTTTACTGCCAGCTAGAGGACAGTGGGTAAACCCTAGTGTTTCTTCAGAAACCATTCCTGAAACAAAACTTCCTGAGGAATTTTTTACAACGGAAAACCCTGAAATAGTAATTATTGAGGAACTACCACTTGAAATTGAGTTTCCTGAAGAACAACAAACAGCAATAGAAAAACCTGAAATAGAGGTTCCTGAGGAACCACAACTGGGTACCCCAGAACAATGACATTTTAGTTCAGTCTAGATTGAAGATCTTACTTCTGCGGAGTATAGCACTCCCTTTAATCCTCCTCTGACCAATCCTAGAAATCCGCTTCTGTTATCCGTTGGTTTCCAGCAACCCGATTACAGTGCATATAATTTCTTTCCTGGACATATGATGTCTACTCTAGGAGGTGAACAGGGAGTTCCACAAACTCCCACTATAGGTATGAACACTAACACTGTAAATCCTCCTTTTACTGCTGCACCGAGTTCGACACAAACAACCTCTGTGTCCACTCCGTCTTTCAGTTTTAGTACTGGTACGTTAGGTATGCCAAGTTCAACAACTATGGCATCTACCTCTACACCTACTGTTGGACCTAGCAGTACATCCAATTTAGTGCCAGCTCCTGCATTTCAACCGCTATATCATATACCCAGTAATTGGATTTCCACACCCGTTGTAGGGCCAAGTGCTTCTGCAACTATGCCTGTCATGAGTACCATGACCGGACTGTCTACGTCAGCTACCACTGGTTTCAATACCTTTGTATGTCCCAACATGAATCAATGTAATATGCCTGCAGGTAATGTCCCTTTTTCCTTATTTTCAGGGGTAGGGGGTGATATTTTTAACTAGCAATATGGTGGGGCTAACACCCAGCCACAGTGGATGAACCCATAGAGCACTAACCCACTTTCATATGGGTGGGGAAATTTCAATAATTCTTTCGTGCAACAACAGATGGAAGGGGGCAACCCCTACCAACAAGTAGCTGGGGGAAACCCCTATCAACGGATGGTAGGTGGAAACCCCTATCAGCAGATGGCTGGGGAAAACCCTTACCAACAGATGGTTGGGGGAAACCCCTACCAGCAGACGGCTGGGGGCAACCCCTACCAGTAGTTCATGGGTCAAGCTATGGGTGGTTCCCCTTTTTCGACCCTAGCTTATCAAGTATCGTCTTACCGGCCTTGTTTACCATTTCTGGCAACTTTAAATTTGTCAGATCTTTCCAAATTGACCAACGATCCAGTGTATCATAACGCTACATGGCCACTAGTTCCTACAAAGTTACCTTCGGACTTTCCAAAGTTCAAAGGAAAAACAGGTGAAGACCCTGGTGACCATGTCACTACTTTCCATTTATGTTGTTCCTCGAACTCATTAAATGAAGATTCCATTAGATTGAGACTGTTCCAAAGGACTTTAACCAGTGCTGCAGCCAAATGGTACATTGAGTTACCTGCAGCTACATTCTCTAATTTTGGGGATCTCGTGACTGTCTTTTTGAATCACTTCCAGCTTCCTGTTCGATATGATGCCAGAACAGACCTTTTATCTACATTTAGGCAAAATAAAGCCACTCATTTATCTCACCACATTCAGTAGTAGCGAAGATGGAAGAGGCTCATTAAGGCCAACATACCTCCAGAATTCCTTCTTGAGTGGTATTTGAAATCACTCCTTCCTTACATTTCTAAGGAAGTAGATACGTCTGGAGTTTCTAAGGAGGAAGAAGCCATCCTATGGACCCAACAGTTAGATCTCGTTTATGCACAATCCGGGTTACTGTATGAGATCATACCTGATGCATCGCGATCGAATACCGATCTTAGTAGACCTAAACCTGGACCACATGCTGACGGCATAGTGGGTTCGGTTGACTCTGCAGCTTTCGAAGCATTGACCAAACAGGTTCATGCCTTATCTGTCAAACAATCGACTGCAGAAGTTTCTTCCATCAAAACCTCTCCTTCTACTTCTGAGCCTGTCAACCAGGTTCAAAACAATCAAAAGGGCCCTCGGCAGCCCAATAACAAAAAGAAGGGAAAGAAAGGAGAGGGGAACCAATAATAGCCCAAAAAAGAGAATGTCGAAGAGGGTAACAAAGAGAAAAAGAAGGTTAAGTTCCCTTGTAAACTTTGCAAGCAGGACCACCTTACTCACCAATTCCCTCTGCTTGAAGAAGCCTAGAAGCTATTAAGAGAAAAGAAGCCTGTCGTACTGAAAGATCCATTCCCTAAGGGGCAGAGCTCAGCTTCTGACACCTCCAATACTAGGGGCACTACACATGATACGGTTGATCAAAATTTTATTAACATGGTTAATTCGGATGCACTCTTACAAAAGAGAGCCAGGATCTATACCTCGGACGCACAGAAAAAGGATAAAGAGATTCCAGAATCCTCCACTCCACTACACATACCTATGGACCCAATGGCCAAGATCCCGAAAGGTGTCTTGAAATGGGCATCACACAATCCAAACACTCGAGCCGCCTCCAACTACAATGTGGTTGAAGATTTAGCCCAGAACCCTTGTGCCATGTCTACCTTACAAGTCTTGCAAAGTTGTCCTTTACAATGGAATGCACTTCTGGCAGCTATTGGAAGTATGGAATCCTCTAACATGTCTGCGTGATTTGATATGGCTGATATCAAATACCGGTTTCCCTACCACGTTGCTCTTCAGATTGAAGTCATCCATGGCCCAATGACCATCAGACCAGCTGTCGTAGATGAGGGCGTGTCGACCTGCGTAATGTCAATTTCTTGTTGGAAAGCTTTGGGTTCCCCCGAGTTAGCCCCTTTTAACACACTGCTTACTTCATTTGATGGCAAGACTTTCCACCCACATGGGGTTTTGCCATCATTTGATGTCACATTGGCCGGTAAGATAGTTGCTATAGAAGTAGAAGTTCTGGATGCTCCGCTTGATTACAATATGTTATTAGGAAGGAGCTGGACATATGCCATGCAAGCTATTGCATCGGCAGTTTTTCGAGTTGTTATGTTCCCATTTGAAGGTAAGGTCGTTATAGTTGATCAGCTTTCTTTCACTCAGAGAAACAAACAGACTTCTTCAGAGACCACAGTTCCCTTAATTGATCAAACCGCCCCGGTTGGTGAGAGTTTAGGAGCAGGACTTTACGAGTCAATAATTGGCACTTTTGACCTACCGGCTCCTACCTTATTTGTTGGTTCTGAGGGATGTTTATCATTTGAAACTTCCATGGTTAGTTTAACAATTGATCTTGGGTTTCTCCCAACCAATTCAAACCCCTCTGTACCCACTCCTATTGTAGAAGTAACCCACTTGGACTCATATCAAACTGCAATAGAACATATATTGACTCCATTGGTGTCTGTTGAGTCAAATATGGATTGTGCTGCCACTCAGTCACCCGACCCGACCCACTCTCTTGACGGTTTGGATACTACTTTACCTTTTGAGGAGGAAATTTTAGAAGCCATGACTGACCTGGACCATCCTCGTGAACATAGAGATCCTAGATCCTTCTTGATTCCCTTTCTTAACTTGATAGAGAGAGGCGAGTTTTATCCAACACCCAGTGGAAATCATAATTTCACTTCTACTTCACAAGTTGGTTTTGTTGAAGAGAATAGATTGAATACCTTTTTGGTCAACATTTCCACTGGGGTCACCGGAAACACTTTTATTGAAACGGGATGTTATCTCGATGAGATCATTCCGTATACCAATCTTTTCGGTGATTTCCATGACACCTTTGCCTGACCTCACAAGGAGGATCTAGGCATTGACCCTACCTGAAAAAGTATTACGCTTAGGCTGACATACTTTTTCTTGTAACATAGCTGTACATTGTTGTAAAGCTAGTTTTTGTTATGCTTGTTAGTTAATCTTATGTGTGTTTTTCATTTCGTGTACTAGATGTCAACCGAACATTTCTTAGGATTTACTGATAGCGCCAGTCGCCGCACCTGTCAGTTGGTTGCAGCAGCTTGGGTCATTTACTCACCCACTGGCCAACTTGTCTCTTCGGGGGGGGTTTGTTTGGGTCCTACCACGAATAATGTGGCTGAATACAGTGCAGTTATAGAACTTCTTCGAGATGCTCACAGTCATGGCATTTCACATATGGAGGTAAGACTTGACTCACAACTAATTGTATTTCAGTTAACAGGTGTCTACCAGATTAGAGATCCTGGATTGCTACGTTAGTTTCTACAAGTTAGACTATTGGAAAGACATTTTGATTCTATTATATATGAACACATTCCAAGAAGTTTAAACGCATTAGCTGATTCATTAGCAAACTATGTGTTAGACTGGCATTTGTATCATACATTTTCATAAACAACATTGCACACATAAAATTAAAACACATATGTAAATAGCCGATACTGTATCAAAAAATATATGAGTTTTGGATCAGAAGTCTATCAAGTCATGTCATAAAAGTACAAAACCGGGCATAGTAGCCTCAAAAATATATACATAAAATGTATCCCTTTCCTATGGAGAAGGAGGGACCTCATCATCATCTACTACATTGTGATAGCATATGACTAGCCTAGCTATCTTCTGCAGCACCCTAAGCCATGCTGGGGGCACCCCAACTACATCTTCCTGCATATCAATAAGTATCTGATCTATACGGCATGCAGGAACTTCGTGAATCAACCAACTCACTTTTCTCTCTATGGTCCCCAACATAGCATCTGTTGCAGTAATATCAGCTGGCCTCACGAAGATGGTAGGATGGCCCTCAGGACGGACAGGCCCAAGATCTGCATATGACACTTGATTAGCACTTCAAAATTCATTTATAAAAATCAAATATTTGAAAAGTTTGAAAAAATTAAATAATTCTCAAAAATTAAACATACCAATATCTCCCCAGGCTACACCTGGAGGAAGCACCAGTTCTGGATCATGACGAAAATCCAATCCAACATATGGAAACTGCTCGAAAGTGGGCACTTGCCTCTCCCACCACCCCCAGAAATCATCAGTATGATAACAGTAGTGACTTTCCCCACCACCCTTGCGGAGGAATATGTCACCCCAACGGCCTAGTCTGGGCTCACGGGGGTTAAACTGAGGTAGAGGAATCCCCAAACTGATAGCAGGCATCCTCTCAAAGAAGAAAGTACACAAAATGCTACTGTACCCAACATTCTTCATTGTGCCGGATTTACAACCTATCAATTAAGATTTCATGCTCACCAGTAAACTAGTACACCAATCATATACATGACTGTGTAAGCATTGCACACCAACATGCATAGTGTGCCTGGAAGCTAGGTGTAGTGAGGCACTACCTGCCACTCGGTTGATCATACTCACTATCACCTTCAAGGGGAGGCTTTCAATGGTTGAAATCAAGACTTGGCTTCCTGATTTCTTAGCTCCAGCCACACAATATGAATTCACGTACTCTTGCACAGACCTTATGCCCACACAAGAAGACCCTTTCAGATTGATTACATCTCCTCTCCGTGAGAGACTAGTAATGAAATATATGTCATCAACTGTAATCTCCAAAGTTTTCCCATGGATGACAAAAGTATTGGTATCCACATCCCAGTACTGAATAAGTCTTCTAAATAGTTTGTTTAGGGCCCTCATGTTTACGGTTCGGTAAAAATTCAATAAACCACATCTTCAGAGAGCGTGGAGAGTGGCCAAATCTTGCATGGCCAACCTATCCATGTCCTCATCTTCTCTCTCCCTCCATTGAAGAACCATCCTGCACAAAAAATGACATTCTTTTTAGTCTTGGCGCTTGCTTGTAGGTTTTCAGACTTAAGCGCTACTGTGTATACTACACAGTCGCGTATGGGTGCTACTCTGTTTGAGCATAGTAGCACTCATCCCCTTTACACGCTATTGTTATTGTTACACAGTAGTGCCCGCGTAGTAAGAGTTGTGAGCATTGCGTTGCAAGCAATTTTTGGCTCAAAAAATGAAAACTAAACCATGAAAATGCAAGTAGGGAGGATTCCAACTCACTTGGTGGAAGAAGAACAGCATTTGGATGCTTGATTTGATCACCACGGAGATTTTAAAATGCCAAAGGTTGCACCAAATATTTGCCCTACAGAAACAAATTGGAAATTGATTTTTAAAATGAAATTATATATATGAATTGGAGTTTAATTTTTACCCACCATTGTTTAGTTTTCTATAGTTTCAAATTTTTTATCAAAATCACCTAATTAATCAATCGAAACATACATATGGTGCAATACTAATCCAGCTTGCATTTTTTCTTAAATTTTTGTAGGATCGATCTCCTAAGTTTAAAAACTCTCGATGTTAGACCTTGTCAACTAGTTAATAGTTCAAATTGATATATCATTCGAGATTTTTTGTCGCATTAACTAATATTTTGTTCAAGACCTAGTTTTGGCAGAGTATGAAGCTATGATCCCAGAAGCTAACCTTTAAGTCATTTTAAGCTCTTGTTTGGACTATTTAAACCTAAACAAGATTGCTGAGCAAACTTGTCTTTTTCGAGCTCGTTAAAGTAATAAAAGGCTCATCCACTTAGGTATAGAATTATCCCTTTTCCGGGCCTAGGTGGATTAATTACGGAAAAGGTATACTCTAGGTATACTTCTATATGCACTAGAAGAGTTCTTTTCCCTTTGTTTTATACTTTTTCAGGGGAGGAGACTAACTGCACGAAAAAGGACCTTTTGGAGCCTTTCTTTAGGGTTTTCAGGCTCTCTAAACATGAAAATACCAAGCGAGCATTCACCTACTCGTGCTCGATGTGAAATCCACGAGAAGGTAAGTAGAGGACTGTTTAAGTTTTTCAACTCTATAAACAAGAAAACACCGCCGAGCACAGACCAATCCGGGCTCGATATAAAATCCACGGATAGGTAAAAGGAGGATTGTTTAAGTTTTTCAGACTCTATAAACAGGAAAACACCAGCGAGCATTAATCTGCTTGGGCTCGATACTAAAATCCGCGAGAAGATATATGGAGTTATTGTTTAAGTTTTTCAGACTCCTTAAAATTGAAAACACCGGCGAGCAAGAACAGATCTCAGGTCGATATTAAAATCCATAGATCAGTAATACAGAGTAGTCTTCTATCTCTTCTTCGAACTCTATAAATAATGAAGAAGGTCCTGAATCTTGTTCCCATGGGCTCGTTAAACTTTTTACATGGTTGGATCTATTGAGTTTTCATTCTTTCTTGGACTCATTAAAACAACAAGAAAGGTATTCTTTTATATAAAAAGAATAATGGATGGGAAATATATGTCATATCTTCAATGTCAAAGGCAGTTCAGGCAGTTCTATCCTTGAACACAACACCTACTTGAGTCTATCTGGTCGGTTGGGTTTAGTTTTTGACCTCAGGGTGAACCTAATCTCTGAGTTGTTTACTCCCCTGATTGGTTATTCTTCCAACCATATGGAGGGTTTGATAATGTCTCTTACATTTTAGCCTTATCATTTACCCCATTATGCCGAAAACTGCCTGAGTCACTTTGTGTCATGCTCACTGTTCAAGGATATACCCTGTGTCAGCCATTCTGCAGTTTACCTTGACCTCATGTGTCGGCCATCCTAGTGTCAGTCTTGTTACATATATTCCATATCAGCTCATACCAGATGAGTGTTCCTCGAGTTGGATGATGGAGGATTCCTTAAGGCCTCCCTTCCAATGAACTTCTTCCCATCAACATCAACTCATTTTACTCTGGGAATTAAGTTTAGAGCTTTGGTTAGTACCTTGGATATTGCAGTCACCAGTGGCAATTTTCCTCGCTGTTGAATGATGAGAATACATCAATGTCTCTTCTTCGATAGGATCCCCAAGTGTTCGACTCCAAGTCCATCTATTCACACTTGGCGGATCGTACTTGGTACCTTGGGCCCCATCATCATTATCGGTGGAAGTCCTCGAGTTTGTTAATGGTATACATCAATGAACGGTAATCAAATGATACCCCCCATGTTCAACTGTCAGCTCATCTATTCACATGGTTAGGGTTTGTACCTAGAGCTATTTTCGATGAATACCTTGGGATTTTAAATGACATTACCTCATTCTTTTATCACCCAAGTTACGCAAGACTGAGCCCCACTTATATTCGGCTCTCCATGAGACATAGATCCAGTTTTTTGTTATGGCTATGATCTCTCAGTTTGACATGGATCCACGCTTGTATTCCAAGTGGCCATGCTATATATACATCTCCTTGTTATGTATCGGAGATCATGTTGTACCACACTGCACATCTATATGATGTCAAAGATGTAATTGCTTACTGACCTTGATCTTTGTTTGAGGTGTTTTTGTGACTTGTTTCTGTGGTTCTTTGCTCCTCCTCTGGCTTTGGATTATAATGTATTTAAGCCATCATTTCCCTCTGACCTCACACATTAGGGGGCATCTGTTATAGGTCAAACCTGCACCTATCCGTCTGTGATCACCTTGAGCTATTGATCACACAAAATGACAACTTGGATTGAGGAGCATGTTGACCCTAGATGAGACTTTGACTTACTCCACCTCCTGACAACACTGAAAAACCCTAAAAATATCATTCTGAGATATGAGCGCTACTCTACTTCAATAGACTAGCGCCTATACCCTACTCCAGTGTGTAATAGTAGCGCTCAAGCCTATACCCTACTCCAGTGTGTAAGAGTAGCGCTCAACATTTAAAAAGATATGATCGCTAGTTTACAAGCACTAAAGTAGCACCCTAAATGCTACTTCACTGAACAATAGTAGCGTACATCTCAAAAGATGATTAAAAAATAATTAATTTCACAAAGAGGATTAGTTGTAGGTAGTTTCCCAACTTCCCCAACTTCCTCCATAACCATCTCTCAACCCGAACTGCTTCTCATGTCCTATAAATACAGGGAAGAATAAAGAGAGGGGTTAGAGACATGAATGTTATTAAGATATTTTTAAAGAGAAGCTTGCATTGGAGGAGTTTATGCTCGAAGATATCCAATCCAGAGAAGAGCAAGGGCCCAGGATCAAGTTGCAGGAGCATGTCACAAATTCAGGTATATTTGTAACATCAATTTGCATTTGACAATAAAAGTTTGAAGTGTCTTTCTTGTCCCAAATTAAGTGTTCGTTGAAGTTATATACTAATTTGGATCTGTTTTGGTTAATATTGGATGTTTACATTGCTTTGTATTTTTCCATCATTATATATTATCCAAGATACGCTGAGAAAGGTACTTGTATTGCAGGTTTAATGAATGGGAAGTGGACTTGAGGATCGAACACAAAGATCGAATAAGAGCTAGGATCGAACGTCATTCCAAAGGTATGTTCTCAAGGCCTATAACCTATTTCCTTTTATTAACATCTCTGTAATACAGTTAATACGCTTACATGTCATCCCCTTTCAGTTGATAGTATCAGTTTCCTTACTATAGGGTAGTTTTTCCCGCCAACAACTGTATACCTATTTGGGTGGAAAATTACTTATAAATAGCCAGTTTCTTAAATTATCTTTTGTTAAAATATAAGTCATCTATTGTTTATGAATATTAAAACTAATTTTATTTTTTTTTTTGCTATGGAAAACTATTTTTTTTTACATTTTGTGTTTTATTATTCTTAGATCTAGTCAGGAGCAGTTTATTTCCATGAGATTGTGTTAATCCATGTTTTTAAAATTCTACTACATTTTCAATATTGTACCTGTGCATGCATCATATTTAATTATTGTCCTTCCTACCACCTAGGAGGCTTACCTTACTTGGTTGTTATTACGGGGATATGGCTTATAAGGGTTTAAATTTGAAATCCCTATTTTATCACTACCCATCTTGTCGTTAGAAGTTTTGGTTGGGGATACCACAATGTGCTATCAGCACTTAGCTTCAAAGTTGGGCCAAATTCAGGTAGTTTTGAGAATAAAATGACATTATTCACCATTTATTATGGTTAAATTTTTAAAATTTAGTTATTTGGAGGGCCGCAAGATAGATCTAGGTGAACTGGGCATGTTCAGTTTGATCCTCATGTGAATAAATCCACCCAATAATACTTAATTCATAAAATTTCCATGGTGAAAGACAATAGTAAATAGAAGGTAACTATTTGGCTTGAAGATAAATCAATAGATGTTATAGAGGGAGATCAATGGATGAGATAAGTCCATGGAATCTCACATGCACATAACTTATAAAGGTTTGCCTTACCTCAAATAGTCAAGATCACATCCATGGATTCATATCAACTATTTATAATCACTAGCATAATTAGGAGTGTCCCAGGGAAAAAGTACATGTTCTTCCATGAATAACTGGGATTAAATCCACTGATTCATGATCAATGGTTGGCGTTCATTCATGCAACCGGGAGAGTCTTGGGTGGAGAAGAAATTTCCTTTCCCCAAATGGTTTAGATCATGTTCTTTGATCTTGATCAATGAATGACAATTATTCATGGATATAGAAAACATTTTGATAGAGAGAGAAAAATATATGTTGAGAACAAATGAGATTTCATCTAAAAATTGAGATCAGCGACCAATAGTTGATCATGCACATTGGAGAGTCTAGGGAGGTGATATAGAGACAACCTTATAAGGAATGGAGAAGATTTTACCTATGGATCTAGCTTGATTGTTGAGATCCCATCAATGGGGGTATTCCCCCGTAGTATAATTGATTGTGGTTATGGTCAATGGAAAGGAGGGACTCGTTGTCCCATCAACCTAGGAAAATGTACCATCTGGAAGGAATGAGATTACAATAAGGCCCATAGGAAGGTGAATAAAAATATTTTTGTTGTTTATTATTATTTTCTAATAGAATTTTTTTTGTGCATAATTATTACAGTTCAATCTAGGAAAAATTGCATAAAACATAATAGGTACTTATCTTCTAAGGCCTATGGCTATAACCTATGGCTTCGATGTAAGAACTAAGAATATTGGCAGTCCTTGGAAAGGTATTTCAAAGGGGAAGAGATCTTAAATTTGAATACTCAATTCTTGTATAAAATATAATTTATAAATATAACTAAAATAATAGAGGCTTAGTCTTGGCTTGGCCATTAAATTATCATCGTGGAGGATGCAAAAAACCCATTGAATTTACTCCATCCTATTGTTAACAATGAATCATAATCCTAGGACTCTCTGCTTTCCCAATACTATAGCTAAGGCACAAGGTCATTATATCAACACTCTATCACCATTCATTAATTGAAGCCAATAAGATCTTCTCTTAAATCTTTCATATTTAGAAACTTGTGTTCTTGTTGTGTAGAACTCAATATCACATGATGTCTCTCCAACCTTTGTAGTAAATCAATATTATTCCTGTACAAAACTATTGAGTCATGGATGTATAAAGGAGAGGCTATGCCCAAGAGCAGAGGATTTTCTACCCAGAAGTACCGTTGTTCCCTTAAAACTACTCATAAATGCTCCCAAAGTACCTAGAACAATTGTGAAAATCGATATTTAGGCCTAGTATGCACCCATAACATCAATTCATGATTTTTATTGCCACACTTAGAGAAAAGAATGAAAGGATTTATTGCTGTTATAGGGTCCAGAACTTCCTAGAATCCTTAGAAACTAGCCTAGACCTGATATTCTCCACATATAGGTTACCCAGGATTCCTTCTGAATATTCATAAGCTTTTTGCCATCAAAGAGTGCATTGACAGAAAACGTCTTTGCAGCAACATAAAGCATGATTCCAAGTCCACTTCCAGCAAGTGCAAAAGCAAGTTGATTCAGCAGGATCAACAGCTCCTCTTTACTAGATTTTGTCAATTCCAAAACACTTGATGCTATGGAATCCTTGTTGAATAGCACTAAAAGCATGATTTCATACGTGCAAACTCTTTATATTTTGCACCACGAGTTTTTGTAAGGGTCATCTTTATTTCAAAGAGAAGGTATTGCAACAGTAGTCAGTGTCAATCCAGTGGACAAATCAGTAGCCATATCTGCAGAAAAGTCTATCCACGTGTTCTTAGAATGATTTCTTCCATGTGCATCCAGACTATTGTTATTTTTCATTGTAGGGATTCAACGCTACATTAGTTGTGGTGGTATCTCGTTGGCCAAATGAAACTTTAGCAACTTTACTGGTCGGAATGAAACTGGCTATTGCAAGCAATAGTGGATTCGATACACTAGCATTTCCATCCCATTCATGTCTTGATGAATCACTTTCTCAATGAATAGCCTAGGAATTTCGAACTGTCTTTGCTATTACCCCAGCGCAGCCACTGCTTTGAAAATTATGGTGCAACGGCCATAGTAACATCTTGCTCAAGATGAGAATGTCAATGAACTGTAATTCCGTAACATTTCTCTCCAGCTGCTACATCCCAGTTTGGACTGCAATCATCTGGGTTGTCAATTGTTGGTGCTCTAAGGAAAAGATGCTCCAAATATTTTCAATCCTCATCAACTTTTTTCTGAAGGCGGAAATTTTCAAATCTGACTTTTAAGTTCCTTCTTCGTGTATCCTCTTTTTGTAGTTGGAGGGTTCCTCAGGTTTTCCATGACCTAGCATAGATTCCATGCTCTGATCTACTTTACTTTCCTTTCTTGTCTTCTTCTTTTTATAGGAAACTGTTTGGTACTCCTTCTTTGTAATAACATATTTGTATGCAATAGATCCATTGACGTACTTTTTTGGTGATTAGTTGGATATTAATAAAATTATCTTATCTTACCCATCGTCATATCCAAACTTGGAATGATGATGATGTGGTATATATTCCGATGTGGTCTTAGCTGTGGGGCAGACAAATAGAACAATGGTACTAGTTTGGTCATGGAGGGGGAGCAACCACAACTGTGTATAGAAGTAGTTTACCCCAAAAGGAAAAGAAGGGCAAACCAATGCAACTTGAGGAAAAGTCTAGCATGGGACAAAGCCTTCATCACTAGTGAAGGTCAACCAAATATCTTACTGTTGTATCTACTGTTATGTTCTGTGTTATATTTGTTGTTGTTAATTGGTTTTTTATTGTACTATGTTTGCTCATGTGCTTTATTACTGTTTTATGTATATTTCTCTATCAATTATCTTTTGCAGGGGTTCTCAACCTTGAAGAACTATCACTTGTGAACAAGACTTTCAAGAAATCAAATGAGACTGTGTTACCTATTATTGAAGAGGAAGACTCCATGAGAAGTTCTTTTGGTTCAAATGGTGGCCTTGGGGAAGAAGATCTGACTTTACAATGTCTCGAAGAAAAATTATTTACAGAGCTCCAAACTTGAAAGCCTAAACTTGATAATGAAGTTGATAAGATATGCAATGCTGCATATTGTGAAACATTTCCTACTCAACCATTAGGACTTCCACCATCCAATGTAAGGTTTACTAGTAATAGTTTTGGTGTTGTATTATTACTGCAGCGTTGAATTCCCTTGTCACAAACATCTGATTCTCTTTCTGTTCATTGTTTGCTTTCAGGAAAAACATTTATCTACACAAAAAAGGCACATTGGCATAAATATTATTGAGACTCCTTCACAGAAAAAGGCTTCCCTTGGACCCCAAATTCCCTTCACATATCCTTTTTTGCATGTTAGAAGTTGTGTTGCTTTCTTACAGTCACTACTACATATGGCTCATGTTAAAATTCAATATGCTAAGACAGAAAATAGCAGCATTACATTCCATTTCACAATAATAGCATATACAGGATCACTGAAGAAACAACAAGCATAGCATAAACACAAGAGACACAGATTTATCCTGGGAAACCCTCATGGGGTAGAAAACCCAGTAAAGCTTCCTCAATATAGATGACCAGCAATATACAAAGATGCAAACCAAAGACATGATCTCCTTCTCCACTGTAGCAGACCTCTCCTCCAATAGGTGCGCCTCCCTTGAATGAGTGAGTGTGTATAATGAGGAACACACCTCCTCTATTTATACACTACTTTGATATGTATTTTACACAAGTACACGTAGGCTCGTATTTAACCAATAGGTTAAATAACCCACTACAACTAACTGGGCCGACCCCTCTAGGGTGGTCTAATAACCCTTTGACCCACATAACACATTTAGGGCCGACCCCCACTAGGGAAGTCTAATAACCCGAGTTACCACATTCCGACGGAGGAATAAACATCTCCGGATATACAATAAGATCTTCACGGAGGAATGAATCATCTCCGGAATAATAAAGTACAAATATAATATTCTTTGAAGTTACAATATTTAACACTCCCCCTTAACGAGAAGGATATTATAACAGTATCTGCACGAGCAAGGAGTCATCAACATCATACATGATACATCTATAAATCATTGGAAGCTTTCTCAACATCATCAGTAACTCAAGCAGTTACTGGAACATCTTCAATACTGGAACAACAACATCTTCAGTACTGAGTCTTTATCTTCTGCAGCACTCTCAGCATCGTCATCATTCGATCATCAGCATCGTCATCATACGATCATCGTCATCACACGATCATCAGCATCGTCATCACACGATCATCAGCATCGTCATCATACGATCATCAGTATCATCACCGCACGATCATCAGCATCGTCATCATACGATCATCAGCATCGTCATCATATGATCAGTAGCATCGTCATCACACGATCAGCAGCAAGTATCCTACAACAACAATACGAGTATCCCACCGATACAGATAACCACATCATCAATACAAGTATCCTACGGATACAAGTAACCACATCATCAATACAAGTATCCTACCGATACAAGTAACCACATCATCAATACAAGTATCCTACCGATACAAGTAACCATATCATCAATACAAGTATCCTACCGATACAAGTAACCACATCATCAATACAAGTATCCTACCGATACAAGTAACCACATCATCAATACAAGTATCCTACCGATACAAGTAACCACATCATTAATACAAGTATCCTATCGATACAAGTAACCACATCATTAATACCATTACTTTCTCGGAGACCATTCGTCTACGGATCAATTCAGGGACCGAAGTCCGGGGATGATACAATCCCCTTCACGTACATTTTGAACTATCAGTTCCGGGATGATGCAATCCCCATCACATACATTTTGAACTATCAGTTCCGGGATGATGCAATCCCCATCACGTACATTTTTAACTATCAGTTCCGGGATGATGCAATCCCCATCACGTACATTTTGAACTATCAGTTCCGGGATGATGCAATCCCCATCACGTACATTTTGAACTATCAGTTCCGGGATGATGCAATCCCCATCACGTACATTTTGAACTATCAGTTCCGGGATGATGCAATCCCCATCACGTACATTTTGAACTATCAGTTCCGGGATGATGCAATCCCCATCACGTACATTTTGAACTATCAGTTCCGGGATGATGCAATCCCCATCACGTACATTTTGAACTATCAGTTCCGGGATGATGCAATCCCCATCACGTACATTTTGAACTATCAGTTCCGGGATGATGCAATCCCCATCACGTACATTTTGAACTATCAGTTCCGGGATGATGCAATCCCCATCACGTACATTTTGAACTATCAGTTCCGGGATGATGCAATCCCCATCACGTACATTTTGAACTATCAGTTCTGGGATGATGCAATCCCCATCACGTACATTTTGAACTAAGGTCCAGGGACGATGCAGTCCTATCTTCTATTCTCGGAGACCTCACGTCTACGGCTCTCTTTAGGACTGAAAGTCCAAGGATGATCCAATCCCCTCAAGTCCACCAAGGACTTCATTCTCGGAGACCTTACGTCTACGGCTCTCTTTAGGACTGAAAGTCCAGGGATGATCCAATCCCCTCAACTGTCCACTAAGGACTTCATTCTCGGAGACCTTACGTCTACGGCTCTCTTTAGGACTGAAAGTCCAGGGATGATCCAATCCCCTCAACTGTCCACTAAGGACTTCATTCTCGGAGACCTTACATCTACGGCTCTCTTTAGGACTGAAAGTCCAGGGATGATCCAATCCCCTCAACTGTCCACTAAGGACTTCATTCTCGGAGACCTTACGTCTACGGCTCTCTTTAGGACTGAAAGTCCAGGGATGATCCAATCCCCTCAAGTCCACAAAGGAATTCATTCTCGGAGACCTCACGTCTACGACTCTCTTTAGGACTGAAAGTCCAGGGATGATCCAATCCCTTCAACTGTATTCTCATCCATACAGGTACAATCATATATCACATCAAAACATGTATACATCACATCAAAACATGTGTACATCAAAACATGTGTACATCAAAACATGTATACATCAACACATGTATACATCACATCAAAAAAAAATGTGTTCATCATCACTAATCAAAACATGTGTACATCAAAACATGTATACATCACTAATCAAAACATGTACACATCACAACTAGCATGTATTCTTACTAATACATCAAACATCAAAACATGTATACATCACAACTAGCATGTATTCTTACTAATACATCAAAACATGTATACATCACAACTAGCATGTATTCTTACTAATACATCAAACATCAAAACATCTATACATCACAACTAGCATGTATTCTTACTAATACATCAAAACATGTATACATCACACCAAAACATGTATACATCTAGCATGTATTCTCAGCAATACATCTATCATCAAAAGCATGTATAAGTAAAGCTAAGTATTCTAAGTATAAGAGTCCTAAATCTAAATATTTCTAAGTAACTGGGTGTAGAGAACAGCTTACCTCATCAACGACCTTGTTGTTTGATGAGACAATTTCATCAGTAGTGACTATACTACTCCCCCTTTCGAGGAGGGTCCTTTTGAACTACACCAAGCTTGTCTCGGAAGTATTCAAACTTCACTCGAGACAGAGGTTTGGTTGGTAACTTCTTCTCTTGACGTAGAGGCTTGGTTAGTACAACGGTAACCTGTTACAAATTCAAACTTTTAGAGTTCCTTTCTGTGTCATATTTTGTTAGTTCCCTATGTTCTTTGACTTATCATGGAACACTAGATTCTATGTCATCTTGATACAACTCTAATTATCACATAGGATCTCAGTTGGTTCTATCTCTAAGTCAAACAATCCTAAAGCCAAACTTCTTCACAACTAGCAGAGCAAGCAGCCATATATTCCGCTTGTGCTTAGAGCCACACTAGACTGCTTCCAGCTAAACCACGAGATCATGGCTAATCCCAGACAATAACATCCTCTCGATGTGTTCTTCTTGTCTGATACACTTCCTGCCCAAACAGAATCTGAATAGCCATCTGAAGTCATGATCTTCAAGATAGCATAGATCAAATTCTATCGTGTCCTTTATGTGCCTCATCACATACTTTGCAATTATCAGGTAAACACATCTAGTTTCCACTAGATACTAACTCAAGGTGTTCATAACAAAGCATATATCTAACCTAGTATATGTTAGATATATCAAAGACCCAATAAATTGACTGTACAAAGTTATATCCACTAACTCTGATGAGTTAACCCCTAACAGCTTCAAGTTGGAATCCATAAGAGTGGCCATTCCAACACCTCAAGTCATATTTCTCATCATACTTTCCCTGGTTGAGAAATATTCCTTCTGAGCCTTGCCATACTTCCAGACCTAGGAAGTAAAGCATCAATTTGAGATCTTTCAATTTTCATTTCTGCATTGAATGATCTTCTGCATATCTATCTGTGCCATCTCTCGTTAGATGGGTCTACTGATATGAGCCTCAATATCATTCGAACTCTGTGGTGAGTTCCTTCTTGCATCCATGTCATATGTGTATCATATTCAACCTTGTAGCAAAGGTTGAGATCCACATCACCCATGGTGATCATTAAGCTTATCAATTTATTATCGATCCTAGGTACCTATACAGAACCTGATTCATACTTCTTCTTTAATTACACCATACTTGGAGCAAACATCTTGTCGTGATTCTCTTCCCCTTTCTAAGAGAATCTTCTAGCCATGAGCCTTCTATATTTTGTTTGATTTGTAAATCTTCTTGTTTGAACATCCACCACTTGTACGGTGTCCATCATTCTTCATGACCTTTCCTACAAATCAAAATTAAGTACATGATTAGTAATACTTCATAATCATCAAAAGATAACCCATTATGCATACAGATATCATTTACATAGTGATGCAACTATTTTGACCATTACTTTGGCACAACACTTTCCCATATCCTGTATGCATACAGTGGCTATCTAGATGCCTTCCATCTCTACCAGAACATACTATCGAGAGTGTGCACAACTCTCAGCATGTCAGCAAAGAGGTTTCATTCTAGACAAGCAACAATGGAATGTTTGTCCAAGCATATGCACATTAGTTGTATACTGTTCAATGCTCTATGAATGTTTACACTCAGCATTATATATTCTAGGAATACAAATATGCATGCAGGCAATATTATTACTATTTCAAATAGCAACTCAAATACTTATCTTTTATGTTTGTGTGGCTGCCTCCCGCTTGATCTTCTGTATGTCTTTTGAACTTCTATTCATTCTGTACCACTGTGCATGCTCAAGAGTCATCCTCATGATCTCATATACAAACATACACTCATTAGTATATTCTAAATGCTATCAAAACATTATAGTACTAAATAATCTTGAAAACGTATAGTCATGATTATAGTTAATAAACATTAGTATTCAAGATTTCAGGGAAGTCTTCTTTTACTCATGCGCATCATTGATAAGAGATATAATATGCATAATCCCTTGGTTACTAACTTTATGAATGAGCATAACCAATCATTCCAAGTATACTTATATAAGGGATCCTAACACAAGGTAAGATTCATGGGAAACATACCTGGATTATTATACCTACTTGGTTATGTACAACATACCTAAACAACCTCTTCAATGATTTAGAGATCCTGAGCTAGAACCTGCATGTCTCATAGGTTAAGCATAATATAACAAAGTCATACATACCTCGTAAGTAGAACAAAGATTATGGATGAGTCTTTGTCTTCATGTTTTCATGGTCATGAAGCCTGATTTGTCTTTTGTGATGTACCTGTATCTTGTTAGCAGACAACCTCAACCTTACACAACACCATAATGCATTAGTACAATCATAAGTGTCAACACCCTAACCAATGAATATCTTCTATCATGCATTCATAATTTTGTTAAGGTGATACAACAAATCTAAAATCAAGATTGTACTAACTGTAATAATCATGAAGACAAACATACCATAAACTTAATCATGAACAAATCTCAAAACATACCTCGATGAGTCATACCTATCGAGATCGCTTGTAATCTCCTTATGTAAAGCCTTAGCCTCATCTCCCTCTGAAACATGAACTCCTTCACTTATGTAGGTGACCAATCTATCTTCTTCTAGGATTAACCCTATCCACTTGATTTGCAAGAACTGGACCTGGAGCTGGATATGGGTTTGTCAGAGAAACCCCAAAAATTCAAACTTTGAATTTCAGACTTCCGAAAGGATAGAAATATGCGCCTTGATGAGCTGATCAAACTGATATATTTAGAATTTGAAAACTGCAAAGTTTTACTCCTCAATTTTGCCTTTGAAACTTTCGGATTCACTGGACGTGACCCTGAACTGGGGTTTGATGAAGCCCACTCTTTTGCCCCATCAAAAAGTTTGAACCAAAGCTCTAAGCTTCTATTTTTCTGAGGAGCTTCCAGCCGTGGTCACAGATTTCAAAAATTCCTATTTTTACAGAAGCCCTAATTTTCCACTTTTCTGATCAAAGTCCCGAACTAGGGTCTAATCAAGCCCGGCCTTCTGCCCAACCAAAAATTCTGATCTTGGTCTCTAAATTTCTATTTTGATGAGTAGCATCCAGCCGTGGTCTCCGATTACAACAATTCCAACTTTCTTCAAAGCCCTAAATTTCGGAAGCCATGAATGAAGGTACCAAAAAATAATTCTGTTTTGACAGAAATATGTACCTGATTGTTTCTGGTGTAACTCCGAAATTTTTGATCCACAGGGTCTGAAAAAGTTTTCTGAGATAGCCTGACCTGTTAGCTTTCCATCCTGACAGGTCTGACCTCAATTGGATGTTCTGAGAGAGAGTTATGCCAAATGTCGCAACGTGACCTGTTTTGGGAAAATACAGGAGAGCGAACTTGTACGGCGTGCCACGTGTCACTGTTTGACCTTCGGCCTCTGAAAAAGTTTCCTGAGATAGCTCGGCCTGTTATCTTTCTATCCTGATAGGTCTGACCTCAATTGGATTCTCTGAGAGAGAGTTATGCCAAGTGTCGCAACGTGACCTGTTTATGGGATAATACAGGAGAGCGAACTTGTACGGCGTGCCACGTGTCACTGGTTCAACTTCGGCCTCTGAAAAAGTTTTCTGAGATAGTACAGTCTGTGTACTACCTGCCACTTTTCACGAAATTTCATTTGGATCTTCCTAGCCCAAGTTATGACCTTTTTCCCAAGGTCACCTGATTTTGACTCAGATCTGGAAGAGGCAGAAACCCTATATTGTACAGATCATAAATCACAAAGTACAACGAATTAGAGGTTGTCCTTTGGACACAAGGTACCTGGAGATCTTAGCTTCGTCCTGTAACAATTTCAGATCCGAAAACTTCGCCAAAACGGATTTATAGCGAAAGTGCTACGATGACTGGTTTTTGCTATGTAAAACCCTAACCTTCAAATTGTCGTAAGTAAAGCAAGTGTCTTTAGTGCCATACCTTGTCTTCCTTCAGGTTAGCTCTGATACCATGTTAAAATTCAATATGCTAAGACAGAAAATAGCAGCATTACATTCCATTTCACAATAATAGCATATACAGGATCACTGAAGAAACAACAAGCATAGCATAAACACAAGAGACACAGATTTATCCTGGGAAACCCTCATGGGGTAGAAAACCCAGTAAAGCTTCCTCAATATAGATGACCAGCAATATACAAAGATGCAAACCAAAGACATGATCTCCTTCTCCACTGTAGCAGACCTCTCCTCCAATAGGTGCGCCTCCCTTGAATGAGTGAGTGTGTATAATGAGGAACACACCTCCTCTATTTATACACTACTTTGATATGTATTTTACACAAGTACACGTAGGCTCGTATTTAACCAATAGGTTAAATAACCCACTACAACTAACTGGGCCGACCCCTCTAGGGTGGTCTAATAACCCTTTGACCCACATAACACATTTAGGGCCGACCCCCACTAGGGAAGTCTAATAACCCGAGTTACCACATTCCGACGGAGGAATAAACATCTCCGGATATACAATAAGATCTTCACGGAGGAATGAATCATCTCCGGAATAATAAAGTACAAATATAATATTCTTTGAAGTTACAATATTTAACAGCTCAAAAGTCCCACGAAAGTTTGCCACGAAACAGTTAAAATTGATGTTTTCATGGAAAAACAGTTTAAATTTTTGGAAAAAATTGAAAATTCCCCCGACGATCGTCGCTATAGCCACAGATGGACTTTTCATCTCTATAGCCACAAACATTTGTCTCTATAGCCATGAAAGTTCGTGGCTATAGCCACGCACGTTCGTGGCTATAGCCACACACGTTCGTGGCTATAGCCATGAACTTTCATCTCTATAGCCATGAAAGTTCGTGGCTATAGCCACGTACGTTCATGGGTATAGCCATGAACATTCATCGCTATGGATTGCATCTCTATTTAATATAAAAATATCCCTATTATGGTTAAACAATTTCAATTTGTTTCATTAAATCATAAAAATAATTATATATATTTTTTATTAAATATAAAAAGAGGTTTGAAAAACCTCTAGGCAAAGTGACATAGATAATAATAGTTATTAATATTAATCTGACAAATAGTGATAACATACTGTATTTTAAATCATGAAAACAATTCTACATCAAATTTGATTATTTTGAACAAAAAAATGGTTTCATTAAATCATAAAAATATTTTTTTTCTTATATCAAATTAAAAAAAAGAGATAAAAAATCTCTAACTAAAGTTATAATGATAAATGTCATTAATATTATTCTTATAAAAGGAGACAACATGTAGATCTTACAATTAGCAAAGCTAACATCATAGGGGTTGGGGCATCAAATTTTGTTGTTCAAAATTTGTCATGACAACATACATATATAGGATGGAGGGGAAATGGAATCAAACCTAAGTGAACTGGAGTCTTGCAACTCGATGCATGTTTGAGTCTCAACAATCTACCTTTTAAAATTGAACCAACACACCAAAGGAAGTTTGTTAATGGCTCGATTTGAGAAAATTCTAAATGTGAGTAATTAAGTGCTTGAAGTTCTAAAATTAATTAATATTAATATTATTATTATTATTATTATTATTATTATTATTATTTTTATTTTTATTTTTATTTTTTTTATTTTTTTTTTCTTTCTGTTTTCTGTACCAATCCATGATTCAACGAATTTGCTATCACTGGCATGAGATTTAAGTTATTTAATGAAAATAATTAATGTATCTACCTCTATGTCGAAACCATTTTCAATGTTGATGCAAGCCACTACCCTCCTTATTGTCTTACCAAAATGCAAGATAATGAGGAAGAATACTTAAAATTATAGACTTCACCTTCAAAGAGTGCCTTATAATCACATGGATAAGGAGTGATAACAAGATCACAACAATCCAATGTGTCAAATCTCAGTTGATAGTGTCAATTAAAGACTTATATGGTAAATTTAATATAAGACTTCCTTATAGTTGTATCTTACTCTTTGCGTCTTGACACATATGATATTTTATGGTTGTCTCTATGCCTTGACCCAATTGATATTATAAGGTGAGGATGTGCATGCATAATAATCCTTAGTTATGACTATGATATGAGGATTTAAAGAGACGAGGATGTAAAGAAAGGTACTTTTTATACGTATTTTGGTGGCGAAGACAAATATGGTGAGAAACCACATATGTTTAGAAGGACGGAGGGAGATTACATCATGATCATGCCACCCATAAAATTGAAGACTATTCCTAAGCCAAAAAATGTTTTATTTTTAAAATTTTATTACTAACCATTGTGGTGCTTTGGCCCAAATGTATTTTCATGCCACCCATAAAATTGAAGACTATTCCTAAGCCAAAAATTGTTTTATTTTTTTTAATTTTATTACTAACCATAGTGGCTCTAATACCACTTGTCTAATACAACTTGGAGTAAAACCAGTGATACTTTATATCTAAATTTATTATTCCAGTATTACGATAATGAATAACTTACATTATATGGAGCCTTGGTGAAGAGACACAACTCTTAAAAACCCTCATTACATAAAATAATGATAATATTTTTATTAAAATTAGTTATATTACAATCATATTTAAAGTATTGTTGGACATTTTCACATTGGAAAAATAGTAACAAATTTACAAAGGTTTGGTCCAAATGTATTTTCTAACTTCCGCGTGCACATGCAAAGAGATTTGGTCCAAATGTATTTTCTAACTCCCACATGCACATCCAAAGCTCCAGCCGAGAGAGCTAAGTGAGCAGAGACAAGTGTAGAGGAGGGAGCCGAAGAATTCCAAGAACATTGCATAGGAGGGAGTCAAGACTATTGAGAGAGTTGGTTCCGCCGAGACCATTGTAGAGGAAGCCGTTGAGACTAGGAGATCAACATTATTGCAGAGGAGGCCGTTGAGATGTCTTCGGTAAGTCTGAAATGCACATTTTGTACACCAGGCTTGGGGGTTTGGAAATGAATTGTTTGTTAATGGGGGTTTGGAAATGAACAAGTATTAGCCAACCTTTGTCATGCGCAGGAGGATAGATAATGCAGGCTTCAAGAAGAATAAAAAAAAAAACCTTTTGGTGAATGTATACTACCATACTGAGACATAGAAGTTCTTTCCACCCCAGAATCTACAAATTTCACCATAAATTGTGCATTCTAGATTTTACATGGAAACCAAGGTGGCTTAGGCTATGGGCGCAGTTTATTTGTTAACTCCTTCTAGGATTAAAGTTGTACTTGTTAGGGTTTTCAGATAAGCACACTACGATGGCTCTTTTGGAATGAAAACAAAAACGATCTGCAGTCTTTTCCAATACACTTCGAGGTTAAATCCACCACCAACCCTGTTTTATAACTCTCCAACCGATTTCTCTCCCAAATGAATACAAACAGATTTTATTGCTTTGACTATGAAACAATTACCTTTCCAGATGCGTGACTAAGTTATTGAAGTCGATTTCTCTGTACTTGAATTGCGTGTATCGATCTATTCAGGAATTCATTGCTTCAGCTTGAGGAAAACACCCTTTACATAGTCTAGATTCATCAAAACATGAATCATATAGTTTTAATCCTTCTACAATTATTAATTGATCAATGTAATGATCAATTCACCAAGTTAAACAAATACAGAACATTAATCAGGCATATACAGAATATTTCACCATATAGATCACCGATTAACTGGAGATAGATCTTATTCAAACCACACACAGAGTAAAGACTCTGTTCCCTTTGTATTCCATCAACCCCCTCTGTTCGATTACATTTTCATTCTTAAAGGAGTCATAAGAATTTGTTTGAGATCCTTACAAATAGGATCCACAATATTTTTTATCACAATCAAATCAAACAAATCATTAATGCTAACTTCCTAAGATTCGAGAGTCTATTTTGGTAAATAGCCATTATTACAACACACACCTCACCAACACTCAAGCTAACTTGATCTAATTTAGAAACACAATGATAATCATAAGTTTTGTTTTTCTTCCCAATGCCCCTGCATCAATAGATATCACCCTCCATTTTGAACCGCGTTTGCAAGAGTGACAATATTTCTGAGGCTGGCCAGAGTCAAGAGCAGCATACACTACTCCTCCTTTGTGTTTTTGTCTAATTTAAAACCCTTCTGACAATCCAGTGATATCACCTGTAGAAAATCCTAGATGATACTTTCTGTTGTTGAACAATAACAGAGATTTGCGTACTTCCACCTCCATAGCAATATTAAGTTTTTAAATTATTGAACTAAATTTCACAATAAATAAACAAGGGGCTAAATGGTTAACTAATCACTTCATTCTGTGTCTCCTTTATGAAAATGAGGCATTGATCAAATCGGCTTAATAATAAAACTAATTTATGCTATCAATTCCTTTATGGACATTCCGAATGACCTTTCAGACATTTTAGGCCTTCAGTAGAAATGATCCTCCTGAATTTCGATCTAGGAAGTTCTAGGCGTGGAGGAGGATTGTTAGAAAAACAGACAACAACAACTATCAAATTGTCACAAGTGTGGCGATTTAGTGCCTGTCGAACCAACTCCTTGGAGCAGCGCTCTGGATCATTATGCAGCATAAGCCCTCTCCGTACAATGGTGACTGCACACTGACTGGAGATAACATCCTAGAGACCATCACAACCAATTATTAAAAATCTATCTTTCCCTGTAAGTAAATACTCCTTCATCTTGGTCCTTTCCTGTGCCAGTATCCCAATGCCCTTGCAACTGATAGTTGACCATTCAAACACCCATCATACACACAGCCTCCAAGTGATTCAATTCACACCCTTTCAATGCTACAGTTTGGTTTGTAGTCTCTGGACATCTCAAATACTTTCCCTCTCTTACCCAACACAGCACGACAGTCCCTTGCATTAGCAACAATCATATTCATGCAAACCAAAACAATCAATCATTCAATCAGAAAAAATATCAACTAAGAAATAAAAGTTTCGCAAAAAACAAAAGGCTATTCATCCATGCAGGCCACAATCTATACAATTGGTTCAAATAAACCAAGCTCTGAATACTTGCCTTCCAAATATAAGAGCGGCCAATGTTGTTGTGCTAGAGGTGTTTTCGAAGGTATTGTCAAGGGAACAAGCATCTGCAAAAACATGATCAGCCTTCATGAATTCATTCCTTACAGCCTGTTGAATTGCATCTGGAAAATTTGAATTCACACTTGGTATTTTGACAAACACTTTTCCCACTTTACTAGATTTTCTTGCAGGTGGTTAAAGCCAAATTTGATATGTTCTTTGTTTGATTTGGAGAGTTGTTAATGGTCAAAAGGATCTCACATACGGTTGGCAGAATATTAAGAGGGTTTGCAAGCCTCATGTCTCGGTCCTTGTCTCCAAAGCATTAGAAGGCCATGCATTAACATAGCATGAAAGTTATGTGATTTGTCATATGTGGTGGTAGAAATCAATAATGATTGAATGGGGAACCTTTAAGAATCTCATAATTCATAGTTATTTCTAACAAAAATACCCTTTAACCTCCTAATTAACCACTTTACTCTTAACCAACATCCCAATGATTCTAGTGAGGCATCATTTTCCTAGTTCTAAATTTGTATGCCTAATCTACACAGGGTGCAAGTTGCATAACTCCTAGATGGATTAAATGCCACTGTCATGCATTTATGATCAGATTCTATTTCAATATGATATCATTCTTATTGTATTGTGGTAGGGGGTCGGTACTATGAGCACACCTAGAGCTTCTGGATAGGTAAAGTTGACTCTCAAAGTAACAATAAAGTTTTTTATATTAATCAAGTTTATTATACATGGTTCAATTTTTAGTTATCGATATTAATATGTATTGTCTGTGTGTGTGTTTGAACTTTGTACTGAAAAGTGGGGGAGGGTTAATGAAACAACACTTCAATGAGATAACAGAGTATGAAAAGAGCCTTACCAGACATTAGTTTGACAACAGATTGATTTAGGTCTCCTTCATTAGCTTCTGCAGCCATCAACTTCAACCACCAGGACTAGGGAAAATTGAACTTTGAACAGCTTTCAAGTTCTTGACAAACTTCCTCAAGATAATGACACAACTCTTCAACGCAATATGATGCACAAATTAATAAAAATTCCTTACAAGACCTCAGATTGACAACAGATTATACTTGACTCAGATCTCCTTTCTTAACTTCTGTGTCCCTCAACTTCAACCAATAGAGCCTGAAATATTTTAGTCTGCCCCGAAAGTATGATATTTATGGCATTTGAATTCTCTAGATTGCTAAGTTGTTCTTGCCTGTTCCCACAAACCTTACTTCTCTTTGAGAAAATGCATGTACTTTTTTCATATGATTTTTGATCAGGTTCGAACCACTCAAGCATTCTGGAACAACTAATGGTAATGTTAAAATTTTAAGTAATAGTTGGCATTCTCCTTTATCTTTCCTTTTTAATATTTCCAGTAATTACCAATTTACCATGGATATGGAGGTTTATTTTTTTCCCTTTTAATTTTCATTTTATCCCTGCAAATGTCACTGGTTCCACAGACTAGTTCATAGTGCAAACCGATTTGAACTGTTGCACTGACTCAGTTCAAAGACTGGTTTGGGGGATTAGGGGTATGGAAACAAAATATCATTCTATTTTCTCAACACTAATAATCAATTCCATTACAGGTTTAGTTCAGGAATGACTGTTGCAAAAAACAATCATGCTCTAACATTTGATCAACACAACAGGTAGTTCATCATGGAAAATAAATTTAGTGATTCCCCTATGTATATGAGCCATCTAATCACCTTAACACTATTCTCCTAGAAATTGTGTCAAATATTCTTCAAATTCTTCATTAGGAACCTAACATACACCAAAGGATTTTGCAACTCCAACCAAAGAAAAATCTAAATAAATCCAAGAACAAATTGAAAAGTAGAATCCTTGAAGAAAGGTTGTAGTGCTTTGATAGTGTGTGTGAAAGAGATTGCATCTAAAATATTTTTCGTCACATGGTCCAAAGCATGACAAATAGCCATTGGTGTGAGCAACGACAAGAGATCCTGTGTCAAGCACTTTGCTACCACCATCCATGTGTGCATACCATCAACAATTAATGTTTATTATTGAGTCCTATTACCCTCCAGATGATCTGTTATGGTATTGTAAATCTAGCTACGATTTCATAGGTGAATGCACTTTCTATTAGTTGTATTAGTTTGAATGGGTTTTATGTCTTGTTAACACTACCTTGATTTTGTTGGAGAAATAAAAAAATTTGCATATAGATTGTAGGTTGCTACAACACAAGCTAAAGCTCGAAAAACAAAGTAAAGAACTGAGGTATTTGTAAGTTATTTTTAATTGCATGTTACTTATGTTGAAGTTTTGTGGTCAGATAAGATATATAAATTGACAAAAGGTAGTCCAAGGGGACTCAAAAGTACAATCAATAGTGACAAAATATGGGAGTTCTAGAGAAACTAGTGAATTATGTTTGATTGTAATTCTTTCAGCAACTGGTGAAACTTCTACTAACATTGAACATGCCAAACTTCTAATTTCATAGTGCCTCAAAGCTGTTAGTATGGATCAGTTATGTTCTTCATTGTCAATTGCACGAAGATGAGATATTTTCCAGTCACTATAGGATCCAAGTGAGAGTCTCAATGAGGAAACAAATCCGAAGAGAGAGCTTGGTGAATCAAGGTGAAATTGTTTCTTTTTTTCAACTTCTTTAAAATCATGTTTAAATGGTTGAATGTTTTCCCATTGGATTTGATAGTGATAGTTTGAACTAGTCAGATTGTGAGAGAATTCTAGTGCTATCTCTTTTTTTTCATTCTGTGTAGGTTCATAAAGGAGGATTCTTCATTTGAATTCACATTCTCTTGCTTCACATCAAGGGATAGCTCATCAAGAAGCTTACCCTAAGTGGGATCAATTTATAGATGAATTATGTTGCTTCAACAAACACAAAACAAGGTTAATTAATCTGCTATTATAGTTTTTTATTTTTTTATTTATGCATTTCATGGTTAAAAATCAGGATGAGTGTAGTGAGACTCCATTGTCAGCAAGGCACAAAAGAGGTTGCAACTACAAGAAATCAATGTTCCTAAAAACGTACCGTGAATGTTATCAGGTGCAATAATATCATTTTATAAGATAAAGTAAATGTGAAATGAGAGGAATATTTCTTTTTTTTTATTAGCTTTGATATGTGTACTTCACGCTTGTATTGGTTTCTCATATGGCTCCAGATGCGAAGGCTACAAAAATGTGTATGGCAAGAAAGAAGGTATGGAACAAATTTGTTGACACTTGAGTATTTAAAATCTGGTTTCATTCTGTGTTTGATTCGTCAGAGAAGACCAAGGTGCATGATGTAGTCTCAATGGGGTATGTTACATTTTGGTTCCTGACCACTAGGTTTAAGACTAAGGGAATGAAGAGTCATCAGTAGGCCAATGGTTCAAGTTCAAAACCCGATGATCATAAATCCCTGGAACAATGTGTGTTCTAGCTGAGCTTGATGGATCCCCTCATTGAAGTGGAATACGTTGTTTCCAGTGCATTTTTACACCACTTGGAGGGTCAAAACATAAGAATTAAATGCAATCACATTTGGACACATTGAACTAATAGTGACCAAAATTCACTTATGCTTAACCACTTGGATCCCTTTCAGTGTTTGATAGATCCAGGTTTAAGATGGACCTATGCTAGTAGTAAGTCAGTCCCCATATGCACAATATTATATCATATGTTTTTGTGCTTAATACAATTTGTTATGTTATATTAAGAAATAACATAAAATGCTGAGTCTGCCTTCTCTATTAGGGCCTTGGACTTTAGCTCATGCTAGGAACCTTTACAAGACATGTACCATATTAGAGGATGCATCTACATATACTTAGTGTTGTGGGGAAAATGCACCTATAATTCAGGGGAGAAACTACCAACTTATGGTGATAAAGATAGACTTACAAGCATTCTACAAGTACAACAAATAAATGAAGAGATTAGGGTTTAGAGATGTACGCACCTCATTCAGAAGGTTGATCCTAGCTTTGCCTCCCTCACTCTTCAATGCTTATCCAGTGTCGCAATGCCTAGACCTGCAAAACAACTTGATACCTTTCTCAAACACATTTGACTACATATATAAGATTGATATTCATAATAGAAGAAGACATTAGATTATAAACAAACTGTAATCAAATCTAATACACATTAATAGGTCATATTTGGAAAGAGAAGAATGTCTGATCTTTATTAATGAATGAAAGAAAGTACATAAAGTTATACCTTCCTTCAAGCTTGGCACTTCACGAAACCTATATTCAAGGTCTCCTGCTTCTGTTCTCCAAGGATTCCAGCCTCTAATCAACTGTGCTAGGGTTTACCAAAACTGAAGCACAAGAGAGAGGGATGAGGGTCTCCATTCCTCCATCATAACTTTGTAATTGGGCTTAGTCCTTTCACATGACCCTTCTACCCTCCTTATATAGTCAATGAGGAAGAGGAAAAGAAGTTATAATTGCTCAAGAGGTTTCCCAACCAACTTAGCTTACTCGAATTTCAAGATTTTGAACTAAACAGGGGTGTACGCTACTCTATAGTAGACAAAGTCACGTACACATGGAAATGGGCATTACTATTATAAAATTGTAGTCGCGCTCAAAAGGGTATACACACTACTATCATGCCTGTGTACCAGCGCTCATATTGAAAAATGGCCAAAAACAGGCTTTTCTGCTCATTTTCAGGAGATGGTTTGGTCTGGAAAAATGTTCCTAAGGGTCATATACATCAAATGGTTCAAGAATGAGGTAATTTCAACCATTTTTAGTGTCCCAAATGACTCCTCCATCCACAATTGTCCTGTTGTGTGATTGAACTTGTTCTCAAGAAGTGTCGTCATGCGACCAAGGGAAGCAAGTGTCGTCACGGATGGAGAGGTGTCATTTCAAGCTATAACAGATGCCCCTTAATGTATGAGGTCAGAGGGAGTACGGGAAACATGGCCGAAATACATTATAAATGAAAAAGAGTTGAATCATGGAGGAATGGAGAAACCAAGAATCATAGGCTCAAATGAAGTACCTGAAAGCAAAGGCAAAGTCAGACAAACTTATCCTTGGGGTAACTGTACATGTTCAAATATTGGAACATGACCTCCAAGAGGATACAATAATGATCCAAAATACTGATGCATATATCATGGCCACTAGAATACAAGCGTGGATCCATGAGGAACATAAGTGTAAACATAGCCACATAAACACAAGGTGGATCTATGTCAAAACTGGAGAACATAGCCATAGAGAACAAGCTGGATCTATGTCTCATCAAGAGCCAAAAAGAGTGTGGCTCAATCTTGCGCAACTTGGGTGATAACATAAATGAGGTGATGCTATCGAGGATCCCAAGGGCTTCATCCAAAAAACAACCCAAGGTACAAACCTATCCATGCGAATAAATGCGTTGTTATCGAACATGGGAGGTATCGTTTGATTACCGGTCATTGATGTATACCATTAACAAACGCGAGGGTATCCACCAATAATGAAAATGGAACCCAAGGTACCTAGTACATTCAAACAAGTGCGAATAGATGGTCTTGCCATCGAACACTTGAAGAATCCATCGGATAGGAGACATTGATGTATTCCCATCTATCTAATAGCAAGGGAAACTGCCACTAATGACTGCAATCCCCAAGGTACTAACCGAAACTCTAAACTTCATTTCCAGAGTACAATGATTTGAAGTCGATGGGAAGAATTCCATTGGAAGGGAGGCCTTAATGCATCCTCCATCATCCAACATGAGGGACACTCAATAGGTATGAGCTGATTTGGAGTAGGACTAAACACATGATGAAACATACTGACACCAAGGAATGGCCGACACATGAGGTCAAGGCAACTGCAGAATGGCCGACATAGGTTATATCCTTGAACAGTGAGCACGACACAAGAGTGACTTAGGCAGCTTTTAACACAAAGAGACCACGATACATATCTGGAATGTAGGAGACATTAATAGATTCTCCAAATGATTGGAAGACTAACCAAACAAAGGAGTAAGAACTCTGAGATCAGGTTTACCCTAGGGCCAAATACTAGAACCCAACTTGTTTGATAGACTCAAAACAGGTGCTTTGTTCAAGGAGATAGTTTACTTGCTTCCATCATATTGAAAGATATTTTAACATTCATCCCTTCCATTTCCTTTTTCATTTTTTAACGAGCTTGACAAAGAACTAAATCATGCTCGACGGTATTTTCATATTTAAGGAGTCTGAAAAACCTAGAAGAAAACTCCATACACCTATCCGTGGATTTTATATCGAGCCCGGATTGGTCTGTGCTCAGCGGTGTTTTCTTGCTTATAGAGTTGAAAAACTTAAACAGTCCTCTATACACCTATCCGTGGATTTTATATCGAGCCCGAGTAGGTGAATGCTTGCTTGGTGTTTTCACATTTCGAGAGTCTGAAAACCCTAAAGATGACTCCAAAGGTCCTTTTTCGTAAAGTTAGTCTCCTTCCCCCAAAAAGTGTAAAATGATGGAAGAAGAACTCTTCTAGTGCATACAAGAGTACACCTAGAGTATACCTTTTCCGTAAATTATCCACCAAGGCCCGGAAAAGGGGTAATTCTATACCTAAGTGGATGTCGGTTCAGTTATTTTAACGATCCCGAAAAGACAACTATGCTCGGAAAACTTTTCCTATTTAAGGACTCTGAAAAGGGCTTAAAAGAACTCGATACGGATCTTTTTCGTAAAGGTTTAACGAGTCCGAAAAAGTAAACTCATGACCTCCTTACTGTTTTTAATGAGTTCAATGGAGATACAGAAAATGGTCACAACTTCCTTACTGTTTTTAATGAACTCGAAGTGAAGATGAAAGAAATGCTCATAACCTACTTACTATTTTTAACGAGCTCGAAGTGAAGGAAGAAGAATGTTCGTAACCTACTTACTGTTTTTAACGAGCTCAAAGTAAAAGAAGAATGCTCGAAATGGGAGGAGACGAGTGTCAGGGACATGCAAAACTAGCTCCAAGCGCATGGAACAAAGCTATGCCTAATGCAAGGAACATGAGCAAGATAAGGACACTCAGGGTGTGTCTCCTCCAAGTAAAAGGTGTCAAACTGCAAAGGAAAAATGATACAAGGCTTAGCGGAAATGAGATCAGAGATGGAGGCTTATATAATGAGATAAAAGCATGGAAGTCGGCTTCAGGCTCATTAGCGCAATTGGGATCATAACAGATGCATATGCAATTTGAACACAAAGATGGGAGCCTTATGAGGGATGGCCAGAAATAGATGAGGAAGAAAGATACGAGGCTTCTTCTCAAAGTCATGGTAAATCTAAAAAGGCTCCCAAGCCTATGAGAAAAACTCAGCATGGGCACCAGAATGGCATAAGGGTGCTGACTAGGGTGACCCATGTTAGGTAGGCTCTGTTGTCGGACTGGTGCACGATGCATAAAGAGATGGCTAACACACCAATATCCAACAGGTTCGACCCTATGGCGAATTCGGATGGAAAAAGGTTCAAATGCAACATAACAGTGGGGAAGCCTAAACTTATATGCAAGGTTCCGAATATACCTGACATGGTCACACAAGGTGTCGAAAAGGACCATTAAGCAAGTATACATCCAGCTAAGTATCCTGTCTCCAAGAAACATTAGCACCAGGATCATATCTAAAACATATGTAATGAAAGACCCGATACAAGTCAATGTGGTAGAAATACTTTCAACTTCACTATCATCAACAACAGGCATAAACAAGGCAGAGTTTACAAATGAAGACTCTATGGTACCCAAGCCCGAGGACTACAATCAACAAGATCAACTTTAGGATGAAGATCAAAGTTGAAGGACATGATGGAATCTGCAGAAACAAATTCATCATCATAGGAGTTGAAAATTCTAGAAGCAGAATCAAACTCAGCGGGAACATCGATTTGCAGATCTATAGGAGAATTCAAAGACTCAACAGTAGGAAGATCAGAATTTAAGGTCAAATCGGGGCTGGACATAACTGCGACTGAATCAACATCCAAGTGAATAGCAGACTGTACTATAGATTCTAGGAAAACTTCATCGGAAGGAAGTATATCATCCCAGATAGAATACATATCTAAACATTCAGATGGAGGTGTCACTTGGTCAAAAGCTGGGACCAAGTCCCGAGAAGGTAAGCATGAATTCAGAGACTTCTTCTCAGTAGCATTTGAACTCAAGGAACAATATGCCACAACATTCCCATGTGACATAGTAGTTTCTAATGACGAGGGATCCGACTGGTCTATAGTTGGGTAATAAGGAGGATCAACGAATGCAAGTTGGTCGATGGTGACAATGTTTTCGTTATGAGGGAAATGCATCACACGAAAAAGCATAGACACCACAGCATGCATAGCATAAACGTAATCACGCCCGAGGATCATATCAAAGACCATAGGGTCCTTTAAAACCATAAAATCAACTAAGACTGTTTTTCCACCCAAAGTAACAGGTGCCTGACGGAGGAATCCAAATGGTTCACTAGGTCTTTTATCGAAGGTCAACAACCAATTAACAGCTGGAATAACATTAGGGAAACCCAAATCTCTCCAAGCATAAGCGGATAAGATACTAATAGAAGCACCTTCATCAATAATGCATCAGTCAACCGTATGGTTCCCGATATCAACCTTTATCTGGAAAGGTGTCGAAGAAGGAAGACGAGGCTCATCTAGACTATTCCAATCAAAGGAAACAATCCTAGGGCTTGGTAGGGGTTCACATGGCATAGATGAAGTGCCCCCTTTTTCAGGAACATCCAAACAGGTAATGCAGAAGACTTCAGCAGTAGGTGCATCAATCTCCGAAGGACTGATGGGATCGATCGAAGATTGCATCGATTCGATCACTTCACTCTCCGAAGGAAGAGTGGGGTCGACCAAAGATTGCATTGGTTCAACCACTTTATCAACCAAAGGTTGATCTGACTGCAGGGAATCTATAGACAACTCAGGAACAGAGGTTCCTTCAGACATGGACCACACTCTTCGTGCCTTTGAAATGGCAGGGCATCGGTGAGTAAGGTGATCTCCCTTACAAAGTTTACAAGGGAACTTTGGTTTTCGTCCTATAGGTTTAGACTCCTTTACAACGTCAGTACTCTTAGCATGACTAGCATTGGCTGACAGCTTTCCCCCAGCATGACTCACAGAGGCTGGTTGCTCAGAAGCAGAAGACTTTTGAACTAAGGACCACACTTTTTGCACTTCTGGAAGTACAGGGCACAAGTAAGTAAGGTGATCTCCCTCACAAAACTTACAAGGAAACTTAAACTTCTGTTTGTTGGGTTTGTCGACAATGTCAACTCCCTCAGCATGACTTGTAGTGGCTGATCTGGTGTCTCTAGTATGACTCACAGGAACTGGTGACTTGTCATTAATATGACTAGCAGTGATCAATGACGTGTCCTCAACATGACTGACAGTGGTTGAAGACAAACTTTCAGTATGATTTTCAGTGACTAAAATTTTTCTCCCAGCATGACCTCCAGAGGCTGGGTACGTGCCCCCTGCATGACTTGTAGAGGCAGGGTGCTTGCCCCCAGCATGACTTACAGAGGCTGGGTTGATGCCCCCTTGTTTTGGCATCTTCTTCCTATTCTTCCCCCGTCTATTCCTTTTAGACTGCTGGCTACTAGTATTGCTACTTTCGCCACATGAGGTAGAAGGAAGAGGAGAAGATGTTACTGGCAAAGGAGGCACAGGGTTCTGATGCTCTTGATTTGAGGTGCTCACAAAAGAAGTGTTAGGAGCATGCAAGGCATTCGGAGTGGAAAACAACCAAACCGGTAGCCCAATAGTGAATCCAGAAAGATTCAGAGTAGCCATTAAGGGAGCACCAATGTTTCCAATGAATGGAATAGCACAAGGATCCCCCGAAACAGGGGTACCTTGATTGGTACTCGCTGGAATGCTAGACATAGTTTCCTACTCAAATGAACAAGAATTTCTCTAAGGAAAACTAAAACAAGTAGCAAAAAGAGCACACCACTAAAAAAAGGTCCTAGGTAAATCAAACCAGGAAAACAGATGCCTTCCGGAGAAGAGTCTAGAATGATGAGGGCCCATAACAGATCAACGAAGGATGAAAGACAGTTTCCCGGGGTCCACAATACAATGACTAAGGGTGCAAGCGCTGGAATCACCCAACCGCCCTCCCAAAGACGTGCAAGGGATTTCCTCCCACGTCTGTCTTATGTACAGCAGATATACCCTCTGCTGTCACCTGTGTATGAACCTAGAGTCAGATACTAAGGATACCACAACACCGAAAACTCCTGGGGGAATAGTCACCGGTCGAATCAGAAAGCGTGGGCAGGGTAGCTAAGCCCGAAACTCAAAAGAGTCCCCAATACACAATCCGATCTTGGCATATGCTCGAACAGAAAGTAGGAGGAGTATTCCCAACAATTTGATCTTGCAATGACCTACTGCATAGATCCCAGGCAAGTTTTGAGTGAAATGGGTTTACCTGTGATAGTCTTACTACGATTTTTGCGTAATGTGTGATCTTGGGTAGTTTAAGGTGTTTTAAACCCAAGATCCTAAGCAAGACTAGTTGTTGTAGTGTAACCTAGAAAAGAAAATGTTGCTAATTCATTTTATTAGAGTTCATTTTAAAGGTTACTTGCTTACTCAAAAAGGGTAGTGGGTGTGTGAGAGTGGTTATAATAGAGATAGAGTACTGAAAATGAAATATTTATCACCAAACAAATCTTTTTCTTTTCAATGCAAGTCTTAAATTTTGATCTAGAATGCATGTGCAAATGCAATTTTTTAATCTTTCGAATGCAAAAAAAGTAAAAATAAAGTCTAAATGTACAAAAATAAACTCAAAACCTAAGAATGCAGCTACTCAAGAAACTAGGTATGCAAAAGAAAACTTGTTCTTTTTGATGCAAAGCACTCTAAAATCTTTTAAGCCACTTGCAAGGTACTCTATTCAGAATATAAATCAAAATTCTTTATGCTTTTCAAAGGTAAGAAACAAAACTGAAACTAACCTACTATCAAAGCAAAGCAAATAAACTTTCATGTTCTCTTTATGAAACAGTAAAAGCTACCAAATATGACTTTCAAATTCTTATCGATGTAAGCATGCCAACCATTGGGAAAAGAGTACAAAAACTGCTTTTAGACCCAAACGAAGCAAATGACCTACTAAGAAGTATGGTTTGGTAAAGTCAGGCCTGCACATAAACAATGCAAACAAGGTCTTGAACAACAGCCAAAACACTTGAGCTTTCACTACAAAAGAAAAACTAAAAACATAAGGGAGGATAAGAAACCAACCTAAAAGAGAAATTTCACTCAAATAGATACAAAGAGGGTCAAGAAGACTCAAGAGGCTTCAAATCCAGTGGAAATGGGGCAAGCAAGTTCAGTCAGACTCAAATTAGGGTACAAAACACCAAACAGGTCCACAACCCCCCAACTTGGATCAACAAACCCCAAAACTTTCCAAACAAGCCCAAATTCATCAAAAGAGGTTCAAATCATGAATGTAGGATCAGTACAAGGATGGCATACTACTTACAGTGGTTTAGCTTAGACCTAGGGTCATCAGGGGCACCAAAAAATGCAACCACAGTCCCCAGATTTGGGTCCACAACCCAAAAACTCAAAAAAATCAAACCTAGATTTTGAGCGCTACTGTGTATGAAGTAAACTAGCTTCCATAGCAGTATGGGCGCTACTGTGTAGAGGAAAAGTATGTATGAGCGCTACTGTGTGGTACAAACAGTAGCGTATAGGTGGAAAAAGTAAAAAAAGTGGGTTAAAACCACCACACCTGGGTCCACAAGGGTTTGCAAGGGTTGGGAAGGGTCTATAGGAGCCAAGGAGGGTCAAATAGAGCCTACTAACTGATCCTAATCAATAAAATGAACAAAGACCATCAAACAAGAATGAATAAATGACCTTGGATACCCGTAAGCAGTTAGGCTTTCCCCAGCGGAGTCACCATTCTGTTGTGGGGAAAATGCACCTATAGTTCAGGGGAGAAACTACCAACTTACGGTGATAAAGATAGACTTACAAGCATTCTACAAGTACAACAAATAAATGAAGATATTAGGGTTTAGAGATGTAGGCACCTCATTCAAAAGGTTGATCCTAGCTTTGCCTCCCTCGCTCTTCAATGCTTATCCAGTGTCGCAATGCCCAGACCTGCAAAACAACTTGATACCTTTCTCAAACACATTTGACTACATATATAAGATTGATATTCATAATAGAAGAAGACATTAGATTATAAACAAACTGTAATCAAATCTAATACACATTAATAGGTCATATTTGGAAAGAGAAGAACATCTGATCTTTATTAATGAATGAAAGCAAGTACATAAAGTTATACCTTCCTTCAAGCTTGGCACTTCACGAAACCTAGATTCAATGTCTCCTGCTTCCGTTCTCCAAGGATTCCAGCCTCTAATCAACTGTGCTAGGGTCTACCAAAACTGAAGCACAAGAGAGGGGGATGAGGGTCTCCATTCCTCCAGTATAACTTTGTAATTGGGCTTAGTCCTTTCACATGACCCTTCTACCCTCCTTATATAGTCAATGAGGAAGAGGAAGAGAAGTTATAACCGCTCAAGAGGTTTCCCAACCAACTTACCTTACTCGAATTTCGATATTTTGACCTAAACAGGGGTGTACGCTACTCTATAGTAGACAAAGTCACGTACACATGGCAATGGGCACTACTATTATAACAGTGGAGTGGTGCTCAAAAGGGTATGCATGCTACTATCATGCCTGTGTACCAGTGCTCATATTGAAAAATGGCCAAAAACATGCTTTTCTGCTCATTTTCAGGAGATGGTTTGGTCTGGAAAAATGTTCCTAAGGGTCATATACATCAAATGGGTCAAGAATGAGGTAATTTCAACCATTTTTAGTGTCCCAAATGACTCCTCCATCCACAATTGTCCTGTTGTGTGACTGAACTTGTTCTCAAGAAGTGTCGTCATGCGACCAAGGGAAGCTAGTGTTGTCACGGATGGAGAGGTGTCATTTCAAGCTATAACACTTAGCCAACATTGCTAGACACCCCTGTAAAAATTTGAAATACAGAGTATTACACATTCACATATGTACAATGAAGGGAGTCATAAACAGGGTCTTACATTAGAAAACAATAACATCAATATTGGACAAGAAGGCAAGGAAACTCGACCCAAATGAGCAATCAAATTGTGAAGATCTAGAGAAACCTCGGGAGAAAGGCCTTCATTCCACCAAGAAAATAATTCAAGGGTATTTTTATAGATCCATGGACCCTGCTACATGATAAACACAACTGGCAGTCCTTAAATCAAAACATGAAGAAACCCTTGGTTAGATTCCAAATACTAACCACATGCCATCCGGGCCTCCCAAACCCTAGAGTGGATCATGTTTTCCAAAGATATACAACCAACAAAATAAATAGTCAACAAGAGGATGCACACTAAATTCAAGACAAGATTTTTCAGATTGATTAGGACTCAGGAGTAATTTTTAATAGGTTTCAGAAGGAGCATAAACAATACCTTGTGGATTGGGTACAAATTTCCAGGCCTTCTTCGGAGCCATTACCCAAGGGCCAAGCTTGAGGGAACTTATAAAATATGCTATTTTCCATTGAATTACCCCTATCTACAGAAAATAGAGATCCCATAATTATGAATGCTCACTGTTTTTAAAGATCAGTTATGTTTGTAAACATTTTATGTTCTAGTTCAGCATCTAAATGTGTTCAAGCAATAACCATCCCCTAGTCAAGGAAATGCAATGTTAATAACCTTAATGCAAAACACAATGAGACTCCCGTAACAAATATATTTTCTGTCCTAAGTGGGATTAGATCTTGTAAATTGCATTGAGTCCTCGTGAATATTTATTTTTTCGATTCCAGATGTCAGAGAAACTCGAAAGAGCTCTGTTTGTAAATATTAACATAATTAGTCACTTTACTTGCCCAAGTATCTACTCCTAATGCTTTTATTAAAAATATATTTAGGAAAGAACATTTTATCGAAGATGAATATATCATGATGTGATTGTAGGAAAGGCATATATTTGGAGGCTTTGAAGCTGATTTTTGCATATAATTACCCCTATTTGCACAAGATAGACACGCAATAATCCTAAATGTTTATTGTTTTTATAGACCAGTTATGCTTGTATGTTCTAGTCCGACATATAAGCCCTGGTCCTTGTTTAAACTTGAGATTAATCATGGAGCCAACATTAGCAAGTAATCTTGAAGGGGATTACCAAACAAGGAAGCAGATAAACATGAAGAAGGTAATGATTTATTTCTCAATTATTTATTCTATTCATGAAATAAGATATCCATTTAAAGTAAATTTCCTATTGTCCTCAAAATGGATTTGGACATTTAGCTACATTACAAGTTTCAGGTGATTCCTTACATTGCAAGCCAGTTTCAAAAAGATGAGATCTGGCTCCGGCACACAAAACCCAACAAGCGACAATACCAGGTTGTTTTGGCAATAGATGATTCACGAAGTATGTCTGAAAGTCACTGTGGGAACATGGCTATAGAAGCTCTTGTTACCATATGCAGGGAAATGTCACAATTGGAAGTTGGAAAGTTGGCAGTTGCAAGTTTTGGAGAGAAAGGTAATGTCCATATGCTGCATGACTTTGATCAGCCTTTCTCGAGTGAAGCAGGTCTCAAGGTAAACATGATAATGATTATTTCTTGTTAGTAATTACTAAAATGAGCTTTATTTCCTTTTGGCCACTTACAATATTGAGGGATAACCAACTGACTTCGCACTGATTTGGTTACCACAACTGTAGATTATTTCAAAGTTTTCCTTTAAGCAAGATAACACTATAGCAGATGAACCTGTCGTTGACGTCCTCAAATACTTGACCAATTTGTCGGATCATGTTGCAATGAGATCCCGTGCACCTTCTGGTCAAACTGACATTCAACAACTTGTTTTAATTATTGCAGATGGTCGTTTCCATGAAAAGGTATGGTTGGCATATCCTTAGTAGCAAATAGATAAGAGTCTTCAGGGTCATGCTATCAGTTACGCAATCATTAAAAAGTCAAATCTTGGTTATTATTTATGTTAAAATGTATTACCCACCAGTATAGTTTTCTATTTTTGTCAATTGTCAAGTAGTATTGCTGCATGTATAAATGCACATTTTTTTAGGCAATTGATATTCTTGTCACACAGGGATTTGTTTTTAATTTTTATATTTATTTATCTAATTTTTGTTTCAAGCCATATATACCCTTTTTCAATGAATGTGATTTTCTTTTCCCAGAGTGCCTCATTTTAAGTCACTTTTAAGTTCCAATAGAGGTAATATATGAAATTTTGTACTTCCTATAAAGTCATTTGCCACATTACCTTTGCCTACGTGGAATTTCCTAGTCAAATCTGATGAATGGGTTTGGACCTGTCTTATCCATTAACGTTCTAGTCCTTGATCTCCCTCCAATTTTCTATTCTTGTGGAAACACCATGAATAAGAGCCTTGTTTAACCTTAATGTGAGATATAAAAAATGGCTCTACGACATGATATTTTTAGCAGAATTCAGAGTACTAAATTCTCTTAGTGTTAAAATACAGGAGAATTTGAAGCGCTGTGTAAGGGATGCTTTGAGCAGGAAGCAACTACTGGCATTGATTGTCTTGGATATTCCAGAAGAATCGATAATGGATGTGCAAGTAATGCTTCACATTGTTGCAATAGGATTACTATAATTATATCATTGTGTTCTTTTGGAATTTAATGCACATGAAAGCATCTGATTTTGTGCTTTATGGTTTTTTGCAGTCTGTGTCATTTACTGATGGAATGCCTAAGTTCTCTAAGTATTTGGATTCATTTCCTTTCCCATACTACATTATTTTGAAGGATATTGAGGCTCTAGCAAGGACATTGGCAGATTTGTTGAGACAGGTATTTAAATGGAATTTCCTTTTCTCTATTCCATTATTTTTTGTAGCTTCTAAAACCCCAATGCAGTAGTTTGTTGATTGAATTAAGTTGTGATAACATTTCGGGAGGAGGGTACTAGAATAGTGGAATTTAGTTCATGCTTATGAAATGTGGAAGATGATTGTTTGGAAAACCTATAGTGGACATGTTTAGGCTTTGGGATGTTCATTTAACCCTTCTTTTGATTTCATTAACCTATTGCCTGTTTATCAAGAGTAAATCTGGCATGTAATTTTGGGATTCATTGGTCCCTGCTTCAAGAAGTTATGAAGGGGTTCTGAACAGAATTTGGTCTTTAATGGACATCAAAATAAAATCCAATTTCAATTTCAACTTTTGAAAGAGAAAATTTTGCAGTGTATGGTTGAAACATGAGATGGTTTCTTTAGGGTACCATTTCTATCTTTATAAAGGATGAATTAGTAGTCTTAGACATCCTGGTATGCATTGAATTTAATGCAACATATATCTCTGTGATTAAAATAGAAATAATTGTTTGTAGATGATCTTGAGTAAAAGTTGTTTCGATATAAGAAAAAGTAAGAAAATTGTGCTCAAGGTAACAAAACTTCCCCTAAATCACATTTCTTGTTGAATATTATGAATTATCTTACAAGATTCGCCAACCCTGTCCTGGGTGGTGACAGTTGTTGTTGGCACAGCGAATCATTTAGAAGCAATAAAGTTGGATGAAACTGGAAGTATCCTCTATGTCTTCCCACTCTTATTCATGTTACTGGCATAGCAAATATGTTCAAGCAGATGATTATGGCATCGCATACCCTTTGGAGAATTGAATGTGTTTTTGCAAGTTTCTGCAGATGAAGGTTACATTTGTTGGCATCAGAAACAGTTACTTCTTAGTTTCCCTCCAACTTTTGTGTGTCTAGGAGCTCTAAGGGGTTGTATATGGTATATTTGTAATTTATATATGTCATCTTTTCTTTTGATTCAGCTATCCAAGTCAGCATTCAAGTTTGTGTGCAACCCAGTTGTGCTATTTTGATTAACACTGTTTTGTAATTGAATTCATACTTCGTAGTAGCCAGAATTTGGTGGCCAATAAATTGGAGTATGAATAGCTCCTGTCTTCTATTCAATTTCCTTTCTAAATGAGGGTAGCGGATGAGTTTGTCTTGTATTAGTTCTTTGATGTGTAAGCTCTTGAAAACAAAGTAACTAGGACATTTTTCTAATGCGGGATTTACCTGTCGTCAATAATTAGTAATTATCCAGTGCAATGCATAGCCATTCACATTAAAATCATTACTCATGAATATTTTTTCTTGTCATTACTTAGGCAATATAACTGTTTAGAAGTATTTCAATCTGTTGGATGAGAAGACTCATGTCAATATATGTTTTGCAGTGGTTCGAGTTAATGCAGTTGACAAACATCTAAGATGACAGAAGGACAAAATATTTCATCCTTCCACCTTATTACAAGCATCAATATCCAGCGGCTATATGCGATACATATTGCATGATTATACTTCCTATAATTTGGTCATATAGGTTACCTGTTACCTTAGAGAGTTTTGGGTTGAGAAAACATCATAAAATTTTGGGCACCATAAAGAACCAAAGATATTCCCTAGTTCCTTACTACAACAAAGGAAAGTGGATTTTGAGTTCTTGTTCGGACAATTATTTGTAAGATTGTTTCATTTAACAAAAAAAAGGTTCAACAATTTTGGAACATTAGGCTTGACAGAATCAAGAACTGGAAGGATGGATGGAAGTAATGTTGTCATTGGCCTTTTGCGTCAATTAAGTTCATATTAAAATTTGAAACATTTATTGCATCAATTACTGTTTTCTTTCATACTAAAGGTACTACATTCAGGATTTCTTCTCTATTTTTTATTTTGGATTTCTAAACCTGCATAGCTCTTATACTTCTATATACCCCTTCTTACTAATGTTTCAGTTGCATTAGGCATTCTCAATTTTTTTTTTTTGCTATAGTCCCGATGACTGCATTTTAGGTCATTAGTGGACATTGCGGAAGTTTCATTTGGTACATCCCCAATTGTAGTGTTTACATTGGACTATATCTGAATTTCGAGAAGATATATCCTTGAACTCGTCCAATTTATGCTGCATAGCAAGGTACTTCAGTAGCGATCATGGATACAAAATCTTAATAAAATTATGACCGCCCCTTATTAGTGAATGTTGTCAAACCTTTTGCTCTATAGAGCTTAACTTAAAGTCAGATTTGGTAACTAAAGTAGTTGTAAGTTAAGGAGTGGCATGCAGGTCTATTGAGGATCAAACAAATATGTCTTTGAATTCACCAACAAAGAAATGATGGTATTTAGTTCTAGTACCCTGTTAAATTTATACATAAAATTGGGATTTGGAATCAAGCATTGCATCTATCTTGGACATCTAGGCTGCACAATATTTTGAAGGACTGGCTTGACTACTGTGTAATCTCTAGAATAGGTCGATTGTAATGGGACTTAAGTAGGAACAATAATCATCCTTGGCTAGTGGTTGAAGTTCCATAAGCACATAATAAAGGGATGTCTCTTGCAGAAAATGAGAATGTTATAGGAATTTGGAAGAGGAATTGCGAGAAATATAGTATGAATGTCTCATTTCATTGCGAGAACAAGATATTGCCAAATATATTTGGTAACTCTAAGCTTTCATTTGCGGAAGTGATAGATTTAGTTGATAACAAGAGAAAGGAATCTCAACAAAATTCTATAGGAGGAAATGTAGCTACTAATTTTACATGGGTTTCATATGAAACTGAGCAAGAAATTGAGTAGCTCCTTTGTTGGTTAAGAGACAAACACCCGTTAAAGAGAGAATTTAAGGAATCCATTTTCCAATTGAAAGAATTAAGATGTCATCAAGCAAAAAATGATGTGTACAATGATATTCATAGGTTTCAAGTGAAGCAATTTAAAGATAATGGAAAATGTGGTGTTTTCCTTAGTACTAAGGTTGCTTTGCTTCTGGAAAAGAATTTTGCTCCTTGTCTAGAATCTGAACCTTTCGAAGTTCCTAGGTATTGTGAGAGGAAGAAAAAAATTCATTATGATGAGAGAAGGTATTGGTGTGAATGCTTGGAGCTTGTGTGGACATCCCGAAGAAATTGTCTATCTTATCATCATACATTTCTTTCTATTTCAAAACTTCAGACACATAATGAGGAAAAATGTGCATTTAACAAAGCTTCAATTTAGGAGGAAGCTACAAAGAATAATTATGTAACAAGCGCTAAAAATGATGGGGTTGGGATAACAGATAATTGAATTTTGTTGTTGTAGATCTTTACGAGTGTTCTGTAAATCTTTAAAATGATGGGGTGGGGATAACAGATAATTGACTTCTATTGTTGTATGCAATCACCTCCAAATTTATTTATTATTTAAAAAAAAAGACATGTCCGTCGCTATAGAGATGACAAGTGCTAGCAAGTTTCGACGAACTTGTTATACTAGCGAAATAAATTTTCATCGCTAGTATAGCAAGTTCGTCAAAACTTGTTGGGGCTTGTCATTTCTATAGCGATGGACATATTTTTTTTAAATATGTGAATCCGTCTCTATAGCCATGAACTTTTGGTGCTATAGCCATGAACGTTCGTTGCTAAAGAGATGGAGACCGCTTTACTTATTTCTTTTAAATACGAATATTCGTCGCTATAGCCACGCACTTTTGGTGCTATGGCCATGAACTTTCGTTGCTAGAGAGACGAAGATCGGTTCACTTATTTCTTTTCAATATGATCCTCCGTCTCTATAGCCATGCTTTTTTGGTGCTATAGCCATGCACATTCGGTGCTATAGCCATGAACTTTCGTTGCTAGAGAGACAGAGATCGGTTCACTTATTTCTTTTAAATATGACCAACCGTCGCTATAGCCATGAACTTTTAGTGCTATAGCCATGAACGTTCGTTGCTAGAGAGACGTAGATCACTTCATTTGCTTTTTTTTTTAAATATAAACATCCCTCGCTATAGCCATGAAGGTTTGGTGCTATAGCCACGAACGTTCGAAAGTGTTGCTACAGCGACGAAGTTAGTGCCACAAAAACAAAGAGTCTTGTTTGTCGCTATAGCAACAGAAAAGTGCGGCAATAGCAACGATTTTCCATGGGAAAAATGTCCACATGTACTAGTGAGTGCCCATCTTAAAACTTAATTAGTAAGAAAAATGAGGTATATATAATTATCATTATTCATGCATGACCAATCGCTTCCTTCTGCTACACCAACTAATTGCTGCCTCACGAAGATTACAGACATTTTCTTTCATCAACTTCCTCTCATTGACATCTCCAACCCAATCGACATCACTATAATCAACTAGGTCTATTCTTTTACTACTGTTTCCATCACTAGGTCCATTACTTCTACTACAACCAACACTAAGATTATTTGATCCTTGCAATGCCATAAGATCCTCTTCATTTGTGAACCAATGATTTAGGCCAGGATTCAACAGAATATATTGACCACTCCCACTACATTTTCAATCTCCAGCCTTCTGTAACCCTTCCCATATGTTAAGCTATCAATTACATGATAATAAGGAACTCTAGCCATCTGGACCACCTCCTCATTAGTTTCCAGTTCCATCTCCTTTGGATGGACTTGATAGGGTTTGCAAACTTGCAATCATTTATCCCAAATTGTTCAATGATACTGCTTAGGTACTTCTCTTGGGTCAGAACATTTTTTTGGTTCAACCTATCTCTGGTCATGTGAATACCCATGCAGTAGAGGAACTTAGCAATATCCATCATTTTCAAATCGAGACGATAATTACATTTTGGTCATGACCACTAAAAGTACCATGTTAGAGTCTGTTAATACGAGATCATCAACATACAAGACAATTACAAAGAGCTAGTCTCCCTCTATCTTAATGAGATGCACTATTTGGAAATACCATGAACAAATCCATTCTGAAGCATAATAGATTGAACTTCTTATACCATTTCTCAAGTGATTTCTTTAGTTCACAACTCCAGAGTCCATACCAGGATTTCTACAACTTGTTGTTGATGTATATGTAACTTCGAAATGTATTTCACATATATGTATATTGTATTCCTATAGAGAAGTTATTATTCCTCTATACGAAAGTGTCGTCATTTATATTGTAAGTGTCGTAACTTATACTTGATGGGTTATTAGACCACCTTGTTGGGGTCGGCACTGTATAAGTCATATGGGTCAAAGGGTTATTAGAACACCCTATTGGGGGTCGGCCATGTGAGTGAAAGGGTTATTATACCACCCTAGTGGGGGTCGGCCCAGTCAGCATTATGTTAAGTGGTTAAGTTGAGGCCGACCTAGTTGTGTAAAGGTCAAGTCAAGTTAGTGTATAAATAGAGAGTGTGTCTCTCTCATTTTACACATTATATTTTCTCACTCACACTTGGGAGAGTGGCGCACTTGTGGAGGAGGAGGCTCTGCTACTAGGAGAAGACTATCTCTTGTATTCTGGTTGTATCATTGCTCTATCTATCTCTGAGGAAGTTATTGGGGTTTTTCACCGTTATGGTTTTCCCCAAGTAAACTCTATGTCTCTTGTGTGCTTGCATTATTGTGTCCATGATTGATATGTTGTAGATTTGTTGTACATGTTGTTCTCTCAGTTAAGATCATAGATCAAATTGAAGTAAATTCTGAAAATTTAACATGGTATTAGAGCTAGCCTGAACGAAGGCATGATATGACATGTATGACACTTGTTGCACTTACGATGATAGGGCTTGATATAGCAAAAACCAGTCATCATAGAACTTTCGCTATAAATCCATCTTGGAGAAGTTTTCGGATCTGAAAATTTTACAGGTCGAAGATTAGATCCCCATGTATCCTGTGTCCAAAGGACAACCTCTAATTCATTGTATTTTGTGATTTATGATCTGTACAATATAGGGTTTCTGCCTCTTCCAGATCTGAGTCAAAATCAAGTGACCTTGGGAAAAAGGTCATAACTTGGGCTAGGAAGCTCCAAATGAAATTTCATCAAAAGTGAAAAGTATTACATAGAATTTACTATCTCAAGAAAAATTTTCAGAGGCCGAAGTTGAACCAGTGACACGTGGCACACTGTACAAGTTTGCTCTCCTGTATTATCCCATAAATAGGTCACGTTGTGACACTTGGCATAACTCTCTCTCAGAGAATACAATTGAGGTCAAACCTATCGGGATGGAAAGATAACAGGTCGGGCTATCTCAGGAAAATTGTTTAGAGGTCGAAATTGAACCAATGACATGTGGCATGCCATACAAGTTCGCTCTCTTGTATTATCCCATAAACAGGTCACATTGCGACACTTGGAATAAATCTCTCTCAGAGAATCCAATTGAGGTCAAACCTATCGGGATGGAAATATAACAGGTTGGGATATCTCAAGAAAATTTTTCATACCCCGTGGATCGAAAAGTTTGGAGTTACACTAGAAACAATGAGGTACATATTTTCATCAAAACAGAATTATTTTTTAGCACCTTCATTCATGGTTTCCGTAATTTAGGGCTTCAGAGAAAGTTGGAATTTTTGTAATCAGAGACCATGGCTGGATGCTAGTCATTAAAATTGAAATTTAGAGACCAAGATCATATTTTTTGGTTGGGCAGAAGGCCAGGCTTGATCAAACCCAAGTTTGGGACTTTGATTGGAAAAATGGAAAATTAGGGCTTCTGCAAAAAATGGAATTTTGGAAATCTGTGACCACGGCTGGAAGCTTCTCAGAAAAATCAAAGCTTAGAGCTTTGAATCAAATATTTTGGTTTGAAGCTTCGGGAAACTCAAACCCTAATTCAGGGTCCTCCTTAGTGAATCCGAAAATCTAAAAGGCAATTTCGAGGGGTGAAACTTTGCAGTTTTCAAATTTTGAATATACCAACTTGATCAACTCATCAAGGCGCATATTTCTATCCTTTCGGAAGTTTGAAATTCAAAGTTTGAATTTTTGGGGTTTCTTTGACAAACCCTAATCTAGCTCCAGGTCCATTTCTTGCAAATCAAGTGGATTGGGTTAATCCTAGAAGAAGATGGATTGGTCACCTACATAAGTGAAGAAGTTCCTGTCTCAGAGGGAGATGAGGCTAAGGCCTTCCATAAGAAGATTACAAGCAATCTTGACAGGTATGGCTTACAGGTATGTTTCATGGTTAATTTTATCATATGTTTGTCTTCATATCATTACAGTACAATCTTGATTAATTACTAGACTTGTCGTATCACCTTAATAGAAGATATTCATTGATTAAGGTTTTGACACTTATGAATGTACTAATGTATTGTGATGTTGTATGAGGCTTATGTTGTTTGCTAACATAAAAGGTACACCAAGAAAGACAAATCATGTTCTACTTCAAGAACATATGATCATGGTGACATGAAGAAAAAGATTCATCCATTGTCATGGATCACATAGAAGATCTACTTTCGAGGTATGTATAACTTGGTCCTACAATGGTTAACCTATGAGACATGCAGGTTACTAGCACAAGTCACTGAAGAGAACCAGAAGACATTATGCGGGTATGTTAGACATAACTAGCTAGCATGCTAATCCAGGTATGTTTTTCCTATATCAAGCTAGAATCCTACCTTGTGTTAGGATCTTATACTATTGTGTTGTTGATAATGATTACTCATGAAGTCATAGGTTTGAATAGTCATGGCTGTATGCATATTATGTTTCTTACCATAATTGATGATATGACTAACCAGAAGAATCATGAAGGTATAGGTTTGAGTAATCACGGGTTTATGCATTGATGATTTAAGTAATCAGAAGAGTCCTATGATCAAATAAGAATATGCATGAGTAAAAGAAGACTTCCTTGAAACCTTGAATACTAATGTTTATTATCTATGAATGATCATGACTATACATGTTTAAGATTATTGTGTTTTGATAGTATTAAGATTATACTAATAAATGTGTGATTATGTATGAGACCTCAAGGATAACACAATGATGATACTAATAATCATGCATAGTGATTAAGGATGGATGTAAGTTCAAGGACAGGTAATCCATGAAGCAAAGATCAAGAGGGAGCACACTCTAGTTGTTCCTACAAGAAAGCAAAGGAGCACACTTCAGTAGTTTCTGCAAGGATGCAGATATTCAGAGGGAGTTGACCATCTTTCTACATTCCACAACAGAAAGGTGTAGAAGAAGCTACTTCAGCAGATCCTGCAAGGAAGCAAAGACTCAGAGGGAGTCCACCCAGCAACCAAACAAAGATAAGTATTTTTAATTATCATTTCTTGCATATTTGTTTGTTTGAATAAAATTGTTCAATGATGTATATACTCATGTTCCTAGACTTAGGATATGTATTGTGCATATTAGAATGATTGCATTAATGAACAGTATACTACTAATATGCATGTGATGGGCATGTGGCCTATGGCACTGTACAACATTCTAGTGCTACTTATCTAGAATGAAACCTCTTTGCTGGCATGTTGGGACTAGTGCAAACTCTTAACAATGTTCTGGTAGAGACTGGAAGGCATCTAGAAAGTTGTGGAACATGGATAAATGTTGTATTGAAGCATTGGATAAGATAATTTCATGACTGTATGTCATATTTCTTTATGTGTAAGAATTTGTCTAAAAATTATGAGATGCTTCTAATCATGCAATTTAACTTGTTTTGTAGAAAAGACAGTATACCTTCACCTACAAAAGAAGGACTACAACATTTGTTCAAGCAACAAAATTCTCTATTGAAGATATTGAAGTTCCCAGGATATGGGAAAAATGCCATGATCCGTCGATCATGAAGAACGATGTTTGGGATGTGGTCCCAAGAGCTGAAGGGAAGTCTGTTGTGACTTCCAAATGGAACTATCAGATCAAGCATGCTACAGATGGCAGCATAGAGAAATATAAAAGTGATGAAATAGAAGATACACTAGATGGATTTCAAGACAGCCTTCTTGAATGGTGTAGTCATATATGTGTGCATAACTTGGTAGGATAGACAACTTTCTATCCAGTTTGGGCTTTACCAAGAGTGAAGCGGATTCCAACCTTTACTACAAGGTTGAGGAAGGCAATCTAGTGATACTACTTTTGTATATGGATGACCTGTTTGTAATAGGTGAGGATAGATTGATTGCCAACATGCAGCGGAAGCTTGCTGCCAAGTTCGAGATGAAGAACTTGGGGATGATGCACTATTTTTTTTTAGCTTGGAGGTGTGGTAGAGTGCAGATGGAATCTTCCTTGGACAAGGGAAGTATGTATTAGAGATCCTGAAGAGGTTTGGGATGATGGAATGCAAGGCTATGGCCACATCTATGGCATCGAACCTAAAGCTTCTGTGTGATGCTTCATCTGATTCGGTTGATGTCACAATGTATCGTCAGATGATTGAGTCCTTGATGTACCTGATGAACACGAGACCAAATATTTGCTTTGCGGTGAACACATTGAGCCAGTTCCTGATCGATCTGAGGATGTTCACCTGGTTGTTGTAAAGCATATTTTGAGGTACCTAAAGGGTACGGTTGATTATGGGCTCAAGTATGATGCAAATCGAAAGTTTAACCTGCAAGGTTATGTTGATTCAGATTGGGCAGGCAGTGCTGCAGATAGGAAGAGCACATCTGGGTGTTGCTTCAGTATGGGATCAGGTGTGATCTCTTGGTTTAGCAGGAAGTAGTCCTGCGTAGCACTTAGTACAGCCGAAGCAAAGTATGTTGCGATGGATTAGCAGGTTGCAAATGTATTGACCAAGCCATTGGCCAAAGTGCAGTTTGAGTACTTCAGAGAGAGGCTTGGTGCACTTCAGATCGAGGTTCCTTCCAAAGGGAAGTGATGAGTCCGAAAGATGAAAATGCACATGAGCTTTTCTGACATGGTTGATGTGTTCTCCCTTGGTTGTGATGTAATTGATGAGCCATTTTTCACATGGTGGTAGATGTGTTCTCCCATGGTGAAAAAGTAAGGGCTGGAGCCTTCCCCGAATCGTGGTAGATGTGTTCTCCCATGTCGGTGGTGTAAGTGCTGGATGATGTGCATCTGGGCTGTGCTTCGTGGATGATGAGATGATCTGAAGAGGACGATGCTATGATGATCAGGAGGATCATGGATGATGAGCATCAGGACGATGCTCCAATTACTGCTCTGTATATGCATCAAGAGGATGCTGGATATGATCAGTTGGATCATTCATATGTATATGTATGTACGCATCATGTTGGATGCTGGACATGATCAGTTGGATCATTTATATGTATGCATCATGTTGGATGCTGGATATGATCAGGAGGATCATTTGTCTATGTTTTGTATAGAGATCATGTTGGATGCTTTGACCATGTATCTGTAAATGTATCAGGTGGATACTGTGTATGATCAGGTAGATCATGTATGTTGATATGTATCAGGTATGATTAGGTGGATCATGTTTTGTATTTGTATCAGGTGGTTACATTGTATGATCAGGTGGATCATGTATGATGATATGTATCAGGTAGATGCATTAAATGATCAGTATGATCATAGATGACAAGCTTCAGGATGTTGCTCTAGATGACATGCAGCAGAATGTTGCAGTGATGATGATCAGGATGATCATGCGTACATCAGGATGATGTATGGTTAGTATCAGGATGATACTATGTGGCCGTGGAATAGGTTGTGCAGATAAGCATGTAATTTGCGCCCTGGGAGATTTGCAGATAGTCTTTCAAGGTTTTTCCTATGGCATGTAATTTGTACCCTGGGATATCTGGCAAATGCTCTTTCGAGGTTTTGCTTGGGAGGACATATAATTTGTGCCCTGGGAGATCTGCAGATAGTCTTTCGAGGTTTTTCCTATGGCATGTAATCTGTGCCCTAGGATATCTGGAAGATGCTCTTTCGAGGTTTTGTCCTATGGCATGTAATTTGTGCCCTAGGAGATCCGATAGGTTGATCTGTGTGCTCGTAATTAGTCATGGGATGCTCTTTCGAGGTTTTGCCATGACCACATGTAATTTGTGCCCTGGGAGATCTGATAGGTTGAGCCTAGTGCTCATAATCAGTCCTAGGATGCTCTTTCGAGGTTTTGTGGTGACCACATGTAATTTGTGCCCTGGGAGATCCTATAGGTTGAGCCTTGTGCTCGTAATTAGTCCTGGGATCCTCTTTCGAGGTTTTGTGGTGGGGTCACAGGTAATAAGTCCTGGAGATCTGGACAGGATGAAAAAGGCCTCAGATGCTCTTTAGGGTTCTTGCTAGTCAAGAGACTCTTTTAAGGTTTTGTGATGCACGTAATAAGTCCTGAGATTTCCATAGTATTGCCAGTGATGATGAAGACCTACAAGTGGTGGGCCTACATCTAGTATGAAAAAGGACTGGCTCTGTAGAACTTCATATGACGAGTAGATTCAGAGATTGATTGAGATAGTAGCAGCAGTGACAATGATGGTGACTCGATGAAGATTATCCAGTGACGATGATCCAGAGAAGAATACTTGTGCTAGAAGACCTGTGTCAAGAAATACCTTCTCAGTTAAGAGGGAGTGTTGATGTATATGTAACTTCGGAATGTATTTCACATATATGTATATTGTATTCCTATAGAGATGTTATTATTCCTATATACGGAAGTGTCGTCATTTATATTGTAAGTGTCATAACGTATACTTGATGGGTTATTAGACCACCTTGTTGGGGTCGGCCTTGTATAAGTCATGTGGGTCAAAGGGTTATTAGACCACCCTATTGGGGGTCGGCCATGTGGGTCAAAGTATTATTAGACAACCGTAGTGGGGGTCAGCCCAGTCAACATTATGTTAAGTGGTTAAGTTGAGGCCGACCTAGTTGAGTAAAGGTCAAGTCAAGTTAGTGTATAAATAGAGAGTGTGTCTCTCTCATTTTACACATTCTATTCTCTCACTCACACTTAGGAGAGTGGCGCACTTGTGGAGGAGGAGGCTCTGCTACTAGGAGAAGATTATCTTTTGTATTCTGGTTGTATCATTGCTCTATCTATCTTTGAGGAAGTTATTGGGGTTTTTCACCTTTATGGTTTTCCCCAAGTAAACTCTGTGTCTCTTGTGTGCTTGCATTATTGTGTCCATGATTGATATGCTATAGATTTGTTGTACATGTTGTTCTCTCAGTTAAGATCCTAGATCAAATTGAAGTAAATTCTGAAAATTTAACACTTGCACACTAAGCACCTCTTCTCCTTCACCTCAAATCCTACTAGTTCCATTTATGCTCCTTCTCAAGCTCACCATTTAGGAACATAATCGTCATCTGATGTACCCTTCAGTCCAGCAAAACTTCTACTACCATTAGTGACCTAATGGAGCTCGTCCTCACAGTTGGTGCATAAATTTCTTTAAAGTTGATTTTATATTAGCTCGAGTGTTACTCTTGAGTCTTTTTGTAATTAAGAAGCTTCTAGTTTTCTCTATGAAAAAGAGTAAAATTGGATTATTTCTTGTGTAGTCACATTAGGCAACCTTCTTTCTTGATGAACATTAGCAATAAAAGAAACCTGTAGCTTCAGTTTTCTTGGTAATCAACATTGCATTTGAGTATATGGAAGATAAAGCTATTTGGTTAGCTAATGCATCATTCCTTTGGTTTAATCAATTATGTTCTATCCAGTTAGTATCCAATAGTTATGTGTATTAGTGGTTGAATATTGTGCACACAAGTATGGGGTAAATATGTGTCTTCATTCCAAAGAGACATTAGAATACAAATCTCCATTTTGGAAAACTAGGGTATACTACGTTAGACAAGATTCTTTCTGGACGCAGTTACAATATCGAATATTTTCTTGATGTATCTAGGTGGTTACGATTGAAATTTGCTGGAAAGTAGCATAGCATAATTCACTAAGGCTAAACATATGGCAATTATTATTGAGGAAAGTTTAGCTTCTTGTGTCATTTAAAGATGTATTATCTCTATTTTGGATGGTCCTAAGCAATAAATGTATCAAACTCACTCTTTTGACCTCTGAGTGATAAGTTTGTAAAATATGGATTGCCTGACATTATGAACTTATTGTAAATTGACCTGTGAGATGAGCTCAGAGTTTTTCTTGTTGTGGATGTTTGTACTAGAAGTGGTTACAATTGAAATTTACTAGAAGAATTTTATTGGAAAGTAGCATAGCTGAGAGTGGTTATGATTGAAATTTACTGGAAGAAGGTTATTGGAAAGTAGCATAGCAGAATTCACTGAGGCTAAACTTATGGCAATTCTCACTGAGGACAATTTAGCTTATTTTGTCATTTAAAGATGTATTATCTCTATTTTGGATGGTCCTAAGAAATAAATGTATCAAACTCACTCTTTTGACCTCTGGGTGATAAGTTTGTAAAATATGGATTGCCTGACATTATGAACTTGTTGTAAATTGACCTGTGAGGTGGGATGAGAGTTTTTCTTGCTGCGGATGTTTATCAATGCTATGCAAAGTCTTACAATTTATCAATTCTTAGTTTGGTAAATTTGTGTGGTATGTTGCACATTTGTTGACTATTCATATGTTTCACTTTTGCAGGTGGTCTTTTTATTTGTCATGAGGGAAGCATTGGGTTATCTTGGCAGTCGACGATTTCTTGTAGAACTTACCTCTGGTGCAGATTCAGTTAATGGCCTTATTAGTGCATTGATTGACTAGGTACTACTGCTAACATGACTTTTTTTTTAACTGAAATGTAGTCATCTCTAGCTTATTGAAGTTATAAGCTTGGATAGTTCATATCTTTCTATCCACATGGTTATTGTTTTAAAAAAAGTTCACACAATTTTCGTGCATACTGATTTCAAGAGAGCCTTTTTTGGCATTCTGCTGCATTAATTATTTTCTTCCTTATGCATAGGTAATGGAAGTTGGTTCTGTTGGAAAAGCTATGATGGACGGAGTTTCCGACATTCTGTGCACACACTCAACACGTGGGTCATCATCCACAAGTTCTTAGAGCAGAATTATACTCGAAAAAATTCTAGCTAAAAGTTATAATTGTTGGTCAAGTATTTTTTGTAAGTGTAAGCTTTCTCATTTATCCTAATTGGTATTTTCACATCTCTGATAGAAATTTACCCTCATTGCAAATCTTTGGGAAGAACTACCTACTTTAATATTAGATATTCCAATTTCTAACCTATTGAGGGAAAATGATTGAGATAAAGAAATACTTGCTTGTTAACAAAACATTCTAGCCCTTGATGCACTAACAAAATAATTTAAGGAAAGGCAGTAAAAGAATAAAAGAAGGAAGTTGTATTGTTGTCCTTTCATGAGGGAAATGATCAATAAGATTGGCATGTTTTGATACATACTCCAGAGTGTGACTACATGCCAACAAAAGACAAAGAATTCGATAAAAAAATTCAAAACAAGACTTGACCAACAAAAGGGTAAAGCAAAGGATCAGCCTGAAACAACAAATAAATAACAATACTTATATCCACAGTAGCCAAGTATAATCTTATGTTTTAAGTCCCTTGTAACCCTATTCTAATTCTCTTCTGGACTAAATGTATTCCAATGGCTGCTCTCCTAGAGTAAATGTATTTAAATGGCCATGACTGATACAACAATATTATTGAATTGCTAATTATACATTTTAGTGAATAAAAGTAACATCGACTATATGTATCAGTGTTACCATAATCGGAAATGGCAAGAAATCGGTGAGGCAAAGAGTGAAAGTTTTGGAACAGATCTGGAAAAAATTGTTAAGTACAAAAAATATATATATACATATATTTTGAATTAAAAAAACATTTTTCATTGATATTCAAATTAACCATGCCCATGTACTGCTAGATATCAATAAATGTCTAAAATATATCAATAGATGTCCAAAATATATCAATTCTCATCCATAAGATCAACTGAGGAGACCATATCCTTGATCTGACTCTCTGAGAGTGTACCAGGAGCTAATAGTGTACCTCACCATGCCAGATAGTACAAAAACTAAACAGTGAGCTAACCTCTTGCTCAAAAACAAATTTAAACTTGATTTTCCAAAGAATGAATCAGGTTGAAATACTCAAAGAGCGCCAAAGCCCTATGAAGGAAGAACAAATCAGGGACCCACAATCACCAAAAAAATCAGCTTGCCAAAAAGTCCTGAAACAGGATTGAAAACCGATCCTATAAATATATCCATCCTAGGAAGATGTACTCCAGTATCTTTGAGTAACTACAAACAGGGCACTATTCATTCAAAAGACTACTCTTGACCAAATGGGATTTGGATGGGATCCTTGGATAGAACATTGACCAAGCAAATAACCCCAACTTAAAAAAACATAACGGATCACACACTATGACATTGATGAACCCTTCTCTCCTCTGGGTCAGAAGACACTCATTGTGCATTAAGGACCAGGGATAGCAGATGTCGATGATAAAATAGTAAAATACCAAATAGAGTTGATGGGAATCATACTGCAATATAGGATGACCAAAAATCCATTTCTAATCCCTCCAGAAGGGCCCAGGCATCCTAATATTAATTTTGAAAGTATCTGCCTTTGGGATGAGTCCTCAAGTCTCAACTCCATAGTTTCTAGGTGATCAGAGGAAACCAATCCATACTCCTGAACTAGATGGTGCTAATCATTCCAGGCACAAATCATTGCATCCCACAAAATCTCCTAGACAAAAATGTCATTCCTACTCAATTGACATGCTTGGAAGTGAGGCATCTCGACCATAGACAAGCCCTACAAAATCCAGCTGCAAATGGGGTGGCATGCTAAGTCCCAACCTGCATTGCTTCCCCCTCAATTCCAATGGACCAAACCAACTATAGCTTTCCAAGATCCCCATCAATTGACTTGTTTGCAAATTGTTATTAATCATCTCTGAATCATTTGGGAGAAAAATACGACGAACCTGCCTCGCAATATGAGTAGTCTCCAGCAAATTACCCGTTTGCAGTTAATACATACATATAATGAGCCAACAAGCACCCTAAACAAATGGTCTGATACAAAAAAATTCGTTGGACCAGCCATTGTTGATTGAAACAAAGGATGAAGCATTGGTGAAGAGGGTTTTCACCATGGCAACAAAACAAGGTCTAAAACCCAAGCAGGCTAGCCAAGACTTTTTCAAGTCACTGAGGTTGGTCGACTCCCAGGCTAGCCAAGTTCAAGTATGTAATTTTGAGTCAAAGTCTCTGTTGATGAGTTTGGCTAACCAACTCAACATTGATAGTATTTATGACCAGGTGACTGTGTTTGACCCGTTGACCTACAGAAAAATGCAGAAAAACTTGCAAAAATATTTTTTTAATAATTTTGTACTTGCTGAGTTTCTACCAAAATTTTCCTAAGTCGAGTCAAAGTCTTGTCTTTTTTTTCTTAGAAAATTTTCTCCAAGCCTGGTTCATAACTATGTTTAAAATAGGCCCTCCACTATATTCAATACATATGTATTTGTTTGAGTGTTTTGACCTTTAGATCTTGATTAATTTACTTGGCTATTCAATTATATCCAAAACACAATATCCAAAAGGTTTCGTCTATGTTTCTCTGATATAACATCATATTCTATAGAGACAGATCCTCAAGATAGAGAAAACCTTTCTTTCCTACAAACTTTATTGTTGTTGTTGTCTGCTCATGGATATTCTTCTTTTGGCTGTAGGACTCTGATAGCGCACAAGCTATTGCAAAAGCTTTCGAAAGCGCTGCTGCATCATTTGGATCTAAAGTTATTAAATTTGAAAGAGCTAGCACTTCTAATCCAGGGATACCACCTTCATCATTAATGTCCTTCCTAAACAAGATTCCTTTCATTTTAAAGTTTATGCATCCATGGTTCTTTCAAATTCCAAAATCCTAGAAATTTTGGATGCTTTTATTTTAACTAAAAGGTTCTTTTAATATTTGCAGAACCCTTCAACTCCAGGAATTGTGTTGGAAGAATTCAACACAACCTTCAAAAATAGTTTTTATTAGTCATTTGGATGACTCACGTATGGTCTCAATTTACCTTCTTTCCTTGGCAGCTAGAAGCCCATATTTTAGTGCATTAATAGTTTTCCTGGACAAAGTTTTTGTTGGATTGGAAGTTTTGATTATCAACGCTATTCTCATTTGCTTTCTCTACATGTGCAGCAAATGTCAACTCTTCATCAATTGCAGTAGTTGCTTCTCTGGTTTCACGAGGCTTGTATATTCTGGCAAACACTGGCTCAGGAAGCAATACAGTTCTACAGTCAATTAACGTGAATGAATCACTTGTTGAAGAGCTAGCAGGATGCTTGTTGTCTCGTAAACCAGGGCTATATTGTAGATTGGTCAAAGAGCTAATCACACCTACCCATGTTTGCGCAAACCACTATGTTGGTGTTATCATGGGAAACTCTTCATCTTCATATCCTGATTATGTTGATGATATGTCCCGATTTATCTAGAATTTTCTCGCGGAGCGTACCTCTATTCCAAGAGAAGACTCTTTGTCCTACTCAAAAGATTGCAAAAATTCAGGTGAACTGTGTGTTGGATCGAGAATAGATCATAAAGGAGTGTGCATGCTTTCAAGAAAAAGGTATACACTATACAGTAACCTAAAATAACTTTTGCTTCATATTAGGTTTATTCGTAATACTATTGTTGGGTATAGTTTGTGTGCTCATAGACTTGAAGCAAGAATCCTTGTCTTATATGATTTATGGTGATTTGGAGAGGTCAACTGTTGAGTTCTCAGTAGGTTCCTTCCATATATTGTGTCTTTTTGCCAGATGTATGTCACAATCTACCACGTGTAGGGTATTTGCTCAATAAGCTAACCTTTGTCCAAATATACTAATATTACCCATAGAACGTTGTAACTTGACTGAGTGTAAATGATAGTGTTTCCCTTTTATTTATCATTTGTCTTTTCTTAGTGTTCTGTTGTTATGCAGGTATGTTCCAGCATATTCAACTCATCTTACCTATGACTTTGATTCTTGGAAGGTTATTCCTATTCAGCCTAATGATACACTGGGTAAAGTTGATCCAGTCTGGACTGAAAGCTTTTGGAAAACTCTAGGGTTAGAGTTTACCTGGAATAGAACCCCTTCTTTGATGAACTTATTTTGTTGTCAGGGTTGGTAATAACTCTGGGATCTTGTCATCTCATTTCATTTCCATTTATCTAGTGCCTAAGAGTACTTAGAGCTAATGCCCATTCTTCTTGATGTGAAATGGAATTAGTAGTATATTTCTTTTTACTATTCTATATACATTTTGGGTAATGAGTTGCTCCATTGGAGACTAAAGAAAATTACAAGGGATCCTATCTTGTTGATTCCAAAATTTCTATTTGATTTTTTAAATTTTTTTTTGAGAGGTTACTTTTTTCCCAGGATTTTTGCATTTTTGCATCATTCAAGCATACAAAATAATGATTACCAAGTTACTATAGATCCATAATGGCTTACCTTGTACTAGTCCTTCAAGTTATTCAACTGCTTTTATTAAGTGCAAAAATATATTTGCACTTAATAAATGCAATTGAAATACTTGAAGGACTATTACAAGATAAGTCATTATGGATCTATAGTAACTTGGTAATAATTATTTTGCATGCTTGAATGATGCAAAATTTGTTTGAATATCATCACTGTCAAACAATAACTACTTCTTAAAGGGTTCTAGCTCAATGGTAGAGCACCTGCCTAATTATATGCAGGAGATTGGTGGTTTGATTCCTCAGTACCTTATCATAAATTAGTGACTAAGAAAATGACTAAATTCACATATATACGACTATTAGTAGCTAATTTCCAGTATCTTATAGCGTGACTAACATTTAGTCGTATTTAGCTTAGTCATTGATATGTTATCATCTAGTAGTTTATTTAGTCGTATATTTGGTCATTAATTGTGACAATCAATGACTAAATCAATGACTAAATCAGTGACTAAATCAGTGAGTATCAATGATTAAATCAATGACTAAATCAGTGAGTATGAATGACTAAATCAATGACTTAATCAGTGACTATCAATGACTAAATCAATGAATAATAAGTCAACCAATTAATGACTAGTGAAATACGACTAGAGATAAGATAGTGGAAATCAGATACTATTAGTCACCAACTCAAAAATAGTCGTTTATAGTCGAATTTTAGTCATTTTTTAGTCATTAATTTCTCATTTTGTACTAGTGTTTTCATGCTGGATGTAGGCCTAGCCTCCATGTAGGTCTTCATCATCTCTGTGAGCAAGCCATCAAGTAGGTACAACCCATGACTTATTATATTTCCTCTGCAAAAACCTACATACAGCCCATGACTTATTATATTTCCTATGCAAAAACCTACATAGAGCCCAGGGCTTATTATATTGCCTCTGCAAAAAGTGTGTATCCTACTGTCACCTCATCACGTCCAAATCATCTCAACGTCAATGGAGCACAACACATATGCACATCACAAAAAACTTACATGAACCAACATGGGCGAACAAACCTACCACCATTTGGGAAAGGATCAACAATAACATCAACAACCATGCGAAGACAAACCTCAACCATGTTGGAATGGCTTGGCACTTATATCAACGACCATGGGAAGAAAAACCTACAACCATGTCAGAATGGCCCCAACCCTTACATCTACACCATGGGAGGACACACCTACCACCATGTGAGAATGACTCCTGTGCATCTACATCTTCTGGACTCATCACTTCCCCTTGGAAGGAACCTTGATCTGAAGTACACCAATATTCTCTCTGAAGTAATCGAACTTCACTCTAGCTAGTGGCTTGGTTAACACATCGGCTATTTTCTTATCCATCACAACATACTGGAGCTTCAATGTTCCTCTCTACACCATATCCTTGATATAGTGGTTCTTGATCTCAATGTGCTTCGACTTGTCATGGAACACCGGTTTCTCAGAGAACTTCACACAACTCTAGTTGTCACAAAATATACAAGTCACATCCAACTGGAAATCAAACAAATCATACAGTAGATTCCTAATCCATACTGCCTCACAACTAGTCAAACAAGCTGCGGCATACTCTGCTTTGGCTGTACTCAGTGCCACAAGACTAGTTCCTACTAAACCAAGATATCACACCTGATCCCATACTGAAGCAGCACCCCAAAGTGCTCTTCCTATCAATGGCACTGCCTACCCAATCTGAATCAACATAACCCTCTAGGTTAATATTCTAATTCGCATCATACTTGAGCCCATAATCAATCGTACCCTTTAGGTACCTCAGAATATTCTTTGCAAGAATCAAGCGAACATGTCTCGAATATGTCAGGAAATGGCTCAATGTGTTCACAACAAAGCAAATATCTGGTCTCGTATTTGGTAGGTACATCAAAGATCCAATCATCTGACGATACATCGTGGCATCAACTGACTCTAATGAAGCATCACTCAATAGCTTCATGTGCGATGCCAGAGGTGTGGCCATGGCCTTGCAGTCCATCATCTCGAACCTCTTCAGGATCTCTACTGCATAATTCCCTTGTCCAAGGAATATTCCATCCACACTGTGCCACACCTCCATACCTAGAAAATAATGCATCATAACCAATTCCTTCATCTCAAACTTGGAAGCATGCTTCCTCTTCGTGTCTACAATAAGCCCATCCTCACCTATCACAAACATGCCATCTACATAAAGTAGAAGTATCACTGGGTTCCCTTCCTCAACCTTGTAGTAAAGGTTCAAATCCGCTTTAATATTGGTAAATCCCAAACTAGTCAGGAAGCTGTCAATCCTACCGTACCACATCCTTGGTTCCTGTTTCAGTCCATACAAGGCCTTCTTCAATTTGCACACATGAGTCTCCCTATCATGTGTCTCAAATATGAGTGGATGCTCCACATACACTTCCTCTTCCACTACACCATTCAAGAAAGTTGTCTTGACATCCGTCTGGTGTACCTTCCATTTCATCAATGTGGCCAGAGCAAGTATTGATATGATGGAAGTGTATCTGGATACAGGTGCAAATGTCTCCTCATAATCTATCCCTTCCTTCTGGGAGAAGCCACGTTTCATGAATCTTGCCTTGTGTTTTTCTATGCTACCATCTGTAGCATGCTTGATCTTGTAGATCCACTTGGAAGTCACAACAAACTTCCCTACTATTCTTGGGACCACATCCCAGACATCATTCTTCATGATCGACTAATACTCCTCGATCATGGAATCCTTCCATTCCTTCCTTTATGCCGCTTCTTCATAGTTGGCAGGTTCCTTGTCAATGATGTCGCACAACAGGGCTACATAACTGGAGTATGGCCTCGGTTTCTTGCTTTCTCTATGCATTCCTTCTAGATATCCATGTCTCTTTGCATCTTGAATTTCCTCTCATACCCATGTTGGTTTCCTCTTCTGAGAATTCTTCTCACGGGGTGGATCTACAGGTTCCTCTGGGTCTTCCATCTTGCGGTATTCATTTTCTTCTGGGGTTGATTCATTCATTGTTGTGTCTCAGTTCCTGGGTGCTTCTGGTTCTTCAATTTATTCAATAGGTAGCTTTCTAGATTTGTTGTAAGCTGAGTTTGTCACCACAAAGAATGTTCCTGATATGAAATCTAGGGATTGGTTTTTATATGAAAATTATACTATTATAAGAGTATATGGTTTTGAAGAAGAGTCATAAAAATTCCCAACATTCCTCACACCTAGAGTATTTTCCATGGAATATGCAAGACAGTTATTTATAGCTAACCATATGCAGTTTTTTCATTTCAAGCACCACGGTACCTTTTTGTTTCCTAAAGCGATAGGAATTTTCCAAATGAGAGGATTAAATTTATACAATACATGGAATGATTCTTGAGCCATCTGATTTAGGAGAAAGCATAAAAGGGGTGTTATGATCCTCATCATATCATCTCCAAGTTATGGGTAGTAAACAAGAACTCCCTTTATGAGTATGTACCCAAGACAAAATGGAAGAATATTGCGAACCTAGATAGTTGGGAATATGTTCTAGTAGTTTAGAAGGCGATGGAAGAGCATGGTACCTCAGAGCAACATGTAGGACAAAAGTGGGGGGAAGAAGAGCTCCACACAGATATGGAAGTTGATGAAGTTGGATAGGCTCATTAAACAAAGAGGGCTAGACAAGAAGGGGAAGGAGCAGAGAAGGTATTAGTAGAGAAAGATTATACTGAGGATCTTCCTAAAGAACTGGATGAATTGATAAAACAACCATCAATTAGCAAAGGAGGGCCATTAATTAAGTTCACTCATTACCCTTTTCTAGAATTTACAGTACCTAAGTGTTGTAGACATCACCCTCAATAGACCTACTACAAGTAAAAATATATCTACAGGCTAGATATAGGATCATAATAGAAAGAAATAGAATATTAGTAAATGATTCTAGACAACATGTAGGAACAATAGAGAGAAGACTTGTCATGGAAGCATAACACCATAATAATACTTTGATATTATATGTCCTAGAGCCTAAAGTTCCTTCTAATTTTAGTGAGTGGAAGGAAAATGATTATGAAGTGGATTTTAACTAGTTTGAGAAATTATACAAACTGTATTTTTACAGGTAATCCAGTGACATGATATGTAAATAAGTGTCCAGTACAATCATAAAATACAAAAAGAAAATTGAGAACAACACTCGAAAAATTCAAAGAGTTATGGAAAGCAGAAAAAGTGACTATTAAGGCAAAACAAATCGTTATTAAAGAGATTGAAAAAAAATTCATAGCCTTAGGGGTCAATAGAATAGATGGATCTCATTCTAAGTCACTTTGTAATATCCCAACCTTTTGACTAACTATGTTATGATGTCATGTCGGGTTACGGCCCCAGTATATGTGATTTATTATGTTTGACATCGCATTAGTATGTTGATTTATTTCCTTTATGAGTTGATGTATTGGGCATGGACCCTGATTTGTTTCCTTGTTGAATATATGTGGGGCAGGAAAGCTGAATGAATAAACTATGTTGTATTTCGAGAAATGATTACAAAATTATGATATACTGAGATTGCCTCTTTTGTTACATTATACTGTGCAGAGCATGATTTACATGGTTGATTAGTTAGTGTGTTGAGCATGGACTCAGGAACACACAAAAGACCTATATACTGGGCCTAAGCCCCGATGTATTTAGAGAATTCGATTTCATACTGGGCCTAAGCGTCGATGTATGTTGAGTGTTGGGCATGAGCCCTGGAGCACTCCAAGCTTGAAAGAAATGATTACCCGATCCGAGGACAATTAAACATCCTAGATGTGCCTCACAACCACGTTCTAGCTCTAGTGTTGAGTAGAGGCTCTGGATTGGCACTAGCGTAACACCCATGTGAGAGTGTTGAGTTAAAAGGCTCTGAAGAGCACTCGGGGTTACTGCATCTCAAGTGTTGAGTTGAAGAGGACTCTGAATAGCACTTGCGAGGCTTATCACAACTATTTTCGACTTGATCAAATAAATCTTATTATCATCATCTACTGCGGGAACTACCATGTTAAAACGAGGGATCTGACATGCAAAGGGAGAGACTAGAGGTGTTTTACCAACTTGCCAAAACCGTCCAAAGAAGTGGACCCTACCCTTAAAAGGACCCAAAGATAAATACTATTATTAAAGAGCTTTTAAGAATCATATGGTTATTATTTATTCTTATGTATATATATACATATTTATGCATAAGTGGGCTGCCACTTTTTACCAAATGTTATTTATTATTATTTAAAGGTGGAATTATAATTATGGCATTATTATTTTATTAAAAAGATTACAGATCAATACACTTAGTTAAAAACAAAGTGAGAATTCCTAGTCCCAAATTAATTAGCAGTTAACTGAACAAATAATATTCTTTTATATATAATTTAAATTGTTTTAAAGAAACCAGTAAATTCCAACTATCATTTTTCAAGATGTTCCTACATAAGGAGGATAGACCCCAAAGATTGGGGGATCATCATCTTTTCCTTTTGGTATTATTGTGCCAAGAAGAACTCTCTGCCCAGAAGTGAACTCTGTTCATAACTTTTACAGATCTGAACCAGCTACCACCTAAGGCCTCTATTTCTCGGTTTGCATGTCAGAACCAGCTCGAGGGGATTATTACTGAACCAAGAATGGTTGTAGAATCATGGTTGGGAGGAATGTGGTAGTCCCAAAGTCATATGTTCCAAGATTCAAGTTAGCTAAGAGTCAGTAGTTTTTCAGTAACGAGTTGGATGAGTGTGCAGGGTATTATCAGTAGGGTATTACCAGCAGAGACGGGCTACATGAATTTAGCAGGTATGCAAGTTTCTAGAGAAATATTTTCATTTATATTATATTTTGTTTATAAATGCATTGTAAGAAAATAGTATAGATCGGTATATCAGTTGTACATTCAAGATTCACCCTGAATCTATAGGCAATCATATGTTAAAAACTTTAAAGTATGGGTTCATCAAGCATTGCTTAAATTCATTAAAATCTAGTTACCCATATCCTTCCTCATCTTGATATAGATTATCTTTCCTGTTAAAGAAATAACACGTTTATATTCTACTGAAATAGATTTGACTTCCTTTTAGTAGAAAAATACTAGTCACTTTATTTAAACCATTTAGAACTCATTATTCAGATATTTTTTCCCTTTAAATCAAACATAGTTTCTACAGGAGTCTAGGAAAAGAGACGTTTCTGTAAAACATGAACCAACACACACACACTTGTATTGTATTTAGCGATTCAATATATCTTCACATAAATACCTACAAGAAAACATTCTTCAATACACAAATTAGCAAACTCTGGAAGGGAGCAAAGAACAAAACCCATAATCGCATTGTAGCTATGTTACCAAATAAGAATACAGGGAAGTAAGTTAAATTCTTCATCATCATACCAATCAACACATCACATTTCACCATAGCCAGAAGGAACAAATAAACCCAGTATGGGCGCAGCTCATAAAATGGTCATACATCGAGACAGTTTGGGAGCAAAACACCATCGTTCAAACTCTTTTAATTTATACAAATACAGAGTATACAGAAGTTCACCATTAAATTTCGTTATGGACCATTCCCGAATCTTTCTCACAAACAAAACATAAATCATAGGGCTTAGACAAACAGAAATTTAAACCCTTGAAATCATTTCAACTGTGCCGGGTCTTATTTCAATGACACTACACTCATAAAATTTCGTAGAGCCATGTAACAGGTAAGAATCCATTGCTACCTAGTTCTTCTAGACCATAGCCCCGGATTTTGTTAAGCCAGTTAGCTACATTGAAACCCCATCTCGTCTAGGCAAGCCAATATGCGACTATTAGACCTCCCCAAATCGAATTAGTAAGCCTATGTCTTACGGGGGTCTCACCCAAAAACAACCAGGACAAATGCATACACACAACGACAGAGCTGCAGAAGATAGGGCTCAAAGAAGGGAAGCTAGACTCACCATTTTTGTGCCTACTCGAATCTTGGTAGCTCCCTTACTAGAGCATTTTCTTTCTATCTGTCACAAGCGATATACAAAATAGGTTAGCAACCGTATTGTTTCTCATACAGTAGAAGCAAGATAAAAACATCAGTCGTGGAGAAGAAATAACTCATTACCTGGGTAGATCAGGGTCGAATTACGCCATATATGAGCTTAACATTTAACCAACAAACTGACCACGAGTAGAGATCAGGTCAATACTCAACATAGTAACCATATCCATGAAGTGCAGAACCAAAATGATGAATAAGTCGAATGCTAGAGTGATGGGAAAAAGACCCAAATCGTTTCCCCAAAACCCTCATGCAAAGCTGTCTTCCACACTCAATTAAAGTGCATTAATGATACACCAAACTCACCTTAGTGGGGGCAAAATGTTTTGGCAACAAGTCTATGTGATATCCCTCCTTTATGACCTATTTTGATCGTTATTAATATTATTCTTTATAGTAAATTAAATTGTGTAAAAGGCACAGGTGAGGAGCTCAAGGCCAAGGCCCCACCCGTGGATCTTGAAAATGATTGTTGTAATTTTTCGACGGACGCAACTAAGCGACATACAAGCATTCCTAAATAATATTTGAGATATATATATATATATATATATATATATATATATATATATATATATATATATATATATATATAACTAAGGGTTCCATCTATATGCGTATATGTAATATGAATATTATGTTATATTTATATAAAAAGTAATTATTTACCCATCTTGACACATTTCATTTAGGAAGATATAAATATTATTATGTACATATATATTATTTACATAAGAGGCTTAATGAAAAGTAGTGGCAACCACATAAAAGAAAAGGTTTACAAATATTCTTATATGTATAGAATTTGATGACTAATGGTATATATGCTAATATTCCAATAAAGGCAGAGTGTCTCCACGTTGCCCTTAAAATAAGGAGTTTTGTCCCATCGTGAAGAAACACACCAAGAAAGCATTTAGTTCACCTATCCTCCAATTTGAGATGTTGGACGAATCCTTCGAGGGAAGTTACACTTGTATGCTCTTGTGGATTTATAGCTCAAATAGAATATTATGCATATCTCGTAAGGTGGATTTCCTGAGGTGACAGATCATTCCTAAGAGGAATGTCGAGATAGTGGAGGAGAGCGTCTTTAATAAAGCACTCCAATGCATTTAACACGACTGTTTGCCATCAGTCCCATTAGCGCCAACCACTAAATCTTCTACCACCGCCAAAACCTGGGAGGAATGCCTTCTTAAGAAAATCGAATTTTAAACGTCGGGGGGTACTCATGGTAGGCTCGGTGGGATTCCATGGAGATGGATTATAGAATGCTGAAACGACATCCCGATCCTCCAATCGTGATGTCTGTCTTTTGTGCAACCTGAGTTCTTCCTTATTCGGACGGGAAGAGATAACTAAGTTCGGGGAGAAGATCGGCGTTAAGGTTTGGAAAACCTTTGGTTACTGGTTCTTGCATATTCATGGATATACCTGTAAAGGACGACCGAGCACCAGCCCGATCCCTGTGCAACGATATGGTATGTATATATATATGACCCGATCTTTGTTTGACGGGATTAGCATATATTTTATGTAAGGTATAAATTTTGTGATGTTTTCTCCGTAGACGGTTGTATCCATTGTTTTCTATCTCTGTGTAAAAATGTATTTTTGTTCATTGATGTACAATGGGGAAAGGAACGACTGGTGCAAATCCCAATACCGGAGTAAAATATGCTATTAACCCTATCGTTAGATGTTTGAATTTCAACTGTATAGTTTCCGCATGCTTACACTATCTAGTAGAGATGCTATCTGCATGAGAAGAGGTCATTTTCGATCTTGGACCTCTTAACATCGGTTCTACCTCTGCGCGTGAAGAGATCACTTTCGATCTTGGTTTTTCTGAAGAAGTCTGTTATTCCTTGGGGTGTGGAGAGATCTTGATTATACATGTAAGATTTAGGGCATAGGCGTCCTCTGTTTTTATTCTTTTATGATGTGATAACCCTTTGATGAAGGGAGGGTGCATTACCTTGATATCTATTCTTTTAAACTGTCTAATTGTATGTTTTCCTGCCGAAGAATAGAATCGCCAGAATTTTATGGAGTGTGGACCTTCCCCTCGATTTAATTTGGTACCATTGTAATTACTTTGGTACTTCTCCTGGAGGTCACAGCTTTGGCCATTTCTTTTGAACTTTTACTCTATATCTTTTTGAGAAAACTGGGAGGTTTTGGGGTTATGACACGAAACGTTATTCGCTGCTACGTTTACATTTTCGTCCCTGTCCGATGAAGGGTTTGGTGCTCTGCATTGTGTTATACCTTGCAATAATGATCGCTACTGGATATCTGAGCTTGCCGCAACTCAATCTCTCTACATTTACATTTTTCATTTGCTATTGTATTTGCTGAATATGTTGCATTCCTTGCGCAGAGAGCTGGGAAAGACCCTGAATGTTTACATTTTTTCATTTGTTATTTGTATTTGCTGAATGTTGTTACAAGAGCTGGAAAAACGGTCCCTAGCCACTTTCCATTTTCTTAATTGCATAGTTATTGTCTAAATTATGATAGCGCAGGTGCGTAGAAGATAAATACCTCTGTAGATTTATATATATGTTGAGGGTTATTCGCTGTTGCGCATGGGTGTGAATGGATCCCTGTACACAGGGCTTACACATTCTCTGCATGGAATTGATGTACATGTCTTTTCTTTTATGGCTGAGCGGATCCCTGAGTATTTCGCTGTTGTATATACATTATTAACACGGGTAGAATGTTAATACTTTCATATTTAGATCAGAATGGATTTGCCAAAGTATTGATCTATATACCCTGTTCGATCATAACTAGATCTCTGCTTATTTATTGTTATGATTGGATCAGAAAGTTTGAACCTCTGTCCTCTAAGCCGAATCGTAAATCAAAGATTCCTGGCTGTAGGTTATATCGATGCTACATTTAATTGGGACCTCGACATTGTTAAGCCTGCTAGAATTGTCTGGAGTTTGTCTCTTGTTCAGATCAAACTCTGAAGTAAGGAACTGCCAAAAGAAGTATAACGAGGTTTAACTGTAGTATTATCACTGTAGTATTCTAAATAACTCTTAGAAGGTTATGATTCTATATCTTCGAAGATATCCGTGATTGTGTTATGATGAATATGTTATTTGCTAGGATCCTTGCTATACTTTCCTGTCACGAATTCGTGAAATCTGGTTTTAAACTATAATTTGATTTTCTTCCCTAAGGGAGTCTTATGAGTGATTGTGGGTTGGTTAATAGGTTATTATGAAGTGTAGTCACTTGAGCCAATATGACCTAAAACTATTCATTAGTGTAATAGGAAATGGACAGAAAACACAATGCCACTATATCAAATTACAGCAAGGTGTAATCACTACAATGAGGTTTTGAAATTCAAGTTGCTTTTAAATCCTGTTAATGGATTGTATGGTGAAAGTGTAAACGAGATTTATTGTAACAACTGCTGTGCAGAATTCTCTTGGATTTATGAATAATAAAGATGCCCTTCTTGGTGGACGTAGCCCTCGGTGTTGGGTGAACCACGTGCATATGATCTCTTCATGTATAGTGCATAATGGTGTGTTTATGAGTATTGTTGGCCGTGTCAAAATTATCATGGCGTTCATGCGAAATTATTATATGTGTAGGTTTGTTATGTGAATCTTAATTATATCTATGTGGAATGGCCAGAGGCTTGATAGAAGAAGAAGGAATCTTGTTACAGCAACTAGGTTGCTTGTTGTAATCTTACTACCCTTTTTGGCCTAATAATAAAAGATGCACACACCTTTTGTGGACTAGCCCGTGTACGGGTGAACCACGTTATTTTTTGTCTCTTGTGTTTCCTATGGTGTTTCTCAATGTGTCTTATGTATGAGTACTTGTTTCTGCCCTTAAAGTGTTATGATTACTTGATGTATACGATTCATATACGAGGTTGGTTGTTGATAAAATGTTTCGCTTATGATTATGAGGGTGTTATTACCATTGTTTTATTGAAAGAAGTATTTGTTCCTAAAGATGCATTTAAGACATAATGAAGTTTTTGTGTTTTCCGAAAGATCCAAGAATTGGTTGACTTATCAAGTTTAGAATTTAATTAGTTGAATTAAGACGTATATCTTTTTCCTTGATTTGTATAACGACATTTGTAAACAATAATAAGTGTCGCAAAGTCTTAATCTATTTTGTAAAGCAGTATTTAAAGAAAGCAAACTCACACTTTATGGTTCCGCATATAATTAAGTGACATTTTTAGGCACTTAGAAAGATTTAAAAGATTATGAATTTTCGGGGACGTGACAGTCTATAGTGGAGTCATGGAGTCAACCCTGTTGCAAATTCAAAGGGTTCAATTATTTCTTACACTAAGCCCATAGGCATAACCTTTGAAACAATACCCTTCGTTTATTTAACCATAAGATAATAGTCATGAACCCTATCATGGGTAATCTTTCATGTTATGAATTTCCCATGATATTGGGATCACCACCCTTCTCTAATACTGTACCAAGTACATGGGACTTATTACCAGCAGTAAACAGAGTGCCAAACATTAGAGGTACAACTCGCATATGCACTTCACCTGTAAAACACGAAGACAATGTAGGACGTTAGCAAGATGCTAAGTGAGTCTAGCAAGCATTACTCTTACCCATACCTCCCAGCAATCCTGCCGAGGTATGTAATTACCTTTCCTGGGGTATTATAATAAACCACCAAGGGGATAACATACGTCAACAAGCAGCTCAATGTGCAATAGATAATCACAATTAAAAACATTGATTCTTAAAATAGTAAAAAGTGTTTTGGCATTTACATTTCAACAAATAAGTGCAATCATATCATTTCCACATCACTTCCGCAACATCTTAAACTTACACATAGATTTGACCTTGTAAACCAACAGTCCTAGACTAACAAGTGTTTTTGTCCAATCATGTATGTTTTAATGATGTTAGATTAATGAATGAATCTTTTACTGTAAATTGACGAATATTGTAGGCAGGGAAAAATTTTAAATTTTTGTTATTTTTGGGACATTACACACTTCTACAAAAAAAGGACAATGAGATTGCGAAACTTAAGAAACAATTAAATATACCTATAACCCAACCAATTCAAACCTATGAACTGAGACAGGCTTAAGAAGAGAATGAAAATATATATGCAAGCATGTTGCAATATAAGAATATTGTTGAAGAAAAGCAAATAAGATAAATGAGCTCCAATGGAATATTGCCTCATTAAAGTTACAAAATACAACATTGTCCACTATACAGAACCCCTGGGATCATCTTCAAAAGTACAAGAGGAAAATCATCCTACAAGAGAGGCAAAACAAGAAAGAGGAATTGAAAAGTAGCTTGGAAGCATGCCAAAACAAGTCAAGCAAATCAATTGATTATCTAAATGGCATGTACAAAAGGAATCTGGAAAATTTACAATTTAAAAATAGAACCCAGTTAATTAAACTATCTAGATAAATGGTTATGAAACAAACATTGTTGAAGAGAACTCATAATAAATGATAAGGTCTCACTAGGTGATGAAATATCCACCTTCAAAATCCTTTTCAATGAGGTCATAAAGTTGGGATTGCCACCTTTCTGGGATGGGAATAGAAAAAATACTCCTAATTTGATCCAAAAGAGTAATGATGTTGTCTAATTTTATGCATTGGAAGTAGTGATTAAAGTGGAGGCTAAGTCATTGATAGGTTGAAGTAGTAATTTTAAATTTGGATCCAACTGAAGAATATATGGAATAACTTGGGGCCTATATCATATGAAAAGACCACAAATGTTGAAATAACATGTGATTCCTTGGAAGCACGTGGATACCCAAAGGGGGAAATATAGGACATACATCAAGTCAGATTCAAGGATAGTCTATTGGGTATTCAATTGCTTAATTTTTCATTCCACTAGGAGGGAATGATCTATCAGTTTGAAGGTTAGTCCAAAGTCAAGCTAATGGAACAACCAAGGATACAATCAATTTCTCATTCAGTAGGTCAATCAGGAGGAAAACCAATTGGACAACAAAGTGGATACATGAGAGGACAATCATCTTAGCTGAAGGGAAATAAAAAGGCTTAGAGTAAGAAGGGATGAATAAAAGAAAATATATTATGTTGTTACAAAAGTAAAGTGATAGTCACATATTTACAAGTTCGCTACAAATCAGTTTAGGACATCTAAAAATAGTTACCACTATAAGGATCTATAATGTAGTTCGAGTCAAAAAATCGATGCTAACAATTTTAGAGGATCTCTAGGATTGTTCAGTTGATGGATTTTTTTGTATGCAATTAAATTATTCTTAGATAAATATTGTAGAGTGTTGTAGATATGTCCTACCTCTGTAATATGTACTTTAGTTTTTTCATAACTTTTAATTTCTATGTAGATCTTTCATGAAATGTCAATAAAGCATTGAGCAACAGATTAAGCCTTATTTGTGTCATTCATATAAATCTAATGTTGAATGTTGAGATTGATAACATAGACTTCAATTCTTTTGACCTCTGGTCCATTTTCAAGATGTTCATATGATTCAACAATACTTGAAGTTTTCTTTTATGGTTGATTCTATGTATGTCTTGTTGCCTATAAATTCCTAAGAAGATCATGAGATGTTTACATGTTGTTATAAACTACTGACTTCTTTTCCAGAAAATCTCACTACGTTTTATGTCTTCATTTAAGTGTAAGATATTTTTCCTTGAGGAACCTCTTACACCTATGTTTTGTTCCATCTACTAAAAATCCATGTCCACTAGTATCGAAGGCACTATCACGCTCTATAAATTTCCTCTAAAATGATTTTGTATGTTTAAAACAATTAATAATTTTTACTTACACATAGATTCAATAAGAATTACATTTATATCTCAATTCTACATAGATTCAACTCTAAAATATATAAAATTTCAGCGTCATCATGGCTTTCTATCAAGGATAATATCAGGGGCGAAATTTAGCCCATGGGCTATTTTTCCATACTTTTTTCCAAAAAAAGATTCGCCAATTTGCATTTTTTGAAGCCCCGTTTCGCCCAATTTTGACGAGGTAAACTTTTTTCACTCTAAAAATCACCAAATTATAATATAAACTATATTAAATCCTTATAAAATTGAAATAATTTTAGAAAAATATCGCCAAATTATTTATAGTTCACATTTTAGGAATTGGTAAGATTTGCCAAGGTTTTTACACTTTTAAAAAAGTATGGGTCCTTAAAATTATCCCTGCTTTCCATGGATTATATTCATCTTAGTACATCTCACGACTAACAGAAATCGATGGAAAATTATAAACCAAGCCACTATGCATCCTAGAGAGGAAGGTAACATTACTCCGGAATTGAGCCATGAGATAGGTAAAGATGCAGTGGAAGCACTTTGGTCCTGACGAGGCTACATGGAGCTAGAGGATACCATGAAAGAGTCATATCCAACTTTCTTTTGATCTTGAGAAAATGCTAACTATGGTGTTATTCCAAGGAAAGCGGGATTGTAATACCCCTTGTTTTGACTTGGAATGCACTTAACCAAAATTATGTAAATCATGTAAATATGCTAGTATGGATTCCTAATGAGGAGCTTAATGCCAAGGCCTCACTAGTGAATGGCTAGGCATGTATGATGTATATATTTTTATTTGGACCATATGGTTGGATTATCATGCTAACTCGAAATATATGTAAGTATTATGTTTCATAAATAATAAAATGGTCCAAGATGGTTGTGTAAAGAGCACTAGAGAGGCTATGATTCCACCAGAAGGGAGGACAAAAGGGGGCCTATGGGAGACTAAATACTTTGTTTCCTAGTGTCAACCTTAGAACTCATCCTATTTTTTCCATGTGAATTAAATGATATAATTGATTTGGGTCATGTCTAGGAAGCATGAGGGGGACAACAGTTCGACCGAATGAGTCGGCTCTATTATGGCGGAAGCTTAATAAACAGAATGAGCAAAAGCAGGATTACACCACAGATAAACACAATATGTGCAGACAATATGCAGGAATGCAAACTATTCTTCTCTATTAGATGTAAGCAAATAGATTGATCTATTGATTGATGTATGTTACAATGTTATACAGGCTTATATAGATTTTTGAGATGCTTGGGTTCCTTCCCGTTATGTTTATTTACAAAGAAGAAGTTAGAACAGTTCAATAGTTCAACCGTTACAGTCGACTGGAAGACCGAGAGATAGTATGTCGAAGTTCAACAGTCGCTAGCTACATGTCGACGCTACTTTTCGACATCGCGAACTGTGAGGTTGCTGAACATGTCGAAGGTGAGAACGTGTCAAGGTGTGTCAAAGTTGAGACTCGTCGGAGTTGTTTCAAATTCGGAACCTGTCGAACTGGAAACTTGTTGAGTCAGAGTTGTGTCGAAGTTTTATCAATGTCGATGGCTTTCCAACTGCGATGTGGATTGGACCTCCTTCCTTAAGAAACAATGGACCCCATTTCTTGCTCGCGTAGGTGAGGAAACTTGTCGGTTAATTAGTAACAGAGTACCACTTTCCTTGAGATGGGATCCAGCCAGCCTTGGCAACCTGAAATAAGGGAATTGTGTTTGTCCTTGTATGGTGTACCCATCATCCCACAATGGTATCGTAAGGAAGAGGCTCCTGAACATCTAGATGGATGTCTTCGGGTTCTGCTGTCTGCAAGCCATTCTATTCCAACAAGGGTGCATGGTATGGTCAAAGTAGATCGACGTTGAAGATGATGTAGACCTAGGCATGCACGGATGTCGAGCTAGAAAGCGTTTTCTCCAATCTATTGAAGAATACGGTATGGACCATATCACAAAGTTTTTAACTTTTTGAATCGACCAGTGAAGTGCTCCTTCTTAAGATGTAACCATACCTTATCCCCAATTCTGAATGAATGAGGAATATGATGCTTGTCATGTTGGGCCTTAGATTTCTCATTTTGTCTGTGCAACATATCTTGTGCTTGTCGCTAGATGTCAAAAATATGTTCTCAAAACTTGAATGCTTTGTCTACTTCTCGTAGGCTATAGTCGGTGTTGGAGTTTGGATGTGTTGAGTAGCTTGTCAAGTCGAGAGGCGCTGAGGGTTCAAATCCTTAACAGACATCAAATGGACTCTTTCATGTAGAGTTGTGTTGAGCACAATTGTAGGTGTGCTGGATGTATGGGAGACTTTCATCCCATGTGCATCGATGCTGGTGATTGTACATGCGAAGCAGTTGTACTACCAAGTGATTCACAACTTCTGTATGTTCGTCGGTCTGAGGATGGAAAGATGTCGACAATGAGAGTCTTGTGTCTAGCAGTTTCCAGATGGTCTTCCAAAAGATGTTGACGAATCTGGAATCTCAGTCGAAAATAATGGTTGTGGGTAAACCAAAGTGTTTCCAAACATGTGTAAAGAAGAGATGACTGGTCTGCTGCGTTGCCGTGGTCTTCTTACATGGTATGAGAATGGCCATATTGGAAAATCCGTCAACTATTACTAATATCGCATCATGCTGATGTCTGGTAGTAGGATAACCCATCAAGTAGTACATAGAAATAGATTCCCATGGTCAACTAGGAACTGGCAGAGGTGTGTACAATACCTGTCGTCGATTAGGTGGTTTAGCAATGGCACGAACCATGCATAATCGAATGTACATATTGACATCGGATTGTGTAGGCCAGAAGAAATACTTCTGTAGAATAGCAAGTGTCTTTGCTACTCCAAAGTGTCCTGCAGTCTTGCTGTAGTGCAAGTCCCAAATGAGCTGCTGTCAATGCTCACTGGTCGATACACAAAGCTGTTCGAGATTGTATAACAAGGTGTCTCTTAGGAAATAGTCAGAGTTTGAGTTCGACGACTTGTTAGTCTGTAACTATTGGTAGACTACTGAGAAGTCGTTGTTGTCCTCATACAACTGTGGCCAAGTGGTCGTGTTGTATCCCTGCATACTCATCACTTCCAAAAGGAGAGTAATGGTTGATCGAATGAGGAAATCGACGATGGTGTTAGCTTTACCTTTTCGATACCTAATCACCAACTATAATTGTTGTAGGTAATTAATCCACTTGATTTTTTGGTTTGTATGCAACTTTGATTGTGTCGGAGTGAACTGTAGAGGATTGTGGTGAGTGAGAATGACTGTTTCCTTTCCAAGGATGTAATGCCTCCATTGCTTGAGAGCTTGCACAATGGCATATAGTTATTTTTCATATGTCGAGTATCTTCTAATTGTGTCATTAAAAGTCTCGGAATGAAAAGTGACTGGGTGACCAGACTGAGTGATCACTGCGCCCAAGGCATAGTTCGATGCGTCTGTCTCAATCTCAAAGGGCTGATGCAAATCAGCTAACACAAGTACTGGTGCAGTGCAAAGCTTGTGTTTGAGTTGTTCAAAAGCTACTTGTTTTTTTTCTGTCCATCGGAAGATAGTTTTCCAGAATAGTTTTCCCACTTCACTTCGTAAACTGATTCAAGGACCAGGCTATGTGACTGAATCCGAGTATGAATCGTCGATAGAAATTCGCCAAACCAAGAAAAATTCTTAGTTCTTGAATGCTTCTAGGAATGGGACAATCTTTGAGGATCTGTACTTTGTTTGGATCGACGTGAATGCTTGCAGAATCAATTACATACGCCAAATATTTGATGCTAGTCATCTCAAAAGAGCACTTTTCCATGTTCAGATAGAGCCGATGTTGCTAGAGAGTGTCGATGACTTGTCGAAGGTGTCCTACATGTTCTTCCCATGATCGACTGAAAATCAGTATATCGTCGAGATAGAAAATAACCCATTTTCCAATGAAAGGTCAAAGAAGGTTTTCCATATGTCGCATGAAGGTTGCAGGTGCATTGGTTAAGCCGAAAGGCATGACTAACCTTTCAAACAATCCTTCCTTGGTCTTGAAAGTAGTTTTCCACACATCTGAGGGCTCGATTGGAATTTGATGGTATCCCAACTTGAGGTCGAGCTTAGTAAAGAGTTTAGCACATTTCAGACAGTCGATCAGCTCTCTGTCCATGGCAGAGGGTACAAATTCTTCACCGATATTTTGTTGAGAGCTCAATACTCGATGCACATGCGCTAAGTCACATCTTTCTTCACAACTAGGACGATTGGACTTCCACAATGAGAGGAGTTGGGTCGGATATGACCTTTGTCGATTAATTCTTGGATGTCTACGAATCTCGTCATTTTCGAGAATGGATCTTCTGTAAACATATGCGTTAGAAAAAGAAGAACCAGGAACAAGTTCAATGGAGTGTTTTACCTAACAATGTTTAGGTACTCTGTCTGGAGCTTGAAAGAGGTTCTGGTACTCATCAAGAATATGATCGACTTGCTGCTTCTGTCGAGAGATGCATCGGTCGGTGACTCGACTCGTTGTTGCAATCTTCGTAGAATGTTGCGGCTTGATCATTATTAATGCGAACTTCTGAGCATGATTTATGATCTTCTTTGTCTGTATGTCAGATCTCAGTGAAACCGTTGGTGTAGTTTGATGCTTTGGTATGTTAAACCATCGATTTTGGATTCGTAAAATAACTTTCTAAGGCCGTGATTGATAACTTCCATGTCTATCCCAGAGGTAAGGTTTCCCAAATAGGGCATTAGCTATGGAGAGTGTTTCCACGTCGCAGAGTACTTCATCTTCAAAAGGTGTTATGAAGTAGGCGAGTTTTCATTGTCGAGTGATCCAAAGTTGTTGTCCATCCTTCATCCAATCGATGTTGTAAGGCTGAGGATGCGGAGTGGTAACAAAACCTAGTTTCTTCACGGGATCTTCAGAAATGAAGTTCTTTTGGCTACCGTTGTCCACAATCAGATGTAATGGGTTGCTTTGGACCCATATCCATGTATGGAACAGGCGTTCTAGTTCCTCCTTCTTGATGATAGTTGAGGCTACTGGAGTGGTCGATGTCAAAAGGGTCATTGCATCTAGATCATATTCTTTTACTGTCTTGTCTAATGCGTCAGAGGTCGACACTTTCATCAAAAATGTCTTCCAATCTTTGCATTCAGACATATCATGCCAAGATGAGTGGTGGTAATCGCACCATTTTTCGGTCGGCGGTTGTTTGCTACGTTCCCTCTTGTGAAAAGGCTTCTTTCCATGGTATGGCTTTGGCGGTGTCGACTGAGAATATTTCGACTTGTCAAAGTCAGATGGTACCTTCTTGTCAAGCGGTCGTCCTGATGTCAGATTTTTCGTGAAGCATGCTTTCCCTTTTTGCTTGATTTCCAGTTTGCTGGCGTAGTGGAATGCATCCGCAAGCATATTGACAGTCATAAATTCCATTTCCTGTTGGATCTACTGGGACAATCCATTGATGTACTTCAGAACAAGCAATTTTCTTCTTCTTGGATGCCAAGTCTTCCCATGAGTCAGTAGAACTTATCTGTGTAACTCTATACTGATTAGTATTTCCATTGCCTTAGTTGTTGCCACTTCTTATACTGTTGCTCAAGGTATTTGGGCAGGAAAAATTCCTTTCGGATGTGTTCAAAGGATTTATCCCATGTGTCGATGGGATCTTCGCTTTTCTCCATCTTTGTCGAGAGGTTCTCCCACCAGCATTGCATGGATGTTGACATCTTTAAGGATGCAATGGGATGATTTTATCGGAGTGAATTCTCGTCGAAGATCCTCTCGATGTCGAAGTAAATCGCATGAGAATCTCGTTGAACTAGGTGAACATTTTAGTCCACTGTCAAACTAGAGCTTGCTCAATAAGCTGTGCTATCTTTTCGGCTACATGTCTATCGTCTGTTTCATCTGTCATTTCTGGAGGTAGCATTTACTTGGATTGTTGTGATTGTGAGCGAGTTTGAACTAGCATAAGTCTGGTAACTTCGAGAGGAGTGTATACGCAGAACTTAAGCACAAACAAAACTGAGTGCTCTGATACCAATGATCCAGGTCATGTCCAGGAAGCATGAGGGGGACAACAGTTCGACTTAATGAGTCGGCTCTGTTATGGCAGAAGATTAATAAATAGAATGAGCAAAAGCAAAATTACACTACATAGATAAACACAATATGCGCAGAGAATATGAAGGAATGTGAACTGTTCTTCTTTATTAGATGTAAGCAAATAGATTGATCTATTGATTAATGTATGTTACAATATTATACGTGCTTATATATATTTCTGAGACGCTTGGGTTCCTTCCCGTTACGTTCAGTTACAAAGAAGAAGTTAGAATGGTGCAACAGTTCAACTGTTACAGTCAACTGCAAGGTAGAGAGATAGTCTGTCGAAGTTCGACATTTGTTGGTCGCATGTCAACACTGCTTGTCGACATCGTGAACTGCGATGTTGCTGATCATGTCAAAGGTGCGAACGTGTTGAGGTGTGTTGAAGTCGAGAATGTCAGAGTTGTGTCAAATTTGGAACTTGTCGAACTGGAAACTTGTCAATTCGGAGTCGTGTCGAAGTCAAAACTTGTCGAAGTTGTATCAACATCAATGACTTTCCAACTGCGATGCAGATCACTAATCATCTTCTTTCGACTATTTCCAGTCATTGAATGCATGTGTGATGTTGGTGGGAAAATTCACCTCATGCACTTATTGAAGCATGGGGTTGAATGCAATTTTGTGACAATTCTGTCACATGTGAGAAGTGAGTCTACAGTTTCCAATAGTCCTTTATTCTATGGTTAGAATCTATGTTATTTTTCTTTTCATCATTATCTCATATCCTATGGAGCCAACCCTCATTCTATCATTTTCTCATGCAGGTCTACACTACTTAGAGCTTTGCATTATTGGACCCATTTCCATTACTAGACTATGTATAACCCAAGAATTCGAACTTAGATCCATAATTGTATATTTGAAGGGAAAATAGATGGTTGTAGGTGAGCGCAGAGGTAGGGAAAGCTAGGAACCATTACCCCTTGAGTTCAGTTGTTTTTGCATGCTTGAAAAGCCATGAATTGAGGCTACAAGTGGTTCTCAACATCATACATCATATTGGCCTCCTTATGTGCATACAGTGGAAGCACCTAGAAATATGAACCACCCAAGAGAACCATGGATCGGTGAAGGGGATAGTTGATCCCAGAAGGTTGTTATGTGGGACATGTATTGTGGGAGCCAAGGCTATGATGGTTGAGTGAGATCCCTGTAGAGCTATGTATGAGAATTTGGCTAACCATAGAGAGAAGAACAAGTTGTGGGGTGAGAGAGAGAAGCTTGTAGGTGTTTCTTTCACCATGGTGGCCCCATAGTCCGACTTTGGGTTGGGCTGTCAGCATAAAGAGTATATTTTGGACATAGTACCTATGGTTGGATAGAAAATCACTCTTACATAGCCAATTGCTTGGATTTTATTTGTTTAAAGATAAGTATTCTCTTGTATTTGAATATGTATAATGCTTAATTGATTATTGTGATAAGTATGTTGATATATGCATGCTATATGTGTGTTGATAGATTTTATTTCTTTCATGTATGTTTAGTTATGCATCTACACAAATATTTTAAATGTTATTAATTTTTAATATGAAAAGGGCGAAATTTAGAAGCCCCAAATTAGTTCATATCCCCCTATGTTGGTCAAATTGATGGAAGGGAATGTTACATTTGATGTCTCGTCTCATGGATTAGTTTGGGTGGGGGTGTCTTTGCATACATTTTATTTTAACCCCCCCTTTGGGGTTTTAGGGTTTTACCCTACGCCTCTTATGGAGATTTCCCCCTCGACTCATGGGACGAATGTAAACTTTCTATGGGGATTTTCCCGGTTGATAAAATGAGTGTTTGAATATTGTATCTTTATCTCTTTCTTTTGTTAATGTGGCCTAGCAATGTTCTCCCTCGTCTGTATTGAAGTTGCAACTATGTAATATGTTTCACTTGTATATTTTTACGCATTCAGCTCATATAGCCTTAGCTTAATTTTGATCTTCTTCGGAAGGTTCGACCATACATTGATTTATTGTTCAACCTCAATCGAGCGTGGGGTATGCTCTCATGCATCGACCCTATTACCATGTAAGAATTATTCTGATTATCATAATGTACATTGCTAGTTAGTTATTGTTTACGTTTCTCGGTACTGCATGCACCGTCATTTGGTTAATGGACATCGTGACTGGTAAGGGAATTGTCCATTTATATTTTTATTTACTCTTATTATAGCTTACCTATCGTGCTTCCCCAAATCCTAAATGCTTTGTAAGCGGAGAAACTGGGCTAAGCCCGGTGTTCGATGCCATGCATAGTTTTGCATTACCATTTGATATCTGTTCTTTTTCTGTATCCTTGAAGATAGAGATCAAGGCCTGCATTAGATTAAACATTATGCTTGTTAGTTTTAAAGCTTTCATTCTTTTGTTACCTACTTTATAGGATTCCATGTTGATGTTATTTATGTTGTCGAAATTCCCTGAGCTATGGAATGGGTAGCAGTCTAAGCCTATTCTCCATACTTATACCTAAAATAGTGCCTCTGTTTAGTTGTAATTTGAATCGTATAGTCTTATGATAAAGGTCGCGATGCCGAACTCTACTTGCTTTGTAGTTATTTAGTCATGGTATATGAATTGTTTAGTATATGAATTCGATGTTGGGTTGTTTACTTAGTTGATGAGGATACAATTTGATTAGCTCGAACTAATTCCAATATAGGGTTGTTTACTTAGTTTATGAGGATACAATTTGATTAGCTCGAACTACTTGCAATCTAGTTATTTATTTAAAAGAATATAATACTATGAATAAGTGCTTCTGTGTGCTAAGGTTGATAGTTACATTATAATAGTTGATTTAGGTTGATAAATAAATAGATGTCCTTTGTAAGCATTAATACAGAAGTAAATAACCACTATCTTTAATAGTCTAAGGACTAATCCTAATCATGATAGGATTAACTTTATAGTCTAATGTTATTATTTTTACCATTCTCATAAAAGATTACAACTTAAACATAAGTAAAACCAGTCTGTGAGGGCTTGCAGGGCTTGTAAAGACATGAGATTAAAATTTTAATGAGTAGATTTCACAAACTAAACTCATAAATAAATATGAAATAGGAAACACTTTTTTAAATATTTTAAACAAAGTTATGGGTTAGTATAGTGACTGAAATATTGAGTATCTAGTAACTATACATGAAAGCATATGTGTTGAAAATAAACTACTAACTAGACGGAACATCATAACTAAAATACACATATTAGAAAACATTTGGAAGTAGACACACTAGAAACACATAACACACCACTGAGCAACCAATCTACTTGCTCAGCAATCACCCGTGGGTGTAAACCATGACATCATAAGCACTAACATGTCCTTCTCCCATTGAAGTAGAACTCTTTCACACAAAGAACTCTTGTATCACTCTATGATCCATCTCTTTCTCTCACACCAAAGATTTCAACTTCAAACAAATGCCTAACACATTCAAGTGCTCATATAACAATTCCCCCTACATACTAGGTAGCATCCTACTATCACACATGTGCATATAAGTAAGTTTTTTCCTCGGTATTACTCAAGGTGAACTCTCTCTCCTTGGGAGTTGGTTCACCTTGGATCCTCTCCTAGAACTTAGGAGAGTGGTTCCTCAAAAAAAAATTATAACATTTGTCATATTTCTCTCTTTGAGCAATAGGCCTATGTCCCCACCTATGGGGTCATGGTCCACCAAGCTCTAACATTGTTCTTCCAACTTTCCATATATTAAACATAAGTGTTTTTAACTCTCTTTTACAATTTCCTTCATAAGAGGCCAAATGTCAACATACTAGCTTGCTGAAAAATAATAATGATGATGATGATGATGATAATGACATGTATTTTTCCCACTTAGTCACAAATTTGAATTTATCAACCTTAGTCAAAATAATAATTAAAGCTTAAGCACGGAGACCTTACAAAATAATAGAGATGATTTGATTTCTTAAGTTTCTTGTCTCATGCTCGATCTTATTTAAGATGTTATGCATCTATAAGTGGCACCTTGCATCTCTTCTACCACTAATGTCAATTGTACAATCTACGCACTAACTTGATTTCTTATTTTAATAGCTTCTCCTCTAAGGAGAAATTGTGACACAATGAAGAAATAAGGAATAAGAGAGTTATAGTAGTTCATTATGTGTGAGTTAAAAAAATATATATTTATACTATTTCTAGATTAAAAGTCACTTTCTACAACCTAAGTGGGTGAGAAGTTCCATGTCTCTAATTGATGTGGGATAAAAAAACAATTAAGTTAAAAAATATATAATATAGAATCAGAAATAAAATTAAAAACTATATGTATTAAATTGTCTAAATATAATTACAATTAGGAAATAGGTCACTAAATTTTAGAGCACAATATTAAAGAGATTGTAAGATAGATGTTATCTCAATATAATCAAAGAGAATAATTAAATGCATATAAACCCATAACACTAATAAGTTAGATCGAAAAAAACTAAGCTGAATAAAAATGAAAAACTAGAAAACTAAAAAAAAGATCACTCTAATAAAATAAATCTCCATAAATCTTTATTAACTAGGATCACAATAAATGTGGAATTAATGTTTATTGGGTCTCACAAAACCTATAATAACACCAATGAAAGAATATGTAATCTTTGGATACTAATAAGGTGGAAAATGAAAAATGGTTTCTCCTATATTTCTCTTCCTTGACTTCATTATGTCTGAATTTCGCAATATTTGTTACATTACTCATTTTGGCATTGAGAAAATGGAAAGTGGAAAACACTACCTTAAACTTTTTTTCTATGCTCACTACTATTTCAAATTATTTAGAACTTTAGTAATAACCATAACTTATTAACATATGAAAGGAAAATAAAAAATTAGTATATTAATCACTATTATTATCAACATAATTATAGTAAAATATATTTTCATTTTTATAGTAAAATATATTCTCATTTTTCAACATGAATTGAAAGAAATTCTATATTTTGGATTTTACGAAAATGATTTACATATTTAAATTTATAAAATACAAGGATAATTAATTAGATTATTAAAATAGTATTAGTATGTAAAATTCATATATAATATTATTTAAACATAATTATAATATATAATATATTCATAGATTTTTTATAATAAATTTTAAATAATAATTGTATATCTTTCCATTTAATTTTGTTATTATTTGAATATTAAATAAAACCTTTTACATAAGAGAAATCAAAGAAATAATTGTGTTAAATTCAAGATTTAATTTCAAATATTTAAAGTGAAATATAAATTTACATTCATATAAATGTTATGTATTTAAGAAAAAATATTAAATTCTTTTATAAATAAATAAATTATCAAATATAATTTTTAAAAATTAGAATTGATATTATTAAAGAAAAAATTATATTATGTTTGACAAAAATGTTATCGATCAATTAAAATAAGACAATCTTTATTTTATTAATTAATGTAATAAAAAACACACACAATAAAAATGTAACTTATAAAACATTTTTTTTAATTTTTCTTACTAATTAGTCATTTCATATCAAATAAAATAATTAATATATCTGATTTTATATTATATAATCAAACAAAATAATTAACATGTTTGATTTTCTATTATATAATCAAACAAAATAATTAACCTAGCTGGTTTTATCTTATATATTTATAATTTATGTTTTTGATTTTTTGTATATATTTATAATTTATATATTTTGCTATGTATTTGTTAAAATTAATATGTTCTTATATTACGATAAATGACTATTACTAATTAGGTGTATGATTTCAAAATCATTGCAAATAAAAATAAAATTAATATATTCTAATATTACAATAAATGACTTAATAATTGGGTGTATGGTTGCAAGATCAAAACAAAATCTCTACACTTCTTACTATAGAGCAACAAACTCTACTTTTCTATCTTAACAAAAATCCCATCCAAGGTTTCACATTACTGTTAAGTTCAATTTGGTTGTTTACTTAACAGTTACACTTGGATCCTAGTTTAAATCTTGATCCTATGGAAAAAGATCCTAATTTGAAGGGGACAGAGGAGGCGGAGCAAAGAAAATGCAGACAAAAAAGAGTGAAACAGGGGTTTTGCAGTGCTACAGCACTTGAATGGAGTCACACACAGAGAAAATTAGAACTGTATCACATACCTCTCTCGTTCATTAACATCAAAACAGGGATACAAAAGGAATGCCCGGCTGGGCAGGCGGTTCACATTTCCCAATAGGTATTACGTGTCCAGCTTCATAAATTAAACATCAAATTACAATAAATATCAAGGGTCGCTGCATATAGCGGTAGGTAGTTGCAATTAATGCCAACAAACTCCCCCTTAATTGCAACTTTCAACAAAAACAAAAATTGGATATCTTGTTGACAGAATTATAACATAACAAACTACATCTACAGTCATACATATATTGCATTAACAATGCCAAGATTATCTCTATGAAACTCAAAAAGCTCTTTCGCCAGAGGCTTAGTAAATATATTAGCCAGCTGTTCCTTTGACCTGCAAAATTTCAAGTTAATTTCTTTGTTGTTAACCAGTTCTCTGATGAAGTGGTATTGGGTATCTATGTGCTTGCTCCTTTTGTGAAATACTTGGTTTTTTGACAATGCAATTGCAGAATTATTGTCACAATAGATCACTGTTGGATCCTCCTGTTCTTGCAACAACTCAGATAGACCTCTCCACATCCACATTGCTTGACAAGCTGCTGACGTGGCTGCTACATACTCCGCTTCAGCTGATGAAATGGTCACTATGGGTTGCTTCTTTGATGCCCATGAAACTGCACCTGAACCAAAATTAAATACATAACCTGTTGTACCCTTCCTGTCATCTATACTGCTTGCAAAGTCACTATCTGTGTAACCTGTTAATCTGAAATCTGAACCTGCTAAATAAAAAATTCCATAATTCATTGTTCCTGAAACATATCTTAAGATTCTTTTTGCTACTTGCCAATGAGAACTTCTTGGAGATTCCATAAACCTGGAAATTAAGCTCACCGCAAACATGATATTTGGCCTAGTTGCTGTTAGATACATCAAACTTCCAACTAATTTCTTAAATTGTGTTGGATCCACAAAAGGTTCATTGTCATCTTTACTTAGTTTAGTTCCTGTTGCTATTAGTGTTGAGACTGGTTTACAATTCAGCATTTGAAATCTTTTTAATACATCTTTAGCATACTTAGATTGACATATGAAAATCCCTTTTTCATATTGATCAACTTGAATTCCAAGAAAGTACTTCATCATTCCCAAATTTGTCATTTCAAACTCTGTTTTCATTGCTATTTTAAAAGCTTCTATAGACAGATTTCCTGTGAAGATTAAGTCATCAACATATACGCACACAATCATGATTTTACCTTGCTGATTTAATTTTGCGTACAATGTAGGCTCACTAGCACATCTATTGAATCCATTACTCAGCAAGTATGAGTCTAATCTATTGTACCACACTCTAGATGCTTGCTTCAGCCCATATAAAGCCTTTTTCAGCCTGTAAACTTTATTTTCACATCCTGTTATTTCATACCCAGTTGGTTGTTTTACATAAACCTCCTCCTCTAAACGTCCATTTAAAAATGCAGATTTTACATCCATCTGATACACATTCCAATCATTTTGTGCTGCTATAGCTAAAACAAGTCTAACTATGTCTAGTCTCACTACCGGTGCAAAAGTCTCATTATAATCTATGCCGGGTTGTTGACTAAAACCTTGTGCTACAAGCCTAGCCTTGTGTTTTTCAACCTTTCCATCAACATTCAATTTTGTTTTATAGATCCATTTTACACCTATGCAGTCTTTTCCATTAGGTAAATCTACTAACTCCCAAGTTTCATTTTTCTCTATAACATCTATTTCATCATCCATAGCTTTTATCCATGCAACATCTTTAATTGCTTCTTCAAAACTAACTGGTTGATAAGCCAATAATGCAAAATTTGAGTTCAAATCCAGTTCATCATCATGTTGTTCATAGATTTCTTTTAGACTTCTAGATTTTTGTCCTCTAATCCTAGATCTCAATTCTGCTAGAGTAGGATCAGATTCATCACTTACTTGTGAGCTTGATGTATGCTGCCCTCCAAGTCCTGATTGCTCTTCTTGCATAGAATTTCTTGGTGTTCTTGTTTGAGGTGAATTAAGATCTATTGTGTTCCTTCTTGGTGTGTTGGATCCTGGTACATGTGCAGGTACATATGAATGTGGAATTTGTTGTCCTTCTTGTACATTTTCTTCATCATCTTCAACATGTGGTAAAGCTGCTCCATGTGTAACTATTTCATCAATACTTCCATCCCATGATTCCTCCTCCTTAAATTCTACATCTCTGCTTACAATCAGCTTCTTGGTAATAGGATTATAGAGTTTATATGCTTTAGAATGCTCACTATACCCAATGAAGATACATTTTTCACTTCGATCATCCAACTTCCTTCTAATTTCTTTAGGTACATTGGAGTAAGCCACACACCCAAATATCCTAAGATGTGATATGTTGCAGCACTTGCCACTCCAAGCTTCTTCAGGTACTTTATTCCTCACACTTTTCGTAGGACTTTTGTTCAAGATGTAGACTGAGCATGCAACTACTTCTGCCCAATACTCATTTGACAAATGCTTGGCCTTCAACATGCTTCTTGCCATATTCATAATTGTCCTATTTTTCCTTTGTGCCACACCATTTTGCTGTGGTGTATACCGAGCTGTAAATTGCCTCTTAATTCCATGATTTCTACAAAATTCCATGAATTCATTCAATTTATATTCACCTCCTCTATCAGACCTCAACACTTTGATGAACTTTCCACTTTGTTTTTCAACCAAGGTTTTAAAATTCTTGAACACTTCAAAAGTTTCTGATTTTTGTTCAATAAAATATACCCATGTTTTCCGGCTGTAATCATCAATAAAAGTTAGAAAGTATAAGTTTCCAGCCAATGATGGATCCTGCATTGGTCCACACAAATCCGTATGAACTATCTCTAGAGGTTCTTTTGCTCGATACGAAGTGCCTACATGGAAAGCTTCTCTATGATGTTTTGCTAAAATACAACTCTCACATGAGCTTGCTAGTTGTTCAATCGGTGGCAGCCCCCTAACCATTTGATTTTTCTGTAACAATTTTAATCCCCCAAAGTACAGATGACCATACCTCAAGTGCTAAAGCCAAGACTGATCCAAACTTTGAACTTTATAAGCATTCACACAATTTTGAATTTCACTCTTTAATGTAAGTGGAAACATTCTATTTTTGGTCATTTTAACCTTTGCAATCAACCCTTTTCTAGGATTCTTGTCAAGAATGGTGCAAGTGTCATGATTGAAAATTACCTTATAGCCTTTCTCCATTAGTTGTCCAATGCTAATTAAATTGCATTTTAGACCAGGTACAAAATACACATCATTAATATGTCTTTTATCTCCATTTTTTGCAAATACATTAACAGTACCTCTGCTATGGACTGAAACTTTATTATCATCTCCAAACTTCACTTCAGACTGTACCGAGCTATCTATTTCAGTGAACACTTCCTTGTTGCCAGACATGTGATTACTACAGCCACTGTCTAGAAACCATACATCATTTGGATTCTCTTGTGCAACATTGCAAGTAATAAGAACTGAATCAGTCTTATTTTCTGATTTTTGAACTAAATTTGCAGATTGTTTTCTAGCATCTGTTTCCTTCTTTCTACATTCCCTAGCATAATGCCCAAATTTCTTACAATAAAAACACTGAATTTTGGATTTATCAATTCTTTGATTCTGCTGTTGATAAAGGTTATTACTCGCGGTTCTGAAATTTCCTGAATGTGGGTTTTGGACATACCTACCAGTCCTATTTATATTTGGTTCTTTTTCCCTTTGAAATTGAACTCTACCCCTGCCTCTGTAGAATGACCTTCCTCTTCCTCTACCAACTGTTAGTTGTGTCTTGAAAGCAGTATCAAGAGAAAAATTTGAGTTTCTGTTTACCCTAGACTCATGGGATAGCAGGAATCCCATTAACTCATCAATTGAGAGCTGAGTCAAATCCTTTGACTCCTCAATTGCCACAACAACAACATCAAATTTGCTGGGCAGACTTCTTAATACCTTTTCTACCACCTTTTGATCATAGTAAACTTGCCGTTTAGTTTTTTCCTACTATGTGGGAACTTTTCAGAAAATTTATGATATATAATTATCCGCATAGGTTAGCTAGTACTGTGATAAAAAAATTAAAAAAAAAGTGTTACTGCGTTTTTAGATCATGACTCGTAAATATAATGGCTTCAAGCATGTAAGTAATTCTTGAATATAGTTATGTGCAATTATTATGAAAATATATAAATAAAAATAAATAGTTAAATTTTTTTGAAATATTTATTTAATTTATTTGGGAGTATTTTACAAAGACTAAAGTTAGTAAAGATTTGTAACAAAGAGATTTCCATAAATCACTTATTGAAATTGTGACAAGATATTTGTATATATTTATTAATATTTATTAAATTGAATCGTAATAGAGAAACCCCTCCAATATTGACTGCCTAAACTGATTTTCTCCTTTCGTTAACGGCCAAATTTAAATATTTTTGAACATTTTAATTTGTTCATTATAGATGAGTACGCTGCTCTTTTCTTTATTATCCTGTGAGTCCGTCGGTTTCTTTTAATCATTACATTATGATTAATTTACTTTGTCTGTCACGCTGCTCTTTTCTTTATTATCCTGTGAGTCCGTCGGTTTCTTTTAATCATTACATTATGATTAATTTACTTTGTCTGTCTTACTAATCTAGCGCATCACTCCTAAATTCAATATTACCTGAATCTGTTTTTTAATGATTACTTTATGATGAATTTACCTTCTCTATCCCAGTAATTTAGGGAATTCCTTTAAACTTTTAATTTCAATTTTATTTGTCTCAAAAGATTTTTAGTGAGAATTTACTCTTCAACTTGGTGTTTATCAGTCTCATTAATATACTTCATCCTTCTTAATTCTTAATTTCAATTTGATATGTGGGGACATATTTTGACTGGCATCATCTTCTTTAATTTAGTGTACATCCCTATTCTTAATTTCAATTTTATCTGCTGAGTTTAATTTCAATTTTATTTGTCTGGAAAGATTTTTTTAAGTGAAGATTTACTCTTCAACTCGGTGTTTATCTGTCTCATTAATATAGTTCATCCCTCTTAATTCTTAATTTCAATTTAATCTGTGAAGACATATTTTGACTACCATCATCTTCTTCAACTTAGTGTACATCCCTACTCTTAATTTCAATTTTATCTGCTGAAACAGATTTTTATACTGAGAATTTCCTCTCAATCAACTTCTACAACTTGATGATGTGTATAACTGTAGACAATAATATCTATAGTTAATTAAAGCCATAAAAAACTATTTTTTAAGGTTTGTTACATTTTATTTACATTGTTAATTTTTTTAAAATTTATGTTTCATTATATATCATTATAATTATATAATTATAATTAATAGTATAATTTTATTAAATTTAAAGTTAAAAAAGGATAATAAAAAAAATATAAACACAATTTTTCTGATATTTAAAAAATAAACATTAATATGGATATATATAATGTATCGTAATAATTATAATAATAAAATTCAATTTTTTATGATTAATCAAAATATCAATACTCTAACGAAAACAGAATGTCACTGATTGGATTGGTCTTTCTTCATGTCATTACTCAGCTGTTTTTTAGAACACCTTTTCCAAATAATCTCAAGTTATACAGTTTGGGGTTGTATAATGTTAGTAACGAAATCACATAAAAACCTCCCTTTCATTTTCCAATTTCCTGCACAATTCCAATCTTGATAATTTCATTTTCCAATTTCCTCCACAATTTCAATCTTGGTTTCATCAATGGTATTTTCTTGAATTAGTTATGTCATAACGTCTCTTTAAATTACCGTAAACCTGTCACGTCACATATTACTCTTTAATTTGTCACGTCACATATTACTCTTTAATTAATTATTAGGTGATGGCTTTGCCCATACCTATCCATGCTTCTGTCCTTTTGGTTACCTCTGCCCCATCCTCTCCCTCTACCGTTGACTCCGAATCTGTGGCAGATACTTGGTTAATTTAAAGAAATTGCAAACTCTAACCTCATATACTGCTACGAATTTTCTTCGTAATTCTCATGCACAAGGTTCATATAAATGTTCATATACATATCAACCTCATATACTGCTATGAATTTTCATCGTAATTCTCATGCACAAGGTTCATATACATATCAATAGATTCTAACTAATTTACACCACTCACTCATAGGGGTGTGGAAGGTTCATAGGAGTATGCTTTTTTATCTTCTTTTTTGTTGGATAGTAAGGAGGTTTTGTGTGGATATGGGAGTGTTGCTTCTTGGATACTGATATATTTAAAATGTGAATAGTGCTCAAGTGTTTCATCCAAGCAATTATTACTAGAAAGGTCTATATGAAAAAACAAATATCATCTTTAGGGTGACACTAACAATTAACATGTGAAAAAAGTGTTTTAATTTCCTAGTTTATGTATACTTTTATATACTAATAAAAATATTTTATCGAGGAATCCTTGGATGTTCCTTGCCCAAATTTACTTTGTCTATTTTGCTTACATTTAATGCCTTCTAATTTCTTCCTCCTATGCAAATTCATTTTGTGATGCTTACTTTGATGATTAATTTACTTGTTCCCTCCCATCTTGCAAAGATAAGATTGGTACATCCCTCTCAAACTTCAATTTCAATGCTAATATGAACACATTCCTCTCACTCTCAATTTCAATTTTCTCTTTGGTTAATTTGTATCATTTGTGTTAATTGATGCTATGGATTTTACAAAGAAAGCACATACTACTCATGTAATCAATTTTTTATTTTTTAACATCATGACTTACCTATGGTTTTACTCTTTATTGTGATTTCTTTACCATGGTTTTCCTCTTCATCATCTTTTTCCGTTTAGTGCTTTGTTATACATGATGTGAGGCTCCATAAATGACAATTATTCTTACCACTGTATCATACATTTCCTTGTTAACTAAAGTTGTGCACTTTGAACTTACTTGGTGTCCAACTACTTTTAGTTAGTAGAGTAGTCTAGTTTTCGAAAGGGATATCATTCATGTGGGAATACATGGTTGTTTCTCTGTTTTAAGGGTTTCTACTAAACATGCAGGTGGATTATAGTAACAAATATTATTTAGATATTAAAAGATGTTGAGAATAGTGTTTAAATGAAGTGGATTTTTTCTACCTCATAAGAAGATGAGATGTTAATTTAGGAATACATGACATCTTATTTTTACCATTTGACCATTTAACCATTCCTTGGGAAATATCAAGATCTTCTACAATAGAATTAAAAGTAGAAGTAAAATTAATTAAGTTAATTTTTTCAGTTTTAGATTATAGCTATTGATCTACATCCATACCTACAGTATTATTAGTAGACTTCTTTTTACATAATAAAACTAAGTGTCAACTTCTTTTTTACATAATAAAACTAAGTGTCAACTTCTTTTTATATAATAAAACTATGTGTAAACTTCTTTTTTACATCATGTTTTATTTTACATAATAAAACTAATAACCTATTAGTAATTAGTAAGTGTAAAGTATTAATTAAACCATTTTTAAAGAGTGTCAACACAAGGAAATAATATTTAAATTGTATATGACATTTGTTTTTCTTCTATTCCTAATAGTGTGTTTGGATTTCTACTATATATTGTTAATCCTAATCCTATGCCTTTACACAGTTTTTTTCAGTTTTAGAAAAAGGAATCTGTATTCAATGAATCTCTCAGCATTTATATATTTTTCCGGCCGATATATCTCTATGATTTGTCTGTAGCCGCCCATGGTTCCAATCCCACTTTACCTTATTAAAGATTTATATGCAGAAAAACGCACGATCATGGTCACATGTATTTACAAAGATTTAGCGGCCCATTGTTACATGCATTGACTTGTCTTTTCAAACACAGGAATTCTTTTTAATATTTTTACTAGTCGTCAACGAATTCTTTCTATACCAGTAATTTCTTTCTATGAAAAAAATACGAATTCTTTAATTTTTTCAAATATTTTTTAATTCTTTTTAATATTGTTACGTTTCCTAGTCGCACATTGTTACATGCTTGATCTGCTTTTCGAATTCTTTTCCGATGCTACATTGGAAAATCCACGGCGTCTTTTTATGCCACACTGGCACTAATTAATATCTCCAATAAATTGTTATTGTTCAAATTATTTGCAAAAATTATACTATATATTATCTACGAAACGGTTCCCTGTTGTAGTTTCATTCAGAATTACATTCATTCATTTTCCATTTATAATTGTAATTTAAAATCTATTTCTGGTTAATCATTTTTTTCCATAATTTCAATTTTGATATTTTTTTCACATCCATTCATTTTCAGTTTATATTTGTAACTTAAAATCCATTTAGTGTCAATAATTTCCTTCTTTAATTTCAATTGGCATTTTTTGCAAATTAATGCAAAATTCATTACCAAGTCATAGAGAAACTAGTCAAATAAACCTTGATTAAAATACTAATTTAGAAAAGTAGTTCACTATTACATCTGCATTAAATGAGAATAGAAGATGTGATTACTATAAGAGATCAACAAACTGGTTAGACAAACTGGTTAGAGTTTGTATTGAAGATTTTTAATTACTTACTTTGTGAATATTAAATCATTTCAAAATTTTAAATTCATCACTTAAAAATTTAGTTGATTTAACATTTTTATTTAAATTTAAATATCAAACTTTAATCACTATTGTTGTGCAATCACTACTTCCCAATTATAATGTAATCATTTTGTTCAAAGTAAAAAAAATTATTTCTATGAGATTATAGCTTGTCACAAATTATCAATCAATTACCCTCTAACATTTTAGTTATTATACAATTTTTTCCAATATTATTGCTGAAAGAAGTTTAATTTCTCCATTATTTTGGTTTCTTATCAAGTAAATATAATGTTACCATGAATAATAATAAATTTACATTTCTTATGAACAAATTCCCTTGTTTCTTAGGTCATTTAGACATTTTTTTTCCTTCTAAAACTCTCAAATCCATTATTGAACAATTATCTTAATTTTATTCAAGAAAGACTTTCACAAATTTATCATATTACTCTTCAATTAGTTTTTACTAATCATTTTGATTTTTCATTTAATTGATCATTTTCATTACATGTTTCTTCAATTAGTTTTTACCCATCTTTTTTTATTTTTTATTTAATCAATGGTTTTCATCATATATTATTTGTAAATTCTATTTTCTTAATTTTCTTTTGAACACCAAAATCCAATTAATAATATAAATTCTTGCAAATGCTGTGACTCTTATCTAGTTAGGATGACAGTGCTTCAAACATAAAAAATAAAAATAAAAAACAAATAACTTTAGAAAATAATATTTACCTCCACTACACTCATAAAAGCTCTACTTCAAAGTAACCCTTTCATGACACTTCCATATATTTTTCCTAACCTGATTTGGAAATTTTTCCCAACTTGATTTGGACTCTTTCCCTCTCATTGGACACCTCATTTTCAGTGATTTTTAGTTTTTATTGAGGATTCTTAACTTTCAATCCCTCTCTTATTAAAACTTAGAACTTTTAGTTAACATATTATGAAATTTAGTTTATCTCTCTTTTCTTGTAAATTTAAGGTTAACACATCCTCTCAATTTACCTTTACAAATAGATACCATAGATATTAATATATTACTATGAGTCAAATTAATCACAAAATCTATGGGTCAATCTTTTACAGTATAATCCGGTTGTGTAAAGCAACACAAACCCACAGTCATGCATTAGTCAACGATGCACCAAATTTATTTTATTTACTTTCATTCCACATCATTCGAGATTCATTAACGTAGGCTGTGCCTGGACATATTGGTTATATATATATATATATATATATATATATATTATTTTTTTTTCTTATTTATAATAAATATTATTTTTATTTTTTAAAAATTATTTATATTTTATTAAATTATAAATTATAATTCAAAGTTTATTTTGTATTTGCTATATTAGTTTTTACAAATATAGTTTCAGTTTTTGTTAGAATATAATAAAAAGTATTTTTTTTTAGAGGTAGTAGATTATTCCCAATACTTTAGTAGTTGGTAGGGAATATTATTCTAACTCTAATATAGGTAGTTCTAGGTAGTGTCATAAGCACATAGGAAGCACATATCGAATTCTAGGTAGTTACCTCCTGGCAGTTTCATAATAATGTCTATAATAATGTGTAGGGTATTTATCCTATGGGGTGAATGTTTGCTGTCTTCTTTGTTCACTTTCAATGGATTGGATGATTAATAGATGAGTTCCGTGTTCCGTAGGTTGAAAGAGATAGTTCAGGTTATAATTATGGTTATAATTTGAAATTTTTGTTATATTATGATATTATATTTTATATTTTTATAAAAAATATTATTTTTATTTTTACAAAATATTGATTAAAATTGGGTTAAATTGTAAACTATAGTGTAAAAGGTTATTTGATATTTTTTATATTAATTTAAAAAAATGATTGTTATAAAAATAATTTAAATCTTTCTTAGAATAAAATATGAAATAAGAATTATAAAATGTACTGTTATAAACGTGATTATAATTTGAAACTTTTTTTATATTATAATTTTATGTATTATATTTTCATATGTTAAACATGTATCTTTTAATGTTATTATTTTTCTTTTTAAATTATTATAATATAATGTGTTTTTGTGACAGAAGTTAATAGTGGTGAGTGTTATACTTGTTGTGTATGTATGCTTTTATATATAAAACTATTATTATATTTTAGTATATATATTTAATGATATACTTATTTATTTTAGTTACTAAAGCAATATTTTGGGAAATTGTGTGGTGATAATTCCCTAATTGAGAATCTTGACACATGTGTTTTTGTTGTAGTTAGGATGCCTTTGCTTTAGTAATAGGTGAAGGGAAGTAACTACAAAAGAAGCTCTCTTAATACCCCAAATTGAATAATATATCTCTAAATATCTAACCTCCAAAATCTCTTTCTCACTCTCTGGCCAATCTCTCTCTCCATTAAGCCAATGGAAAGCGGAGAGTAACCACGGGATAGGGTTTCTCTTAACCTTCCAATCATGAATCGTCATCTCCGTGACTGAGGGTAACCACGCGATAGGGTTTCTCTTAACCACGCTGACTTGTTATGGCTCCTATTTCGCTTACCCTCTTTTGTCGATCAGAACTTTGTGAAACCTAAAAATCCATGAAAGATCAATTTTACAGCATTAAAAAAATTGCTATAAATCTGAATGCTTCTTTAATGTGAATTTATTCTGTCATTGATGTTCAATTAATGAGTTGCATTATTAAAAAAAAATCAAAATCGGAATTCTCTGGCTACTATTTTTAAAGAGATTAGAAATCTTAATTCTTATTTTCTATGAATTACATTTCGAGAGTTTACTTCATGAGCTGCATCTAGATGCATTGAGATCTATGAAAGATCAATTATGGAATTAAAAGATGGCTAAAAATATGAATGCTTCTTTAATTGGTATGTATTCTTTAACTGATATTCTTTAAAAATATGAATACTTTTTTAATTGGAATGTATTATTTCACTGATATTCCTTGAGTTGCATTGTAAACAAAAATTTAAAATCTAAATTACATTTTGCTTGAATTAAATTTATTTTCTATGAATTAGATCTCATGAGTTTAATTTATCACTTACATTTAGATCCATGAAAGATCAATATATAGAATTAAAGAAAACGCTAGAAATCTGAATGCTTCTTTAATTTGAATGTATTCTTTCGTGTATATATATAAATAATATGAATGCTCTTTCACTTGAAATTAGATATATTTAGAAATCTCTATTTTATCTTATTTTCTTCGAATTATATTGTTTCATGATAAAAATATTTAGAAATCTAAATATTCCTGAGATATGCTAATTTCCCTGTAGAATCTTAAATTGATGAACTATTTAGAAGGATAACACCTTATAAAGCTCTGTGAGATAGCTTCTGTGGAGCCTCCGCTTTTCTCCGAGAGCGGGTTCGAACCTAGGCGTGTCGTTCTTTAATAATGTAGCCACTTGTTTCGAATGCTTTTTACTCTACTAATTATAATATTATTAAATTTAAGTCACGAACTCTGTATTTTAAAGAAATTTTTTTAAATCTGAATGCTTTTTAGAATTTCATTAAGAGCTTTTCATTTTAAAGAATAATAATCTGAATACTTCTTCTATGAAGAATTGCTCATTTACTGACGTCAATTCATGAATTGCATCGTAAATAAACAATTACAAATCTGAATGCTTCTCCACTCTAAATTATATTTTCCTTAAATTAAATCCATGAGCTGCATTCTAAAAGATAGAAATTTAATTGTTCTCGTCTATTTAATCTAATTATGAGCCTTCATACAGTACAGTTTCATTCATTTCAGTGCTTAACCTGCATTTTATAGCAAATATTTAGTAATAAAATGTTTCTTCTCTGTAAATTTTCTTCACAAGCTCTCTCGCTATATATATTCTTCATAAGCTGCAGCTGGTAAAGAATGAATAATAATAATTACCATCTAGCCATGAGATCAAATGGTTCAACATCCTACCTGTAGTTTTTCAAGATATAGTTGATGTGTTATCCAAATGGATTTTCGTAGCTTTGTAAACCAGAAAGATGAGAAAGTTAGAAAACCTTTAATTCTATTACCTATGATTGATGACGCTTACTTAAGATTATTGATGTCCCTTATTTAAGAGTATGATCTTTTTTATTCTTCCATGCTGCCCATCATTCTTACGAGACCTTTAGTTTGATCATGTATTGTTTAATTGCCTTGAAAGATATATATGCTTAATTAGGCAGTATCCCAGTCCATGTTCAATTATAATGGAAGTAATTTGTGGAATTACACAACACCAACCGTTATGCAACCATTTTCCTGTACATTCAATTAAATTCAGTCCGATTAAGAAGAAAACATTTGTGCATTGAGATCCTTGGTGCGGTTCGGACTCCTTGTTCTTCATCGTTCTTGCTGGAGAGATCCTGGAGGGATTTGCCATTTGTTTCAGGTATCAGGAAGGTAAAAAAGAAACCACTCTGAGCCGCGTACAAAAAACCGTTAAACCATCTGCCCATGGAAATGACAAATCTGTAGAAAAATCCGGTCTACCTAATTTTTGGATCTTATTTTCTTTCTTGCGGACAATACAGTCTTATAGACTTGTTAGCTAGCACAGTTATTTATTACACAAAAACACTAATTTCACAGGAAGCTACGCTCTTAATCATTAAAAAGTGCATAGTCAAGGCTGCTGCGCGAGTTTGGAAAATGCCACAGTTCAACCTGCACTCTGCGTTATTCGCACTACATATATTGATCTAAGAATGGATCATTTCCCCAACAACTAACAAGCCCCAATCAGATGGGTTGTCCCCTCAATAGCTTGCGATGAGGTTGATTCCACCTTCTTGCCAACTCTGACTTCAATCTACAGAATATTACAGCAGAAATTGAGTGTTATAGGACCTGCGCCCTTGGCATATTCACGCGCATGGGGTTCCTTGGTTTCAGTTCCATTTAAAACGAAAACTGCAATGGCAAAGCGCTACCTACCAGATCTGATAACAATAATTGAGCTTCATTGCTGGAAGGCGCAAAAAGACTCCCTATTGAATTCCTTAATTCATGTATCTGCCCACTTAACACGATTTCTCCCCCCGATTTCACCTCGGTCTGGATCTTCAATTTCATGGGATGATCTGCGAGTTCTCCATACAATTTAAACCTATAACCTCGGAACAGCAGACTCAAGCTCCTGAATCGGATCGTGAAGGGTCCTGGATCGTGCGGGCCACCGTGGAAACCACGTAGCGTGCCTCCTGGTCAAGGCCCTCACCTGCGGTTATCACAGAGGGGACAATTATTTAGAGATCGAGGTCGTAGGCTCTCGCCGCACTCTCGCAATTGTTTCTATTGCTCAAATGCAGTGAGCAGTTTCTATTGCCTAAATGATGATTTTGATGACTTGGTTAGTTTTAAAATGTGGCATTAAATCATTAAAATCATTATCATTGCTGAGATTTCAGAATTAAACAAACTGCAATTAAAAAATGGACGAAAAAGAAACACGTTTTGGTGGTTTTTATCCTATGCGCTCTCGCAACTACTAACCTGGTTCTCGGCTACGTGACCCGGTTAGTTCTCGGCTACGTGACCTCCGTCTCCGTGGACATGGCGTTCATGGTGGAGTCTCAGGCAAAGGAAGAGCTGCCCTAGAAGCTCATCGCTGCCGTTATTATTCACCAGATCGAAATGTCCTCTGCCCTCTATGTTGTTGCAAAACCCATAAATGATTTTTAATTATGAATTGAAAAAAGAACAATGAAAGAAATTATTTAAAGATCTTTTTTCTATAAATTATTTATTTATTTATTTTTATTGTATTCTCAAGTTCAATTTTTTGTCTTAATAATTATCTTTCTTTCATTCTATTGTCATGCTTTTATTAATTCTATAAAGAATTCGATTTATCACACTTGTAAATGAAAAACATTAATACATTAAACAACAACACATATCACATAGCTATCATGAAGCATGATCACATATCCAAAACTGACTTTCCATCATGTTTACTAATCGTACAAATTGGTTGATGTTCTATAAGTTAGTGTGAAATTTAACATATTATATATATATATATAATTTTTGTATATTTTTTATATTTAGTTTTCTATTTTTTCTTATAATTATAAATTTAGTTCAATTATATTTCTTTTAACTTAATAAATAACTATTGTATTTATTTTAATTTTGTTCATTTTTTATATTTTTATTATGCATTACAAAATTTTCAGAATTTTCTCTTACTAATTTAAAATGAACACTTAATTTTTCATATTGTTTTCAAGTTTATAATTTATGAGATGTGAAATGTAATTTTTTTTTAAATTAGAACTGGATTTATGTGAAATGTAGTTTTTAATGTGAAATGTAGTTTTTAATTTATGGATAAGTCTTTGTCTTTATGTCATCATGGTCATAGAACTGGATTTGTCTTTCTTGATGTACATGTCTTTTGTTAGTAGACAACATCATCCTCATACAACACCATAGGTGCATTAGTACAATCATAAGTGTCATAATATTAAACAATGAATGTCTTCTGTCATTCACATGCATTCATGCTTTTACTAGGTTGATAAGACAATTCTACGATTAATCAAGATTGTAATAACCTGAATAATATGAAGACAAACATATCATAAACTTAACCATGAACAGATTTCAACACATACCTGTATTTCCTCAAGTCATACCTGTAAGGATTGCTTTTAACCCAATCCAATTTGATTTGCTGAAACTGGATCTCGAGCTGGATTAGAGTTTGTCAGAGAAACCCTAAAAATTCAAATTTTGACTTTCACACTTCTGAATGGATGGAAATATGTGCCTTGCTCAGCTGATCAAGCTAGCGTACTTCAATTTTTAAATCTCCAAAATTTGACCCCTCAAAATTGCCTTTGAAGCTTCTGGATCTTCTGGGTAGGATCCCAAACTAGGGTTTGATGAAGCCCACCCTTTCTCCCAATCAAAAGGTTCGATTCAAAGCTCTAAATTTTTATTTTTTTGAGGAGCTTCCATCCATGGTTTGATCAAAATTTTCACCTTTTCGATCAAAATTTTGAAGCCCTAATTTTTCACCTTTTCGATCAAAACTTTGAACTAAGGTTTGATCAAGCCCACCCTTCTGATCAACCAAAAAATTTGATCTTGGTCTCTAAATTTCAATTTTTCTAAGTACCATTCAGCCATGGAATCCGATTCCAAAAATTCCAAACTTTCTTTGAAACCCTAATTTTCCACAGTAGTGACAATTCAAGAATGAAGGTGCTCAAAATCCAAATCTGTTTTGACAGAAATATGCACCTGATTGTTTCTAGTGTAACCCAAAAATTACGAATCCATAGGGTTTAAGCCTTCTTCCTCTGATAGCTCGACCTGTCCTCTTTCTAACCCCATAGGTCTGGACTCAATTGGATTATATGAGAGAGAGTTATTCCAAGTGTCGCAACATAACCTGTTTATTGGATAAAATAGGAGAAAGAACTTGTACGGCATGCAACGTGTTACTGTTTCAACTTAGGTCTCTAAAAATATTACGTGAGATAGTGAAGTCCGTGCACTACCTGTCACTTTTTATGAAATTTCATTTGGAGCTTCCTAGCCCAAGTTATGACCTTTTTTCCCAGGTCACATGATTATGACTGAGATCTAGAAGAGGCAGAAACCCTAACTTGTATTGATCATAACTCACAAAGTACAATGAATTTGAGGGTGTCCTTTTAAAAAAAGGTACATGGGGATGTTATATACAACCTGTAAACGTTTCCAATCCTGAACCTTTTTCAAAATGTATTTATAGTGAAAGTGCCACAATGACTGGTGTTTTCTATACAAAACCCTAACCTTCAAATTATCGCAATTGAAGCAAGTGTCGTAAGTGCCATACATTGCCTTCCTTCAGGTTAGCGCTGATACCATGTTAAGATTCAATATGCTAAGATAGAAAATATCACCATTACATTCCATTTCACAATAATAGCATATACAGGACCACTGAAAGAACAACAACCACAACATAAATACAAGAGACATAGATTTATCCTGGGAAACCCTCATGGGGAAGAAAACCTAGCAAAGCTTCCTCAATATAGATGACCAACAAATACAAAGATGTAATCCACAACCATGAGCTCCTTCTCCTCCAAATTAGATTTGGCTCTCACTTATGCGCTATTCACAAGTGAGTGCAATGTGTGTTAAATGAGGAACACACCTCCTCTATTTATACACATCTCTGACTTGTATTTTATATTAACTAGGTCAGCCCAAACTTAACCACTGGATTAAATACCCCATTACAACTGACTAGGCCGACCACTCTAGGGTGGTCTAATAACCCTTTGACCCACATAACACATACAGGGCCGACCCCCACTAGGGAAGTCTAATAACATAAGTTACCACATTCTGACGGAGGAATAAACATCTCCAGATATACAATAAGGTCTTCACGGAGGAATGAAACATCTCCAAAATAATGAAGTACAAATATAATATTCTTATAAGTTACAATATTGCAACAATACATAAGTTCTTAGAAGTTTATTTTGATGGTTGGACCATATTCGGTTTACTAAAGAACCATGCAACGAAGTTCAGGATGATGCTCGAGAAGTGCAGACAGTATCAAATCTCATTAAATTTTAAAAAGTGTGTTTTTTGTGTTTCCTATGGAATCTTGTGGGGACACATTGTTTGCAAACAGGGATTGATGGTTGATCCTGCGAATATCATAGTTATTGTAAACTTGCCCACACCTAATTAAGGAAAGCAGTTGCGCATTACATTGCGGCATACAGGTTATTACATAAAATTCATAAAAGGGTATGCACATATAACCGTAGCTATGGAGAAGCTTCTAAATAAAGACGTGTCATTCATCTGGAACAAAGAATGCGAACAAGGATTTGAGACACTAAAGGAAAAAATGGTCACTGCGTCGATCCTAGTTTTTCCAGACTAGGAGAAGCCATTTAACGTTCATGCCGATGCGTCATTTATCCCATTGGGTGTAGTCCTCGCTCAGCCCAGAGATGGGGGTATTGATCATCCCATTGTTTTTTCTAGCAGAAAGTTATCATCCACTAAGAAGAACTATACAACTATTGAAAGGGAAGGACTCGCAATGGTATATGCACTACAAAAGTTTAGGCATTACTTACTTGCTGCACATTTCTCCATGTTCACTTACCATTTTGATTTGAAATACCTGGTCAATAAGCAAGTGTTAGGGGGGCGGATATGCAGATGGTTACTACTCTTTCAGGAGTATGACTTTGAAATCATTGCTAAGCCAGGTAGGTTGAATTAGGGCCCTGACCATCTATCAAGGAGTGAATCAAGAGAGGAACCTACGAACTTGGAGGACAATCTTCCTGACGCGCAATTGTTTGCTATACAGGTTGCTGACAACTATTATTAGGACATCATCAACTTCTTAACAATAGGATTTGCACCTATAGAGTTCACTATGAAGTAGAAGAAGCAGCTGGTAGTGTGCGCCGAAGACTTTACCATTATTGCAGGCCAGCTATACAAGTTGGGACCAAATGAAGTATTGCGCAGATGTGTACTAGAACATGAGAAACCACTCATATTAGCTGAAGCGCATTCAGGAGCCGCATGAGCTCACTATACAGGTAGAGATACGGTACAAAAAATATTGCGCACAGAGCTATGGTGGCCTACAATTCACAAATATGCAAAGGAACACTGCCAGAGATGCGATGTCTATCAAAGGACAGGAAGACCATCGCGCAGAGATGAAATACCACTAAATCCACAGCTGACATTACAGGCCTTTGAGAAGTGGGCCTTTTATTTTTTGGGTCCCATTAACGCACCAGGGAAGAGAACTGGTGTGAGGTACATTATTACCGCAATGGATTACCTCACCAGGTGGGCAGAAGCGAAGCCAGTGAAAGATTGTAGCGCAGCTACAACCGCAGAGTTTGTATATGAAAATATCCTTACAAGGTTTGGATGCACAAAGATATTCATGAGTGATCAAGGTACCCATTTTTTGAATAAGACCATTGAGTCTTTGACTGAAGAGTTCCATGTTCATCATTAGCGCAGTACACTGTATCATCCACAGGTGAATGGAACCGTTGAAGCATTTAACAAAGTATTGGAGAATGCACTAACCAAAATATGCAACGTCAGTCGGGATGATTGGGATCTACGCATTCCATATGTCTTATGGGCATATAGGACCACATGCAAGAAACTGACAGGACACACACCCTTTAGGTTGGCTTATGGAAAAGAGGCTATAATGCCAATGGAATACATCCTTCCCAGCTTACGAATAGCCGCGTATATAGGCATGGTAGACTATGCAGCACTAGAAGAAAGGATCCTACAATTGGTTGGGATTGAGGAAGATCGCTTCATCATAGGTTTCCACCAACACATACAAAAAGAGTGCGAAAAAGCATGGCATGATCGCCACATAAAAAACAAGAGCTTTTAGGTAGGTGATCTAGTCCTCATGTATGATAGAAAATTCATGAAATTTCCTGGGAAGTTTAGGTTGCATTGGCTTGGCCCATATACTATAATGCATGTTACAAAAGGTGGCACAGTCCAATTAGCTACATTATCTGGAGATACCTTGCCAAGTTTGATAAATGGTAGCACACTAAAGCTTTACCACGATAGTCTGGCTACGCAGAGTCCTGTATGATTCGGGGAAGTACATCGCGTAGTGCTGCTAAAGTTGTGCTGGGAAAAAAAAATGGTGATCAGTCGTGCATAGCAAGTCCATATATTGATCGTGCAAAGAAGACGACACCAAGTGTGCATCCCGAAGCAAACATCCTGTTAGACTGCCAACACATTATGACGGAAATCGTTACCATGACATATGTCGGCCAGTTAGTGGGTCGTTAACCAAATTGGCGGCACTTGGAAGCTGTAAACATTAAAGGAGGATGTGACATTTTGGAACCCATTAAAGACCGAAGTGACCAGTTTAGCATCGAAATCCGGCTAGAAGGCTAATCCATTAAAGCTGATTCGACGGAGTTGGCAAGCTGGTTTGCCAAGACACCTTTTGGCATTTAAGGAAACAACATGGCATGATGAGAAGGATCGGCTGACAGGGCCAAGATAATAGACATGAAATGATAATGAATATGGAATTTAGTACCTCGACGACCACCAAAGACCATGTTGCCGACCAACTGAGGCTATAAATAGGCCTCACTCAACCACTTAACCATTCTTACGAAGTACCAGCACTGTTTGAGAGCTGAGCGACCAGAGCACTATATGAGCGAATAGGTTGAGTTGGAGGATTTATCCTGGTTATTTGAGAAAGCATGGAATCCAGCATCAATGACAGTGATGAAGGTAGGTGCATCTCGAAGATAAACATGGGAGGTTGTAGGAAGCAACAAGGGAAAAGAACCAGCTTCAGAATAGGTGGCTCCGAAGTACCATGGCAATAGTCGGCTTCGGCTCAGAACCTACATATTTATCCAGTGCCTGAGTACATCCCTCCACGGAAGCTCAACACCCCACCAGTCCACATACAAAATAATTTCAACTACGAAATCCTGATACCTACTATTTCTACCAGGGTGAAGATTGTAGAGAACCTATTGGGCGGTGTGCCAGGTTGCAAGCTATATGACCTGGACGTACTTGAAAACACGCTGGTAGTGCCGAAGAATTACCCACAATTTAGACCGAACACATACATCAACCAAGTAACGGATGCGCAGGCTGGAACCGATAGGCTAGAAGTCCAAGAATGGATGAAACCCATACAGCCATCCGGCTTGTTGAAGTTATTACAGATGCCACATTTCACTAAGAGCCATGAGTTTTCAGCGATAGTGTGCGTATTACTAGCTTGCGTTCATGAAGGATTCTTGTGTTTGGACAATTGAATTAATATCAATATCGACATGATCCATCAGATCACTGGACTAAACAAGCAATGAGAGGACCCCTTCATCAAGAAAGCACAAGATAGAGCTCTAAGAACCAAAGTAGCAAAATAGTTTAACTTAGTAGGAAAGGGATGGGGGTTCCCAACCAGTAGTATCAATGACCGCGCAACAAAGTTTACGACCCAGCTACTTGCAGGAAAGCTTTTGCACAAGTGTACACCGCCGGAGGTACCTGCGGTCACAATCAAGGAAGCTGCTAACATATTGTGTAGAAAACCTTACAATTGGTGCCAGTTTTTATTGAACGAGTTGTTAGCAGATATTCAAGATACCCAAGATGATGGAACATCATTCCACTTTACTTGGCTGCTAGTGTTGATAGCCTTTGTAGGCTGGAAGGAGCCAGAGGGATATCAAGGAGCTGCCACCTTAGTAGGACAAGGCCGGGGAACGCGCTTTTCCAATTTATGGGAAAGCCCAAAGGCGTCTAGGCAGCGGCAAACGGCTGAAGTTTTCTATGTTTACTATCGCTAGTTGCACGACATAATTATGGAAACTCCGCGCATTCCCAAACCATTGACTAACACATACACCTGCATAATGACGTTTATGGTGAAGAGGCACCAATCGTTCATTCATCCAAGGGGTGACATAATAGAGCAGGACTTATGGTATCCAGGCTTTTACCGACTGGATGAGTAGGAGATCGAGGGAATGATGGAGTGATGGGAACTAGACTAGAAATTTCCCGCTTCACGCAATGATGCGTCAGACTATTTGCAGAACGTAGAACCTCTTCGGGAGGAGATCAATGTAAAAGACACCAACGAAGAAAACACAGACAAAGATTAGGAAGACAAGGAAGAAACAAAACCAAGAAATGGGAAGAAGGAAGGGATACCAGCCGGTACACCCATTGATGAAGAAAAGGATGACACGTAGAGCGTGCATACATAGACAACAATGCGAAAGGTAAAGGCTACTAAAGGCCCTGCGCAATCCCAAGGCCGACGTACAAAAAGGAAGTCCGACAGACTTGAATTTGGGACACAACTGCACCCAGATGACTGTGAGACGATTACAACAAAAGTGCAGGAAGTGTGGGAAGAGACCCACATGGAAACAGAAGCAAAGAAAGAACAACTGCAGTTGACCATAATCTAGGCTATGGAGGAGGTGAAGACAATGGTATCCCATATGGGGTTGGGGCAACGGAGTTCAAGGTCTGACAGGAAGTCAGGGGGACCAAGCGTGTAAAGAAGACCACCTGTTGCTATAAGTAACTATCCACGGGTGCTGACCCTTGAGCCGGGCTACCTTATTTACCCAAATGAAGAGGTTAGGGATGCATTCAAGCTAGCACGGGTTGACCTCAATATTGGGGCTCTGCACCTAGAAGACTTAAACAAATTTCACATGAAGATTGTGGAATAAATTCACGAGAAAGGCCTAGTGGGTGAATCCATGAAGATGGGTGTCTATTTTGGGGGGTCCTGTGAGAAAATAAATCTGAGTTTTTCATGTTTTCTAACTTTGGGCGAATAAAAGTGATATTTTTGTTTGGAATTTCACTTTTCACTACAAAGAAAACTTTTAGAGAATTATGTTAGCTTGCTATCCATATTTTTTTCAATTTTTTATATTGACATTTGCTATGTCGATTTGGCAAATGTTTGACAGTCTATTCTTATAAAATGAAAGGACTACAAAATATCCATGTTTTGTCGCAAACGTAAAATCATTGCTAAACTTGTTTTTTGCAAAAAATAAATATCCTATGACAATCTACACACAATATACTACTGCATGACTATAATTTTGTAACCAATTGATCTATATACTAATTATTATATTTTTTTGAATTCGATCAATGGCGAAACCTTGTCAATTTTCAACATATTTTTTGTTGCAAAACTTTTATCTCAACTGGATATAAAACTAAAAAATCTATGAATATGCTTTTGAAGTAGACACGCCAATTAACTGCACCATAGTCTTTTCAATTTTTTTGGTGGTGTATTTTTAAAGCTATGGATTTTTCATTTCACCGCATTTTGAAAGAGATGAAACCAAACTCGACACATGTTAAGAAAAAAAATAATTAAAAATATCAGATCTCACCTATACACAACAAAATATATATATTCGGAAAGTAGTTTCAATAACGAAACTAATGGTATCAAGTTCGATAGTCGCTTTGTAGAGTAAGAGATTCTTTCTACCTTTCAAAAATGGAGAAACCTGAAAACTGTGAGGAAACGTGAAGTTTTCAGGTTTCAGAGATTATTCGGTTGAATAATTATTCGTCCGAATAACCTTTTTCCATAACAGAAACATCACTTACAACAAAGGTTATTCGGTTGAATAACGAAATGTAAAAAAAATTCGTTGGCTGGAAAAAAGAAACGTCGTTGTTTAAACTTATATAAATAAAACTAAGTACATTCATTATTTCCGCACATTTTAATTTCGCATATTTTTGGTTAGAATATGTTTGAAGGGGTTTTCTAAGTCGATTTTTTTTGCAAAGGGAGTTTTTTTTAAAAGGTATTTTTCCTCCTATTTCTTTCCAAAGGGTACATTGAAAGAGTTTTTTTCTAAGGCATTTTTGCAAAATGAGTTTTTATTCCAAGTTATTTTTGCACTTCTTATTTCTTTGCAATGGGTTTTTTCATGATGTTTTTTTTCCAAAATGATGCTTTTAAAGAGTTTTTATTCCAAAGTATTTTGTGCAAAGAAGTTTTCATTCCAAGTTATTTTTTCAAAGGAGTTGTATTTTCCTTCTTATTTCTTTGAAAATATTTTTTTCAAAGAGTTATTTTCCCAAGATATTTTTTCAAATGAGTTTATTTCTTTGAAAGGGGTTTTTTCAAAGTATTTTTTTTCTAAATATTTTTGCAAAAGAGGTTTTTTTTAGAAAGTATTTTTCCAAGTGGTTTTTTCAGAAAAGGTTTCTTTCCAAAGGGTGCATTTATAGAGTTTTTTTTTCAAGGTATTTTTGCAAATAAGCTTTTATTTCAAGGTATTTTTGTAAAAGAAACGTATTTTTCCTTCTTATTTCTTTGAAGGGTTTTTTTCAAAGAGTTGTTTTCCAATTTTATTTTTGCAAAAGAATTATTTCTTTGCAAGGGTTTTTCCAAAGAAATTTTTTTCCTAGGTATTTTTTCAAAGAAGTTTTTTTTTTCTAGTGGTTTTATAAAGAAGATTTCTTTAGAAGGTGTTCTTATTATTTTTCAATGGGTTTTTTCAAAGGTGATTTATTGTAAATGAGTTCTTATTTCTTTGAAAGAAAGTTGTTTTCAAAGGAAATTTCTTTCCAATGAGTTTTTCTTCAAAATACTCTTACAAGATTTTGATAAGGTGAAGTAAATTTCAGTTCATGTGTTTATAAATTTCATAATTGTTTTTAAATCTGAATTTTGTTTTTTTACTATAAAGTGATGGTTCTTTAATTTATTATTTATAGATTAAACAATCATGGGCAGTAAGAGAAACCATCAAAGAAAATATGATTGTAAACATGATGATGATGATGATGATAGAGAAAAAAATTATTTAAATATCATGCCAACAAAGCAAGCCTTGCAGAAACACAAGCTACAATTATTGAAGATATAAATACAGTTTTACATGATAATGTTGATGAAATGGAAATTGAAAATAGAGTACAAGAACAACAAATTGAAGTTGAGGAGACCATTGTTGAAGATGTAAATAGTGATTTACATACTAATCTTGATGAAGTAGATATTGAATATCAAGTTCAAGAACCAGAAATTGGACCGTGTATATATATATCATGTATTTTCCAAATTCATTTTTTATAATGAATTGTATTTTTGGATACATGTTAAATTAAATTTAACTTGATGTATAGGTACTTTCACCATTAATGATGAAATGTTAGAAAATGTTTATTGCAACAAATATGAAAAAAAAATACCCATACATGTTGCATGAAATCGGGCTCAAAAATTTTATGATGATGTTCTGAAGAATTATTCAATAACAGGGCAAGCACAAATTTTGAGATGTTTATTAGTGACCAAGAAGTTAGAAGATGCTACGTCATTATTGGGTATTCACAAGGAGACCAAAGAGTCGAAATTGAAACATAATGTGATAGAAAATATAGATGATGCAATAAAAAAATTTGAAAAATCTAGGAAGAAAGATATCAGTGCTGCATGAAGAGCAATTCATACAACAATTGCTTCGGCTAGTACTAAACAAAAACGTTTGACAACACAACTAGCAAAAGTAGTTGGAACCTCAAGAAAGACATTATACAAACATAACAAATTCAGAATGCAAATAGATGAAAATGATGAACTTGCTTGCTGGGAAATTATTTGTAGACAACCTTACAAAGATAGAATGGGAGTAGGTGTTAAAGATATTATACGGGAATATTGGTTGACACATGCTCGAGTTTCACTAAATTCAAGGGATGTGATACGACAAAGAGTATCACGAGGAGTATATGAAAGTAGTCCAAAACATATAATGGATATGACACAAGTACAATTGTTCAATAAATTCAAGGAAGATCATCGTGGAATTAATATGTCAATGACTACATTTGTGTAGCAAAAACCATGGTATGTTAGACCCTTTACTATACGTGACACATCTTGTTGTCGTTATCATGTGCAATTTCAATTATATTACGACACAATTCTTGAATTTGGTAAAACAATTTGGACGAATTCACCACCTCCTTCCATAGTACGTGAATTCATATCTCAAACTCTATGTGAGAGAAATCAGGATGAATTATTTTATAATAAGAAATGTGTCAATGGAAAACATTGTCATTGTTGTGGAAATCTAGTCTAATTCCATGATAAATATCCTATCGATAATGATCACTTGCTGTCAAATGTAACTGTTGATTGGAGAAAATATGAATACATAGGTTATGCTACAAGTTCTAGTGATGCACATTCCAAAAGAATTGATTTGCAAGAAGATAAAATAGGTGTGACAGATTTTCTCAAGAAATTTGAAAGTAAAATTTATAAATACACCGAGAATTCACATAGAGCACGATGGAAAGACCTTCAATTCAAATAGTCTCGTGAAATTTTTTCACCAGGAACAGTTTTGTCAGTGGTTGATTTTGCAGAAAACAACACATTTGCTGCACAAAAAGAGATAGAGAGCGAATACTATCATTCTGACCAAGTTTCGATAATTGTCCATTTTTTATATAGACATTCTCAATAGGATGTCGATGGAATTAAAATCACGTGTGACAATCGAGATGTGATTAAAGAATATCACTTTTATATCAGCGATGATCGTACACACAATACACATTTTTTCAGCATTGTATTGAAAGTATTTTCTATGATTCACTAAAAGGACGTGACGTTAAATTCAATGAGCATTGGATATAGTCGGATGGATGTGTGGGACAATTTAAATCTTTGTGATCATTTTATTCGTTATGCCAACTTCAATAGCATTGAACATTAAACATCACTGAAATTTCTTTGAAACTGGACATGGAAAATGTGAACATGATGGTGTAGGAGCATGCGTAAAAAGAGCACTTCAAAGATGGAAAATGAACCATTTTTCTACACAATTTCATTTAGCTGCAGAGGTTGTCCAATGGTGTAAATCACATCTAAGCCATGATTATAATCAATAATCAAAAGATGTGCGTAGGTATGTACATGATTTTTTAATTTATATTAATTGTCAATTTAAAAAAATGTACACTAACATCAAAATTTGTCATTTGTGTAGGTTTTTTTAGCTTGTTGGGGTCCAAGATATAAATAGATCAATACCATATGATGATATAATATTGAAAGGAAACTAGAATATAAGAGTTTAAATGATCGTATTCTAGTATGCTGAAATGAATTCAAAAATTATTTGGTAATGAAAACTTTAATGTGTAATTTCCTCTTAATTTTGTATAAAATACTTTATTTGGGTCCCCATATGTCTATTAAACCACTTAAGGGATGGGATAACGGATGTGGCTATCCCCATTCTTCGCCCTGAATCTTTACTTTAAAATATCACTTGTGTAAGTTCACATAACTGAAATCATGGCAAATGGAGACAATGATCATTTGATTTTTAATCACAAGCAAGGATTCCAGGTTTGTGAAGCTTATGCAAAATTAGAGGAATGATTATTTACAACAAATTGATGAAAATTCATCAAATTGTTGTCTAAAATAATTGCTCTAATTTAGCACAAGCTTCACAATCCTGTAATCTTTGCTTATGACTAAAAAAAAAAAACTAGTTAAATCCCCATTTGCCATGATTTTAGCTCCATAGAATGCACCTGAACATTGAAAATAGGAGTCATTAGTTAAAAATTGAAAATATGAATCAGTTATACAAATTTCAATTTATCATTTATATAAAATTAAACTTTTATGTTGAAACCAAAATTCTATATATCAAACAAACATTCTTTCTTAACATTCCTAACATTAGATTGCAACTATCAAAACTTTCTAACATTTCAATCGAAATTTGAACCTAACATTCATTTTTGAACTTCCTAACATTCCTGAACTTTGAACCGAACATTCATTTTTAAACTTCCTAACATTCATATTTCTATCAAAACTTCATAACATTCCTAAACTTCCTAACATTCAAAGATAACAACCATTCTTAACATTCAGTCTTAACATTAATTCATTCTTAAAATTCCTATAAAAACCTAACATTCATTCTTAAGATTCATTCATTTATTGCACCTATCATAACTTTTTTAACATTCATTCTTATCATAACATTCATTCTTAACATTTCCTAACTTTCCTAACATTCATTCTTAGAATAACATTCATTCTCAACATTCATTTTTAACATGAAACATTTCCTAACATTTATTCTTAGCATTTCTTAACTTTAGATTGTAGGTATCAAAACTTCCAAACATCAATTCTTAACATTCCATACATAAATTTAATAATACATACATTCATAAACATGCAAAAACATATTATAAACCTTTATCACACCAAATATGCTAAATAATTAACTAAAAAAGTAGATCATTTAAAGCAAATACAGAATATGTAAATTCAATGTACCTGTATATAATCCTCAAAAAAATTCATGAACATGTTATTTCAATGTACACATGTATAGTCCAAAAATAAATCTCCTCAATGTCCAAAACAACTACAATCTATATATCAACAAAAATAGAAGATGTCCACCGTGCTATCCTCCACTAGGGCTTCCCCTTGGACTCAACCCAGCTTGCAACATGTATAAAAGCAGATTATGAATATCATAAATTTTTAAACTAATTTCAAAAAATTAAAATATTTAACTTATATATCAAAAAACAATTCAATTATTAAAAAAATTACATCAAATTCTCTAAATGCATGTCCACCACTATTCTCCAAAAGAGTCTTCCCTTTGCCTCCAAAAGATTAAAGAGACCCAAGCTGCAACATGTATAAAATCAATTTATGAATCTCATAAATTACTTGAACAAATTTTAACTAAATCCAAAAAAGTAAAAATATTAAACTTATATCAGAGATCAATTCAAGTGTGAATAAAATTACCTCGGTGCCAATATCTACTGCATTTAACAAAGAACTTGTCTCTCTCCCCTAAAATTTAAATTGTGTTAATAAATAAAACATAGTGCAAACAAAAAAAAATTAAGCAATTAACTTAAAACTGAAACAAAAAAATTAAAAACATTAGCTCACAATAGATGGTAAATCATTTAAAAAGTTTGTATCTAAAGAAACCTGCATGGATAAGTCAAATTAACAATAAGATGCATAGTTAAATTAAAATTCAAAAAAAGGATAATATATCAAGTTCAAACATAATTATAAATATGTAAATAATAAATATACCTCTCCAATATGCTCTACATTTTCACTAGTGGAAAGTTGAAAAGAATGTTCATTCATCATTCTGGAAAACTACAACCAATAAATATTTACATAATGTATTTATCACTATACATCAAAAAACACATAATATCATTCATATAATATAACAAAAAGTTTAATTCAAAATGAATAAAAGATTAAATAGATTGTCATATCATAATCAACAAACCTCTCCTAAACTCGATGTGTCATTAAATATAACATTTGACACTATGTCACGACAAAGCTTGGCATAAGCACTGAGATCTCCAATTCTCATTCCATCTACCTCATCATTAGTTTTGTAAACAAATGTTTGATGAATAGTGGCATGAGCCCTCTCTCAAACAAATCCCACATCTACTCCAACTAATGGTGATGATAAACCATCGCCAACAAAATCCCTTGCAGCTGTCCCAAGTTGGGATGTGGGCTCTATCTCTGATCTTAATGCCACAAGCCTGGGTGGGTGAGATATCTGGGCTGGAGGTTGAAGAGTTGTAGGGTCTCTAAGAGCACCTTTTTGATCATATATTTGACCCTTTCCAACTCCATAAAATTTAGAATGAACATCAATATAGTCTGGCTTGATATTTTAAAAAAACTTTGCATAAAAAAATCTAGCAAAATATTGAGAAACCTCATCATTCCATGGAATCCGACCGTAGGCTGCGAGGAACCGATCATATAGTAGATGTGAAAGATGAGGGTGCTTGAAATATTGCACTTTCAACATTTCTTGCTTTATACCTTCTTTGAAGTTAAACATTGATTTGGCTTGTTCTTTTGTCACTCTCTCCTTCACAACAGCCCACTTGTCTCGACCCATCACTTGTTCCCTTCATCTTTGCATCAAATCAACAAAACCATTTGTAGTTGGTTTGAGATTCTCATATGCCTAAATGAATTTTTGCAATGATCCCAAAACAATCTCCAAAATTTGTTTACTCTCTGGAGGGAGATCCATAGTAGACAAATCATTTTCCAACTTGCTGTAGTAGAATCTACATCTTTCAAGAGTCATTTGATGATCACCACTTTCCCATGGAAGCTCCTTAGGTAAATCAGATGGATACGGTGTAATGGGTGTACAACCCTTAGTTAGTTCAACATATTGCGTCCTAGCTTGACCATCATCACCATGTGTAGAATGACGAGCCTCTTGGGAGCCTTAATCTACACCCTCATCCGTCTCCCTTACTCACTCTACCTCCCTCTCTGTAGAATTACAAGCATCTTTTGAACCATGCTCTACTTCAAATAAAAACAAAGTTTTGTGTAAATATGTACAAACTTTGCGTACACAAAAAAACAATTTGTATACATGTATTAAAATATTGATGTTCATACCAACAGAAGGTCGAGATCAACATTCTCCCACAAAAGATAAAGGGGAATCATTTGTACCCCTTTCACCTCGTCGATGATCAACTGAATGTGAACTATATAATAAACTTGAATCTCGAGGGTAAGTCGACAACCTCCGATTATCAATTGAAACACCAACACCAGAAGACTGTGAAGACCTCCTACGCTTTCGCCTCGAAGACTCCTCTCTTTCCATTTGATATAATGTCTACACTTACACAAATATCCACTTATTACATATTCAAATTCTGCATGTTAATTCTACAAATTCTAAGACCTAGCTGCTAAAGAGACTATGTTATTTAATAACAACCTAGATATACCTAATATCATCTAATAGTTCTTAAAATGAGTATAGCTAATATTGTTGGATGTATGAGGAATTAATGTGCCAATCTTCTAAATGTTTTTGATGTTTAAAATGAATGGAACCATTATAGTTAAATACTAAGTGAAGGTTACATTTGTTTGTCAAAGAATGAGTTCATGAACATGTTAACTTTTAATTTAAATCTTAAATTAATATCTTAATTGATATCTTAATGGTGACGATTCATTGTCTAAAAATCAAGACCATTGTTTTCCATCAATTAGATTCCCAATTCAAAATGCACAATCATAAGGCACGACATTCTCAAAAGAGTGTCAACTTAGAGTGAACTCACTACTAGGTGTACAACTATCATTGGATCACTATTAATGTGGAAAAATTATTAGTGAGTCTCATGTTGCCATATACCTGTGGCATGAACTCAATACTAGGTGGACTAATATCATCGCATCACTATTAATGTGCTAAAATTATTAATGAGTCTCGTGTTTCCATATATTTGTGGAATAATACTCTAATGTTTTGATATCAATACCTCCTAACGAGGATTCCCTAAATATATAAGAATAAAACATGTTGTTAGGTGAATAATACAATTGACTTTGCTGTTTTGGAAGGCCAGGGTTTTTTACAAGTTTTCTATGTAGTAGCTTTAGTTCTTTCTTATTACGTCTAAAGTAAAGTTTATTCTTGTTTGTAGTTATGCATGAGCATGGTTTATCATATGTAACTAATATATTGATCTATGAACTCTGTCCATGGACAGATTTCATGAACTCCGTCCATGTGGACAGAGTTCAACCAAAAAAGGAAACCTATACATAAACCAAAAATACCATTTGCAAATAGAATTTCAAATCTACTTTAACAAGGATTCCCTAAATACATAAGAATAAAACATGTTGTTAGGTGCATAATACAAATGACTTTGTTGTTTTGGAAGGCCAAGGTTTTTTACAAGTTTTCTATGTAGTAGCTTTAGTTCTTTCCTATTATGTCTAAAGTAAAGTTTAGTCTTGTTTCTAGTTATGCATGAGCATGGTTTATCATATTTAACTGGTCATGAACCCAAAATTTCGAGAAAATTTAAAACTTTTCTAAACGTCCAATCTTCTTTAAATGCTAGGAGGAAGATAAAATGTGTATACACATCTCTATTTATCACATTATGTCACGAACCCAAAATTTTGAGAAAATTTAAAACTTTTCTAAACGTCCAATCTTCTTTAAATGCTAGGCGGAAGATAAAATGTGTACACGCATCTATATTTATTACATCATTATAGCATCTTAACATTAATTATTCAATTGTAATTATAAATGAAACTTTAATTGACGACACAAGGTCTTTAAAAATCACAAGCAACCCCAATCCAATTATACAACTCGTTAAATCGTATCTTATTGTAATAGCATTAATAAAACTCTAACACTTGTCTCACCTTAACAAATTTTCCTCTACTAACTTGATTATAAACTGAGTAGAACATTTTCATGGAGAGATATAAATAACAACCATCATAATAGTAAAATGATTAAGATACATGAATTGGAAGTAAACAAAACTGAAGAATTAACTAAGATGCACCATCAAGGAAATATATAGACGAGATACACAAGTACAGCCACAATTATTAAGAGAGATATATATACAAGAATTACACCCCGAGAGAAAAAAGACATACACAAGAGACCAAGGTAACGTGGTTCACCCGTACACGGGCTAGTCCACAAAGGTGTGTGCATCATTTACTATTATAAAAAAAAAAAAAGAAGATTACAACGAGCAGCATAGTTGCTTTACAAATTTCCTTCTCCTTCTAACAAGCCTCTATCGCATAGAGCTTTTCATTTATAAATCTAAAAATCTCTAAAGCATGAATCTTATCCTTGTGATGCCACGAAACAAAGGAACGGTAATACATTAATTAACAGACTTATTGTTTGGGATCGGCTCCCTAACAATTGTCCCATAACCTGCTATGTCGCAGTATAAACTATTTGGGGCCTGGCAGTTTTTATGATGTTTCCAGGCAGTGCAGGAGACAATTTAACCTCAAGAATAATAATTGAAACTATTCCATCAAACAACTTTTCTAGTATAAATGATATTTAAGTATGAACTAACGTTTTACATAGATCTAAAGTAAAATGAGTTCAACCGAGCTTCAACTCTGACGCTAATCACAGTTTACAGAGATCTAAACGATGTGCAACTCCGAACTAATGTTTTACACAGATCTAAAGAAAAATGAGTTCAACCGAGCTTCAACTCTGACTCTAATCACAGTTTACAGAGATCTACAAGTTTTGCAACTTTGAATTAACATTGTTACACATATCTAAAGTAGTAAAACTCAACCTTGCTTCATTCTGACTCAAAACGCGTTTTTACAAAGATCTACAGGTTATGCAACTCTTAACTAATGTTTTACATAGATCAAAAGTAGTAAAACTCAACCGATCTTCAACTCCGACACCCACGATTTCCAAATATCTAAAAATAATTACACTCAACTGAGTTCAATGTTAACGCTAATACGTTTTTGTAGAGATCAAGGTAATGGACATTTCAATAGAGCTTCAACTCTAATACCCACAAACTCACACAGACCTAAAAGAATTATAAGTCTCTCAACCAAATTTTAATAGAAAACCCTTCAATCTATCAATCCATAAGCATATACATCTATAGGGAAGATGCAACACTTTCAAACCAAGTGATATGCATACTTATATATATATAATACAATGCTATCAAAGTCATAGCTCACTATGACTAATCAAAACAGACTCGATCCACAATAAAATGCCTAGTTTGCTATTCAGAACTTTATCAATACTAAGTGCAACAGTGATACGACTCGGTTGATGAGTATGCAAAGAATTAGCATAACACCTTACCAACAATTAGCTGCAACCAATGTTGCGACTCTGTTTTGAGGAATTTGCTGCAGAGGAAAATAACACAATGCCATCGATCTATGAAAACAGTGATTACATACAGCTTCTATAGGGTTAGACCGACAACATAAAGACATATTATGACTAAGATCAATTAGAAATTTTCGCAGCATATACATATAGATTTCGACTCTATCCAGTTTTTCGACAGCGAAATGATACGGCTTCGACAACATAATTTAAAAATAAATAAATAGATATGAGAGTAGAAGAACCGTATCTGAAGATCATACTTCAGGACAATTCCCCTGGCTTAACTCAAAACGCACAAATCATTGGATGTGGCTTAAGGTGCTGTCAACAAGACCCTTCCCAACTCCATCGGTAGCATGTACAAACCAGTACTCAACTGCAGAGATAAGTCAAAATCGATTGATCCTTGTTGACTCCTAAAGACTCCTTCCTCGGCGAGCAGGAAATCTCAACAGATTTAACCTGTATCACCTTCTTTCTTCGAAACAATTTTTTCCCCCCTGCTTCAATGATGATCTTCATTATATAATTACCTTTTACGTACCATTCGAGGGCCCACCCATGATCTTCCCTCCCTACATTATAGTGCAACGGTAGTTAAACTTAAACTCCATCTTTCGAAATGTTAACAATGTTCGGCGGTGAATTTAATCTACCACTCCTAAGCGATAAACAAGGTTTTCCTCCATCATGTGTAACAAATTTTTCGAGGGTCCACCCATGATCTTCCCTCCCTACATTATAGCGCGACGGTAGTTAAACTTAAACTCCATCTTTCAAAATGTTAACAATGTTCGGCGGTGAATTTAATCTACCACTCCTAAGCGATAAACAAGGTTTTCCTCCATCATGCGTAACAAATTTTTCGAGGGTCCTCCCATGATCTTCCCTCCCTACATTATAGCGCGACGGTAGTTAAACTTAAACTCCATCTTTTAAAATGTTAACAATGTTCGGCGGTGAATTTAATCTACCACTCCTAAGCGATAAACAAGGTTTTCCTCCATCATGCGTAACAAATTTTTCACTAGTGAGGAGAAGATGACATAAATACCAGAAATCAAGGGGGTTGTTCCCTCACGAAACTCCCCGCGATCTAATGGGAAGAAAAAGATCCAAAAATCAAGGATCGTGTCACCACTAAGAAGGGACAACCAGAACTATGGTGATCTCCGATGATTTTTCTTTTTAATTCCATAAATCGATATAGGAAAGGTGAAGCTCTCCTCATAATGAGGCTATTTCATAATAATAAACCAAGTGGATTCTAAAAGAAAGGTTTTCAACTTTTAATAATAGCTACACGTCTTCTCCCATAAATTAGAGTGGTATGTTCTCCTTTAAAAGAAAGTTATATAATAGTTCTAAGGCTCTATTACGGTGTATAGACCTATCTTCATTATCCATTCCAAAATAGCCTATATTGTGTCGACACATATATATATATATATAATCTTAGTATAATATATGTGTCATGCTTATTAACACAGTATACAAAGGTAAGTTTTTCTTTCAATAAAGATATATATATATATCTCGACTTTTAATGCCAAGGTCAAATGATTATAATATTTACTTTTATAGCTTAGTCATATTAGGATTAGAATAACTTAGGCCATAGTATCTTAGCTGGATACTTAAGGTGAATAATAATCCTACTAGGACGAACTTATATCTCCACTCATCATAATCGAATATGATAAGTCATGATATGGTCAACCGATCACATGGCTTCCTAGTCACTATCTGTTAGGTTACTTATCGTTTAGTCGCAATTAGCATCTTTTAACCTTCTAGGCTTAAACTAAGACTTATAAACATATAAATCGCTCGAGGTCCATTGGTGGGGCCTTGGCCTTGAGCTCCTCACCATGGCCATTTACAAAACTCATACTTACATTTATAAAATAATAACAATAGGAGTGAATTTTAGGGATGTTACACACTCCACCCCTTAAAGATAACACCGTCCTCGGTGTTCAATGGTTTGTCTTTTGCATCATTTCCCATCTTTCGCTCCTCTCCTTAGTGATTCACTTGCTCATCATTATTTAGTTTTTCCCTTATAAGTTACGACTTATAACAACCTAAGAACAGAAATAACGATACTTTCAAGATCCACTGGTGGGTCTTTGGCCTTGAGCTCCTCACCAGGGCCTCATACATAGTTCACAATATACATTTACAATTCTAATAGGGATACAAGGATGGATATTACATAACTAATATATTGATCTATGAACTTTGTCCACATGGACAGAGTTCAACCAAAAAGGGAAACCTATACATAAACCAAAAATACCATTTGCAAATAGAATTTCAAATCTACTTTAACAAGGATTCCCTAAATACATAAGAATAAAGCATGTTGTTAGGTGCATAATACAATTGACTTTGCTGTTTTGGAAGGCCATGGTTTTTTACAAGTTTTCTATGTAGTAGCTTTAGTTCGTTCCTATTACCTCTAAAGTAAAGCTTAGTCTTGTTTGTAGTTATGCATGAGCATGGTTTATCATATTTAACTAATATATTGATCTATAAACTCTGTCCACATGGATAGAGTTCAACCAAAAATGGAAACCTATACATAAACCAAAAATACCATTTGCAAATAGAATTTCAAATCTACTTTTATTTTTCCTTCTTATCACATAAGAAAAATCAATAGTTTAACAAATTTAATCCACTATGTACTCTTTATATTTATCTTTTTGGTCATAAAAAAAATTAATAGTTAAATAAATTTAACTCAATAAGTTTAACTAGCTCAATAGTATTTATATTTAAATAAGTTTCAACATACGATTTGGATAGGCTAGAGTTCAAGAACTATGCCCAAATTGGACATAGTGCATGAACTCTGCCCAAATTGGACAGAGTCCATGAACTCGGCCCAGATTGGATAGATTCCATGAAGTCTACCCAAATTGGACAGAGTTCATGAACTCTGTCCAATTTGGTCAAAGTTCATGAACTCTGCCCAAATTGATGAACTCTGCCAAAATTGGACAGAGTTCATGAACTTATAAAAACTAATGACTAATAACTTATAAAAACTATAAAAAAATAAACTATGCACACCTGTTTATAGCAGCCGAACAGGTAACCGCAGACCAACCCAATGAAGTCGAACACAGCAGATAGCCCAACAAAACCTGCATAGAAACAAAACCAATTAAAACATAAAAAATAATTAAAAAAGCTTTAAAAATGCAAAGGACAATTGATTGATTACCTACGAACATAACAACGAAAAGAAGGTGACGAACTCCAAATAGGAAGGTGGCAGCTTGAACGAACCTCCACGACAGAGAACCGTCCAAGTCCAACAAGCTGGGGCAAACTAGCAGGACAGGCAAAGCATAATCCAACCAGCCGGGCCAATGGAACACGGTCGAACAATCGGACGAAGCTGAACCAACAGACCAACCCAACAACCTGCACACTTTACAAACCATAAAAACAAACATTAGAAGACATAAAAGAAAACACAAAAATAAAAAAAAACTGCACTCATTACAACTGCTTACCTAAGACAAACCACATCAAGAAGGTGGCGATCTCCACATCGATAGGATGGTAGATCTCCAGAAACCTCCATGTCAAGCAACTGACGTCCAACAAGCCACGCCGAACCAGATGGGCCAACAACGATGGGCCAACAGGGCTGATTCTAACAGAGGGGGCCAGGACGGGGACGAAAGGCGACATCCACAAACAAAGCGATAGGAGGGGGTTTGGTAGCTGCTAGTGGGGAGACAAGCAGGTACCAGTAGCTTGCAGAGGCAAAAATGACAAGTGAGAGCCGCGACCGAGCTTTTATGTAGAACAATTATTCAGGCGAACAATTCTTCGGACGAATAATTGTTCAGCCGAATAAACATAGAACCACCAGTCAAATTTACCATCCTACTATGCATCGCATGCATTTCAAGGACACCGTTAATTTTAATGGTTCCCCGTTAAATGTTATTCGGCCGAATATTTTTTCACTTATTCAGTTGAATAACCATATTTATTCAGCCAAATAAATATGGTTATTTGGCCGAATAGCTTCCACTATGTTTCTCGGGAGCTTGATTCTCACAGAAGTGTTACCCAACTTCGCATTTCCATGCCGTGATGATCCAGATGCTGTAGGTCGTGATGATCCAGATGTTGTAGATCGTGATGATCTAGATGCTGTAGATCAAGATGATCCCGATGCTGATGATCATATGATGACGATTCTAATGATCGTGAGGATCCAGATGTTGATGTTGTTGTAGCTATTCGAGTGCTGCAGAAGATAAAGACTCAGTACTGAAGATGTTGATGTTCCAGTATTGAAGATGTTCCAGTAACTGCTTGAGTTACTGATGATGTTGAGAAAGCTTCCAATGATTTATAGATGTATCATGTATGATGTTGATGACTCCTTGCTCATGTAGATGTTGTTATAATATTCTTCTCATTAAGGGGGAGTGTTGAGATATTGTAACTTCAAAGAATATTATATTTGTACTTTATTATTCTGGAGATGTTTCATTTCTCCTTGAAGATCTTATTGTATATCTGGAGATGTTTATTCCTCCGTCAGATTGTGGTAAATTGGGTTATTAAGGGGTCGGCCCTGTATGTGTTATGTGGGTCAAAGGGTTATTAGACCACCCTAGAGGGGTCGGCCTAGTCAGTTGTAGTGGGGTATTTAACCCAATGGTTAAATACGAGCCTACATGATTTGTGTAAAATACAAGTCAGAGTAGTGTATAAGTAGAGGAGGTGTATTCCTCATTTTACACTCACTCACTCACTTGAGAGTAGCGCACTTGTGGAGGAGAGGTCTGCTATGGTGGAGGAGGAGATCATGTCTTTGGTTTGCATCTTTGTATATTGTTAGTCATCTATATTGAGGAAGCTTTGCTGGGTTTTCTACCCCATGAGGGTTTCCCAGGATAAATTTGTGTCTCTTGTGTTCATGTTGTGCTTGTTGTTTATTCAGTGATCCTGTATATGCTATTATTGTGAAATGGAATGCAATGCTACTATTTTCTGTCTTAGCATATTAAATCTTAACATGAATTTGGTGAAACTCAAGCATGTGTCAACCAATATTCCTGTACAATATCTTTAACACTTGCTCCCATTCTATCTTCGTAAGGCTGTCTACAAATAATTGCCCAACAAGCAAGTTCATCACTTTCATCTATTTGCATTCTGAATTTGCTATGTTTGGATAATGTCTTTCTTGAGGTTCCAACTGCTTTTGCCAGTTGTGTTGTCAAACATTTTTGTTTGGTAGTAGCCAAAACAATTTCTATATGAATTGCTCTTTGTGCAGCACTGATATCTTTCTTCCTAGATTTTCCAATTTATTTTATTGCATCACCTATATTTTCTATCACATTATGTTTCAATTTTGACTCTTTGGTTTCCTTGTGAATACCCAATATTGACGTAGCATCTTTTAACTTCTTGGTCACTAATAAACATCTCAAAATTTGTGCTTGCCCTATTATTGAATAATTCTTCAGAACATCATCATAAAATTTTTGAGCTCGATATCGTGCAGCATGTATGGGTATTTTTTGTCCATATTTGTTGCAATCAAAGTTTTCTAACATTTCATCATCAATGGTGAAAGTACCTATACATCAAGTTAAATTTAATTTAACATGTATCCAAAAATACAATTCATTATAAAAAATGAATTTGAAAAATACATGATATATACATACCTGGTCCAATTTTTGGTTCTTGAACTTGATCTTCAATATTGACTTCATCGACATTAGTATGTAAATCACTATTTACATCTTCAAAAATGGTCTCTTCAACTTCAATTTGTTCTTCTTGTACTCTATTTTCAATTTCCATTTCATCAACATGATCATGTAAAACTGTATTTATATCTTCAATAATTGTAGCTTGCATTTCTGTAAGGCTTGCTTTGTTGGCATGATATTTAAGTTTTTTTTTTTTCTCTATTATCATCATCATCATCACGTTTACGATCATATTTTCTTTGACGGATTCTCCTACTGCCCATGATTGTTTAATCTATAAATGATAAATTAAAGAATCATCACTTTATAGTAAAAAAACAAAATTAAGATTTAAAAACAATTACGAAATTTATGAACACATGAACTAAAATTTACTTCACCTTATCAAAATCTTGTAAGAGTCTTTTGAAGAAAAACTCCTTGAAAATAAATTTCCTTTGAAAAGAACTTTCTTTCAAAGAAATAAGAACTCCTTGACAATAAATCACCTTTGAAAAAACTCATTAGAAAAGAAAAAGAACACCTTCTAAAGAAATCTTCTTTGTAAAACCACTGGAAAAAAAACTTTGAAAAAATACCTAAGAAAAAAATTTCTTTGGGAAAACCCTTGCAAAGAAATAACTCTTTTGCAAAAATAACTTGGGAGAACAACTCTTTGAAAAAACCTCTTTCAAAGAAATAAGAAGGAAAAATACATCTCCTTTGCAAAAATACCTTGAAATAAAAGCTTATTTGCAAAAATACCTTGGAATAAAAACTCTGTAAATGCACTCTTTGGAAAGAAACTTTTTCTGAAAAAACCACTTGGAAAAATACTTTCTAAAAAACACCTCTTTTGCAAAAATATCTAGAAAAAAAAAATACTTTGAAAAAACCCCTTTCAAAGAAATAAACTCATTTGCAAAAATATCTTGGGAAAATAACTCTTTAAAAAAAACCTTTTCAAAGAAATAAGAAGGAAAAATACAGCTCCTTTGAAAAAATAACATGGAATAAAAACTTCTTTGCACAACATAATTTGGAATAAAAACTCTTTAAAAGCATCATTTTGGAAAAAAAACACTTTGAAAAAACACATTGCAAAGAAATAAGAAGTGCAAAAATGCCTTGGAATAAAAACTCATTTTGCAAAAATGCCTTAGAAAAAAACTCTTTCAATGTAGCACTTGGAAATAAATAGGAAGAAAAATACCTTGTAAAAAAAACTCCCTTTGCAAAAAAAACTCCTTAGAAAACCCCTTCAAAAATATTCTGACCAGAAATATGTGAAATTAAAATGTGCGAAAATAATGAACGTACTTAGTTTTATTTATTTAAGTTTAGGGAACGATTTTTTTTTTTTTTTTTTTTAAGCCGCCGAATTTTTTTTACGTTTGGTTATTCAGCCAAATAAACTTTGTTGTAAGTGACGTTTCTGTTATGGAAAAAAGTTATTCAGCCGAATAATTTTTTGGCCGAGGAATTATTCGACTAAATAATCTCTGAAACCTGAAAACTTCATGTTTCCTCACAGTTTTTAGGTTTATCCATTTTCGGAAGGTAAAAAGAATCTTTTGCACTACAAAGCGAGTGTCGGACTTGATACCACTAGTTTCGTTATTGGATCTACTTTTCGAATATATAGATTTTGTTGTGTATAGGTGAGATCTGATATTTTTAATTATTTTTTTTCTTAACATGTGTCGAGTTTGGTTTCATCTCTTTCAAAATGTGCTGAAATAAAAAATCCATAGCTTTAAAAATACAACACCAAAAAAATTGAAAAAACTATGGTGCAGTTAATTGGTGTCTCTACTTCAAAAGGGTATTCATAGATTTTTTAGTTTTATATTCAGTTGAGAGAAAAGTTTTGCGACAAAAAATATGTTGAAAATCGACAAGGTTTCCCCATTGATCGAATTCAAAAAATATAATAATTAGTATATAGATCTATTGGTTGCAAACTTATAGTCATGTAGTAGTATATTGTGTGTAGATTGTCGTAGCATATTTGTTTTTTTCAAAAAACAAGTTTAACAATGATTTTACGTTTGCAACAAAACATGGCTATTTTGTAGTCCTTTCATTTTATAAGAACACACTATCAAACATTTTCCGAATCGACATATCAAATATCATTATAAAAAATTGAAAAAAATATAGATAGCAAGCGAACATAATTCTCTACAAGTTTTTTTTTTAGTGAAAAGTGAAATTCCAAACAAAATATCACTTTTATTCGCCCAAAGTTGGAAAACATGAAAAACTCAAATTTATTTTCTCACGAGAACTCCCAAAATAGACAGCCATCTTCATGGATTCACCTAGTGTTTATTTGGGTTGTTGTTACATGTTAAATTGCTAAGACTAAATCATTTTAAGTTGGCTAGAAGCAAAGTGTTCAATTAGTGAATTTTTGGTGTAGAGTTCCATAAGGTTCTGATTATGTGATCAAGTCATCTTGAGTTAGGCGTAGTTTGGTGATTTAGTGCTTAGAGGATTCAACAAGGTGGAAACAAGGACTCAACAGGGTGGATAGAAGGGGCAAGGAGCGTGATTTAGTGCTCACAGGAGGTTTGCGCTAAAAAAGGAAGGGATTTGGTACTTCCTTCAGATTAATGTCTTAGAAATTTGTGAGTTGGTTCTCATAGGAGGTAGGTGTCTCCATCCAGTTGGTGCTGGAAAACTCAAGAAGTTGGTGCTTCCCATGAATACAATCTCTGCATGATTTAAATTTTTTTATGGTTTTCTCCAAATTGGATTTCCACATAAATTATGGTGTACTGTGTATCTACTATTGTTGTGATGCATTATTGAGTAGTACTATTAATGATATGTATTAAATGAAATCACTTTTGAATGATAACTAATAATCTTAACGTCTATCGTGTTTAAAAGTGGTTAATTGTGGAATATTACTTCACCTCTTCCCTCTCAATATTCCAACAATACTTCATGTGTGCTTACCTATATATCTATCTATCTATATATGGTGTCTAAGTCATTTATTAAAAATGAAAATTAGTTTCCATTAAAATCCTAGTGAACCCCTAGGAGTTGAGTGGCTATTAACAATGTCATTATTAATTAATTATCAAAACTATGAAAACTCATAAGCACATTTATTGACTTAAGCTAGCACCTTAAGGTTTTTAGTAAACCAACTTATCAATAACATTTCACTTTCCTTCTAGTTCCTAAGGCACCATGATGATGACCTGCCATTTTCAATTAGGTTCCCACGGTTTCCTATCCCTCAACCTATCCCCCTAGTGGATTCCATTTCCCATGTTGTTTCGTTGTAGTGCACTTCATTCTCCTATATCTACTTTTTATTACTTTTTCATTTAAAAATTTCATCACACATCACCATGCTTTAATTACGGCATGCTTCAACTTATGTAATCATCAGAATACTTACAATATTCACTAACATGGCCTAAAGTCCTTAAGCTCCTCACTAGGAGCTATTACATAAATACAATTTACATCTTGTTTTCAATTACAACAAGATAGAGGTAAGAGACGGATATTACACCCTTACCCCATTAAAAATAACATTGTCCTTGGTGTTCATGTCCTTCAAGACATTATCTTGAAGTTTTAGTTGCTTTTACAAAATAACAATTTCAAGTTATCCTTGTTCATTTTCAACAGCATATACACCTTAGACATCTATTTGATTATATTTTTCAAGTTTCCTTGTATCCCATCACCTGTACTTTACACAAACAATATAAGGTCTTTCTAGAATTTTAGTATAAACACATGCATAAATCTGATTATATAAATTCAAAAAGTAAGACAGTGTAAATAATTTTCTTTTAAATTATCATTAGATGAATTCATTTTCATCCTTATTCCCTCCTTTTAGAAACATTCTCTTTATGTTCATCTTTACTTGTAAAGTTTATACTTTCATTTGAATAAGTTATTCTATAATTGCATTCATTTCATCTTACAAAGTACCTGCAATACTTTTCATCATTGCAATTTATATGCATAATTTAAAATAATAATAAAAAAGCCTAATATCCATACATTCCTTGTCACAATATATAAAATTTCATTTAAAGAAATATTCAGACACATACCCTCTATATGGTAATGGTGTTCCAAAGTACTTTTTGGCTAAATTTTTTAACTCCTTTATGAATTTTTATCATACATACATGAGAGTCATCTCCTCATGGAACTACAAGTTCACGTGGAGGCCTCCTCAACATGTATATACTTAATTCATCCAACACGAGGAAAATACCCTCCATTTTCATTTTTGTTTACAACTCTTGAACATATTTCCTACCAGTGCTCTTCAAGATGTTGATACAACTGAGTCATACCCACAACTGTTTCAGATATAATTTCTTGCTCAACCACTATCATTATTTAAATTTCTTTGTTCTTAAATTTAAAGGATAGTGTCCAATCTCATTATATATTGTAATGATTCTACATATACCATCGATCACTCCTTTTACTTGCAGGATACTAGTAGTACTACCTTTTTGTGAATCAATTTAATTTGAATTCGACTGCCAATCTTCGGTTTAGTTCTACAAAAATAAATTATTCTTCACACCTACTATGTAATCAATACTTCAAGTACCTCTTAGCACACCAGGAACTAGAATAAATTATTGTATTTTGGGTTACCTCTCAATTCTAAGTACCGTAGTGTAGTGCCCAACCTTGGCACTGGGTCTCTATTTCGTTTTCATGTAAATACCAAGTTTTTTCTGTTTTCTGTAAAAAAAAAAATCAACTGTCTATGTTTCTATTTTCTATATGTTTATGTCTCTGCAAATAAATAAACATAAACTTGACTTTTCATTTTAACTCTGTTCTTTTAGCATACATAATTTGAAAATAAAAGAAAATATATTTTATTTAAGCTAACTCAGTAAAATACCTCGATCCGTAGATTGCAGTAAGATAAGAAGATTTATGTAGTGGATTCTGTAGGTTCCCTTAGCAATCCGAAATGATGTGTCCACCCTTTCCATCAGCTATTATCTTGCTGAACCTAGGAAATCAACGGATTTCCTAGCCCCCAAGCCCACAGACCGATAATTTCAATAGCAGCCTCATCCTCAATCGAGTTGTTCCCCTCCTCATTGTAGTTTTATCCCTCCTCCAATCCTCAAGTTTTCCCCCCTCGTCGAAATATTTCACTTCTCAATACCAGTCCTCCCACTTTTTCCCATCCTCCTTGACTACTTCATTCAATCTTCCCTTTATAGAAATTTTCCTCCTTCATAAATTCATAACTTCCTTGTCACTCCACCGCCCTAGCTGTCATGGTTTTTGGAAGTATAAATCATTAATGCAACACCCTTTTCAAGGTAAAATGATGATTATATATTATTTTAAATCATCCAAGTTTCTCTCGAGTAGTGGAATTATTGAATTTCTAGTTTAGATTTGAATTCCTTTTGTTTAATTGAAGAAAGATAATTATGAATTATATTTAAACTCCCAAGACAATTTTAAATAATATTAAAATCACTCCACCGCTTAGTTAAGTGTTTTAAATAATATATATTTTGTGTGACCTTTCAAGATATGAAATGACATAAATCTTAAATGTTTGTACCCACATCTCCATTCAAAACTAGATGTTCTAACTTGTAATAAATTCTAGTAATCATATCATATAGTTTATTGTTAAATTGACTTTATTCATTAGTTTATTGTTAATCCTATCGTATAGTAATCATATCCCTCGTATCTCCTTTATTTTATTCATTGATTTATTGTTCTCTTTTTTTTTCAATTAACATGAAAACAAATCCAATTACTCAATAATTTATTTAAACAAATCTTTTAATTTAGTTGGAATGATTCTGTCAATTACTTAAATGAATAATCTATTTAATAAATTATTCAATCCACTATGCTTTATAAAAAGGATTATTATCATTATTATTATTAATTAAATAATAATAATAATAATAATAATAATAATTAATAATAATAGTAATTAAGTTAATGGTGAATAATGAATAACAATATTCATTTGTTTAATCGATAAATGATCCAATATCAACATAGTACCTTTGTGTATTAATAAATGAAATACTTTTAATGGTTTAATTAATCATGATCAATAATTACATAGTACACTCTTCCAGTATTAATGTTTAACTGTTATACTTCATATTGACTTCATATATTGGCTTCATACTAACGACACCTTCACTTGAGTATATTTACGATTGAAGAAACTTATTTTAATTGTTCATTACATTGTTTACATACAAAGACTAATTAACTTATTTTACACATTAGCATCTTGATCATATATTACTTAAGTCGTTTACTAACTCCTTAACTCGGTTATCTATGACAAATTATAGCATTGTTAAATCCTTATAAGTATGTTGTAAATAGATGCTATCGCACATGTACAAAATGTGCATGCGTGGCCAGCATATGCACAGGTCTGACAAGTACTATAAACATACATCATATTTCCTATGCTTAACAACTAACTAATACTAATAATACTTCATGCAAACAGAACAAGTATATATTTATCACAACATTACTAAAACATCATCGGTCATTTTATCAGTTAACCTTTAATATTTCATTTCATTATCTTTATGATTACAGTTGTTCAATCAATCAAGTACAAGGAAAGGTACCTACTACCACTAACTCAAGATCAACGAATACCCAACCCTCAATAGTACTAACTAACATATCCTCCCATCCTAACCTACGTCCACATCCTCCCTATCCTTCCTCTGCTAGTACAAAAGTGGGTGCCAGCTATATTGACCTAACCACATAGAACTTGAAAGCGGTAGCGTCGGCTAACTAGAGGACCTAGCCTCTCCTAACAGGCATCCGACCATCGTCATCACAACAACTTGGGGAGCATGTCTCAGCATGGCCCTCCCATGACCCCGTGTATCATAGAAACTTAGGGTGGGAAATACATCCATCCCTCTCAACATACTAGGTCTACACCCTTATCAAATCATACTTTGTTGCTATCAAGATTATCGGACCGTGTCATCGTATCATCAATTTTGATTGCTAAGGTTTACTGCATGGATAGGTTCTTATCCCATATATCAGATCAAGTATCTGGCTATCCCATAGCCCTCGTGTCCTGTAGGTTAGTATTCTGCAAAATACACATTTTATAACAAGCATTTCCATTCGATCACGAATTGATCCATATCATCAACATCATTTTATTTCACATCACAATTTTATCTCATCACAGGTATGCATGGAATATAACAGTTCTATCAATTTAATCATAGGATGGAATCCACGTACAACATCATATATTTCACATTTCATCAAGGATGGAAATTAAACATACATTGTCAGTGTGAAAGAAAGGAATCTCATGATAACTACAACATCATAACTGCATAATATAATAACATTATCAGAATAATAACATCCTAATCATCATAATCCTGGTATCATCATAAGCATCGTAACATCATAAACATAGTGAAATCATAAAACACAATAACATCATATACTTGGGTCCATCATGTCGTAATAAAGTGTACTCAGTCGCGCTGAGTTCAATAGATTATAAGCAAATAAAGTACAGTGTGTCTAACTGATAAATATGCCTAATGAAAATATGGGGCATTACATACACCCACCCTTTGGGAAACTTCGTCCTGAAGTTTGGTCAAATTGATGCGGGAAAATTCTCGACGCATAGTCTCTACATTCTTGCAAGTAGCAAGTCGTGGCCATACTTGTCCTACTTAAGCTTTAACTTAACCAAATATGTCGATGTTATCTTATGGTTTCACTTCTTTAATCCCATGATATGTGTTCTAATAGTTAAAGAACATTTAGATTAATCCTTCTATCGAATCTCAATATTATATCTAGAATGTCTAAGATTATAATATAGTGTTATCCACCTTAGCATCCTACTTCTTACCTTTTGAAAATACCCTTTAATTTACACCATCCAGACATGTTTACTCATCACACAACCAAGTTTTCTTCATAAGAATATATCGATCCAACTTAGCAAGAAAATAATCGATGATTAAAAATGGAGAGTTGAGAGCTCATAATCTATAATTATTCATCGAGCAACTACAAAGGATATTTAAGGTTTGCATACCTCTCCTAGGAGAAAATATACTTGTTATTCCATCCTAAGGTCAGACATTATTATTACCTTAGTGTTAATAAGGAATCTGTATCCTTGATAACCATAAGTACTGCAACACATATTAAATTAGGAGAACTACTATTCATTAGAATGTCTTTAGTAACTATATCTTATCAGAATGCAAATGTTTTCAAGTCATTTATTGTACCCTACTTTCAATCTAATATAATTCAAAGGGAAACCATTACGTACTCATTTTAAGAAATTTATAACTAATTTTGTTCTTACTCTCAAAATCGTAAAGGTGCTTTACCATTGTTTATCGCAGTATTCATACACTAATTATGGGTTTAATTGTACTTTTAAAGTTGAATTGTTGCTTGGTGGTTTAGAGGCTGGAAATATTCAGCTCAGTCCTTTAAATATAGAGGTGACTTTAAAATTGCTTAAATGGGGTATACATACACTTATTATTCTACATGAAACCCATAGATACTTACACCCATTATGCACTATGACCACCTCACAAGGTACTAATATGAACCCAATACATTCACATGGAATCAAGCATTGTTCTTGATTTATGAGATGTTGATATGAAAACAAACATATCTACCTTTCTTCATCCTATTCCACTTCTTATTTGTCTCCCCGTCTCAAAAGTAACAATAATTTTATCTCTAATGTGACTATCGGTTTCTTCCATCCTATAATAAGGATTTAAACATCATAACTTTATTCATTGCAATGCACATTGGTCCTCGTTTTGCATTTATTACTATTACATTTATTTATATTATTGAGCTAACTATGAACGTTATCTATGGTTAAGTAGTTACTTTATTTTAACATTTTAACATTTGATATTAACCTAGTTTATTTATTTATCTTAATACTAAATTTCAAAATATCAATTTGAGATGTTTAATACTTAAATTTGAAAATTAAATACTTCAAAATTTAATACCTAGTCAACTTCGATATTCCAAACTATATATATAACCCAACTTAATTCAACATCCTTCCACATTTAATTCAACCTTAATATGAAATTTTATTTTTAGCATAATCCAAATTCTCTATTCAATTTTTAATCAAATCACCATAATCAAAACCTTAATATACTCAACAATTTTAAAATACGTAAAAGTCATTCACTATACCACGAATTTATTATTACTTAATATATTTGCATATTTAATCTTTCTTTTTCTCTTTTTATTTTATTTTTTTACACTCCCCATTTGTGATATCTTCACGTTTTTATCTTTTCCAAACGTGCATTATATTATGAACCAAATCCCAAATGTGCATAAATGCGAATTTGATCTAGTTTTATCCCTTATATTTTATATTTTTAAAGTTAACTTATAAGAGTGCATCCAAATTTAAAATGAAAGAAAATATTTCATTTGATCTTTTCATTTGTCACACATTTTTAATATTACTCTTAAAGCATTTCATATATATATATATATATATTTTCTCAAACTTAAATAATGAAATTCAACTTTATGCACTTCCTTAATATGTTATGGTGTAATTTAAAAGTGAGTATTTATTTACTTTTTTATTATATCAACCTCACTAATTTCCTATAATTAAATTCTGTTTATACTAAAACATAATATATCGACAAGAACGAAATTGAATGAGCATTTTGTTAAAATAAATAAGGAACGATTAAAACTTTTATGGACTTTTACCTTTTTTTGTTTGACATGCCACTCCATGGATTGCATCAACTTTAAGGATTATTATAATAAAAATATATGGACGTTAAAACTAGATATTTGAACCCAACAAAAACAATGTGTCCATAATCTCCCGTATGAATTGATTAAGGTGATTGTGTTTGCACACATGCTTGGACTTTCGTAAATCGAACGCTTGGAATGAATAACTAAAATAAGTGACTATTTTTCTTTTCTACTTGCCTTTTGATTAAACTTCAATTCATCTTTGTGGTAAGCTTTCATTGGAAACGACAGTTAAAAGCCAATGCTAAGATGAAATAATGGTATAATAGAATGACATCATTTTGGAAAATCTCATGTCATTGCAAGGGAAATTCAAACATGGAAATTGTACCGGAGTTTTAATCTTCACATCTTGGCATTATCACAAGCTATGTTTACTTTTATCTCCGCATCACAAGCTCATTAAAAGGAGATATTAGATCATTGGGATTAATAAGTATAGTTCGTCAAAATATCTACATATATATTATCACATCAAAATAAATATTTGAACGCCATTATATTTAATTAAGGAGATCTTTTTATGTATCGTTGATCGCCAGTCTCACCCCATACGCAGCACTAACCAGTTCCATATCCCCACAAACATGTCAATGTAATCAACCTAAAAGACTACTGTATTAATACCCCGAGATTAAAAGTGATATCATGCCATGATCTCATCAAAGATTGATCCATTTGTAATCTGAATAAATGATATACATTGCAACATTAGAAGAGAAGGCCAAGTCTCAAACTTCCACAAATCACAGAATCCTGAAGATGTTACACTACATCCTTTTATGAAGATCTGTCCTCACAAAATATTTCTCTTACCAAGTTTACAATATTATGGGGATTTCGAATTGAGGTCGCATCTTTTCTGCCCTCTTCTGCATATTCCTCGATTCTAATTGTTTAGATATGTTGGAGAGGTTCTGGGGAAAGGCAATATCACCCAAAGAACACAAATTGGAAAGGGTTTACTATCATTAATATTATTTACCTTGGGAAGTAAGCATGAAGCACCTCGAATAGTGTCAAAGTATGATAGCAGAGGCTCGACAATTTTAATCTCGAAAATGTGTGGTGAAACCATCTACTGGAGAGGTAATTTTTCTCACTTGTTGCACTGATTTTACTTTTATCCCTTTTTACTAGATTTATTTCAACTTCACATTATACTTTTTGTTTAATGTAAATTTTCGTGTGCAAAATGGGAATTTTCACTGTCATCCACCCCTATCTGTCTTCTCCACCTGGTAGCTCCCCGCCGCTTGGCTTCCCATGCTCCTCCACGCGCAGCCTCACTTCTCCACCTACCTCTCCTCCTTCTCCTCCGCGTGGCTATCTCCCACCGCCAGCCATCCCATGCTGCTCTTCCACTTTTCCCCTGGCTCCCACTCAGCTCCTCCCTATGTCCAGTCTTCCTGGATACCATCCCCACGAGCTGTGCAATGGCCATGCTCCCTCTCTATGCACAAGAAGCCGCCTACCTGCCACCGCTTACTCCCCCTATTGACTCCGACTGGCTCTACATGCGGACTCCCTCTCTCCTTGCTATCTCTCTTCCTCCACGCATACCTCTACTGCTTGCTAGCCCAGCTGGATCAAGGAAGCCACGAGAAGGCCTGGGATGCATGCACGCCCCTCCCCATTAACCACCGTGGGGTGCCTCCCTCTTCTAAATGGTGCTTCGTCTCCCGCACACGAGCCTGGTAGTCTTCCTAGGTTTCTCTTCCCTTTAGGCTCTGTAACTCTGTAAGACGAGTGATTCTCTGAGAGTTAATATGGTCATAGATCTGAATCACATTAGGGAAGGAGCATATGGGAAGCTCGACCGCCATGGCCGACCTGTGAGAGGTCGAGCGGGAGGTCTACGTATGGTCCCGCGATATGAGAGAATGTTGTCAATTCTGAGTTCTATATGAAATGTTGGTATACTCTCAACGTTTTATTCACGGGACCATCTGCTAATATTGAAGGCTTTCATTTTTCTGCATAGTTGTCCCCTACTTGGTTAATAATTTCTCTAGAATTTCGACAATGTCGGGTCCTGCGGACAGGTTTTGCGAGGTCGTGTAAGTTTCCCTTTTCCAACAGGTTTTTTTTTATTTTTTATTTTTTTTTTTATGGAGAATTTTAAAGATGTAGTTGGCTGAGTGGATTTATGAAATTATCGCCGAGGTTTATTTATTTTGGGGAAAATTTAGATTGATATTCGTAAAAGAGTCTTAGGGCTTGTGAAGAATCCAATTATGTGAAATAAAATATAGAAGTTCAATTATCAACTCTGGATAATTTCAACTGGGCGCTACACCAGTCACCAGGGCATCAGTTATCCAAACTCCCACATTTGTAAAACGTCCTGGCCGGGCTACTCTCATCAGGTGTAACATCCCTCTACTACCCCTACCCTTATCCAATTAGAAAGAATGGTACACGATTTATGGTGAGATCCTCAAGGCCAAGGCCCCACTAGATAACCTTGCAAGCATTGTTAATTATTTCCTAAATTGTAATGATAATTCATCGACTAAGAGACCGAACATTTTGTCGCAACTAAGTGATGGGCAAGTGAAGCCACTAGGGGAAAGGCAAAGGGCGTGACATCCTTCAAAAGTCTGATAATAGATTATAGGTGTCATCTTAGTGCCATGGGCACTTGAAGATAAGTAAGTGGTTTATAGGTCAACCTTAAATATTATATTGTTATCATAGTTTGAGAGAATAGTTACTCAAGGCAACCTCGTAAATATGTTATATAATTATGTTTGGAGGGTTTTGCCTTTCTTTCATATAGATGGATCAATTAAGAGATTCATAGGCATTTAATTATAGTATATTAATAAAGATATATATATATAGATATATTAGATAAAGATATATATGTATATATATAAATATACATTACAATTTGATTAGTAAAACACAAGCATGCACACTTGCATTGGAAGGAAGTCTCATATGAGCAAACACTTAGTAAAAAGGGGTATTCGTGGATGTGGGGAATCTCGATGAGATAATCGTGGAAGTTTGTCTCCTTAAGGGAGAAAACAGTTTCTCTAAACTACCACTTGTCCCGTGCTGAGCAGGAAAAACCAACGGGTGTCAATTCAACAAAGAGATAATCTCTGAGATGGCGGGTGAGACGATATCTGCAATCATGAGGAGAAAGAGATGATCTTTGAGATGGCGGGTGAGACGATATCTGCAATCATGAGGAGAAAGAGATAATCTCTGAGATGGCGGGTGAGACGATATCTGCAATCATGAGGAGAAAGAGATGATCTCTGAGATGGCGGGGAGACGATATCTGCAATCATGAGGAAAATATATGATCTCTGAGATGGCGGGTGAGACTATATCTGCGATCAGGAGGAAGAAGATAGGACCTGGGCGATTAGGGGAAACGATCTCTGCGATCTTGAGAAGGGAATCATGACGGGAGATGATATCGGTGATCACGAGAGGGTATGATCTCTGCGAATGAGAGGAGATGATCTCTGCGATCACGAGAAGAGATGATCTCTGCGATCAAAATGGAGAGGATATGATCTCTGCGAATGAGAGGAGATGATCTCTGCGATCACGAGAAGAGATGATCTCTGCGATCAAAATGGAGAGGATATGATCTCTGCGAAGGAGAGGAGATGATCTCTGCGATCACGAGAAGAGAGGATCTCTGCGATCAAAATGGAGAGGATGATCTGGTGTTGTTTGCGAGAAGAATGGGAATGGTGATCTCAGCTATCAGAATAGAAATGGTGATTTTATGTGATGAGAAGAGGGCTTGAAATCTCTACGATCAGATTAGCAATGAAAATATCTGTGACCCAGATCTCTGTGATTGAGAATTTTGTGATGGTAAGAAGCTTATCCAGAAGAAGTATGTAGATAGTTGTGAAGTGTGGTAAAAGCGAGGAAGCTTTGTGTTAAGTGCCGATCTCCCCCTGAAGGTAAGTAAATCTTGTACTGTGAGTTAGCAACGTTTTTCTCCGCTGAAACGTTAGGATTATATCATTTAAAAGGTTAGATCCCTGCACCGTATCTTTTCACTGGTCCGATTTCTATATATATTGCATAGACAGAGTTATAAATCATGTGCATATATGCCTAGCTTCTTATTGGGTTTAAGGATGCGATCGACATATCCACACACAGAGACCCCGTATTTTAAAGAATGTTGATCTGCATACGCATATACATAGATGTGATTTATAGATGATACACCTGGGTATTAAGCACTAATGTTGAATTTTATATTATATGATTTGCATTGTTATCATGGGAGAGGACAGCCCATGGAGGAGCTCGATCCCTGTTTAGTTTCTCCTGTTGTATCTTTTTTTTTAGAGGTTGATGTTCCTATGTGAAAGGATAACGCCCAGATTTGGAAAAATAGGGATGTTGATCTCATTTCTTGTTTTCATTATTTAAAGGATTTATTTCCTTTTTTATTTCTTATAATTGATTAAAAAACTAACTCAGATTTATTGGGTATGTCACATAATTTATGCGTTTGCACTGCAACGATTTCCCTTTGACAGAGGACGGAAGCTCCGGTTTATTTATTTGCATATTCTCTTCATCAATCCTTAACTGGTTGTTGTGATCTATCTCACACTCCTTTATGTACAATAACTAGAGCAATTATATGATTGCGGCCTCACGCTGTGGAATCGCAGAGGAGAATAGTTGCATCTTTCATGTCTCTATTTGTATTCTAAAAGTATGAAAGCTTGAACAAATTCCATCGATTCCTGTAGGCTATCGAAAAACCCTGTTTGTATGATTTCCTGTGAGTTGGAGGAACTCAGCCTCAAGTTGTTGATCACAGTGGTGAATCTCGGTAAATTTTTATATATATATATATATATATCTATTTTGTGTTCTGAAATCGAAATGTGCCAGGGAAGGATTAGTATCTCACTTGGAGCGAAGGCGCTTGGTGAAAAGGGAATATGGTCCCTGGTTTTATTATGAAAGTAAGAGATATCCTTAAATAGGATATAATCATTCTGATGGAAAGTGCCTCGGGAGAGGGCTTCTAAATGTGAAAGGCAATATCGGTGTTGCCAGATGTAAATCTCATTGTTGAAAAATAATATATATCTAGAATGTTTGGTGGACGTAGCCCAATAGGGGTGAACCACGTGAAATATGTGTTCCTATATGTGTGATCATGATGTTGTTATTATTGATGTATCTATTTCTAGTTTCCCTTATGCTCATTTGGATATATTTTCTGGTTGACTAATCGTCGATTTGCTGATATGAGAACTAATGAAAATAGTTTACTTAAAAGGTTTCTTCTCTTTATACAATGTTGATTGTAATGGCCAAATTATTAAAAAGATGATGGTTTGAACAAATATAGAATTAGGACGAAGAAATTTTGTAGTTCAGTTTTATTTTTTTTTCAAAATAACACTAATACATTCATGGAGATGTTACATATGGTATCAGAGCACAGGTTGCAAACACTCGGGCTTAGTTGGGCTCAGTTGAAGAAATAATATAAGCTGGTCAAGGAAACTCCATCGATAAGACGCAAACAAAGGATTTATGTTCTAAAGAATCAGCAGGAGGTAATCGATAAGATGTCTTTTGAATCACAAGTAAGTATACTCCACTTGTTGAAGCATTCTAAAGGAAAAGCATTGTCGATGAGTGAGCAGTTTGTATGTTTCATGTCGTATCTAAATGATCCTATATTGATAATACTAGAGGATGAATATCTCCTCATGCAATTCCATTGAATGACAAGAAAGTATTCTTTGAAAATGATTGAATTATGTTCCTATCTTTATCTTAGTAATCTTGTTAAAATTTTCATGTATATTGATCATAACAATAGTAACATAAGAGCCTTGAATATTCATAAGTTTATGAGGACTGTATAAGCATAATTAGGATCATTCACCCTATGAAAGATGTACACTCCTATCCGGTTGATTGATGCCACGAGTAAGGTTTTAGTACTTATATGAGTCAAGTCATAGACATTCATCATAAGTACCTGATTGCTTTAATTGTTTATTATAATGATTAGAAAGGTTTTAAGGCTTGGAAATGTGAGTGTACAAATGAAGGCAGAATAGCAAGTATATCGAATTATAAGGGTTGAATGGACAATAGTTAAGTCATATAAAAATATGTAGGTATAGGTTAAAGGGTTGAAGCACTTAGGAAAGTTGATATACTATGTGAATTATGAAATGTGTAAGGTACAATTAGGTCATTATATGAAGGACTATAAATTTGTCATGAATTACTTGGTTATTGATTTCTCGCACTTATGCTGAAATGATTTTATTAATTATGTACATAAGATTGTAGGAATGAGATAATTCTTATTATATTAGGAAAATGCATAAATGGTACTAAGGAGTAACTCCTAAAATTCTCCTTATTGGCTAAATGTTATTGAGAAAGGGTGTAGAAGATGTTTGTACGTTATATTGAATATTACATGCGATGGTCTCAATATAGAATATTAATTTTGTGTTCTTACTTATTTGTTATATGGGACATGTAACATGGTAGAGAAGAATGATTAGTTGGAATTATATATATATAATAGATCTTCAAGGTTAATGTAAGTAATGTTACATAAAATATATACATATATATATATATACTATCCAAACCATAGATGGTTAGAAGAGTTGTAAAACTTTTATGAATGATTAACAAAGGGTCATCCTCAAGGTAAAAGATTGAAAGGATAGGAATTAACTTCATTGGTTTAATGGACATTCTACTGTGTGAAATCTTCTATGACTAAGAAGTTGCCATCCTTGTGAATGATTTTCACGACCTTCGACTTAACTCTACTTCCACAAACCAGTATCCTTCGTCATTATAACCTTATCTGAAGATTTCAAGGGATAAAAGAGAATAATTGTTAAAGAATCCCCTTGTCTCTTTGCGGTATAGTATTGTATAGAATAATGAAGTTTAAATGTGTGACATGGGAACACGCTGGTAGCCTTGTTTGTAAATTCAAAAGGATGATGGTTATAATTACTCAAGAAGTATACATGTGTATTCTAAGTAGTTAAAGGACGCATATGAGGAAATGTTATGATTTCATCTTTGTTTTCAGGGGTCCTTACTAGGAATGTTGGGATACTGGGAGTGGTTGACAGAAGGATTATACCTTTATGTATTCAAAGCTTTATGTTATATGCATGGATACCTTGATAATCTGTTTCGTTTTGATATATAGATTATATGATATGGAGGGGATTACTAACGTGTATTAATGCAAGTTAAACGTGCACCTTGGCATATGAAGGCCATACAATAAAGCGATATGCAGTCTTCCCCATAAAGGTATGTGATTATCCTTAGAAAAATACATGCAAGTATATATGTAGACGATTTATTCTTACTCACATGATGTTGGCATATGCAAGAAAAATGGGTACTTAATACAATGAAGGAAAAGGATTGAGGTGAAGTGATCGTAATGCCCATAATAGAGAAGAATGTATTTTAAGACATTATGTAGTCCTAATAATAGAGTTGGTTATGCTTAATGTGGAAATAATGTTTATTTTAGATGACCACATGTGGAGATTGTAGTATGAAGGATGACTTTCTTTTATACATAGAAGAAAAACCTCCTTACAATATTTGGTTATGTTATTATGACAGATGGTCAAAAACTCGGTTGAACTTGTGGAAGAGCGTAATATATTATGCGGGTATATGTCGCCTTGTCAACGAGACCTCGACGCAAGTTATAAATGTTGGGTGGATAAATCATGTTATTTCACTGATGACACTATAAGTAGAATCACAACTTGAGTCCAGACATATCTAGCTTATCACTCATAAGCATTTGTGTAAAACTCGAATGATTTTATTGTATTTTATTTTTGTTCTTAGTAGGAGTCGATAAGGAATATACAAGTGAAAGACGTGTCAGTGCTATTAATACTCCTATAAATAAATGTTGTATAGTGGTTATGATCTAACATTACAGGATTTCGCGATGAATATAACAAATCAAAATGGAAGTGAGTATTCACGCGGATAAATAGCTGAGTTAATCGCTCAAGAGTAAGTGATGTTTCACTTAATGCATCTTATTTACTGGTCATATTTCGAGACACTTATAACCATGGATTAACATTGGATTATGTTGTTTAGTTACTAACATTTTCAGGATGTTATCATAATTACGACCAAAGTGATAGACAAAAAGGAACGTGGATTATAAGTCCATTGGCGAAGGTGAGCAGGACAAAATCGCTCAAGAGTAAGTGATTACCTTGTATTTATAACATGGATTACAGTATGGCACAAAACCTGATTTGGTGGTGGATGTGTGCTACATATCATGAATGATAAGCAAGAAATGAAACTACTTACCGTTATTACAAGACATATTATAACTTACAAAATTTTTTTTTTTGTAAGGATTAATAAATGATTGGTTATCGGAATAAATTCCGGGACTCAAGTGAGAAGGCTTGAGGGGAATTGTGTAAAGAGTGTCGTAATGGCATTTGAAATACTCCCTAAAATCAGGGATTGAACAGCCACTAGGATTCTCGGAGAATCGGCTGGCTGTAAGACCTAGGCAAGCTATAAGAAAATGTATATGTGGGAGGCAGGACGCTGCTTAGTATGCATGAAAGAAATGTTTGCTGCGTGAGCACTAAGGTGTTAGGCAAGACATGAGACAAATGTTTGCTGCGTGAGCACTAAGGTGTTAGGCAATACATGCGAGAAATGATTGCTGCGTGAGCACTGAGGTGTTAGGCAAGAATTTCTTGGATTAAGTGAAATATGTGTTTATATTAAGTTAACAGTCTACATTATTGGAGGGCGAGATTTATGCACGCTTGTGATAATAGAAGCCCTAACAAAGACAAAAAGATATCCCATGAATTGCAAAATTTTATATTGCAATAAAGGGGCTCATTGTTATGTTCCTCAGTTTGATTATGAAATTAATCATAAGTTTTGACTAAACAAAATTTTCCTTAAATCCCAGTTTTGTAGCCGAAAATTACAGGTTCGATTGGAAGGGACTTGCGAAAAGTCCATGGAATACTGAAGAAGTCAAAATAGAAAATAACGAAACAAAAACAGAAGAATGACGTGCAAAGGAACTCAAAAAAAAAATGGAAGACATGTGTTGAAAGTTATGAACACCGAGGACGGTGTTATATTTAAGGGGGAAAGGATGTAACATCCCTCTACTACCCCTACCCTTATCCAATTAGAAAGAATGGTACACGATTTATGGTGAGATCCTCAAGGCCAAGGCCCCACTAGATAACCTTGCAAGCATTGTTAATTATTTCCTAAATTGTAATGATAATTCATCGACTAAGAGACCGAACATTTTGTCGCAACTAAGTGATGGGCAAGTGAAGCCACTAGGGGAAAGGCGAAGGGCGTGACATCCTTCAAAAGTCTGATAATAGATTATAGGTGTCATCTTAGTGCCATGGGCACTTGAAGATAAGTAAGTGGTTTATAGGTCAACCTTAAATATTATATTGTTATCATAGTTTGAGAGAATAGTTACTCAAGGCAACCTCGTAAATATGTTATATAATTATGTTTGGAGGGTTTTTCCTTTCTTTCATATAGATGGATCAATTAAGAGATTCATAGGCATTTAATTATAGTATATTAATAAAGATATATATATATAGATATATTAGATAAAGATATATATGTATATATATAAATATACATTACAATTTGATTAGTAAAACACAAGCATGCACACTTGCATTGGAAGGAAGTCTCATATGAGCAAACACTTAGTAAAAAGGGGTATTCGTGGATGTGGGGAATCTCGATGAGATAATCGTGGAAGTTTGTCTCCTTAAGGGAGAAAACAGTTTCTCTAAACTACCACTTGTCCCGCGCTGAGCAGGAAAAACCAACGGGTGTCAATTCAACAAAGAGATAATCTCTGAGATGGCGGGTGAGACGATATCTGCAATCATGAGGAGAAAGAGATGATCTTTGAGATGGCGGGTGAGACGATATCTGCAATCATGAGGAGAAAGAGATAATCTCTGAGATGGCGGGTGAGACGATATCTGCAATCATGAGGAGAAAGAGATGATCTCTGAGATGGCGGGGAGACGATATCTGCAATCATGAGGAAAAGATATGATCTCTGAGATGGCGGGTGAGACTATATCTGCGATCAGGAGGAAGAAGATAGGACCTGGGCGATTAGGGGAAACGATCTCTGCGATCTTGAGAAGGGAATCATGAGGGGAGATGATCTCGGTGATCACGAGAGGGTATGATCTCTGCGAATGAGAGGAGATGATCTCTGCGATCACGAGAAGAGATGATCTCTGCGATCAAAATGGAGAGGATATGATCTCTGCGAATGAGAGGAGATGATCTCTGCGATCACGAGAAGAGATGATCTCTGCGATCAAAATGGAGAGGATATGATCTCTGCGAAGGAGAGGAGATGATCTCTGCGATCACGAGAAGAGAGGATCTCTGCGATCAAAATGGAGAGGATGATCTGGTGTTGTTTGCGAGAAGAATGGGAATGGTGATCTCAGCTATCAGAATAGAAATGGTGATTTTATGTGATGAGAAGAGGGCTTGAAATCTCTACGATCAGATTAGCAATGAAAATATCTGTGACCCAGATCTCTGTGATTGAGAATTTTGTGATGGTAAGAAGCTTATCCAGAAGAAGTATGTAGATAGTTGTGAAGTGTGGTAAAAGCGAGGAAGCTTTGTGTTAAGTGCCGATCTCCCCCTGAAGGTAAGTAAATCTTGTACTGTGAGTTAGCAACGTTTTTCTCCGCTGAAACGTTAGGATTAGATCATTTAAAAGGTTAGATCCCTGCACCGTATCTTTTCACTGGTCCGATTTCTATATATATTGCATAGACAGAGTTATAAATCATGTGCATATATGCCTAGCTTCTTATTGGGTTTAAGGATGCGATCGACATATCCACACACAGAGACCCCGTATTTTAAAGAATGTTGATCTGCATACGCATATACATAGATGTGATTTATAGATGATACACCTGGGTATTAAGCACTAATGTTGAATTTTATATTATATGATTTGCATTGTTATCATGGGAGAGGACAGCCCATGGAGGAGCTCGATCCCTGTTTAGTTTCTCCTGTTGTATCTTTTTTTTTAAAGGTTGATTTTCCTATGTGAAAGGATAACGCCCAGATTTGGAAAAATAGGGATGTTGATCTCATTTCTTGTTTTCATTATTTAAAGGATTTATTTCCTTTTTTATTTCTTATAATTGATTAAAAAACTAACTCAGATTTATTGGGTATGTCACATAATTTATGCGTTTGCACTGCAACGATTTCCCTTTGACAGAGGACGGAAGCTCCGGTTTATTTATTTGCATATTCTCTTCATCAATCCTTAACTGGTTGTTGTGATCTATCTCACACTCCTTTATGTACAATAACTAGAGCAATTATATGATTGCGGCCTCACGCTGTGGAATCGCAGAGGAGAATAGTTGCATCTTTCATGTCTCTATCTGTATTCTAAAAGTATGAAAGCTTGAACAAATTCCATCGATTCCTGTAGGCTATCGAAAAACCCTGTTTGTATGATTTCCTGTGAGTTGGAGGAACTCAGCCTCAAGTTGTTGATCACAGTGGTGAATCTCGGTAAATTTTTATATATATATATATATATATATATCTATTTTGTGTTCTGAAATCGAAATGTGCCAGGGAAGGATTAGTATCTCATTTGGAGCGAAGGCGCTTGGTGAAAAGGGAATATGGTCCCTGGTTTTATTATGAAAGTAAGAGATATCCTTAAATAGGATATAATCATTCTGATGGAAAGTGCCTCGGGACAGGGCTTCTAAATGTGAAAGGCAATATCGGTGTTGCCAGATGTAAATCTCATTGTTGAAAAATAATATATATCTAGAATGTTTGGTGGACGTAGCCCAATAGGGGTGAACCACGTGAAATATGTGTTCCTATATGTGTGATCATGATGTTGTTATTATTGATGTATCTATTTCTAGTTTCCCTTATGCTCATTTGGATATATTTTCTGGTTGACTAATCGTCGATTTGCTGATATGAGAACTAATGAAAATAGTTTACTTAAAAGGTTTCTTCTCTTTATACAATGTTGATTGTAATGGCCAAATTATTAAAAAGATGATGGTTTGAACAAATATAGAATTAGGACGAAGAAATTTTGTAGTTCAGTTTTATTTTTTTTTCAAAATAACACTAATACATTCATGGAGATGTTACATCAGGAAAGGCCACAACATAGGAGGGCTATCTATAGCAATTATCTGGCAAAACACACTCCTTTCAGTCCACTAGCCTCTAGCTAGAGCACGATCGGAGACAATCTTTATCATCACCTATTTCGTATGAGGCCAGCCACTTGTGAGCTTTGGGATTTTCTCTGGCAACTGGGTAGCTCTCGTCCCAGTCACTAATTGTTTCTCACCCAAAACGGGCGATTTTTCAACCACCCTTGACTGACTAATTAATTGGGAGCCTCAATTAATAGAAAGTTGTTTAATATAGTAAGGAGTTTCCCCTGTTGTTAATAGTTGATGGACTCGATTCATACGTCCCGGAAATTATTAGTACTATGTGGTCCAAAGTTCGATTCTCGTGAGATTAAGATTTTTAACGTAATGAGTATAACTCATGGGAGCGTAACTTCTTGTATGTTTCGTGTTGTACTCAAGATATTGAACACTATTGATTTGTTTTGCAATTTCATAGTAATTTGGGAATTGAACGCAGATATAACAAACAGTCATTTTGAAATCTAAGTTAGATCTATGTCTAGATTTGTAGTGCTCTGGTTTTTACGGCAGAGCACTATGTAAAATTTTAGGTTTAATTTTCTACGTTTTAAACTTTATCAGTTTATGGAAGTGAATTTCTAAGAATTACTATGTGCCTAAATAATATTTAGTGTACTGTGGTGTTTTCACTAACCTTACATTCGTAATTTAAAATAAACAAACATATCGTTATTTTCTTTTCAACAATCATGTTCCAGCATAAGAATAGGTTTCACAACTTAGTAAATCAGTAAATAGCAGTAAATCAGTAAATAGTAAGTTTGCATGTTTACAGTAAGATTTAGCATAATAGTAAATAACGGAAATTACCTGATGCTGATGCTAACCGTAAGTTGTAGCAGGTTGTATAACCTCTTAGACAGCCAAACTGAAGTGTCCACCCTACCGACCAGCTATTATCTTGCTGGCCCTTGGAAATCAAAGGATTTCCAAGCCCCCGAGCCCACAATCTGATAATCCCGAGAGCAGTGTTTCCTTCTGTTCTCAAAATCTTTCTGTTCTCCAAACTTTCTGTTCTCCCAACTTCTGTTCTCCAAACTTCTTTTCTTCCCCCATAAAAAAACCTCCCATTTCTCCAAGCTCTCCCCCTCTATATAATTTCCCTTCCTCGAGAATATCTTGGGCTTACTCCACCGCCCCAAAATCCCCCTCTCGAGCCCCTCAACATTTACCCCTATCACTAGTTCATTCATACACGGTTCTTTATAAAAATGTATAATTAATTACTCTCATGGAAAAATTAGTTGGTTTTGGATTGACGGTCGTAAATATTTATTACGGTGGGGATTATCACCCCAAGGTTATCCATTCGGGACAAGTTTCATTAAATACAAGTCTATCCGCCATCCTTGATATTTTAATGTTATTAATGTAATTAATAAAATATTATATAATTAGTTGCCCCTTGTCAACTTAGACATGATGTGTCTTAATGATCCACCTTATCCGTCGAGACTACTTAGCTTGAGGTTTAAATTCCAAGATTAACATTGAATAATTAAATATCCATTTTCCATCACATCACGTTTATTCCAAAAATGATTATCTTATTATGGCTAACTTTTGAAATGGAATTAATCACACAATATTAATTTATAAATCAATATTTTAAATCTTACTTATATTGCATTTGTTACGATAGGGATATAAATGTTGCTGGAATATCATTTATTAATTAATAATAATAATTAAATCACCCCTTGACAATAATAAAAGGTGAATCAATCATAGTATTCTTAATTATTTGTTTATCACATGGGTACCCTATCATCAACGTAGCATCCTTGTTCTTATAAACAAAGCACTTGTGAGGGCTTAAACAATTTTACTAATTAATTAGACACTATCATTACCCTATTCACAACAGTTCTTCTATGACAATGTTAACTGACGATACTTGTCTTAGTTTATTATTACAATGTTTTCATATAATTACTAATTCACTTATTTACACATTGACAACCTAACCATTCATTACCTAAGTTGATTGATGTATCCTTAACTGAGTTATCTATGACATTTATACTACTATTCAAGCATGACAAGTATGTTATACACCAGTAATATTGTACACGTACAAGGTGTGCATGCATGGCCAGTGTATGCACATGTCGGACATGTACTATAAACAAACCCCATTCCGCCTATGCATACTTGCTAACTAACAATAGTATCTACCCCCATGCAGAAGAGCAAGCATAATCTATAGTATAATTACTTTAACATCCTCGGTTATTTAACAGTTAACCCTTTACGTTTTAACATCATTGTCTTTATGTTTACATTAGTTTAATCAATCAAGTACAGGAAGGGTGCCTACTTCCACTAACTCGGAATCAAGGAATACTAAACCCCCAACAGTACTAACTAACACATCCTCCCATCATAACCTACGTCCAGCATCCTCCCTATCCTCCCTCTGCTATTACAACAGTGGATGTCGGACTCACCGATCTGACCACATAGAACTTGAGAGCGATAGCGTCGGCTGAACAGCGGACCTATCCTCTCCTAGCAGGCATCCGACCATCGTCATCACAACAACATGGGGAGCGTGTCTCAGCACGTCCCTCCCATGACCTCGGGTCTCATGGAACCATAGGGTGGGAAACACATCCATCCCTCTCAACATACTGGGCCTACGCCCTTATCAACTCATACTTGCTGCTATCGGGATTATCAGTTTGTGTTATCGTATCCTCATTTTGGCTGCCGAGGTTTGCTGTATGAACATGTTTTCCTTTCCAATATATATCAGATCAAGTAACTGGCTATCCCATAGCCCTTGAGTCCTGTAGGTTAGTATTTTGCAAAATACAATTTATAGAAAGCATTTCCCATTGATCGCCAATTGATCCATGTTATCAAAATCATTTTATTTCATGTTACCTTTTTAGCTCATCATAGATGCGTATGACATATAACACTTCAATAATTCATATAAGAAGATGGTATCCACGTACCGAATCATATATTTCACATCTCATCAATGAAAACATATAAACATATACTGTAATCGTAAAATAAAGAAATCATATGATAATCATGACATCATAACCTCCTAACATAGTAACATCATAATCATGGTGAAATCATAAAACAAAGTACATCATATAATGAGGTCCATCATATCGTAATATAGTTTACTCAGTCGAGCTGAGTTCAACAGAATATATAAGAAAATAAAGTATGGTGTGTCTAACTGATAAATACGCCTAGTCAAAATATGGGGCGTTACATACACCCACCCTTCGGGAAACTTCGTCCCGAAGTTTGGTCAAATTGATGCGGGAAAATTTTCGATGCATAGTCTCTGCATTCTCCCAGGTAGCAGACCCTGGGCTATAATTGTCCTACTGGACCTTAACTTGGTCCATGCTGCTATAGTTTTCACATTTGCTTCTAGTTCAATGTTAATATTTATCTCAATGATGCAAATCTCTAATAAATTTATATTGTTTTATGTTTCTTTGTTTTCCTTGGGTCGGTTATAGGTTAGTAATTGATGTTATCTTTCTCTTTCTTCCAACTAAGTTTAGTGCAATATTGAAATAGACACAATCTTCACACTAATTTGGTAGCTACATGTTGTCATTCATTGTGATTATCACTGCATATATTTAGTATATCTTCTTACTACATTTAGAACATATATGAACTCCACGCAACAACTTATGTATACTAACATGTACCCCTCATTATATATATATATATACTATTTTCTCAATTTCTACCCCTTATATATATAGGTATCCATGTTCCCCATCATATATATATCATATTTCATCAAGGACTACAATTAAACATACACTGTGAGTATGAAAGAAAATGAATCTCATGATAACAACAACATCATAACTGCCTATCATAGTAACATTATGAGAATAGTAACATATTAACATCGTAATCATAGTACCAATGTAGCATAGTAACATTATCACCATAGTATCAACACATAATCAAGTCTAATGTACCAAAAATAGTTTACTTAGTCTAGCTGATTCCAACATCAACTAAGTGAATAAAGTACAGTAGGTCTAACTAAAAAGCATGACTAGTCAGAATATAGGGTGTTACATACACCTAACCTTCGGGAAACTTCGTCATTGCATCAAATATATCTAATATGGTTATGATTTCTATAGAATTACTTTATCATGCTTATAGGGTATTTTGTTAATTATTTTTACATTGCTCTCATTTGCACTCAAGGTCATTTACTATATAAAATAGGAGTCACTACCAAGTTGGAGACATCCTCCCCTGTCCTTATGTCTTTTATTAGTTATAGTTAATACATTTGCTATTAATATTTACTCTTCCTAAGTGTTTATGATAAATTTACCATTTAATACAAGGTTCTCATCTAACCATTTTGCCAAATTCTTATATTCTCGACTAGCACCTATATTGATTTAAGTTATTTCTTCAATTTGATTATCACTCTAGATCCTTCAAGATTTCCCTCTAACTAAGCCTTCATGGAAGTCCAACACCAAAGTGAACCGCCACATGTTGACCATGTGGATTTTGTAACTATTTTAATTTACGACCATTAATTGTTTCTGGTTTAACATATAGAAAATATCCCCTTGGGTGAGCATAAAATAAATAAAATGATATATGACTATCTTCTCGAGGTTAATATTTAACCTAACCACAAGTTTATATGCTCGTAAGGTTGTGGACACTATTATTTAATTAATGCACTATCCACGATCATATCTCAACAAATTAAACAATTTAAAGTTCACGTATTTCTTAGCAATTAAAATTAAATAGCATTGATAAACTAAGATGTTTACTATCCAAAATCCTCACTTCTATTTTATTAAGCATAGTTCACTATTATACAATTTATACATTAGATCAATAACTACACTCATTCAAACAATTCCATGTGTTAGTCACTTTGATAGTTCGATCATTATTTCATAATACTATAACAATCAATTGTGTTCTTAGGTCTAATAACATATAAATCCCTTTCACAATGGTTTGTCATGTAAAAGTTTAGTATGCAGTACAATAAAGATCATGCCTTTTAAAAGTTATGTGCAAAACTATTTAATTTACTTACCATCTGCAACCTCAATCTTTAATTATAACTTAATCATCATTGGGTAGAGTCCTCTCAAGTAATTTAAAAGTATAGTACATAATATTCATGTATATAGTGAGCAATTATATAGTTTATCTTCTATTTACCGTGAAATAATCAAGCTTAAGAGACAACGTTACTCCAAGGTTACCGTGAACTAGTCTCGCTAGAGCCATACGTCATTCTATTTAATTAATATTTCCATTTAATAATAGGATATTTACTTTTAATGATAAAGGGTTTTGACGCGTTTTAATTAAATCTTTATAACTCGAGTGGATTCCAAAATAGAGTAACCTAGTCCTTACTAAGGTGAAGGTAATTTTAATTTTAACATATCAATCCCGGATTGTATCTTTTCAAAACCGAGATCTTCTTTCTACTATGAACTAATATTCACCTAGTTTAGTATTAATTCTATAAATGCATACTATCGTGAAACCAATATCTCGATCAACTATCATTATAATGCACCATATTAAAGCTACACTTTTAAAATTTTCCAAAATTATTATTTGAAATATATTTATTTAAAATTTTTAAAATTAGGGTTTTAAAAATTAATGTTTTTTATTTAAAAATTACATGATATTGACCTATCCTACTCTAACCCTAGTCAATGCACCTTCCTTCAGCCACGCGCCAGCCTTTCCTTAACCTCTCCTCCTTCTCGTCACTCCCTCCTAGCTCCACCTCCACCCAGCACCAAGCACCAACCCTAGCCTGCTGCTCCACGAGGCTGCAGGCCTCGAGGCCACCCACTCGACCTTCTCTCTCCACGCGGCACGCAGCCTTTATTTCCCATGCGTCCCTGACTTGCCCTCGGATCCCCATCCTTTCACCTCCAGGGCAGCCAATGGTTCAAGGGCGCCCACGTGACTATCTCCTGCATGCCTGCCACGCGCCGGTGTGCATGCTACCAGGCGGACTCAAGTGGGGAGCCCCAGCTGAAGGCGATCTTCTTTAAATCCAGTCTCCACCTACCTCGCGCGCGCGTGAACTCTCATTTCTTCTCCTTTCTGGCTCGGCAACTCTGTGCCTCCTCCTTTTTTTTTTATCCCAGGTGCGAAGGTATTCAGGTCTCCACGATGGTTGCAACGTTCATGTGGGAATAAGACTTGATCCATGGGCTCTAACTGGGCATTTTTTGGGTATACGCTGCAGCATAGAAGGTACAGAGGAATCAACATACCTCAAGAATTGGAGCTTGAGTCATTTCTGGTAGCCACCGCCCAAGTAGTTGCAGAGGAGCTACACCACCTCATTCGTCTAACTTCCTCCACTGTGGCCTACATTGCTTGCTCAAATCTCTATGTTCAGCCGAAGGCGAGGTTTGCTCCCTTATTGCAAAATTATTTCGGTGATTATTTTACTTATTTATTTTCGTTTTCATTTTGGGGAATTTCTGTCAAAAGTGCTTCAAGAAACTTACGTCCATGCCAGAGTTCAGAACGAAAATTTAAATTGCAGTTCTGTCTTTTAACTATTTTTATATCTTCAACAAAACCATAATAGCGAATTATGAACTTCCTCGAACATTGATGGGCACCCACTACTGCATGTAGCATATACTAGAAATGCGTTACTTTTCAAAGCCTCTCTCAAATAAATCATATTTTAATGAGTACAAGAAACCTCGTCCGGAGAGAATCGAGGATTACTCACAATCTCCATCTGCGGACTTTAGCTCGGATTTCATGGTGACCCTCCCTTGCCAGCCTAGTTTTCAGTGCTATCCTGTATATTCAAATCTAAGCTTTAAGCAACCTCCATACGCTGTGCACTGGAATCAGAACTCATTTGCTGTAATGCCCCATATTTTATCATATACTATTTTATCCTCTTCCAAACCATGCAGTATAAACATAACAATCAATCTCTGTAGATATCTAAGTCTGATAACAATTTAAGTCTGTAGTTTAAATTTTTTTTTTTAAGTCTGACTTGGGATATCTATTTTTAATTTAACTACAGAGGATATCTATTTAAGTCTTTAATTTAAATAGTTTCCTTTGATAATAATAATTTAAGTCTATAGGACGTCTAAACCTAATGTCAAGCAAAGCTCGCCAATGGAGCCCGTGGTTTGGCAGTGGGGACGGTGGCATGTTACTAAAGAGCATTTGATTAAAATAGGGAAGGACAATGTGGATGAGGATTCTATTATCAAGTCAACCTACCGACATGAAATATACAGCGTCTACAGTTCTCTGGTTCGGGTTTTTCAATCAATCATTAGAAGTTTTTCTGAAATCTATATAAAGCAACCAAATGGGGTGTCCACCCCTAAACTGGTAGGCCTCAATAAAATCTAAATCCCAGCCTTATTGCCATGCCTCACACACCCGACAAACAAAGGTTCACTTTGTAAAAACATGCATTTGAGAAATCGAATTTATCTTTAGTGAAATATCTGATTGAATGCATGTTTGGTCTCGTCTGCAATACCTGATTGAATGCATGTTTGGCAATACCTGGAATAACCTCAGTCACACACGGGCATTGTCTATCGAGAGACCCTCATTCCCAGTTTAGCATTCCCAGCAGTCGGTTTCCGGACCCTTTTCTGCAGAAAACTTCATTTAGGAGTAATATTTGGGTACACTGATCAGTTCATTTGGTTTTAGGTTGTCTACTGTATGACTGTTCTGAAACTTTATGGGCAATAATGCGACCAGGACTAAGCACAGTGCACCAGACGCTAACCCCCGAGGTGGCTGCCACGTTTTTGGCAGCCCTACTAGCCATCTGCACCAGCCTTGCTTGGCTGCGACCTCGAAGTTTAGGGGTTGGTGCTGGAGCCTCGAATGTAAGGTTGACATAGCTCTTTAACTTGAATTTACTTGATGCTTTTCCTATCTTGACTATACCACTCTCTGTCAACGCGTTAGGCACTTGGAATTCGGTAGGATCTCGGACCATGAACTCATGGCATTTTCTATATCTTTTAATTTTCGATGGGCCTTTATTTGACTTAAAATATTGCTTAACGCTCCTGCTGGTGTTTTAGTTGGCAACTGGATGCTATTGAAAGCTTGGTTCTCGACCATGGCATATACCTGGGCACTTTTATTGACATTTGGCACTTTGTTGATGTTCCATATCGCTGCCAAGTCAAGGTTCGATATTTAGAAATGGCAAATAGAATAGTTCGGAGAAAATATGTGATGGTTTCGATCTACACCGTATAGACCAGCGGACTCAATTATCTCGCAGTGTGAAAACTGAAGTATATCCATCATTATCCATATTGTAAGTAAGCAAGAGACTTCCTTCCCTTCGTAAAGTATAAAGTATTATACGCAGTGTTTAATTGCTTCCCGTCCAATTATTATAAGGGGTGGGAGTACTTGAGTAAGGTATTATATAATTATAGTTCTTAGGGCCTGTGGGGAGCTATGGTAGTTGTCCATAGCATGTTATCCATGAGAGTGTTTTTTTTTTTTTTTTTCAGGGTGATTTTCATTGCTGAGCTGAGTAGTTCATTTGTCTGTTGGGAATTCATGTGACTGCTGGGCGCATTTCCGTCAGCTATAGCTATAGCATCAATTACTTCTTTTTTTTTTTTTTTAAATTTGTGATTTCTGTCCTTTTGTGCATTGGTTTGATTTTCACTCCATGTTCGCTTGTCTTGCTCTGTTGTAACTACGTTCAGATATCCTCGTATTCATATCAGAGTTTGTCCATTAGTTTTATAAGTTTACAGATAAGGGATACTCTACATGTAAGCATTCTTTATATCCTCAAGCTACGCAGTAGGTGGTTTATTTGGTATATTATTTTCTTATTACCACAAGGTATTAATACTATTTATTAAATGGCTGAGCCAACCATTGCTCCGTTGTATTGCTATTCATTCTGTTGGCTCCATAGTCTAGCTATCCGTTAACATTCATGAGATAAGCATGGTGAAGTTGTGTGCATCACAAACCTCTGGAAACAAAGGGTGCAGCCTGGACTTGTTCTACAGAAATAAATTTGTCGCATAGTTGAGGATAATCCGTTCTATCTATTAAAAGGCTGTCAAGTTATCCGTTGATGTTTTTTTTTTGTATCCTCACTGGTCGATTTATGAGGCTATCAGGTATCTGTTGCACTCCCACAAACTCATCAATTTCTCGCTTACGGATCTACTTCGTAAAGGTAAACAATTGGCTTTGTCTTTGCTCTTGGTTCTGCTCCTGCACCCCTAGTCTTTGCTACGTGTGCTACTTATGTTGCTGGGTTATATCGATATCTAACTGGTCCATCTACTGGATCTGCTTATACACTTTGGCGAATGTTCCTGTGATGCAGATAGTACTGCCAGCCTCCCTTCTATCTTAGGTCATTGTTGATTTTGCTAGTTGACTTTACTTTTGTTGCAAACATGTTTTTCATTGAACTAGGAAAATAATTGTAACGTGTAAATGTACAACTAAAATTTCTAGTCAAAATCTTATAGGTAGCCACTTAAAATCCAACATGCCAAAATTCATCTTAAAATATATTGCAAGTAGCTACATATAATCCAACATTCTCAATAACTCTATGAAACCAACAATTTCATAATTGTATGCCTGAAGCAATAATTATATGGATAATTAAATTCAGAGCTTCTCTTGAAAATTAATTAGCAGATCTATATGTATGATATAAACCAGTAGAGAGAATGACTAAGATGCATAATTTGAGATGAAATGATATCGATCATTTGTACCAGTCACACTATACCAGCACCAACTCTTCTTAAGAGAAGAAATCTTGCATTTTATATAATGATCAAAAAAAAAAAAAATTCTTCTTATATATATAGCGAGGAATTCTATTTTTTTTTTGTTCAATAGCAAATGCAAGGTTGATCAGAATTGTCTATGTTGCTCCCTCCTGTGTTATTTAAGCATGCATATATCAACCCCTTACACTATGTCGATCCGTTTCAGCCATCCTAGGAAGTTAATATATTTTGTGCATTTTGCCTTGTTATCTTGTACGAGTCAACATATAAAACTACAGAGCTTTTAGACATAGTTTAGAGATTGATTGCATCCTCCCCTATTAAACTAGTGTACAACTTTATATATTGATCACTTTATGGCATCTTTAAATGTTGATATAATATGTGCATTCTGTTGTGGTGCCTTGAATATAGATCTGCATTCCAGTTTAATTACATTAACATAGCTCACGTTAGAAAATAACACTAGCTCACGTTTAGAAAATAATTGTACTATTTTTTTTGTTTCCATTAAAACTCGGGTGTGATTGGATTCACCTTGTTATATTATGTAAATATTTTTATCCCGAGAACATTGCTAGAGGTTAAATTTCATTCCCAATGAGTAATATATTTTGATGACAAAATGTTTTTAATTCCTTAAATATATTTGCAATATGTATCTATTTTGAAATACAAACACACATATATTTACATATATGCAGTTTTTCTAACATATCCAACTTTCTAATGGTGTTTGTGTTCGTGCAGGTATTTCTATCAAGGGTCATGTTCTAAGTGGTTCTAAGTTACTGTAGGCTTTAACATGGCGAATAGAGAAGGTAGTTTAGGCGTGTGCAGGCCCTAAAGGTCTAAGTGTTCGAGCCTTAGGCTCTGATACCATCTGTAGTGCTCTGGTTTTTACGGCAGAGCACTATGTAAAATTTTAGGTTTAATTTTCTACGTTTTAAACTTTATCAGTTTATGGAAGTGAATTTCTAAGAATTACTATGTGCCTAAATAATATTTAGTGTACTGTGGTGTTTTCACTAACCTTACATTCGTAATTTAAAATAAACAAACATATCGTTATTTTCTTTTCAACAATCATGTTCCAGCATAAGAATAGGTTTCACAACTTAGTAAATCAGTAAATAGCAGTAAATCAATAAATAGTAAGTTTGCATGTTTACAGTAAGATTTAGCATAATAGTAAATAACGGAAATTACCTGATGCTGATGCTAACCGTAAGTTGTAGCAGGTTGTATAACCTCTTAGACAGCCAAACTGAAGTGTCCACCCTACCGACCAGCTATTATCTTGCTGGCCCTTGGAAATCAAAGGATTTCCAAGCCCCCGAGCCCACAATCTGATAATCCCGAGAGCAGTGTTTCCTTCTGTTCTCAAAATCTTTCTGTTCTCCAAACTTTCTGTTCTCCCAACTTCTGTTCTCCAAACTTCTTTTCTTCCCCCATAAAAAAACCTCCCATTTCTCCAAGCTCTCCCCCTCTATATAATTTCCTTTCCTCGAGAATATCTTGGGCTTACTCCACCGCCCCAAAATACCCCTCTCGAGCCCCTCAACATTTACCCCTATCACTAGTTCATTCATACACGGTTCTTTATAAAAATGTATAATTAATTACTCTCATGGAAAAATTAGTTGGTTTTGGATTGACGGTCGTAAATATTTATTACGGTGGGGATTATCACCCCAAGGTTATCCATTCGGGACAAGTTTCATTAAATACAAGTCTATCCGCCATCCTTGATATTTTAATGTTATTAATGTAATTAATAAAATATTATATAATTAGTTGCCCCTTGTCAACTTAGGCATGATGTGTCTTAATGATCCACCTTATCCGTCGAGACTACTTAGCTTGAGGTTTAAATTCCAAGATTAACATTGAATAATTAAATATCCATTTTCCATCACATCACGTTTATTCCAAAAATGATTATCTTATTATGGCTAACTTTTGAAATGGAATTAATCACACAATATTAATTTATAAATCAATATTTTAAATCTTACTTATATTGCATTTGTTACGATAGGGATATAAATGTTGCTGGAATATCATTTATTAATTAATAATAATAATTAAATCACCCCTTGACAATAATAAAAGGTGAATCAATCATAGTATTCTTAATTATTTGTTTATCACATGGGTACCCTATCATCAACGTAGCATCCTTGTTCTTATAAACAAAGCACTTGTGAGGGCTTAAACAATTTTACTAATTAATTAGACACTATCATTACCCTATTCACAACAGTTCTTCTATGACAATGTTAACTGACGATACTTGTCTTAGTTTATTATTACAATGTTTTCATATAATTACTAATTCACTTATTTACACATTGACAACCTAACCATTCATTACCTAAGTTGATTGATGTATCCTTAACTGAGTTATCTATGACATTTATACTACTATTCAAGCATGATAAGTATGTTATACACCAGTAATATTGTACACGTACAAGGTGTGCATGCATGGCCAGTGTATGCACATGTCGGACATGTACTATAAACAAACCCCATTCCGCCTATGCATACTTGCTAACTAACAATAGTATCTACCCCCATGCAGAAGAGCAAGCATAATCTGTAGTATAATTACTTTAACATCCTCGGTTATTTAACAGTTAACCCTTTACGTTTTAACATCATTGTCTTTATGTTTACATTAGTTTAATCAATCAAGTACAGGAAGGGTGCCTACTTCCACTAACTCGGAATCAAGGAATACTAAACCCCCAACAGTACTAACTAACACATCCTCCCATCATAACCTACGTCCAGCATCCTCCCTATCCCCCCTCTGCTAGTACAACAGTGGATGTCGGACTCACCGATCTGACCACATAGAACTTGAGAGCGATAGCGTCGGCTGAACATCGGACCTATCCTCTCCTAGCAGGCATCCGACCATCGTCATCACAACAACATGGGGAGCGTGTCTCAGCACGGCCCTCCCATGACCTCGGGTCTCATGGAACCATAGGGTGGGAAACACATCCATCCCTCTCAACATACTGGGCCTACGCCCTTATCAACTCATACTTGCTGCTATCGGGATTATCAGTTTGTGTTATCGTATCCTCATTTTGGCTGCCGAGGTTTGCTGTATGAACATGTTTTCCTTTCCAATATATATCAGATCAAGTAACTGGCTATCCCATAGCCCTTGAGTCCTGTAGGTTAGTATTTTGCAAAATACAATTTATAGAAAGCATTTCCCATTGATCGCCAATTGATCCATGTTATCAAAATCATTTTATTTCATGTTACCTTTTTAGCTCATCATAGATGCGTATGACATATAACACTTCAATAATTCATATAAGAAGATGGTATCCACGTACCGAATCATATATTTCACATCTCATCAATGAAAACATATAAACATATACTGTAATCGTAAAATAAAGAAATCATATGATAATCATGACATCATAACCTCCTAACATAGTAACATCATAATCATGGTGAAATCATAAAACAAAGTACATCATATAATGAGGTCCATCATATCGTAATATAGTTTACTCAGTCGAGCTGAGTTCAACAGAATATATAAGAAAATAAAGTATGGTGTGTCTAACTGATAAATACGCCTAGTCAAAATATGGGGCGTTACAAGATTGTAGCTATTATGTGTCATTTTGTTGCACATTTTTTCTCTAAATGTAATTTCTGTTTTAATTTGCGTTACCCTTGGATCATCTAGTTAGACTTTTATTCAATCTTAATTCTAACAGATTCGTTATAGTGAGACGAGGCGCTGAAATAATTATCGATGTCGAGCTGAATTGGTAGAGTGAAGCCGTAAATTGTTATGGCTATGGTAGGATTTAATGCTTAACCGACTGATTGAAATTGGATTTGTCTACTTGTTTACAACTTACTGGTATTCATTTTCTGGCTTTTGCATGTTTCATGTTTAAAAGTATTAAGATGTTTTTTTGTTTGTTTAGAACTCTCTTGCTATATGTATTATAAAAAAAAACTAAATATATATTTGTTTCATTTTGTGAGTGCAGGTAGTTTACAACTGGTTACAACTATTGGAAAGACGGATTAGTGTAATTCTCTTTCTTTTTTTTGCAAAAATTAAATACCTATAATTTCCAGGATATATATATATATATATATTTGGGTGTGAATAGGCCCTAAGGTCTGAGTTTTCAATCCTAGGGCTCTGATACCAAATGTAGTGCCCAACCTTGGCACTGGGTCTCTATTTCGTTTTCATGTAAATACCAAGTTTTTTCTGTTTTCTGTTAAAAAAAAATCAACTCTCTATGTTTCTGTTTTCTATATGTTTATATGTCTCTGCAAATAAATAAACATAAACTTGACTTTTCATTTTAACTCTGTTCTTTTAACATACATAATTTGAAAATAAAAGAAAATACATTTTATTTAAGCTAACTCAGTAAAATACCAGGATCCGTAGATTGCAGTAAGATAAGAAGATTTATGTAGTGGATTCTATAGGTTCCCTTAGCAGTCCGAAATGATGTGTCCACCCTGCCGATCAGCTATTATCTTGTTGACCATAGGAAATCAGTGGATTTCCTAGCCCCCGAGTCCACAGACCGATAATTTCAATAGCAGCCTCATCCTCAATCGAGTTGTTCCCCTCCTCATTGGAGTTTTATCCCTCCTCCAATCCTCGAATTTTTCCCCCTTCTCGGAATATTTCACTTCTCAATACCTGTCCTCCCACTTTTTCCCATCCTCCTCGACTATTTCGTTCAATCTTCCCTTTATAGAAATTTTCCTCCTTCATAAATTCATAACTTCCTTGTCACTCCACTACCTTAGCCGTCATGGTTTTTGGAAGTATAAATCATTAATGCAACACCCTTTTCAAGGTAAAATGATGATTATATATTATTTTAAATCATCCAAGTTTCTCTCGAGCAGTGGAATTATTGAATTTCTAGTTTAGATTTGAATTCCTTTTGTTTAATCGAAGAAAGATAATTATGAATTATATTTAAACTCCCAAGACAATTTTAAATAATATTAAAATCACTTTACCGCTTAGTTAAGTGTTTTAAATAATATATATTTTGTGTGACCTTTCAAGATATGAAATGACATAAATCTTAAATGTTTGTACCCACATCTCGATTCAAAACTAAATGTTCTAACTTGTAATAAATTATAGTAATCATATTGTATCTTTTATTGTTAATCATATCGTATAGTAATCATATCCCTCGTATCTCCTTTATTTTATTCATTGATTTATTGTTCTCTTTTTTTTTCAATTAACATGAAAACAAATCCAATTACTCAATAATTTATTTAAACAAATCTTTTAGTTTAGTTGGAATGATTCTGTCAATTACTTAAATGAATAATCTATTTAATAAATTCTTCAATCCACTATGCTTTATAAAAAGGATTATTATCATTATTATTATTAATTAAATAATAATAATAATAACAATAATAATAATTAATAATAATAGTAATTAAGTTAATGGTGAATAATGAATAACAATATTCATTTGTTTAATCGATAAATGATCCAATATCAACATAGTACCTTTGTATATTAATAAACGAAATACTTTTAATGGTTTAATTAATCATGATCAATAATTAAGTAGTACACTCTTCCAGTAATAATGTTTAACTGTTATACTTCATATTGACTTCATACTGACGTTATACTTGATACTGATGTTATACTTCATATTGACTTCATACTGACGTTATAATTCATACTGATGTTATACTTCATATTGACTTCATATATTGGCTTCATACTAACGACACCTTCACTTGAGTATACTTACGATTGAAGAAACTTATTTTAATTGTTCATTATATTGTTTACATACAAAGACTAATTAACTTATTTTACACATTAGCATCTTGATCATATATTACTTAAGTCGTTTACTAACTCCTTAACTCACTTATCTATGACAACTTATAGCATTGTTAAATCCTTATCAGTATGTTGTAAACAGATACTATCGCACATGTACAAAATGTGCATGCATGGCCAGCATATGCATAGGTATGACAAGTACAATAAACATACATCATATCTCCTATGCTTAACAACTAACTAATACTAATATTACTTCATGCAAATAGAACAAGTACATATTTATCACAACATTACTAAAACATCATCGGTCATTTTATCAGTTAACCTTTAATATTTCATTTCATTATCTTTATGATTACATTTGTTCAATCAATCAAGTACAAGGAAAGGTACCTACTACCACTAACTCAAGATCAACGAATACCCAACCCTCAACAGTACTAACTAACATATCCTCCCATCCTAACCTACGTCCACATCCTCCCTATCCTTCCTCTGCTAGTACAAAAGTGGGTGCCAGCTCTACTGACCTAACCACATAGAACCTGAGAGTGGTAGTGTTGGCTAACTAGCGGACCTAGCCTCTCCTAGCAGGAAGCCGACCATCATCATCACAACAACTTGGGGAGCGTGTCTCAGCACGACCCTCCCACAACCCCGGGTGTCATAGAAACATAGGGTGGGAAATACATCCATCCCTCTCAACATACTGGGTCTACACCCTTATCAAATCATACTTTGTTTCTATCAAGATTATCGGACTATGTCATCGTATCATCAATTTCGATTGCTAAGGTTTGCTGCATGGATAGGTTCTTATCCCATATATCAGATCAAGTATCAGGCTATCCCATAGCCCTTGTGTCCTGTAGGTTAGTATTCCGCAAAATACAAATTTTATAACAAGCATTCCATTCGATCACCAATTGATCCATATCATCAACATCATTTTATTTCACGTCACAATTTTATCTCATCACAGGTATGCATGGAATATAACAGTTTTATCAATTTCATCATAGGATGGAATCCACATACAACATCTTATATTTCACATTTCATCAAGGATGGCAATTAAACATACATTGTCAGTGTGAAAGATAGGAATCTCATGATAACTACAACATCATAACCACATAATATAATAACATTATCAAAATAATACCATCCTAATCATAATAATCCTGGTATCATCATAAGCATCGTAACATCATAAACATAGTGAAATCATAAAACACAATAACATCATATACTTGGGTCCATCATGTCGTAATAAAGTGTACTCAGTCGCGCTGAGTTCAACAAATAATAAGCAAATGAAGTACAGTGTGTCTAACGGATAAATATGCCTAATGAAAATATGGGGCATTAGATGTAGTTCCAACAACTTGTTACGGAATCAATTCACACCTAGTGAATAATAACATAAAACATATTTCTCTCTCTTCCCTTGAAATAGACTAGCCTTTTTTATTTTTTATCATTTAACTATGATTAGTTAGGCCTTTTACTTAACTAATTAATTTCCGTAATTTTACAATTGTCCTCATTAAAGTTGTGTTCCTTAACCAACATGGTCCTTCATTACCTGCAATTTCTTCTAACATATTAAATCATATAATAAATACTTTTCAAAAGAAGTGATTGTATCTATTATGCATCCATTATCTTGGCCATCTTGTCACTTATGGTAATCACTGGCCCACTTTTCCAACTACATCACTACAAACTACAAGGAAAAGGCCCTTTAGCAAAAGTTATAACAGATGCTCCACTCAAAAGAGTCCAAATATCCATTTATAGCATAGGTCACTAGTGGAGGTGAGAGGTTGGAGCTTTTAGCATAGTTTTTCTCTCTGGTGCACTTAATTTAATTCCAACGCACCAATGCATTACATATACAAGAGCACTAGGCTGCCTTATACCATGTTGCACTGCATCCAGAAAAGTCATCAAGTGCAAAAACACTAAAAAAACTAAACCGGTGCGTTACATAAACATAAATGCCCTGGTGCATTTTGTTTAGAATCTATATGTGGTGTGTTACCAAATACTAAATGGCCCAGTGTGTGTCATAGAAACAAATGCACCATAAAATATTTTATTAAAAAAATTTATTAAAAAAACACGTTAAATTATATAAGTAAGGACCTCATCGTGGTGTGTTCTCTAACATTAAATGACCCGATGCATATAATTATAACGAACACACCGATTTACATTTTATTAAAAATAATACAACTATTTTATTAAAAAATATCACAATTTTTTTTGGAAACCCTCAGAATGGTGCATTAGCACATAAATGGCCTAGTGTGTGTCATAGATTAGATAATGCACCGATTAATTTTTTATTAAAAATAATAATCTGTAATTTTATTCCTATGCAATTGTTTAAAACCTCACACTGATACTATAGATGATACAAAATGACCCAGTGCATGAAGAACACATAAACACACCAACTATTATTTTACTAAAAAAATATTATTTCATTAAAAACCTCCTTGCACCGATGCATCTAACTGTCAGGTGCACAGACACAGGGTTTAATAAAAGAAAATATTGTATTATAAAAATCATTTTTACCCTCTTTAGTGTGATTGAGCCCACCTGCACCAGTGTTTCACCTCACCGACTTGGATTCCCTCACATTTTTGGTGCATGTGGACAAATTCCTCACTGCTATTGGCTGCTAACTCTTGTTTAACTTTTACCAAAGAGTAGACAAAACTTCAAATTTTCCATACAATGCCAATATGATTCCATGACGTGTCATTCAATAGGTAAATTGATTCTTATTTCATAATTTAAATTTTTAGTGGACTACTTTTATTGTCCTATCTAACAAAAATAAAACATAATTGTGTGGTGCATTTGAGCCTTTTGGCTCACACAGCTAGACGACGCACCCTATAAAATTTTTCAAAGCACACTGTTAGCAGTGTGATCCAAATGAATCAAACGAACTGTAGCATCGTGAAAATATATTTTAAAAAATTGAACTAATTTTTGGTGTGTTTGACACTGAAGAGAACCAACCATATAGTGCACTTATTTGTATTGAATACACTGGTTAAGAAAAACTTGTAAATTAAAACATTGAATTATTTGGTGCTATTAGTGCATGTCAGTGCACCAATTTTCAATGATTTAACGCGAAGTAGACGCACAGGCTTTGAATTGCGAAAGATCATAATTTAATGGTGCTTCATTGTCATGCCATTGCACCAGTGTACGGTTCTCTTACATGCCCAAGGAGCACCATGAATTGATTTCCATGCAAACATTAACTTAATAAGAGTATATGTGTTCAAATCAATTAAGCGCACTTCTTATGGTACACTTAAGTTACAAAGGAGCACCGTTAATAGAACGTACAAAGATATAATTTAATGGTGCTCTTAATGCAGGTGAGTGCACCGATTCTCATTGCACTCACTTGATTTAGGCAAATTGTAAACTAAAATTTAGAAAATATACTGGTGCATATAGTCACAATTGAAATAAACTTTAATTATATAGAATCATAAAAGAAGTGTGCATTCCATATTTTAGTGCACTGTAAACAGTGCAGTGTATATATATATATGCACTTTGGTCGGTGAAGTATCTATATAAAAGCATCGGAAGTGGTGCACCTATTTTATTGAGGAACACCGCTTAGAAAAAAATATTGTTTTGATAGAAAAATGTATTACCAATGTTATTAAATAGGATTTCAATTGAACGAAATATTACATGTTTTTATGTATCTACTTATAACATTGATTCATGTCATATGTGAATAGAGATATGAGCGGTGAAAAGCTGCTCAACAGTCGCATGCGCAGTAGGATCAATTAAACATGAATAGAGATTTGGAGGCTAGGGAAAGGGAGGGGGGGACTTGTATCCCCAACACATAACTGGTCAAACTAGAGACATATTGATGGATGTTAGCCTCCTGTAATGCCCCTAAAATGACTGTGGACCTTGAGGGCACCTATTGAGTGACACGACTGATTGAAACCTTAATAAAACGAACCCTTGATGTTATATTGAGTATATTCATGACTATGACTGATTGTGAATGAATAAAATAATGATATATGTGTATCTGGATAGTTGATGTAAATGAATGATTACATGTTGTTTAACGATTAACTTTGATTATGAAAATTGTACATGTGAATGATGCTTAACGACTAGCTGTATGATTGATTATGTGATGAGAACGAAGAAAGTAAATATTGACGAGATGCATTTCTGATTAGACGAATGAGTAATGCTATGAGTAAACAATAAATTCTTAACGAAATAGCATATTTATGAATCATATTATGATAACTGAGGACAGTACTACTAATATATGTTTGTGATAATTGTGTGTAGCGACAGGTGAAGCAGTTCACCGACGGACACAAAAAGGAATTGAAGGGTCGTAGAGCACAGATAAATCACACACAGGGAGAGTGACGACAATGTCGACTTCCGACAGAATACCACGCTAAGCAATTAAGCACTGATCTACTTGCTCAAGAGGAAAGCATGAGGGCGTACGAGGTGGGCCATGACGGAGCTGGTCATGTATGAGTTGGGGGGCGTGTAGTGAGAACAGACTCACTCATCAGTGCCATTAGTCCCTAATAGCTTGTAGATGGAGGATGGAAGGTAATGGCTCCTGAAATCCCTACATGAAGTTCCCACAAGTCAAAATGAAAGGATGATGGCAGAAGCGACCAATAGTGCGGTACCTAGTTGAGAATGGAAAGAGTGGACACAAGGACCCAACGATGTGGTACCTTGCGGAAGAATGGAAACTATGGATTACTAGACCCAACGGAGTGGTTCCATGTCGGGGAAAAATGAAATTAAGGAACGGGGTGGCCCAACAGTGCGGCACCGAGATCCTAGTGAAAATGATTGTTAAACTAAACTGCATAAAAACATATAAGTTTTCACCTAGAACATTACTTAGAAATGCATTTGAGTACTTTAGGCATTTGCACATAAATTATTACTTTGGCATTTAAATAATATTAAGTATTACTTAGGCATTTGCACATGAAAGGATATTTCTGATTATTTAAAAATATTAAAAGTATTTATTTCGGAGCAAAATGGAATCCTAGGCATGGGCACCTAGTCAACCCCACCTACAGCACATATCTAGGAGTTAAGTGAAATATCTAGGGGACAAATATGAGCAAACTTCGAAATGTTGGTGCATCTCCTAGAAACGCTGACACTTGGATGGGTGAGTTGTTTTTATTTAGAATTTAAATAGAATAAATAATTATGCATGAAGTGACATGTGTCTCATGATATTTTCCTTTATAAGGAAGGCATTGGGAATGGGTAAAGGACCTAGACCCTGGATGACTATCATAATTTTTAGTTACCTCATGACCTGCTGCTATTGAGGGTTTGGCTGAAAATATTGGTTGGGGGGAATCCCAAGCTTAGTTTCTTGATTATTGTGTGTGAGATCTACAACCCAAAGCTCGGGGGAGGCCATGCGACTGAAAGCATGAGCCTATGGTTGGGTGGCGAAGCTAACAGTTACTTCACCAATGGTTAAACGAGCTTTGCTTGAGGGATCCTAGAGAAGATGCAGACGATAGTGGACAAGATGGTATCAGAGACAGGTTATGGTTTGTTTTCATTTGCTAAGTTATTCATTTATTTAGTTTATTTATCTAGTCATTATGCTTTCTAATCTCTTTTGTATCAAGTGGTTGAGTTTCAAGTTAAATAGGAGGGGCCTTATATTTGGTATCGGAGCTGGTCGAGCCTTGAAGGCACCGGACAGAGATGTTCGACGGTGACTATGGTGATCAACTGTGAGATTGGAGCTTCGTTCTTTGCAGGATTACACTTTCTACAAGAGCCATCATACCTACAGGTTCTTATTTTTTGAAAGTTTTTATATTTATTTATGTTTTAGTTATGAATTATAGATCTCAGATTTATTTCTATTTTAATTATGGATTATAGATCTCAGATTATAGGTAACAAGAAAAGAGTTATGCTAGCAATACATCTGAAATTTTGTTTTGCATTGCTAGTATTTTGTTATTACTTATTTCTGTGCAACTCCATTTAGCAGCTTATAAGTGGGTATATGCTTACCCAAGAAACTAGTTATATATTCTAGATTATAAGTCATGGAGTAATTTCATTTATCTCTGTATTTTTTTTATGGCTCCATCGGCTACCACAATTTTATGAATCTCTGTACATTTGTAATAAAAGTATCAGATCTATTTCGATTAATTTTAATACTAAGTTCTATGTCCAACTTGACGTTGTACATTAATTACAGTGCTCGGTTCGGTACAAGCAAACCAACTTCTCGAAACCGAGTTCCTGTGTTTAAAATTTGTATGATCAGATCGGCTTCCCGCTTGAATTTAGTAATGGGTTTAGGTCTAGATCGACGCTGTATTTCAATTATAGTGCTCGGTTCACTTACACCCATATAAAATTTCTTGAAACCGATTTCTGTGTTTTAACTCTTGGATTGGGACTCTGTATTTTTCCTTTTTAAATACTCAATCCTGATATGCAGATCGTATTATTGTTCTATGGATTCAAAATTATGACTCTGTATTTTTCATTCAAAATTGTTCAATTTCGAATTACAGATCATATCACTGTATATAGTTTCATAAATAAATTTCTAATGGTCTCGTATCACTGTAATACATTTTTGCATTATGAAGCAAATGCCCAGGTTAAGTTCCAGAGTTCATAAATCTTAAATTATAGATCGATTTTCCATCACATAAATTCTGTAAATTAAATTGACATATAGATCGACTTCCAGAGTTCATCATTAATGTGCAAATCGATTTTCCCTGTCAAAAAATTTCAGATATTAATTTCCCTTAAACCAGATCGATTTCTTGTAGTTAAATTTTCGTTGTTCAGTTTATTATAATTGGATCGTCCTTCTGGTGTTGTAATCTCAGCGATCGGTGAGCTACCCTTTAATTTTCTATTGAGGTTTTCTGTATTTCTTTTAAAGCCTGCCATATCCTGCGACTTAAAATTTGCCCTCAACGCAGTGGTACCCTTATATGCGGTCTTATTCATGTTATCCTCATCTTCAAACTCTACAAAACCCTTGATCCTGAATCAGGTTAAGCCTGTTAAGTTTATTTAAAACTTGTTTGCATTTCATTAATGTCTCCAAGATTATTTCATCGTGAAGCGATCTGGGTTTTGTAAAATGTGAACTCCGTTTTTCAATGTTTATGTATTTCCTAATTTATGTGATTATGTGGAGAATTTAGGAACAACACTTACAAATCGATTGGCTTATGGATCAACATTTCTCCCTATCGAATCTTATGTTAGCTTGACAAATATTTTAATCCAGTTTGCAAGAGGAATCTAAAATCCGATCCAGTTTTCTAGCATGAAAGCTACCTTCTTGTTTAATGGGAAACGAATGGATCCACAATTTGATTTTAATTTGAAACGAATGGATCCACAATTTGATTTTAATTTAAACCTGAAATTTCTCCATGTTCCATTTTGAAATCTGACTAGAAATTCCAGGATCCACATTTTGATTTTAATTTTAATTTTAAATTTCTCTGTGTTCCAGTTGAAAATTTGATTTGCGATTTCTGAATCCACATTTTGATTTTAATTTAAACTTTAAGTTTCTCTGTGTTTCAGTTCGAAATCTGATTAGCAATTTCAGGATCCACATTTCCTTGTAACCTCTGATCTGCATTAACGCATCCTGTAGAGAATATCTGTTGCTTCCACTCCTACAGTATCTAGATCGATACCCGAGACCTACATTTTCGCCGAGCCTGTATTCTGTAACTCCTAGTTGATTAACACACCTTATGAATTCGACCATGGTTTGCATTAATTTCTACTTGTCTAACATCACCAATCAGATCCACTTACAGTTGATCCATACAACCCCAGAACTAGGATACTACCAGGATTTCTTTTGCTTATTTTCATTAACACTATTCTCGTTGAACGCGTGGTTTACAAAATTCATCCAGGCGCTACAGATGGCGATACCTCCATTCTATTCGGTCCACTCCATGTTCATAGTGGAGCTATACTTGCTCCCTCATGGAGTAAATTTAGTTAATAAAGTTTTTTTTTTTAACCCAATTAGGATCTCTTAGTGTAAAAGGATTAAAGTAAAGTTATATTCTTTTTAAATAAAAGATAATTACTGAACATGACCCTTGTCATTCCAATAGTATTGAACCCTTTTTCACTTATGTAATATCCCAACTTTTGACTAACTATGTTATGATTTTATATCGGGTCATGACCCGAGTATATGTGATTTATTATGTTTGACATATCATTAGTTTGTTTTGATTGATTCCTTCGTGAGTTGATATATGGGACATGGACCCTGATTTTTTTCATTATTGATATATGCGAGGCAAGAAATCCCGAATGAAGAAACTATGTTGTATTAGGAGAATCGATTTCAAAATATGATATACTGAGATTTTTCCTTTTTGTTACATTATACTGTGCAGAACATGATTTACATGGTTGATTATCTAGTGTGTGAGCGTGGACTCAGAAACACACGAATGACCTATATACTGGGGTTAAGCCTCGATGTATTTTAGAGGCTTCTATTTCATACTGCTCCTAAGCCCCGATGTACGTTGAGTGTTGGGCATGAGACCTGGAGCACTCCAAGCTTGAAAGAAATGATTATCGGATCTGAGGACATTTAATTATCCTAGATGTGCCTCACAACCACATTCTAGCCCTAGTGTTGAGCAGAGGCTCTGGAATTATGCTAGCGTAATGCCCATGTGAGAGTGTTGAGTTGAAAGGCTCTGAAGAGCACTCGGGGTTACTACTTCTCAAGTGTTGAGTAAAAAAGGACTCTGAATAGCACTTGCATGTCTTATCACAACTATTTCGACTTGACTAAATAAAACTTATTATCATCATCTACTACGGGAACTACCATGTTAAACAAGGGAATCTGACATGCAAAGGGAGAGACTAGAGGTGCCTTTACCAGCTTACCGAAACCGTCCAAAGAAGTGGACCCTTTCCTTAAAAAGAACTAAAAGAATCATCCTGTGAAACAAATGCTTAATACCATGAGTAGTATTATTATTTAGGAGTTTCTATTATATATGTATTGGCTAAATATTATATATATATATATATATATATAGATTTTGTTATAAATGTTTACACTTCATAGATATATATATATATATAATTATGCAAAAGTGGGCTGCCACTTAATAAATATTAATGATTAATATTTATATGGTATTATAAATTGTATACGATTATTATTATGAAAATATCTAAAAGATTAAATAAACACTTTAATCAAACAAGTTGAGAAGTCCTTTTTCCTAATAAACTAGCAGTTAAAGTAAACAACTATTATTTTATAAATTAATTGTTTTAAAGAAACCAGTAAATTCTAACAGTGCTAATTTTAAGATTTGTCCTATATAAGGAGGACACACCCCAAAGATTGGGAGGATCTTTTTCTTTTGGTGTTATTATTATTATGACGAGAAGAACTCTCTGCCGAAGGAAGTGAATTCTACCCATATATTTGGAGATCTGAACCAGCTCACACCTAGGGCCTCTACTTCTCAATTTGCATGTCAAAACGAGCTCAGGGGGATTCATACTGAACCAGGAACGATTGTAGAATCATGGTTGGGAGGAACGTGGTAGTCCCAAAGTCATCCAATCCAAGATAAATTATCATGTCAGCTAAGAGCTCAGGAGGTTTTCATTAATTAGTGGTTGAGTGTGCATATCATCATCAGCAGGAGCAAGCTACAGGGATCAGCAGGACATTAACAGCTGGAACAAGCTACAGGGATCAACAGGTATGAGAGCTGTATAAACCCTCTTATAATTTATACATTGTTTGTTCATGCGTGAAACTTTAAAATTGTAATGTTCTAAATTTCTGTTTTAAAACAAGTTTTCCCAGAGTCAAATGGCATTCATAGTCTTTTCTAGTCATTGTATTGCTTACTAGAATATCAGAATCGTGGATCTAATTCGACTGAAATATTTTAGGATTATTTTTTTCTCTCATCTTAAACAACATCAAGACATTTTAGAGAATGAGATCCAGTTTTGCTTTAAACATAAAAATATTTAGTCCAGACATTTAAAATACCCAACAATCCCAAATTTGACGTAGGAAAAACATAGCATCATTCTTTGTATCAATTATTTTCTATCTACTTCATTCTTGGAAAGCCACACGAATTTTCTTACACACACTGTATTGGTTTTAACACAATGACAATAGGAGGAACATGAATTCTTGATTTCTTTTATACATTCCTCTTTTCTAATACAAAATACACGTAACATTCTACCAATGCTACCACCATCGATCTAATCTTCACAGAGCATCGAATTTTAAAATCTCCCAGATCGATACCCTACCCAGACTCGATCTAACCCTAACCACTTTACATTATAATTTGACAGTGTTTAGAAATTCCAGAAAGTCACAAATGCAGATGCATAAACGAAAACATAGATCAAGGGTCAAATACCATGACTATCTCACGCCCCAAAACTGGTAGGAATTCCCTATAGGGGTCATGGTCATCAATAGTAGAGAAATAAAAACACTGAATATAACTTGGAAACCCTCCCCATATCAGCAACCATTATATTAATGGCATTAGTAAGATAAGTGAAGTATGCTAACCCTAGTACAAGAGACAGAGGCGTAGAACATGATCATTTATATCCTATACAGACAATACTTTATTTACACAGTAAACATCCTAGCAAATCTTTCAATACAGTAACAAATGCAAAATGTAATTAATACATAAATCACAACCATAGTTCCCAAACTAAAGGAATTGAGACTTGTTATCATTGAATGAGTGTCGTACAAACAGATTTCCCAAAGTACCCAAGAACCCATAATAGAAGCATCAGTAAGTTTCGTCTTAAAGCCTTAGATTTAAAACAAAGAAATCGGAAACGTCTCATTGGAACCTTGTAACTGTACAGGAGTCACACCCAGACAAAATAACATTTCATTGTTTTACAAGATTTCGCAGAATCAAATGGCCAGTAAGACCCAGTTACTAAAACAAGTTCTATTACTCTTCCACTAAAATTACAGCGAGAACCCCATCCTTTCGGGGCTAGCCAAATGACATACAATGACTCCCAAAGATGGTTTAGTAAGCCCAAGGGTTACGAAATCCTCCACACTAGACCAGGCTAAATGCATACATACCAACACCAAAGGTGCAAGAGGAAGGGCCCAAGTGAGTAAGTCAGACTTACTATTACCCTAGCCATGGCTCCATGAACCATCGTAGCTCCCTGGACAAAGCTTTATCACCTGTCATTTTGCAACAAGTTTAATAGCTAGTCAAAGATTGATACAGAAAGGTGAAAGTGTCAAAATCAATGAGGAACCATTCGTTCCTTACCTGTAAGAAGTAGGAACACCTTACGCCATAGTCCACTTCAATACCTACCAAGGGTACTGACCACGAGCAGGGATCGGGTCAGTATACAACGCAGCCACCATACAATGAAGAGTAGAGCCAGAGATGGAGAAAGTCGACTACAAGGGACAGTGATAGCAAACCCCAACTCATTATCCAAACCCTCGTGCGACAGGCTGTTACTCATTAAAAGCACATTTAAGAATATACCAGTCTCTTCATAGTGGAGGTTCGATTTAATTACAAATTCTATAGTGGATTCGTGGGTGTAATCCCCACTTGTTTTTAAAACTCAACAGGCTCGATTTTTGTACAAAATATATAGTAAGCCTATGACCCACCCCACGTTTCATTCAAAGTATATTAAACTCCTAGTTTTACACCTTACATTGGGGAGGCCTTTATTTCTCAACCTTTATGGTAATGGGATCCTCATGTTATACAAAATTATCATTATCCTGGTGAGACAGGACCAGTAGTAACATGTGCACCAACTACTTAGAGATAGTACTCTCAGATAGAATAGACCTATAAACATAGGAGTACATTTTAACGTTAGCATGTTGCTAAGTAAGTCCGATCACCACAACTTTCACCCATACCTCTTGGCAACCGTGTTGAGGTATGTAATTACCTCTCCTAGAGCAGAATAGTCCCACCATATGAATCACATACCGACATCACAGAAGTCTATCACTTGAAGGTGACATTAGACATCACAATTTGGACCATATAGTTATTAAAACAATAATGAGTGTTATTGACAATTAGTAGTTATAATTGCACTGGAAATATGACTTCATAGTATGTTTTTGTTTCCACACCGCTTCTGCAACTCAAAAACAATACATAACAGAGACCATGTAATACAAAGGAGATTGGCTTACATTGTTCGTACAAGTAGGAATGTTTGACCACATTAAATCTAAAGTATGCAGTTTGTCATTATAAACTAACATTTATTGCAGACAATGAAAATTTTAAATTTTTGCTATCTTTGGGACATTACAAGTGGTATCAGAGCAAGTTACAAACACTAAGTGACCTATTGGGCTCACTACCAAACACAGCTACAGAAATAGGAAATTGTTTAAATTATTGTATTATTTCTTTTACGAAAAGAATTAACTAACACATTGTTTTCCATTGGCAGATACGTATATAAATTTCAGGTACAAATAGTAGCAGAAAAATGAGTGCAGAACAAGGCAGCAGTATACAAGGCAACCTTAATTCCCCAACATGAGAGCAAGAAATCATGGTGGAGCTCAACTCAAATTTCAAGAAATCCATGCAGCAGCTACAGGAAGAATTCCATAGTTTTCAGGGATGAAAATATGCAAGAAAGAAGAGAACAACGGGCTATAAATGAAGCCTTACTCCAAATCCTAATAGGGGCAAAACCCCCTGAACATCCTACTTTCTCTGTCAATTCCCTTAACAAAAAGAAAGCAGCCAGTTACAAAATAGGAGATCAAGCAGAACATAAATCAGAACCATTGGAAGAGGACTGTAAGAGCTCTTCCAATGACAATGGTTCTCCACCTCCTTGCAAGAAAAGGAGGAAGAATGATGACAGCTTACAAGGGGAGTTCAGAAAGATAAGGGCCCCAACTTATGACGGGGAAGTTAACTCAGGAGAAAAGGCTGAAGAGTGGTTGTTAGGAATGAACAAATACTTTAGGGTTCATAATTACTCCAGTGAGATGAAATCCCGACTAGCCATATACAACCTAAATGGAAAGGCTATCAGATGGTGGCAGGACCTAAAACAAATTAAGGGACAAGAGCTACGAAACATAAGCTGGGACACTTTCAGTAGAATCTTTCAGGACAAATACATGTCTGAAAGATTCTTCGACAAGAAGATAAAAGAATTTCATGAGCTGAAAATGCGTTCCCTGACTATGGAAGCTTTCATAAATCGGTTCTTAGACTTGCTACACTATTTTCTTTATATTAAGGACGAGAAGGTGAAAATACAACAGTTCTTGGGTGGGCTGTCACCAAACTTTATAGAGAAAATAGAATTCGACATGCCCAAAACTCTTGACATAACCCTACATAAAGCCAGGTTGTGTTATGAGCACGGACAGCTAAGAAACGACAACATCAACAAAAATAGGGACATATTTAGGACCTTCTTAGACAACTGCAGACCGAGTTTTAAACCCCCACCTTTTCAGAAACATAACAATATTTTCCCACCCAACAGAGGTTTCAACCGACCTCAAGCTTGACCTAATGCACCCCCACCACCAGCTCACAGGCTAGCCTTCAACAAAGGGGCAAAGATAGCCCCACCAAGTGTTTCTTGTTGGAAATGCCAGGGACCACATTACTACAGAGACTTCCCCAACAAAATAGATGGGACTTTACACAACATCCAAGCAGATCCTACAGTGGGAGACATGGCAAAGACACCTAGGATATATGCCGCCCTTGATGGCCGGCAGGCAGATCATCAAGCCACCATGGTATAAATTGAGGGTAAGATATCTAACAATATCATTTCAGTTTTAATAGACCCCGGTGCTTGCCGGAGCTACATCTCTCCTAGAATAGAGAGTCTTGTAAATTAAATAGAGAGAGTCACAAAGCACCATGGCTGGTACAATTAGCCACCGGTATCAAGCGAAAAGTCTCCGAACTAGTTAAGAATTGTGAGATAGATTTGAATGGTTTCCTAACTAGGATAGACTTGAACATATTACCGCTAGGATCTTATGACGTAATAATAGGCATGGATTGGTTGGAAGGACATCATGCCCTGTTGGATTGCTTAAATAAGTAAATCTTATGCATAGATAGTAAAGGAAACCAACGAACCATCCAAGGTATACCTAAGGAAGTATCAGTACGGAAGATATCGGCATTGCAAGCAAAGAAATGCTTAAGAAAGGGTTGTAAACTATTTGCAATCCAACTTCAATCAATAGAAGCCGATAGGGAACAAAAGATTGAGGATTTCTCGATATTAGTAGAATTCAGAGATGTGTTTGCCAAGGAGATACCCGGGTTACCACCCAAGCAGGACTTAGACTTTTCCATAGAACTATCCCCCAGATCAGTACCTGTCCCTAGGACCCCGTACCGTATGAGTACACCTGAACTGGTAGAACTCAATATACAATTACAAGAACTTATAGACAAGGGTTACATTCGATCGAGTGTGTCTCCCTGGGGAGCACTAATCCTCTTTGTTAAAAAGAAGGACGACACGATGCGTATGTGCATCGATTACCGCCAACTCAACAAGTTAACCATCAAGAACCATTATCCACTCCCTAGGATCGATGACTTGTTTGACCGAGTCGGAGGAGCAAAGATATTCTCGAAGATCGACTTGTGATCTGGATATCACCAGGTGAGAATCCGTGATGAGGACATCAACAAGACCGCGTTTCGCACCCGATATGGCCACTACGAGTTTGTAGTAATTCCATTTGGTCTGACGAATGCACCCGCCAACTTCATGTGCATGATGAACAACGTTTTCAGTAAGTACCTTGACAAATTTGTTCTAGTCTTCATAGACGATATCTTGATCTATTCCAAGAATGAAAAAGAACATGAAGAACACCTCCAAATAGTCCTATGGATATTGTGAGAACATCAACTATACGCAAAATTTAGCAAGTGTGATTTCTATAAACCTTAGATACAGTACTTAGGACATATCATTTATGAGAAAGGAATAGCGGTTGACCTCGAGAAGATCAAGGCTATCGAAGAATGGCCCACACCTACATGTGTTTTCAACATACGGTCATTCCTAGGTTTAGTCGGTTATTATCGAAAGTTCATTGAGAAATTCTCTCAGATCGCTTGTCCCATGAACGCATTACAGAAGAAAACTAGTAAGTTCATCTGGACAAACAAGTGCAAAGAAAGTTTTCAGAAGTTAAAACAACTTCTGATTAGCGCACCAATACTACGAATCACCGACCCCATTGGGGACTTCGTAGTTTGCACTGATGCAAGCAAGGAAGGACTAGGTGGAGTCTTTATGCAAGATGACTTTGCCATCTGCTATGAGTCATGAAAGCTAAAGGAACATGAGAAAAACTATCCTACTCATGACCTCGAATTGGCCGCCATTATCCATGCTCTAAAGATGTGGATACATTACCTCATGGGTAAGAAATTCCTACTAAAGACCGACAACATGAGTCTAAAGTATCTATTCGATCAACCAGACCTGAACGCTAGATAGGCTAGGTGGTTAGCCTTTCTTAGTGAGTATCACTTTGAACTAAAACACATCAAGGGGAAAGGAAAAAAGATCACCGATACCTTAAGTCGACGAGCTCATATGTTATATGAGGTAACCGAAAGTTGGACGGACTCTGACTTACATGACAAAATTAGAACGACATGCCAAAATGATAAGTTCTATGTCAAGATCCTTAAAAAGATTCAGGAAGATAGGCTTTTTCAACAACAGAAATAGTACAAGATAGATGAATTAGGATTTTTATGGTCAAAAGAGAGAGTTTACGTTCCCGAGGGAGGAGACATTAGACCTAACATACTCACCGAATTCCATCGGAGTCCCTATTCGAGACACCCCGGATATCAAAAGATGATTTCAGCCGTAAAGAAGCACTACTTTTGGCCTAAACTGAAACCTGACATAACATTGTTCATCATGAAATGTCAGGAATGCCAGTTGGTCAAAGCAGAACACCAACATTCCTCTGGTCTACTTCAACCGTTACCCATTCCGGAATGGAAGTGGGAGGTAATAAGTATGGATTTCATTACGGGTCTACCTAAGAGTAAGAAACAAAATGACTCCATCTGAAACGGCTGGATCTGGAGTGGAAGTGATCGGCAACAGTTCAACTGAAAATAGATATGGAACCCAGGTATTTACGGCTTCCTAACAGTTCAGGTGTTTCACTCGGCCACCAATGCTGTCTGACGGCTTGCGTATTGGGGCAGTACCCCTCACTCCACGGCTCAGGTAAAACTGATAACCACTTTGCCACAAACGACAACTCTTGGTTTACCTCACGGGTGGGAACTAGTCAATCAGGTAGGGGTCGTTGCCCTCTTCGCTGGCAGGTCCTCTCAATAGGCCAGCTACTTTGAGGTTCCTGTGGTACTCCTCACAATGAGTTTTAGGGCTTATGCCCAAGTACTTCCCACAGTTAAGCGGATAGGGATTATTCCCAAATCTGAAGCTGCAGCAGATGTGAAAAAAAAAAATTGGCAGAAATTCCACTCAACGAGCCCAAGAATGTGCTCTAATACTAGATGTGATGCACCTGCAACAATTAATTAATAAAAATATGCGAAATAGCAGGAATGACAGAACTTAGAATCACTTTTATATTGATCACAGGTCACTTCGAGGGGGCAACCTCCTATGAGCAAGCTCAATACAAATAACTTCACGGTGCCTTCAATGACCTCAACACACACTTCTATACTAAGTCTATGCCCAATACTATGAGTCAAAACCACGGGACATATAATACTACGGGACGACTTACAAAGCATATGGGTCCAATATTATGGGTCAATACTATGGCCTAATATAAACTACGGATCAACAAATACTATGGGACGACTTACAAAGCATATGTGTCCAACAACAATATACTAACATAGTAAAGAGAAGGGTTGACATAGGTTCCTAACACATTCGTTCCTTACGTGTAAGAATTAGGAACGCCTTATGCCATAGTCCACTTCAATACCTACCAAGGGTACTCACCACGAGTAGCATAGATTTATTTTTGAAAAAAATAAAATAAAATAAAGATTGTAAGTTAATTGAGGATGTTACATAATATATGAATCATTGTATTTTAGAAAAGAAAATAAATGATGTGATACTAAAATCCTATTTTAGATCCGTATGTGCATCTTTCCAAAGACCTGAAATCTATGCATTCAGTCCATACCTTGGAACCCAGCGAACTCCCAAGTTCTGAGTTCTGTATTTTACAAACTGGTTCATGCCAAATCTGAGACTTTCGATCTCAACAATTTTTTTTTCTTTAATCCGATCTCGGAAAGTTCTACCCAAGCTTTGAGATCTTGGATCAAACTCTGTTTCCTTTTAATTCGAGCTCGGTGATCTGTTATCAATAACAACTTTTGATTTCCCTGAGAAAGCCCAAATCGTAATACATAGTCTTTAATATTGAATTCCTGCAAACATTGAGTAGAGTGATTGAACCCCATACTTGTCGATCTTTAACCATTGCTTGGCACCCATAGACTTTCTTTGATAGCAGTGATAGCCAGGCATTCGGTAGTTATTGTGTAGACTGGGCCCTAATCCTGTCGGATCATCATTTATTACATTTTCTATGTAAATAATGACAAGCCTGTAATTGCCATACTTAGCAGCTCTCCCTTGTTTTACTGCCTGGATGATTTAGATGTCGCTCAATCCGCCTTTATTCTTGGGATTACCTAATCTGAGGTGTTTTATGTAAACTGTTTGTTCAGAAATAAACTTAAAAGAAATTAATTTCCGATAGAATCGCATATGTGCCGTTCTATCTGGTCGTCATGAGGAATATATGTGCATGAACATTCTAAAAACTATCGAAAGGAGCCGTCGCATATTAACCAAGGGTATAACCTTGAAGCGATCTATATATTTATGTGAGTCAATTTAAACAAATTGATTGATCATAGTTCTATTTTTTCTTTACGTGTCATCGCTAGCACTTACTGATTTCTTAAGATGGGTGCTTATACATGTGTATATTTTAAATACAAGTGAAAAGTATAATATAGATCATGTGAAAAGGGACTTTAACTTAAAGACAAATTAAAGGGTTGAATTGCAGGAAATGTAAAACGATAGAAGTAAGTTATGGATCATAGTATTCTTAAGGATGGCGGAAGCTTGAAAATACTCTTCTATTAGTATTATTTTAATAAATGAAAAGTTGACTTCTATAGCCATGTTTAGCACATTGTTGTAAACACGTTGGATGTGGATTCTACAAGTGAAAAAGACTTGAGTATAAAATAGGTTATAATTACTTTGATATAGATATGGATGCTAGAAAATCCAATTATATGATGTATATATTTAAATTATATGATGTATATATTTAAATGGTGGTAAATTATTTTAAAGCTCCTTGATTCTTTTAATATATGACTATTACCAAATCATGACCATGACCATGGGTATGATGTATGAATTTTTTTTATTGAATATAATTGATATTATAAAAAAATAATAATAATAAAAAGGATCTTCTTAGGATAGCTTTTATTTTTCTATATGTGGTAAAGATAAAGTGTGTGTATATATATATATAGATTTTATTATAATAATGTATCACATGATATTAAGCTATTCTTATTTGGGAGTAAGTTATGACATATAACATATAGGGAATAACACATGGTCATATTTTGGAATATTTGAATATAATGATGGGTGGAAATGCGAAGTTGGGTAACACTTCCGTGAGAATCAAGCTCCCGAGAAACATAGCGGAAGCTATTCGGCCGAATAACCATATTTATTTGGCCGAATAAATATGGTTATTCAACCGAATAAGTGAAAAAATATTCGGCCGAATACCATTTAACGGGGAACCATTAAAATTAACGGTGTCTTCGAAATGCGTGCGATGCATAGTAGGATGGTAAATTTGACCGGTGGTTCTATGTTTATTCGGCGGAACAATTATTCGGCCGAATAATTATTCGTCCGAAGAATTGTTCGCTTGAATAATTGTTCTGCATAAAAGCTCGGTCACGGCTCTCACTTGTCATTTTTGCCTCTGCAAGCTACTGGTCCCTGCTTGTCTCCCCACTAGCAGCTACCAAACCCCCTCCTATCGCTTTGTTTGTGGATGTCGCCTTTCGTCCCCGTCCTGGACCCCTCTGTTAGAATCAGCCCTGTTGGCCCGTCGTTGTTGGCTCATCTGGTTCAGCGTGGCTTGTTGGACGTTAGTTGCTTGACATGGAGGTTTCTGGAGATCTACCATCATATCGATGTGAAGATCGCCACCTTCTTGATGTGGTTCATCTTAGGTAAGCAGTTGTAATGTGTGCAGTTTTTTTTATTTTTGTGTTTTCTTTTATGTCTTCTAATGTTTGTTTTTATGGTTTGTAAAGTGTGCAGGTTGTTGGGTTGGTCTGTTGGTTCAACTTCGTTCGATTGTTCGACCGTGTTCCATTGGCCCGGCTGGTTGGATTATGCTTTGCCTGTCCTGCTGGTTTGCCCCAGCCTGTTGGACCCGGACGGTTCTCTGTCGTGGAGGTTCGTTCAAGCTGCCATCTTCCTATTTGGAGTTCGTTAGCTTCTTTTCGTTGTTATGTTCGTAGGTAATCAATCAATTGTCCTTTGCATGTTTAAATCTTTTTTATTATTTTTTATGTTTTAATTGGTTTTGTTTCTGTGCAGGTTTTGTTGGGCTATCTGCTATGTTCGACTTCGTTGGGTTGGTCTGCGGTTACCTGTTCGGCTGCTATAAACAGGTGTGCATAGTTTATTTTTTTATAGCTTTTATAAGTTATTAGTCATTAGTTTTTATAAGTTCATGAACTCTGTCCAATTTTGGCAGAGTTCATCAATTTGGGCAGAGTTCATGAACTCTGCCCAAATTGGACAGAGTTCATGAACTCTGTCCAATTTGGGTAGACTTCATAGACTTTGTCCAATCTGGGCCGAGTTCATGGACTCTGTCCAATTTGGGCAGAGTTCATGCACTATGTCCAATTTGGGCACGGTTCTTGAACTCTAGCCTATCCAAATCGTATGTTGAAACTTATTTAAATATAAATACTATTGAGCTAGTTAAACTTATTGAGTTAAATTTATTTAACTATTAATTTTTTCTTATGACCAAACAGATAAATATAAACAGTACATAGTTGGTTAAATTTGTTAAACTATTGATTTTTCTTATGTGATAAGAAGGAAAAATAAAAGTAGATTTGAAATTCTATTTGCAAATGGTATTTTTGGTTTATGTATAGGTTTCCATTTTTGGTTGAACTCTGTCAATGTGGACATAGTTTATAGATCAATATATTAGTTAAATATGATAAACCATGCTCATGCATAACTACAAACAAGACTAAACTTTACTTTAGAGGTAATAGGAACGAACTAAAGCTAGTACATAGAAAACTTGTAAAAAACCCTGGCCTTCCAAAATAGCAAAGTCAATTGTATTATGCACCTAACAACATGCTTTATTCTTATGTATTTAGGGAATCCTTGTTAAAGTAGATTTGAAATTCTATTTGCAAATGGTATTTTTGGTTTATGTATAGGTTTCTCTTTTTGATTGAACTCTGTCCATGTGGACAAAGTTCATAGATCAATATATTAGTTAAATATGATAAACCATGCTCATGCATAACTACAAACAAGACTAAACTTTACTTTAGATGTAATAGGAAAGAACTAAAGCTACTACATAGAAAACTTGTAAAAAACCCTAGCCTTCCGAAACAACAAAGTCAATTGTATTATGCACCCAACAACATGTTTTATTCTTATGTATTTAGGGAATCCTTGTTAAAGTAGATTTGAAATTCTATTTGCAAATGGTATTTTTGGTTTATGTATAGGTTTCCCTTTTTGGTTGAACTCTGTCCACATGGACAGAGTTCATGAAATCTATCCATGGACAGATTTCATAGATCAATATATTAGTTACATATGATAAACCATGCTCATGCATAACTACAAACAAGACTAAACTTTACTTTAGACGTAATAGGAAAGAACTAAAGCTACTACATAGAAAACTTGTAAAAAACCCTGGCCTTCCAACACAGCAAAGTCAATTGTATTATTCACCTAACAACATGTTTTATTCTTATGTATTTAGGGAATCCTTGTTAGGAGGTATTGATATCAAAACATTAGAGTATTATTCCACAAATATATGAAAACATGAGACTCATTAATAATTTTAGCACATTAATAGTGATGCGATGATATTAGTCCACCTAGTATTGAGTTCATGCCACAGGTATATGGCAACATGAGACTCACTAATAATTTTTCCAGATTAATAGTGATCCAATGATAGTTGTACACCTAGTAGTGAGTTTACTCTAAGTTGACACTCTTTTGAGAATGTCGTGCCTTATGATTGTGCATTTTGAATTGGGAATCTAATTGATGGAAAACAATGGTCTTGATTTTTAGACTATGAATCGTCACCATTAAGATATGAATTAAAATATTAATTTAAGATTTAAATTAAAAGTTAACATGTTCATGAACTCATTCTTTGACAAAAAAATGTAACCTTCACTTAGTATTTAACTATAATGGTTCCATTCATTTTAAACATCAAAAACATTTAGAAGATTGGCACATTAATTCCTCATACATCCAACAATATTAGCTATACTCATTTTAAGAACTATTAGATGATATTAGGTATATCTAGGTTCTTATTAAATAACTTAGTCTCTTTAGCAGCTAGGTCTTAGAATTTGTAGAATTAACATGTAGAATTTGAATATGTAATAAGTGGATATTTGTGTAAGTGTAGACATTATATCAAATGGAAAGAGAGGAGTCTTCGAGGCGAAAGCGTAGGAGGTCTTCACAGTATTCTGGTGTTGGTGTTTCAATTGATAATCGGAAGTTGTCGACTTACCCTCGAGATTCAAGTTTATTACATAGTTCACATTCAGTTGATCATCGACGAGGTGAAAGGGGTACAAATGATTCCCCTTTATCTTTTGTGGGAGAAAGCTGATCTCAACCTTCTGTTGGTATGAACATCAATATTTTAATACATGTATAGAAATTGTTTTTTTGTGTACGGAAAGTTTGTACATATTTACACAAAACTTTGTTTTTATTTGAAGCAGAGCATGGTTCAGAAGATGCTTGTAATTCTATAGAGAGGGAGGCAAAGCGAGCAAGGGAGACAGATGAGGGTGCAGAGCAAGGCTCCCAAGAGGCTCGTCATTCTACACATGGTGATGATGGTCAAGCTAGGACACAATATGTTGAACTAACTAAGGGTTTTACACCCATTACAGCGTATCCATCTGATTTACCTAAGGAGCTTCCATGGGAAAGTGGTGATCATCAAATGACTCTTGAAAGATGTAGATTCTACTACAGCAAGTTGGAAAATGATTTGTCTACTATGGATCTCCCTCCAAAGAGTAAACAAATTTTGGAGATTGTTTTGGGATCACTGCAAAAATGCATTTAGGCATATGAGAATCTCAAACCAACTACGAATGGTTTTGTTGATTTGATGCGAAGATGAAGGGAACAAGTGATGGGTCGAGACAAGTGGGTTGTTGTGAAGGAGAGAGTGACAAAAAAACAAGCCAAATCAATGTTTAACTTCAAAGAAGGTCTAAAGCAAGAAATGCTGAAAGTGCAATATTTCAAGCACCCTCATCTTGCACATCTACTATATGATCGGTTCTTCGCAGCCTATGGTCAGATTCCATGGAACGATGAGGTTTCTCAATATCTTGCTAGATTTTTTTATGCAAAGTTTTTTTTTAAATATGAAGCCAAATTATATTGATGTTCATTCTAAATTTTATGGAGTTGGAAAGGGTCAAATATATGATCGAAAATGTGCTCTTAGAGACCCTACAACTCTTCAACCTCCACCCCAGATATCTCACCCACCCAGGCTTGTGGCATTAAGATTAGAGATAGAGCCCACATCCCAACTTGGGACAACTGCAAGGGATTTTGTTGGCGATGGTTTGTCGTCACCATTAGTTGGAGTAGATGTGGTATTTGTTTGAGAGAGGGATCATGCCACTATTCATCAAACATTTGTTTACAAAACTAATGATGAGGTGGATGGAATGAGAATTGGAGATCTCAGTGCTTATGCCAAGGTTTGTCGTGACATAGTGTCAAATGTTATATTTAATGACACATCGAGTTTAGGAGAGGTTTGTTGATTATGATATGACAATCTATTTAATGTTTTATTCATTTTGAATTAAACTTTTTGTTATATTATATGAATGATATTATGTGTTTTTTTATGTATAGTGATAAGTACATTATGTAAATATTTATTGGTTGCAGTTTTCCAGAATGATGAATGAACATTCTTTTCAACTTTCCACTAGTGAAAATGTAGAGCATATTGGAGAGGTATATTTATTATTTACATATTTATAATTATGTTTGTGCTTGATATATTATCCTTTTTTTGAATTTTAATTTAACTATGCATCTTATTGTTAATTTGACTTATCCATGCAGGTTTCTTTAGATACAAACTTTTTAAATGATTTACCATCTATTGTGAGCTAATGTCTTTAATTTTTTTTTTTCAGTTTTAAGTTAATTGCTAAAAAAAAATTTGTTTGCACTATGTTTTATTTATTAACACAATTTAAATTTTAGGGGAGAGAGACAAGTTCTTTGTTAAATGCAGCGGATATTGGCACCGAGGTAATTTTATTCACACTTGAATTGATCTCTGATATAAGTTTAATATTTTTATTTTTTTGGATTTAGTTAAAATTTGTTCAAGTAATTTATGAGATTCATAAATTGATTTTATACATGTTGCAGCTTGGGTCTCTTTAATCTTTTGGAGGCAAAGGGAATACTCTTTTGGAGAATAGTGGTGGACATGCATTTAGAGAATTTGATGTAATTTTTTTAATAATTGAATTGTTCTTTGATATATAAGTTTAATATTTTAAGTTTTTGAATTTAGTTTAAAAATTTATGATATTCATAATATGCTTTTATACATGTTGCAGGCTGGGTTGAGTCCAAGGGGAGGCCCTAGTGGAGGATAGCACGGTGGACATCTTCTATTTTTGTTGATATATAGATTGTAGTTGTTTTGGACATTGAGGAGATTTATTTTTGGACTATACATATGTACATTGAACTCACATGTTCATGAATGTTTTTTGAGGATTATATACAGGTACATTGAATTTACATATTCTGTATTTGCTTTAAATGATCTACTTTTTTAGTTAATTATTTAGCATATTTGGTGTGATAAAGGTTTATAATATGTTTTTGCATGTTTATGAATGTATGTATTATTAAATTTATGTATGGAATGTTAAGAATTGATGTTTGGAAGTTTTGATACCTACAATCTAAAGTTAAGAAATGCTAAGAATAAATGTTAGGAAATGTTGAATGTTAAAAATGAATGTTGAGAATGAATGTTATTCTAAGAATGAATGTTAGGAAAGTTAGGAAATGTTAAGAATGAATGTTACGTTTTTATAGGAATTTTAAGAATGAATGAATGTTAAGAATGGTTGTTATCTTTGAATGTTAGGAAGTTTAGGAATGTTATGAAGTTTTGATAGAAATATGAATGTTAGGAAGTTTAAAAATGAATGTTCGGTTCAAAGTTCAGGAATGTTAGGAAGTTCAAAAATGAATGTTAGGTTCAAATTTCGATAGAAATGTTAGGAATATGTTAAGAATGAATGTTAGGAATTTTTGATAGGTACAATCTAATGTTAGGAATGTTAAGAAAGAATGTTTGTTTGATATATAGAATTTTGGTTTCAACATAAAAGTTTAATTTTATATAAATGATAAATTGAAATTTGTATAACTGGTTCATATTTTCAATTTTTAACTAATGACTCCTATTTTCAATGTTCAGGTGCATTTTATGGAGCTAAAATCATGGCAAATGGGGATTTAACTAGTTTTTTTTTTTAGTCATAAGCAAAGATTATAGGATTGTAAAGCTTGTGCTAAATTAGAGCAATGATTTTAGACAACAATTTGATGAATTTTCATCAATTTGTTGTAAATAATCATTCCTCTAATTTTGCATAAGCTTCACAAACCTGGAATCCTTGCTCGTGATTAAAAATCAAATGATCGTTGTCTCCATTTGCAATGATTTCAGTTATGTGAACTTACACAAGTGATATTTTAAAGTAAAGATTTAGGGCGAAGAATGGGGACAACCACATCCGTTATCTCATCCCTTAAGTGGTTTAATAGACATATGGGGACCTGAATAAAGTATTTTATATAGAATTAATACGAAATTACACATTAAAGTTTTCATTACCAAATAATTTTTGAATTCATTTTAGCATACTAGAATACGATCATTTAAACTCTTATATTCTAGTTTCCTTTCAATATCATATCATCATATGGTATTGATCTATTTATATCTTGGACCCCAAAAAGCTAAAAAAACCTACACAAATGACAAATTTTGATGTTAGTGTACATTTTTTTAAATTGACAATTAATATAAATTAAAAAAATCATGTACATACCTGCGCACATCTTTTGATTATTGATTATAATCATGGCTTAGATGTGATTTACACCATTGGACAACCTTTGCAGCTAAATGAAATCATGTAGAAAAATGGTTCATTTTCCATCTTTGAAGTGCTCTTTTTACGCATGCTCCTGCACCATCATGTTCACATTTTCCATGTCCAGTTTCAAAGCAATTTCAGTGATGTTTAATGTTCAATGCTATTGAAGTTGGCATGACCAATAAAATGATCGCAAAGATTTAAATTGTCCCACACATCCATCTGACTATATCCAATGCTCATTGAATTTAACGTCACGTCTTTTTAGTGAATCATAGAAAATACTTTCAATACAATGCTGAAAAAAATGTGTATCGTGTGTACGATCATCGCTGATATAAAAGTGATATTGTTTAATCACATATCGATTGTCACACGTGATTTCAATTCCATCGACATCCTATTGAGAATGTCTATATAAAAAATGGACAAATATCGAAACTTGGTCAGAATGATAGTATTCTCTCTATCTCTTTTTGTGTAGCAAATGTGTAGTTTTCTGCAAAATCAACCCCTGACAAAATTGTTCCTGGTGAAAAAATTTCACGAGACTATTTGAATTGAAGGTCTTTCCATCGTGCTCTATGTGAATTCTTGGTGTATTTATAAATTTTACTTTCAAATTTCTTGAGAAAATATGTCACACCTATTTTATCTTCTTGCAAATCAATTCTTTTGGAATGTGCATCACTAGAACTTGGAGCATAACCGATGTATTCATATCTCCAATCAACGATTCCATTTGACAGCAAGTGATCATTATCGATAGGATATTTATTGTGGAATTAAACTAGATTTCCACAACAATGACCATGTTTTCCATTGACACATTTCTTATTATAAAATACTTCATGCTGATCTCTCTCACATAGAGTTTGAGATATGAATTCACGTACTATGGGAGGAGGTGGTGAATTCATCCAAATTGTTTTACCAAATTCAAGAATCGTGTCGTAATATAATTGAAATTGCACATGATAACGACAACAACATGTGTCACGTATAGTAATACGTCTAACATGTAGGACCCCTCATTTAGGGTCCCCTTGAAATGAACCTGAAACTTTAACAACTTCATACAAACAAATTAGCCATCATAGTTATTGGAAAAATAAAATAAAAAGCGTGAATAACTTAACAAAAATAAGCAAAACCTTAACCTGTCAACCCGATCCAGTTGGTCCATTGTCTCCTTCTTCTTCCATAGGATCCCTCCAGCAAAGCTCGTTTAACCATTGGCGAAGCAACCGTTAGCTTCGCCACCCAACCATAGGATCATGCTTTCAGTCGCATGGCCTCCCCCGAGCTTCGGGTCGTAGAGCTCACACACAAAAAAAAAATCATGAAACCCAGTTTGGGATTCCCCCCCACCAAGATTTCCAGCCAAACCCTTAATAGCAGCAAGTCATGAGGTAACTCAATATTACGATAGTCATCCAGGGTCTGGGTCCTTTACCCATTCCCAATGCCTTCCTTATAAAGGAAAATATCATGCGACACATGTCGCTTCATGCAAAAATATTCATTTTATTAAATTAATAAATTAATAAAACTCACCCATCCATGTGTCAGTTTCTCTAGGAGATGCACCAACATCCCTAAGTTTGCTCATGTTTGTCCCCTAGATATTTCACTTAACTCCTAGATTTGTGGTGTAGGTGGAGTTGACTAGGTGTCCATGCCTAGGATTCCATTTTGCTCCTAAATAAATATTTATAATATTTTTAAGTAATCATGAATATCCTTTCTTGTGCAATGCCTAAATAACACTTAATATTATTTAAATGCCAAGGTAATCATTTATGTGCAAATGCCTAAAGTACTCAAATGCATTTCTAAGTAAAGTTCTAGGTGCAAAATTATACATTTCAATGCAGTTAAGTTTAGCAGTCAACTTTTACTAGGACCCCCGGTGCCACACCATTGGGCCTCCTTGTTCCTTAATTTAATTTCCCCCGACATGGCACCACTCCATCGGGTCCAGTCATCCGTAGTTTCCATTCCTCGGCAAGGCACCACATCGTTGGGTTCTTGCATTCACTCTTTCCGTTCTCGGCAGGGTACCGCACCGTCGGGCCCTTCTGCCATCATCCTTTCCTTTTTGACTTGCGGGAACTTCATGTAGGGATTTCAGGAGTCGTTACCTTCCATCCTTCGTCTACACGCTATCAGGGACTAATGCCGTTGAGGAGTGAGTCCGTTCTCACTGCGCGCCCCCCCAACTCGTACATGACCAGCTCCGTCGTGGCCCACCTCGTACGCCCTCACGCTTTCCTCTTGAGCAAGCGGATCAATGCTTATCTGCTCAAGCGTGGTATTCCGTCGGAAGTCGACATCGTCGTCGCTTTCCTTGTGTGTGATTTACCCGTACTCTACGACCCTTCATATTCCTTTGTGTGTCCGTTGGTGAACCGTTTCACCTGTCGCTACACACTATTCTCACAAACGTAAATTAGTAGCACTGTCCTCGATAATCACAATTTGATTTAAAAATCTGCTGCTTCATTAAGCATCTATAATTTACTCAATCATTACTTATTCATCTAATCACATAATCAATTGAACAGCTAGTCGTTAAGCATCATTCATATCAAAGTTAATCATTAAACAACATGAAATCGTCCATTCACAATAACTTACCCAAATGCACATATATCAATCAATCGCAATCATAAATATACTCAAAATAAAATCATAGGGTTATTTTATTTATGTTTCAAATAGTTGGGTCACTCAGCAGGTGCCCGCCTCGGTACCTTAACTGTTTAGAATAATGAAATACTAGTTTTGAAATGAACCGGCTAAGTAAAACACGAACCATTTGAATTTACTTTGAAAATACTTGAACGACAGTTGTAATGCCCATAAAATGATTGTGGACCTTAAGGGCACCTGTCGCTTGACCCGGCTGAACAACTTCGATATAGTGGTCTCTTGAACCTTGTTATGTATTAAATGATTGAGGAAAACCTGAAGATGTGAATGATGACAATGATTGATAAATGAATTAAGGAATTAAATTCTATGTGTGGAGAGGGATAATTGATTGATTACATCTTGATTAATGATTATCCTTGATTGATCAAGTCAAAGTGCAGTGGGACAGTGACAGTCCTAGCTCTGCGACTTGGGGGGATGCAACTGAGATGCGTCATAGCTTTCTACATTTATTCTGAACTTCGGGACGAAGTTCTAAATAAGTAGGGGTGTATGTAGTGCCCCTAGACTACTGTAGACATTGAGGGGCACCTGCTGAGTGACCCAACTATTTGAAACATAAATAAAATAACCCTATGATTTTATTTTGAGTATATTTATGATTATGTAGTGCCCCTAGACTACTGTAGACATTGAGGGGCACCTGCTGAGTGACCCAACTATTTGAAACATAAATAAAATAACCCTATGATTTTATTTTGAGTATATTTATGATTGCGATTGATTGATATATGTGCATTTGGGTAAGTTATTGTGAATGGACGATTTCATGTTGTTTAATGATTAACTTTGATATGAATGATGCTTAACGACTAGCTGTTCAATTGATTATGTGATTAGATGAATAAGTAATGATTGAGTAAATTATAGATGCTTAATGAAGCAGCAGATTTTTAAATCAAATTGTGATTATCGAGGACAGTGCTACTAATTTACGTTTGTGAGAATAGTGTGTAGCGACAGGTGAAACGGTTCACCAACGGACACACAAAGGAATATGAAGGGTCGTAGAGTACGGGTAAATCACACACAAGGAAAGCGACGACGATGTCGACTTCCGACGGAATACCACGCTTGAGCAGATAAGCATTGATCCGCTTGCTCAAGAGGAAAGCGTGAGGGCGTACGAGGTGGGCCACGACGGAGCTGGTCATGTACGAGTTGGGGGGGCGCGCAGTGAGAACGGACTCACTCCTCAACGCCATTAGTCCCTGATAGCGTGTAGACGAAGGATGGAAGGTAACGACTCCTGAAATCCCTACATGAAGTTCCCGCAAGTCAAAACGGAAGGATGATGGCAGAAGGGCCCGACGGTGCGGTACCCTGCCGAGAACGGAAAGAGTGAATGCAAGAACCCAACGATGTGGTGCCTTGCCGAGGAATGGAAACTACGGATGACTGGACCCGATGGAGTGGTGCCATGTCGGGGGAAATTAAATTAAGGAACAAGGAGGCCCAATGGTGTGGCACCGGGGTCCTAGTAAAAGTTGACTGCTAAACTTAACTGCATTGAAATGTATAATTTTGCACCTAGAACTTTACTTAGAAATGCATTTGAGTACTTTAGGCATTTGCACATAAATGATTACTTTGGCATTTAAATAATATTAAGTGTTATTTAGGCATTGCACAAGAAAGGATATTCATGATTACTTAAAAATATTATAAATATTTATTTAGGAGCAAAATGGAATCCTAGGCATGGACACCTAGTCAACTCCACCTACACCACAAATCTAGGAGTTAAGTGAAATATCTAGGGGACAAACATGAGCAAACTTAGGGATGTTGGTGCATCTCCTAGAGAAACTGACACATGGATGGGTGAGTTTTATTAATTTATTAATTTAATAAAATGAATATTTTTGCATGAAGCGACATGTGTCGCATGATATTTTCCTTTATAAGGAAGGCATTGGGAATGGGTAAAGGACCCAGACCCTGGATGACTATCGTAATATTGAGTTACCTCATGACTTGCTGCTATTAAGGGTTTGGCTGGAAATCTTGGTGGGGGGGAATCCCAAACTGGGTTTCATGATTTTTTTTTTGTGTGTGAGCTCTACGACCCGAAGCTCGGGGGAGGCCATGCGACTGAAAGCATGAGCCTATGGTTGGGTGGCGAAGCTAACGGTTGCTTCGCCAATGGTTAAACGAGCTTTGCTGGAGGGATCCTATGGAAGAAGAAGGCGACAATGGACCAACTGGATCGGGTTGACAGGTTAAGGTTTTGCTTATTTTTGTTAAGTTATTCACGCTTTTTATTTTATTTTTCCAATAACTATGATGGCTAATTTGTTTGTATGAAGTTGTTAAAGTTTCAGGTTCATTTCAAGGGGACCCTAAATGAGGGGTCCTACATTTGGTATCAGAGCCAGTCGAGCCTTGAGGGCACCAGACTTTTTTTTTTTTGTGGGTGGGGGGTCCATTGGTGACCGTGGAGAACGATGATGGCGTTAAAGCTACGAACTTCGTGGGATCATGCATTGGACCAGAGCAGCCATTAATCCACAGGTTCTTATTTACTATAATACTTATATTTTATTTCTGTGAAATATTTAAGTTTCTGTGTCGATTAGCAATTTCAGTGAAACAATTTATTTTCTGTGTCGATTTGTAATTCGTGAGATCTATGAATTTGTGTTTTTGCGGTGATAGTGAAAGGTGAATTATTTTATTTTCTGTATTTTTGAATAATTTAAAATGTTTGTTTCAGAAAAGATTTCTGTGTGTTATTTTATCAAAACTCCTGAAATAATTATAAATATCATAGATCCATACTCAGACCAGCTTCGTATTTAAATTTCGATATTCGGCTTTATATTTTGGATCTGATTTCACGCTTAAAAACTCGGTATTGGATTTGCTTAGATCTAGACCGTATTTCGATTACAGTACTCAGATTGATTTTTTTTAATTTTTTTCTCTGCCTTATAAGTTCCAGTGATCAGCGTTATTTAGATCATATTTCTGCCATTGTATTTCGGTGACCAGTCTAAATACCCAGCTTGATTTGCTGTCTTATAATTTCCATGATTAGTCTTATTGTTCAGATTGATTTCCTGATTGGTAATTTCAATAAACTTTCTATTGAACAATTTCAGAGATTAATTTTAATGCTGAGATTGACTTTCTCATTCAACCTTCAGATCATGTAAACCCCGGCCTCGACCCTGTGTTTATGAAAATTATTCTCAGTCTCGAAGTCCAGAAATTCAATCCTGTAAGTATACTGATTGTTTTTGTAATGCTGTGGTACACATCCATATTCGATCAAGGATCCCTGTTTCCTTTAATCCTGTAAGCATTGAATATTTCTGTAAATGACTTGTATCCATGTCTGAGCGAGAGATCCCTGTTTCTTTAACTCTGTTCCACGCTGGGGTATTCATCTAACCCTTGTTTCTCCTCATCCGCAAGCTCACACACTCACTCTAGATACTCTAAATTTTTTTTTCAGAAGTCTGTCAAGTCGTAACCTTGTTACCAAGCAGTAAAACCAGCGTAGAGTCCCCTGTTGACCCCTATAACTCTGATTTCAGTCATTACAGCATCGTGGAGTAATCCCTAGATCTGTGTCTAACCCGAATCCTTACTGATACCTTTGTAACTATAATTGCTACATTTGATATCCAGAAACTCAGTCCTGTTTAACGAATATTTTGTTAGGAAGAAATTTGTTTATGGATCCCGGATTTCTACTGCGTCTTTGGTACTGTTGAAATTGATGGCTATTACAGTCACATGCCGGCACATTTGGTGGAACAAAACGACGGGTAATGCTTTTGCATGATTGTGTTAAACGTGGCAACCACTAACGAACTGGTAATTATGGTACTTAGTGGTGTACACGGTAGAAATGGGAAGAGAATGACTTCTTTATTTTACTGTTGTTGTTCATTAATATCTTTATCTCTGTCGATAGCCTAATTGGAAATTCTGTTAATTAGTCTTTATGTTCATTTATGGCCCTTGTAGCTAACATACAGTGCAGAGGTACTAAATACCCACTCACCATCGGCGGTAGCATGAAGTTATCGGTGTACAGGGTAATTATGTGATCAAAGCTCGATACAGTTTGGAGGCACTAAAGCTTAGCTCCCTTAGATTGTGGTAGTTAAACTGACTTTTGTTATAGCGATTATGTCTTCTAAATGTAGAGTGAGGGTATAGATCAGAACTACAGCATTAGCAAAACGCAACGCATTTGCTTTGGATCTACAAACTTATCTCTGCAAAATCGTAGGTTGTATGAGGGCACCATAAGGGAGAGCCAATTCCCTTGAACAATGGTCTGTATGACTGGTTTTTGTTTTAGTTAGAAATAATTGGTAACTCCGTGATTGAGTAGTGTCGAAACTATGCTGCCAGTATGAAATTCCATTTCTGTTTTCGGTGCCTGATACAAACTCAGCGATAGGGGTTGGTCTCTGCCTGGCTATTAGATATACAGGAGGGAACTCTGCGTTAGAGATCCCTGTAACACGTTTGATGCCAGCGCTGAATCCTGGCAAATGCTTCCGTCATCCTTATTATGAAGATCTTAGAAACGCCTAATAAATAATTCGGTTATTTTATCCAAATAGAGAGATTTCTGCAATGATGTAAATCCCTGTTTCCGTGATTTTTACCTCTGCAAATCCAGCATTGAACCATAGCAACATGCTATTTTTTTTATTGTGTTGATCTAACTGTCATTTGACCTGGGAGACCAACATTGATCCATAGAACCGGCTATATATTATGGTGATGACTTAACTATCATTTGATCTCTGGATCTCTGCACGGTTATTGTATTACCACGAAATCTTTGGGGGTTTCGATCTGGGTAACATGCTGCATATGGGATCCTTATTATATTTTATGCTTCCACAGTATTGGATCAAACCCTGCACTACAGATGCTGCCATCGATGGATGATTTATTTTTTCTTTATGTTTGTATAAACGTTGTTATCGTAGCTTAAAATCTTTATACGTTTGGATTTTATTTAATCCTGTCGATTTCTTATATTTGTATGCTCCCAAGCATTGGATCGAACTCGATCGGACTTCTACTTTATATTACTGCCACAGATAGCATAGATCCATGTAAGTAAACACCTATATCTTGTTAATATAATATGATCCCTGATATGGGACTTCTCAGCTTATAATATCCATGGGGCATTTGGCGAAAATAGCTCAAAAAGCAGGTCCCTGCCTTCTTTTGTTGATTTATTATGTTACTGAATGTATTGTGAATTATCTGAGTGCAGTACAAATTAGTGCAGCATATTAAAAAGCCATTTTTCCTCACCCACTCGCCATTAGTTCATATCAGTTATACTCGTTAGAGATGACCCGAAGCCTCAAGAGAGTTTATAAAAAAAAGGAAGCAATCAATACAAATGTGAAACTATATATATCTTCTCTCTGATGAAAAATAAGTGAATATTTTGTAAATGATCCCTATCTTAACCTTAGTTATAGTTAAATGAATATATTTTATTTAAATCTCATTTAGAATATATATATATATATATATAATCGGCAACTGATAGTCACGTAAAACATAGCGTGTATCCTACATAAGTGAGATTGATGTCCCTTATCTAAAAACTCAATCGTTGTGTTAAGATATATAAAGGTTATAATAAATATTGATAGGAAGAACTTAGAGATGATATTTTTGTAATTAAAATCAAGAAAGGAAAAAGGAATGGTTCTTTGAATAATTACCGAAATATTAGTTGAATTTAGAAATGAATAGATTTATTTAAGAAATTTTATAAACGTGAATTTGATATGTTCAATTGTAGATTGTGAAAGGGTTGTTCCTTCTTTTATAATTGAGATATCGATATATCCATTATGTTGGAAATAAAGTGAGCATATGTATAAAGACTTATAATCTTACTTTTACTTTTATCTATATATATATATATATATATATATGATTTTCTAACAGCAAAGAGAAATGTTTATTGGGAATCATTATTCATGAATTTTTTAATAGAAAAGTGGTATGTTTTAGGGAATAAATTTTGGGATTTGGTTTAGAAGAGATAGTTACCACACATGTTTTTATAGTTCCTCTAGATATGTATAATTGTATGATTGTAGCTAACTTGGATATCGTAGATATTCACAGAAGACGAGAAGGTATAGGAAATCTAAGTTGGTACTGACAATTATGAAGGTGTTATTGGATTTGCATTACGCGAAAGTAAGATTGAGTCCCTGGGGATGTATTGTAACCGTACTAGATGATATAGGAGCTAATGAATTTAACCACTTGTACTTATAGCCTTGATTATTGGAGAAAACTAGAATTCAATGACGATAGGGATGTATGAATCTCTTTATTATATACATGTATTGTGTATCAATATAATGTCTTTTTAAATCTTTTTGAGAATGACTCTTACACTATTGAATTAAATAGATTATGTTCAAATAGAATGCAAAACATGGTTATTGTAGATGTATTTAACGATAAATGACAAGTAATGACCATATATGAATTTAAAGAAAGAAGTGCTTAGATAATTTTGAAGGTGGGATGCTTATGATTTACTATAAAAAAGGAATGAATATATATAATGTTTAATAATGAGAGATTGTGACTTACGATGAGCGATGCATGGAGATTGATGCGGAAAATTTAGAGCTGCGGTTTTACTTCTTCTCCTTCGGTAAGGATACTCCCAGCTTCTCAAACAGGTTAGAATTCTTCTTCTCTAAAAAAAAAATTAAAAAAAAAATTTGCTAGTATGAAAGATTGGGAGGTAAATGCTTATTTTGTAAATCAATACAAGGACTTCATGGGTATGCACTACTAGTTGTAATCATGCTTTGGATTGTGAAAAGAGAGAAGTTATACTTACGTTGAATTATAGGATCTTGAGTAAGGAAGAGAAGAAAGCTTTACATAACTTTGTTTATAAAATTTGAGATTATACTTTTTAAATGGCCCTCTAGTATTTAATTGTACCTTGGATTATGAAAAGAGAAAGGTTGTATGTGAGATTAGTTTATGAATGGCTAAGTTATGTATTGGAGAATAGAATTTGGAAGGGTTAACTCTTATTTTGAAATTCAGATACTGTTTAAAATATATGATAGTTAGAAAATGAAGAAATTGGGATTTAATATTTTATCCCTTATGTTGAAATGTGTCAGTGCTTTAAGGATTCTTGTAAATGATGTACTTAATAGTTTTGTTGAATGTAAGGAATTTGTTGTAGACGATTTCAATCCCAGTTAGAATTAGCGATGTCAAGGCAGAACTGCTGTGGGGATTGCAACACTACGGAAGGTACGATTTAGTTATATTACCAATTATGTGGTTTATACTTATATGAGGGTAGAAAAGAAGAAATGAAATTTTATTATCAGTTGCGGATATATTGAAGAAATGAAAGTGAAAAGGAAATGAAAACTCATCGTGGAAGCACATGAGACTTAACTTCGGGACGAAGTTTTAATAAGAGGGGGTGTATGTAATGCCCGCCTCGGTACCTTAACTGTTTAGAATAATGAAATACTAGTTTTGAAATGAACCGGCTAAGTAAAACACGAACCATTTGAATTTACTTTGAAAATACTTGAACGACAGTTGTAATGCCCATAAAATGATTGTGGACCTTAAGGGCACCTGTCGCTTGACCCGGCTGAACAACTTCGATATAGTGGTCTCTTGAACCTTGTTATGTCTTAAATGATTGAGGAAAACCTGAAGATGTGAATGATGACAATGATTGATAAATGAATTAAGGAATTAAATTCTATGTGTGGAGAGGGATAATTGATTGATTACATCTTGATTAATGATTATCCTTGATTGATCAAGTCAAAGTGCAGTGGGACAGTGACAGTCCTAGCTCTGCGACTTGGGGGGATGCAACTGAGATGCGTCATAGCTTTCTACATTTATTCTGAACTTCGGGACGAAGTTCTAAATAAGTAGGGGTGTATGTAGTGCCCCTAGACTACTGTAGACATTGAGGGGCACCTGCTGAGTGACCCAACTATTTGAAACATAAATAAAATAACCCTATGATTTTATTTTGAGTATATTTATGATTGCGATTGATTGATATATGTGCATTTGGGTAAGTTATTGTGAATGGACGATTTCATGTTGTTTAATGATTAACTTTGATATGAATGATGCTTAACGACTAGCTGTTCAATTGATTATGTGATTAGATGAATAAGTAATGATTGAGTAAATTATAGATGCTTAATGAAGCAGCAGATTTTTAAATCAAATTGTGATTATCGAGGACAGTGCTACTAATTTACGTTTGTGAGAATAGTGTGTAGCGACAGGTGAAACGGTTCACCAACGGACACACAAAGGAATATGAAGGGTCGTAGAGTACGGGTAAATCACACACAAGGAAAGCGACGACGATGTCGACTTCCGACGGAATACCACGCTTGAGCAGATAAGCATTGATCCGCTTGCTCAAGAGGAAAGCGTGAGGGCGTACGAGGTGGGCCACGACGGAGCTGGTCATGTACGAGTTGGGGGGGCGCGCAGTGAGAACGGACTCACTCCTCAACGCCATTAGTCCCTGATAGCGTGTAGACGAAGGATGGAAGGTAACGACTCCTGAAATCCCTACATGAAGTTCCCGCAAGTCAAAACGGAAGGATGATGGCAGAAGGGCCCGACGGTGCGGTACCCTGCCGAGAACGGAAAGAGTGAATGCAAGAACCCAACGATGTGGTGCCTTGCCGAGGAATGGAAACTACGGATGACTGGACCCGATGGAGTGGTGCCATGTCGGGGGAAATTAAATTAAGGAACAAGGAGGCCCAATGGTGTGGCACCGGGGTCCTAGTAAAAGTTGACTGCTAAACTTAACTGCATTGAAATGTATAATTTTGCACCTAGAACTTTACTTAGAAATGCATTTGAGTACTTTAGGCATTTGCACATAAATGATTACTTTGGCATTTAAATAATATTAAGTGTTATTTAGGCATTGCACAAGAAAGGATATTCATGATTACTTAAAAATATTATAAATATTTATTTAGGAGCAAAATGGAATCCTAGGCATGGACACCTAGTCAACTCCACCTACACCACAAATCTAGGAGTTAAGTGAAATATCTAGGGGACAAACATGAGCAAACTTAGGGATGTTGGTGCATCTCCTAGAGAAACTGACACATGGATGGGTGAGTTTTATTAATTTATTAATTTAATAAAATGAATATTTTTGCATGAAGCGACATGTGTCGCATGATATTTTTCTTTATAAGGAAGGCATTGGGAATGGGTAAAGGACCCAGACCCTGGATGACTATCGTAATATTGAGTTACCTCATGACTTGCTGCTATTAAGGGTTTGGCTGGAAATCTTGGTGGGGGGGAATCCCAAACTGGGTTTCATGATTTTTTTTTTGTGTGTGAGCTCTACGACCCGAAGCTCGGGGGAGGCCATGCGACTGAAAGCATGAGCCTATGGTTGGGTGGCGAAGCTAACGGTTGCTTCGCCAATGGTTAAACGAGCTTTGCTGGGGGGATCCTATGGAAGAAGAAGGCGACAATGGACCAACTGGATCGGGTTGACAGGTTAAGGTTTTGCTTATTTTTGTTAAGTTATTCACGCTTTTTATTTTATTTTTCCAATAACTATGATGGCTAATTTGTTTGTATGAAGTTGTTAAAGTTTCAGGTTCATTTCAAGGGGACCCTAAATGAGGGGTCCTACATAACATACCATGGTTTTTGCTGCACAAATGTAGTTATTGACACATTAATTCCACGATGATCTTCCTTGAATTTATTGAACAATTGTACTTGTGTCATATCCATTATATGTTTTGGACTCCTTTCATATACTCCTCGTGATACTCTTTGTCATATCACATCTCTTGATTTTAGTGAAACTCGAGCATGTGTCAACCAATATTCTCGTACAATATCTTTAACACCTACTCCCATTCTATCTTTGTAAGGCTATCTACAAATAATTTCCCAGCAAGTAAGTTCATCATTTTCATCTATTTTCATTCTGAATTTGCTATGTTTGTATAATGTCTTTCTTGAGGTTCCAACTACTTTTGCTAGTTGTGTTGTCAAACGTTTTTGTTTAGTACTAGCCGAAACAATTGTTGTATGAATTGCTCTTCATGCAGCATTGATATCTTTCTTCCTAGATTTTTCAATTTTTTTTATTGCATCATCTATATTTTCTATCACATTATGTTTCAATTTCGACTCTTTGGTCTCCTTGTGAATACCCAATAATGATGTAGCATCTTCTAACTTCTTGGTCACTAATAAACATCTCAAAATTTGTGCTTGCCCTGTTATTGAATAATTCTTCAAAACATCATCATAAAATTTTTGAGCCCGATTTCATGCAGCATGTATGGGTATCTTTTTTTCATATTTGTTGCAATAAAATTTTTTTAACATTTCATCATCAATGGTGAAAGTACCTATACATCAAGTTAAATTTAATTTAACATGTATCCAAAAATACAATTCATTATAAAAAATGAATTTGGAAAATACATGATATATACATACATGGTCCAGTTTCTGGTTCTTGAACTTGATATTCAATATCTACTTCATCGAGATTAGTATGTAAATCACTATTTACATCCTCAACAATGGTCTCCTCAACTTCAATTTGTTGTTCTTGTACTCTATTTTCAATTTCCATTTCATCAACATTATCATGTAAAACTGTATTTATATCTTCAATAATTGTAGCTTGTGTTTCTGCAAGGCTTGCTTTGTTAGCATGATATTTAAATATTTTTTTTCTCTATCATCATCATCATCATCATGTTTACAATCATATTTTCTTTGATGGTTTCTCTTACTGCCCATGATTGTTTAATCTATAAATAATAAATTAAAGAACCATCAATTTATAGTAAAAAAACAAAATTCAGATTTAAAAACAATTATGAAATTTATAAACACATGAACTGAAATTTACTTCACCTTATCAAAATCTTGTAAGAGTATTTTGAAGAAAAACTCCTTGGAAAGAAATTTCCTTTGAAAACAACTTTCTTTCAAAGAAATAAGAACTCATTTACAATAAATCACCTTTGAAAAAACCCATTGGAAAATAATAAGAACACCTTCTAAAGAAATCTTCTTTGTAAAACCACTGGAAAAAAAAAACTTCTTTGAAAAAATACCTAGGAAATTTATTTTTTTGGAAAAACCCTTGCAAAGAAATAATTCTTTTGCAAAAATACCTTGAAATAAAATCTTATTTGCAAAAATACCTTGGAAAAAACTCTATAAATGCACCCTTTGGAAAGAAACCTTTTCTGAAAAAACCACTTGGAAAAATACTTTATAAAAAAAACATCTTTTGCAAAAATATTTAGAAAAAAAAATACTTTGAAAAAACCCCTTTCAAAGAAATAAACTCATTTGAAAAAATATCTTGGGAAAATAACTCTTTGAAAAAAATATTTTCAAAGAAATAAGAAGGAAAAATACAACTCCTTTGAAAAAATAACTTGGAATTAAAACTTCTTTGCACAAAATACTTTGGAATAAAAAATCTTTAAAAGCATCATTTTGGAAAAAAAACATCTTGAAAAAACTCATTGCAAAGAAATAAGAAGTGCAAAAATAACTTGGAATAAAAACTCATTTTGCAAAAATGTCTTAGAAAAAAACTCTTTCAATGTACCATTTGGAAAGAAATAGGAGGAAAAATACCTTTTAAAAAAAAATCCCTTTGCAAAAAAAATTGACTTAGAAAATCCCTTCAAACATATTCTAACAAAAAATATGTGAAATTAAAATGTGCGGAAATAATGAATGTACTTAGTTTTATTTATATAAGTTTAAACAACGACGTTTATTTTTTCCAGCCAACGAATTTTTTTTACATTTCGTTATTCAACCGAATAACATTTGTTGTAAGTGAAGTTTCCGTTATGGAAAAAGGTTATTCGGCCGAATAATTATTCGACCGAATAATCTCTGAAACCATAAAACTTCACGTTTCCTCACAGTTTTCAGGTTTCTCCATTTTTGAAAGGTAAAAAGAATCTCTTACTCTACAAAGCGACTGTCGAACTTGATACCATTAGTTTGGTTATTGAAACTACTTTCCGAATATATATATTTTGTTGTGTATAGGTGAGATCTGATATTTTTAATTATTTTTTTCCTTAACATGTGTCGAGTTTGGTTTCATCTCTTTCAAAATGTGGTGAAATGAAAAATCTATAGCTTTAAAAATGCACCACCAAAAAAATTGAAAAAACTATGGTGGAGTTAATTGGCATGTCTACTTCAAAAGCATATTCATAGATTTTTTAGTTTTATATCCAGTTGAGATAAAAGTTTTGCGACAAAAAATATGTTGAAAATTGACAAGGTTTCACCATTGATTGAATTCAAAAACATATAATAATTAGTATATAGATCAATTGGTTACAAACTTATAGTCATGCAGTAGTATATTGTGTGTAGATTGTCATAGGATATTTGTTTTTTGCAAAAAACAAGTTTAGCAATGATTTTACATTTGCGATAAAACATGGCTATTTTGTAGTCCTTTCATTTTATAAGAACAGACTATCAAACATTTTCCAAATCGACATATCAAATCTCAATATAAAAAATTGAAAAAAATATGGATAGCAAGCTAACATAATTTTCTAAAAGTTTTCTTTGTAGTGAAAAGTGAAATTCCAAACAAAAATATCACTTTTATTCGCCCAAAGTTAGAAAACATGAAAAACTCAGATTTATTTTCTCACAGGACCCCCCAAAATAGACACCCATCTTCATGGATTCACCCACTAGGCCTTTCTCGTGAATTTCTTCCACAATCTTGATGTGAAATTTGTTTAAGTCTTCTAGGTGTAGATCCCCAATATTGAGGTCAACCCGTGCTAGCTTGAATGCATCCCTAACCTCTTCATTTGGGTAAATAAGGTAGCCCGACTCAAGGGTCAGCACCCGTGGATAGTTACTTATAGCAACAGGTGGTCTTCTTTACACGCTTGGTCCCCCTGACTTCCCGTCAGACCTTGAACTCGGTTGCCCCAACCCCATATGGGATACCATTGTCTTCACCTCCTCCATAGCCTAGATTATGGTCAACTGCAGTTGTTCTTGCTTTGCTTCCGTTTCTGTGTGGGTCTCTTCCCACACTTTTTGCACTTTTGTTGTAATCATCTCACAGTCATCTGGGTGCAGTTGTGTCCCAAATTCAGTTTTGTCGGACTTCCTTTTTGTACGTCGGCCTTGGGATTGCGCAGGGCCTTTAGTAGCCTTTACCTTTCGCATTGTCGTCTTTGTATGCACGCTCTGCGTGTCATCCTTTTCTTCATCAATGGGTGTACTGGCTGGTATCCCTTCCTTCTTCCCATTTCTTGGTTTTGTTTCTTCCTTGTCTTCCTGATCTTTGTCTGTGTTTTCTTCGTTGGTGTCTTTTACATTGATCTCCTCCCGAAGAGGTTCTACGTTCTACACGTAGTCTGACGCATCATTGCATGAAGCAGGAAATTTCCAGTCTAGTTCCCATCACTCCATCATTCCCTTGATCTCCTACTCATCCAGTTGGTAAAAGCCTGGATACCATAAGTCCTGCTCTATTATGTCACCCCTTGGATGAATGAACGATTGGTGCCTCTTCACCATAAACCTCATTATGCAGGTGTATGTGTTAGTCAATGGTTTGGGAATGCGCAGAGTTGCCATAATTGTGTCGTGCAATTGGTGATAGTAAACATAGAAAACTTCAGCCATTTGTCGTTTCCTAGACGCCTTTGGGATTTCCCATAAATTGGAAAAGCGCGTTCCCCGGCCTTGTCCTGCTAAGGTGGCAGCTCCTTGATATCCCTCTGGCTCCTTCCAGCCTACAAAGGCTATCAACACGAGCAGCCAAGTAAAGTGGAACGATGTTCCATCATCTTGGGTATCTTGAATATCCGCTAACAACTCGTTCAATAAAAAATGGCACCAATTGTAATGTTTTCTACACAATATGTTAGCAGCTTCCTTGATTGTGACTGCAGGTACCTTCGGCGGTGTACACTTGTGCAAAAGCTTTCCTGCAAGCAGCTGGGTCGTAAACTTTGTTGCGCGGTCATTGATACTATTGGTTGGGAACCCCCATCCCTTTCCTACTAAGTTAAACTATTTTGCTACTTTGGTGCTCAGAGCTCTATCTTGCGCTTTCTTGATGAAGAGGTCCTCTCATCGCTTGTTTAGTCCAGTGATCTGATGGATCATGTCGATATTGATATTAATTCAATTGTCCAAACACAAGAATCCTTCATGAACGCAAGCTAGTAATACGCACACTATCGCTGAAAACTCATGGCTCTTAGTGAAATGTGGCATCTGTAATAAGTTCAACAAGCCGGATGGATGTATGGGTTTCAGCCATTCTTGGACTTCTAGCCTATCGGTTCCAGCCTGTGCATCTGTTACTTGGTTGATGTATGCGTTCGGTCTAAATTGTGGGTAATTCTTTGGCACTACCAATGTGTTTTCAAGTATGTCCAGGTCATCTAGCTTGCAACCTGGCACACCGCCCAACAGGTTCTCTACAATCTTCACTCTGGTAGAAATAGTAGGTATCGGGATTTCATAGTTGAAATTATTTTCTATGTGGACTGGTGGGGTGTTGAGCTTCCGTGGAGGGATGTACTCAGGCACTGGATAAATATGTAGGTTCTGAGCCGAAGCCGACTATTGCCATGGTACTTCAGAGCCCCCCTATTCTGAAGCTGGTTCTTTTCCCTTGTTGCTTCCTACAACCTCCCATGTTTATCTTCGAGATGCACCTGCCTTCATCACTGTCATTGATGCTGGAATCCATGCTTTCTCAAATAACCAGGATAAATCCTCCAACTCAACCTATTCGCTCATACAGTGCTCTGGTCGCTCAACTCTCAAACAGTGCTGGTGCTTCGTAAGAATGGTTAAGTGGCTGAGTGAGGCCTATTTATAGCCTCAACTGGTCGGCAACATGGTCTTTGGTGGTTGCCAAGGTACTAAATTCCATATTCATTATCAGTTCATGTCTATGATCTTGGCCCTGTCAGTCGATCCTTCTCATCATGCCATGTTGTTTCCTTAAATGCCAAAAGGTGTCTTGGCAAGCCAGCTTATCAACTCCGTCGAATCAGCTTTAATGGATTAGCCTTCTAGCCGGATTTCGATGCTAAACTAGTCACTTTGGTCTTTAATGGGTTCCAAAATGTCACATCCTCCTTTAATGTTTACAGCTTCAAAGTGCCTCCAATTTGGTTAACGACCCACTAACTGGCCGACATATGTCATGGCAACGATTTTCATCATAATGTGTTGGAAATCTAATAAGATGTTTGCTTCGGGATGTGCACTTGGTGTCGTCTTCTTTGCACGATCAATATATGGACTTGCTATGCACGACTGATCGCCATTTTTTTTTTTCCCAGCACAACTTCAGCAGCACTACGCGATGTACTTCCCCGAATCATACAGCACTCTACGCAGCCAGACTATCGTGGTAAAGCTTTAGTGTGATACCATTTATCAAACTTGGCAAGGTATCTCTAGATAATGTAGCTAATTGGACTATGCCACCTTTTGTAACATGCATTATAGTATATGGGCCAAGCCAATGCAACTTAAACTTCATAGGAAATGTCATGAATTTGCTATCATACATCAGGACTAGATCACCTACCTAAAATCTCTTGTTTTTGATGTGGCGATCATGCCATGCTTTTTCGCACTCTTTTTGTATGTGTTGGTGGAAACCTATGACGAAGCGATCTTCCTCGAGCCCAACCAAGTGTAGGATCCTTTCTTTTAGTGCTGCGTAGTCTGCCATGCCTATATATGCGGCTATTCGTAAGCTGGGAAGGATGTATTCCATTGGCATTATAGCCTCTTTCCCATAAGTGAACCTAAAGGGTGTGTGTCCTGTCAGTTTCTTGCATGTGGTCCTATATGCCCATAAGACATATGGAATGCGTAGATCCCAATCATCCCGACTGACGTTGCATATCTTGGTTAGCGCATTCTCCAATACTTTGTTAAATGCTTCAACGGTTCCATTCACCTGTGGATGATACAGTGTACTGCGCTAATGATGAACATGGAACTCTTCAGTCAAAGACTCAATGGTCTTATTCAGAAAATGGGTACCTTGATCACTCATGAATATCTTTGTGCATCCAAACCTTGTAAGGATATTTTCATATACAAACTCTGCGGTTGTAGCTGCGCTACAGTGTTTCACCGGCTTCGCTTCTGCCCACCTGGTGAGGTAATCTGTTGCAGTAATAATGTACCTCACACCAGTTCTCTTCCCTGGTGCGTTAATGGGACCTAAAAAATAAATGGCCCACTTCTCAAAGGCCTGTAATGTCAGCTATGGATTTAGTGGTATTTCATCTCTGCGCGATGGTCTTCCTATCCTTTGATAGACATCGCATCTCGGGTAGTGTTGCTTTGCATATTTGTGAATTGTAGGCCACCATAGCTCTGCGTGCAATATTTTTTGTACCGTAGCTCTACCTGCATAGTGACCTCCTGCGGCTCCTGAATGCGCTTCAGCTAATATGAGTGGTTTCTTGTGTTCTAGTACACATCTGCACAATACTTCATCTGGTCCCAACTTGTATAGCTGGCCTGCAATAATGGTGAAGTATTCGGCGCGCACTACCAGCTGCTTCTTCTACTTCGTAGTGAACTCTATAGGTGCAAATCCTATTGTTAAGAAGTCGATGATGTCCTAATAATAGTTGTTAGCAACCTGTATAGCAAACAACTACGTGTTAGGAAGATTGTCCTCCAGGTTCGTAGGTTCCTCTCCTGATTCACTCCTTGATAGATGGTCAGGGCCCAAATTCAACCTGCCTGGCTTAGCAACGATTTCAAAGTCATACTCCTGAAAGAGTAGTAACCATCTGCATATCCACCCCCCTAACACTTGCTTATTGACCAGGTATTTCAAATCAAAATGGTAAGTGAACATGGAGAAATGCACAGCAAGTAAGTAATGCCTAAACTTCTGTAGTGCATATACCATTGCGAGTCCATCCCTTTCAATAGTTGTATAGTTCTTCTTAGCGGATGATAACTTTCTGCTAGAAAAAACAATGGGATGATCAATACCCCCATCTCTAGGCTGAGCGAGGACTACACCCAATGGGATACATGATGCATCGGCATGAACGTTAAATGGCTTCTCCCAGTCTGGAAAAACTAGGATCGACGCAGTGACCATTTTTTCCTTTAGTGTCTCAAATCCTTGTTCGCATTCTTCGTTCCAGATGAATGACACGTCTTTATTTAGAAGCTTCTCCATAGCTGCGGTTATCTATGCATACCATTTTATGAATTTTATGTAATAACCTGTATGCCCCAATGTAATGCGCAACTGCTTTCCTTAATTAGGTGTGGGCAAGTTTACAATAACTGTGATATTCGCAGGATCAACCATCAATCCCTGTTTGCAAACAATGTGTCCCAATAAGATTCCATAGGGAACACAAAAAACACACATTTTCAAATTTAATGAGATTTGATATTGTCTACACTTCTCGAGCATCATCCTGAGGTTCGTTGCATGGTTCTTTAGTAAACCGAATATGGTCCAATCATCAAAATAAAATTTTAAGAACTTATGTATTGTTGCAATATTGTAACTTCTAAGAATATTATATTTGTACTTCATTATTCTGGAGATGTTTCATTCCTCCGTGAAGACCTTATTGTATATCCGGAGATGTTTATTCCTCCGTCAGAATGTGGTAACTTATGTTATTAGACTTCCCTAGTGGGGGTCGCCCCTGTATGTGTTATGTGGGTCAAAGGGTTATTAGACCACCCTAGAGTGGTCAGCCCAGTCAATTGTAATGGGGTATTTAATCCAGTGGTTAAGTTTGGCCTGACCTAGTTAATATAAAATACAAGTCGGAGATGTGTATAAATAGAGGAGGTGTGTTCCTCATTTAACACACATTGCACTCACTTGTGAATAGCGCATAAGTGAGATACAAATCTAATTTGGAGGAGAAGGAACTCATGGTTGTGGATTACATCTGTGTACTTGTTGGTCATCTATATTGAGGAAGCTTTGCTAGGTTTTCTTCCCCATGAGGGTTTCCCAGGATAAATCTGTGTCTCTTGTATTTATGTTGTGCTTGTTGTTTTTTCAATGGTCCTGTATATGGTAATATTGTGAAATGGAATGTAATGTTGATATTTTCTATCTTAGCATATTGAATCTTAACATGGTATCAGAGCTAACCTGAAGGAAGGCAATGTATGGCACTTACGACACTTGCTTCAGTTGCGATAATTTGAAGGTTAGGGTTTTGTATAGAAAACACCAGTCATTGTGGTACTTTCACTATAAATACATTTTGGAAAAGGTTCAGGATTGGAAACCTTTACAGGTTGTATACAACATCCCCATGTACCTTTTTTTAAAAGGACACCCTCAAATTCGTTGTACTTTGTGAGTTATGATCAATACAAGTTAGGGTTTCTGCCTCTTCCAGATCTTAGTCATAATCATGTGACCTGGTAAAAAGGTCATAAATTGGGCTAGGAAGCTCCAAATGAAATTTCATAAAATGTGACAGGTAGTGCACGGACTGCACTATCTCAGGTAATATTTTTAGAGACCTGAGTTGAAACAGTAACACATGGCATGCCGTACAAGTTCGTTCTCCTGTTTTATCCAATAAACAGGTTATGTTGCGACACTTGGAATAACTCTCTCTCATATAATCCAATTGAGGTCAGACCTATGGGGTTAGAAAGAGGATAGGTCGAGCTATCAGAGGAAGAAGGTTTAGACCCTGTGGATTCGTAATTTTTGAGTTACACCAGAAACAACTAGGTGCATATTTCTATCAAAACAGATTTGGATTTTGAGCACCTTCATTTTTGAATCATCAGTACTGTGGAAAATTAGGGTTTCAGAGAAAGTTTGGAATTTTTGGAATCGGATTCCATGGCTGAATGCTACTTAGAAAAATTGAAATTTAGAGACCAAGATCAAATTTTTTGGTTGGTCAGAAGGGTGGGCTTGATTAAACCTTAGTTCGGGATTTTGATCGAAAAGGTGAAAAATTAGGGCTTCTGCAAAAGTTGGAATTTTTTTAAGTCTGTGACCATGGATGGAAGCTCCTCAAAAAAATAAAAGTTTAGAGCTTTGAATCGAACCTTTTGATTGGGAGAAAGGGTGGGCTTCATCAAACCCTAGTTTGGGATCCTACCCAGAAGATCCAGAAGTTTCAAAGGAAATTTTGAGGGGTCAAATTTTGGAGATTTCAAAGTTGAAGTATGCTAGCTTGATCAACTCAGCAAGGCACATATTTCCATCCATTCAAAAGTGTGAAAGTCAAAATTTCAATTTTTAGGGTTTCTCTGACAAACTCTAATCCAGCTCCAGATCCAGTTTCAACAAATCAAATTGGATTGGATTAAAAGCAATCCTTACAGGTATGACTTGAGGAAATACAGGTATGTGTTGAAATCTATTCATGGTTAAGTTTATGATATGTTTGTCTTCATATTATTGAGGTTATTACAATCTTGATTAATCGTAGAATTGTCTTATCAACCTAGTAAAAGTATGAATGCATGTGAATGATAGAAGACATTCATTGTTTAATATTACGACACTTATGATTGTACTAATGCACCTATGGTGTTGTATGAGGATGATGTTGTCTACTAACAAAAGACATGTACATCAAGAAAGACAAATCAAGTTCTATGACCATGATGACATAAAGACAAAGACTTATCCATAGTCTTTAGAAGCTCTACTTACGAGGTATGTATGATTTATTTCTACTATGATTAACTTATGAGGTATGTAGGTTACTAGTGCAAGGTCTCTAAATCATTGAAGAGTCTAAAGATATTGTTTGGGTATGTTAGACATAACTAAGAATGTATCTAATCCAGGTATGTTTTCCTATGTTAGAATCCTACTTTGTGCTAAGATCTTAGATACCCATGTATTGAATGATCATGACCATACATATTCAAGATTATTTAGAATTATAATGTTTTGATAATATTGAGATTATACTAATGAATGTATGTTTGTGTATGAGATCATGAGGATGACACTAGTGCACTCTTAAGCATGTATAGTGGTACAGAATGAATAGAAGTTCAAAAGACGTATAAAGATCAAGTGGGAGGCAACCACACAAACATAAAAGATAAGTATTTGAGTTGTGATTTGAATCTCTAAAATAGTAAATGATATTGCTTGTAATAGTTGTATACATATTTGTATTCCTAGAATATATCATGTTGAGTGTAAACATTCATATAGCATTGAATAGTGTACTGCTAATATGCATATGATTGATAAGTTGAACAAACATTCCAGTATTGATTGTTTAGAATGAAACCTCTTTACTGACATGCTGATAGCTGTGCATGCTCTCGCTAGTATGTTCTGGTAGAGATGGAAGGCATATAGATAGCCACTGTATGCATATAGGATATGGAAAAGTGTTGTGCCAAAGTATTGGTCAAGATAGTTGCATAACTATGAAAATCATATTTGTATGGATAATAGGTTATCATGTCAACATGATTTGACAATTATGAAGTATTACTAATCATGTACTTAATTTTGATTTGTAGGAAAGATCATGAAGAATGATGAACACTAAACAAGTGACGGATGTTCAACAAGAAGACTTACAAATCAAACATACTATAGCAAGCTCGTGGCTAGAAGATTCTCTTAGAAAGAGGAAGAGGATCATGACGAAATGTTTGCTCCAAGTAGCTAGATAAGACCATTATCTTAATGGTGTAATTGAAGAACAAGTGTGAATCGGGCTTTGTATGGGTACCCGGGATCGATAGCCATTTGATGAGCTTAATGATGACCATAGGTGATGTGGATCTCAACCTTTGCTACAAGGTTGAATATGGTTTCTATATACAGATGGCATGGATGCAAGAAGGAACTCACCACAGAGTTCGAATGATATTGAGGCTCATATCAGTAGACCCATCTGATGAGAGATGGCACAGATAGATATGCAGAAGATCACTCAATGCCAAGTGGGAATGATGTTCAATCACAGAGGAAGAATTGACAATTTCTTGACAAGCTTGGGCTTTACGAGAAGTAAAGTTGATCCTAACCTTTACCTTAAGGTTATGGATGATACTATTATTGTATGTGGATGATCTCTTTGTAACAAGGAATGAGAAACAGATCATGGAAAGCAAGAAGAAGCTAGCTACAGAATTTGAGATGAAAGATCTCAGATTGATGCATTACTTCCTAGGTCTGGAAGCATGAAAAGGCTCAAAAGGAACCATTCTCAACCAGGGAAAGTATGCTGAGAAATCTTGAAAAGATTTGATGTGTTGGAATGGCCACTCTCATGGATTCCAACTTGAAACTGTTAGCGGATGACTCTTCAGAGTTAGTGGATGTAACTCTGTACAGACAGATTATTGGGTCATTGATGTATCTGACGAATACAAGGCCAGATATATGCTTTGTTGTGAACACCTTGAGTCAGTATCTAGTGGAACCTAGGTGTGTTCACTTGATAGCTGCAAAGCATGTGATAAGGTATCTAAAGGGTACGATAGATTTTGGTCTATATTATCTTGGAGATCATGACTTTAGATTGCATGGATACTCAAATGTTGATTGGGAAGGAAGTGTCGTAGACAGGAAGAGTATATTAGCTAGATGTTATTGTCTTAGACCTGCCATGATCTCATGGTTTAGTAGGAAGCAGTCTAGTGTGGCTCTCAGTACAGCTGAAGCGGAATATATAGCTGCTTGCTCTGCTAGTTGTGAAGCAGTATGGCTTCGAAAACTGTTATCAGGACTATTTGACTTAGAGATGGAACCCACTGTGATCCCGTGTGACAACCAGAGTTGTATCAAGATGACATAGAATCCAGTGTTCCATGATAAGTCAAAGCACATAGAGATCTGATATTTCTATATACGGGATATGGTGCAGAAAGGATCTATCAAGATTGAGTATGTGAGCACTGACAAACAAGTTGTTGATATATTGACCAAACCTTTGTCTCGAGTAAAGTTTGAGTATTTTTGAGACAAGCTTGGTGTATTTCAGAAGGACCCTCCTTGAAAGTGGGAGTGATGTGGCCACTGAAGATGAGATTGCCTAAATCAACAGTGAGGTTGATGATGTGGATACCTATATTGGTGATGCCGAAAGTGAGGTTGGTGAATGGTCCTTAGACAGGGTCTAAGTTGACGAGAGGATTGCATCATCCTTGAACACATGTTCTAAAAGGATCCATAGACATATGTCTCCTAGAAAGAAGAGGGATTGCATCATCCTTGAACACATGCTCTAAAATAATCCGTAGACATATGTCTCTAAGAAAGAAGAGGGATTGCATCATCCTTGAACACATGTTCTAAAAGAATCTGTAGACATATGTCTACGAGAAAGAAGAGGGATTGCATCATCCTTGAACACATGTTCTAAAAAATCTGTAGATAGATGTCTTCGAGAATGAAGTCCTTAGTGGATAGGTGGGGATTGTATCATCCCCAGACTTCGGTCCCCTAAATTGATCTGTAGACATATGTCTTCGAGAAAGAAGTTCCTAGTGGACATGATAGGACTGCATCATCCCTGAACGTTTAGTTCAAAATCTACGTGATAGGACTGCATCATCCCTGTGTAGTGCTCTGGTTTTTACAGCAGAGCACTAAGTAAAATTTCAGAGTAAATTTTTCTACGTATTAAACTTTATCAAGTGTATGGAAGTAAATTTCTAACAATTACTATGTGCCTAAATGATATTTAGTGTACTGTCGTGTTTTCCATCAACGTTACATTCGTAATTTAAAATAAACAAACATATCATTATTTTCTTTTCAACAATCATGTTCCAGCATAAGAATATGTTTCACAACTTAGTAAATCAGTAAATAGCAAGTTATGCATGTTTACAGTAAGATTTAGCATAATAATCGAATAATGTAAATAACAAGGAAATTACCTGATGCTGATGCTAACCGTAGGTTGTAGCAGGTTGTATAACCCCTTAGACAGCCAAAATGAAGTGTCCACCCTACCGACCAGCTATTATCTTGCTGGCCCTTGGAAATCAAAGGATTTCCAAGCCCCCGAGCCCACAATCTGATAATCCCGAGAGCAATCCTCTCTTCTGTTCTCCAAACTTTCTGTTCTCAAAACTCTCTGTTCTCCCAAACTTCTTTTCTTCCCCAAAACCCCCCTTTACTCCAAGCTCTCCCCCTCTATATACTTTCCCTTCCTCGAGAAGATCTTGGGCTTACTCCACCGCCCCAAAATCCCCCTCTCGATCCCCTCAACATTTACTCCTATCACCAGTTCATTCATACACGGTTCTTTATAAAAATGTATAATTAATTACTCTCATGGAAAATTTATTTGGTTTTGGATTGACGGTCGTAAGTATTTATTACGGTGGGAATTATCACCCAAATGTTATCCATTCGGGACAAGGTTTATTAATTACAAGTCTTTTCACCAAACCTTGTATTTATTGTTATTAAGGTATTTAATAAACTATTATATAAATATTTGACCCCTTTCAACTTGGACATGGCGTGTCTTAAGGGTCTACCTTATCCGTCGAGATCACTTATCTTGAGATTTAAATTCTATGATTCATATTGAATAATTAAATATTAATAACCCATTTTCCATCACATCACGTTCATTCCAAAAATTGTTATCCTATTATGTCTAATTTTAGAATTGTAAAATAATCACATTCTAATCATTCATTAATCATTATTTACATTTTATCTATTTTGCAATTGTTATGACATGGGTAGTAATATTTAAAATAAATTTTAAGTAATAATATTAATTAAATCCCCATAAGGTAACAATAATGGTGAATTTTAATAAAGATGTCTTTTACATCATTTGTTTATCACATGAGTACCCTAACATCTATATAGTATCGTCGTTCTTCTAAACGAAGCACCCTTAAGTGCTTAAATAACCTTACTAATTAATTAGACAGCACCATTACCTTATTACAACAATTCTCAGACGACAATGTTAACTGATGACACTTGTCTCAATTGTATATCACAACGTTTACCAACGAGTAAAGCATAGCTTAATTGACTTGTTTTACACATCTTAGATAACTTTATATCCATTATCTGAATTCAGTCAATACATGATTAACCTAATTACTTATGACAACTTATACATTTATTCAATATGTTAAGTGTTTGTATATCGATACTAGTGTACATGTGCAAGGTGTGCATGCGTGGCCAGCGTATGCATAGATCATAAATGTACTATAGACAAACCCCATCCCGCCTATGCATACCTGCTAACTAATAGTAGTATTTACCCCCATGTAGAAGAACAAACATAATATATATATAGTAGAATCACTTCAACATTCTCAGTTATTTAACAATTAGTTCTTTACGATTTCACATCATTATCTTTATCTTTACATTAGTTTAATCAATCATGTACAAGGAAGGGTACCTACTACCACTAAATCGGAATCAAGGAATACTAAACCCTCAACAGTACTAACTAACACATCCTCCCATCATAACCTACATCCATCATCCTCCCTATCCTTCCTCTGCTAGTACAAAAGTGGATGTCGGACTCACCGATCTGACCACATAGAACTTGAGAGCGATAGCGTCGGCTGAACAGCGGACCTATCCTCCCCTAGCAGGCATCCGACCATCGTCATCACAACAACATGGGGAGCGTGTCTCAGCACGGCCCTCCCACGACCTCGGGTCTCATGGAAACATAGGGTGGGAAACACATCCATCCCTCTCAACATACTGGGCCTACGCCCTTATCAACTCATACTTTGCTGCTATCGGGATTATCAGTTTGTGTTATCGTATCCTCATTTTGGCTGCTAAGGTTTGCTGTATGAACATGTTTTTCCTTTCCAATATATATCAGATCAAGTAACTGGCTATCCCATAGCCCTTGTGTCCTGTAGGTTAGTATTTTGCAAAATAAAATTTTATAGAAAGCATTTCCCATTGATCGCCAATTGATCCATGTTATCAAAATCATTTTATTTCATGTAACCTTTTTAGCTCATCATAGATGCGTATGACATATAACACTTCAATAATTCATATAAGAAGATGGTATCCACGTACCGAATCATATATTTCACATTTCATTAATGAAAACATATAAACATATACTGTAATCGTAAAATAAAGAAATCATATGATAATCATGACATCATAACCGCATAACATAGTAACATCATAATCATGGTGAAATCATAAAACAGAGTAACATCATATAATGAGGTCCAATATAGTTTACTCAGTCGAGCTGAGTTCAACAGAATATATAAGAAATAAAGTATCGTGTATCTAACTAATAAATATGCCGAAACAAAAATATGGGCGTTACACCCTGAATGTTTAGTTCAAAATGTACGTGATAGGACTGCATCGTCCCTGAATGTTTAGTTCGAAATGTATATGATAGGACTACATCATCCCTGAGCGTTTGGTTCAAAATGTACATGAGAGGATTGCAACATGCTTGGACTTCATCCTTAAAGTGATCCGCAGACTGATGTCACAAAGAGTGGGGATTGTATCATCCTTGGACTTCAGTCCTAAACTGAGCCACTGACAGTTGTCACCAAGAGTGGGGATTGTATCATCCTTGGAATTCAATCCTAAACTGAGCCATAGACAGTTTTCATGAAGAGTGGTGATTGTATCATCCGTGGACTTCAGTCCTAAACTGAGCCACAGATAGTTGTCACTGAGAGTGGGGATTGTATCATCCTTCGACTTCAGTCTTAAACTGAGCCACAGATAGTTGTCACCGAGAGTGGGGATTGTATCATCCTTATACTTCAGTCCTAAATTGATCCATAGACAGATGTCTCCGAGAGTGAGGAGATTGTATCATCCCCAGACTTTGGTCCCTGAATTGATCCATAGACATATGTCTTCGAGAAGTGGTCCTTAGACTTTGTCTAAGTTAACGAGTGGACTGCATCGTCCTTAGACATGATATGGTGTCTTAAATAGATCATGTGTGTTGCAAGGTATGCTACTATTGTTCTATTGATCGAGAGGATCCAGTTGATGATGATGATTCTGATCATGTGATGATGATGACGTTGATCGTGTGATGACAATGATGACGATGCTGATGATCATGTGATGACGATGCTGATGATCGTGTGATGATGATGCTGATAATCGTATGATGATGATGTTGATGATTGTGTGATGACGATGATGTTGATCGTGAGGATCCAGATGATGATGTTACTATAGTTGTTCAAGTGTTGTAGAAGATGAAGACTCAGTACTGAAGATGTTGATGTTCCAGTATTGAAGATCTTGAAGATTTTCCAGTAACTACTTGAGTTACTGATGATGTATAAAGAAAGCTTCCAATGATTTATAGATGTATCATGTATGATGTAGTCGATTACTCCTTGCCCCTGTATATGTTGTTATAATATCCTTCTGGTTAAGGGGGGGTGCTCAAATATTGTAACTTCTAAAAATATTATATTTGTACTTTATTATTCCGAAGATGTTTCATTCCTTCGTGAAGACCTTATTGTATATCCGGAGATGTTTATTCCTCCGTCAGAATGTGGTAACTTGGGTTATTAGACTTCCCTATTGGGGGTCAGCCCTGTATGTGTCATGTGGGTCAAAGGGTCATTAGACCACCATAGAGGGGTCAGCCCAGTCAGTTGTAATGGGGTGTTTAACCCAACGGTTAAGTTGGGGCTGACCTACTTAATATAAAATACAACTCAGAGATGTGTATAAATAGAGGAGGTGTGTTCCTCATTTAACATACATTGCACTCACTTGTGAATAGAGCATAAGTGAGAGAGAGATATGTTGTGGAGGAGAAGGATCTCATGGTTGTGGATTACATCTTTGTATTTGCTAGTCATCTATATTGAGGAAGCTTTGCTAGGTTTTCTTCCCCATGAGGGTTTCCCAGGATAAATCTGTGTCTCTTGTGCTTATGTTGTGCTTGTTATTCTTTCAGTGATCCTGTATATGCTATTATTGTGAAACAGAATGTAATGCTGATATTTTCTCTCTTAGCATATTGAATCTTAACATGTATGAAGTCTTTGAATGTTGCGACGACCACTCTAGAAAATATGGCAGGTGCATTCTTTAGGCCAAAAGGCATCACTGTGTACTGGAATGATCCCCATTCGATAGTGAAAGTAGTCTTATGCCTATCTGCTGGATCAATCCTGATCTGATGGTATCTAGAGAATCCATCAGTGAAAGAATATGCCTCATTCCCCTTGACATTGTCTAGCACTTCATTTGTAAAAGGTGTAGGAAATAGGTCATGCATTGAAGCATCATTCAACTTCCTGAGATCTACACAAATCCTTATCTCACCCTTTGTTTTCTTATCTTGGATAACCATTGGGATTATCCACTTAGATTCTTCAACTGGCTAAATGATCCCTGCATCAAGCATCTTATCGAGTTCTTCCTTAACTCGTTCTTTTTAGCGTGAATTCAGTCGATATGGTATTTCCTTAATAGGCTTTGCGCCAGGTTTAAGAGGAAATTTCATCACTCCTAAGTCTCCAAGAATACCTTTCATCTCGGTGAACTTGGTCAGGAATAATTCTCGATATTCCTCTAATATACCCACGACCTCTTCAACAATATCTTCATCTCAATAATCTCCAATAGCTGTGAACCTTGGCTCTGCGTTGGTGCTAATGTTCACTTTCCTTGTTTTCACAGGTCCACTCATATCTGGGATTTCCAGTGGAGGTCCTTCTACCTCTCGTGATCCTTCTGATTCGGGTATTTGTATATTGCGCGGGTCCTCCTCATCACTGTCTACTTCAACCTCTCCTTCCTTAGCGATGTGATAACAATCAAAAGCATGCTCTAACTGCTCCTCCCATTCAGGCTGTAAGCACGCAGGTATACTTTCTGCTCCAAAGAACTCTTCCAGTATCATGGTTCCTGTTGTACAATCTGGACTGAATATTTTTTTCTTTATAACCTGCAGCACGTCATGGATACTGGGGTGTTCATCTTTGAAGCTGAAATCTTTCTGGAAACTCACAGTTAGAGTAGAACAATCCGTTGTGCCTCTACGCAATTCCAACTCTAAGTACCACTTCTTTGGAATCGGTTCTTCTAGCGTATGCATGAACAGATGCACCCATTCTGTCTGTGGTCATTCTACCCAGGCTTGGACACATGTTTCAATGTGATCCCTTGGATCCATCTCGCCATTATATTTCTTGAAAGATAGTATAACCTTCTCAGCAAACCTGATTTGCATCTTGATTTTGCATTGATCCCATGTGGTCAATGTCTTTTTATGCGTAGCCCACCATCTAGCAGGTGTTCCGCGCAATGCCATGTCTAATGCTGAGACGTGGTATTCATCTGCAACTGCTATAGTATATTCTTTGATGAAACAATAAACGTTAGATAAACCATCATAGGTAGGGATTAGAGTTACTTCTTTTCCAATACGACGGAGGGACTTTTTGATCCGTGCACATTTCCTGGCAGATAATTCATGTAATCTACTTTGCCAATTTTCAATTCCTACATCAGAATCTGAAACTCAAGAGCTGTCACAGTGCCAACTGAGTGTGCCATCCGCAGTTGGATTAATATAGTCAGTAGCATTGGTTGTCATCTTGTAAATATGGTCCAAGTCTTGGCTCTAGATTCCTCATGAATCAGTTCAACATATCTTTCACCTTGCGAAGGGTCTAATGGCACGATGACCCTGATATCATTGCCTTCAAAGTTCATTTTCATAGTCTTTAAATCAATAATGGCAGAGTTAGTCATTGCCCAATCGATACCCAGCAGTGCTGGATAAGGGTGGCTCTCATCCACGATCTCAATCACTTCGAAGTCTGCATAGCTGCGTACTCCATCAATGTCAACAATGGTGTTCGGTAACCTCCCCAGGGGTATAACTATCCCTTGATTGGCCATTCTTAACTGTAGAGGTGACCACTGTAGCTTTGGTTTTCCAAACTGATGCCATGTCTTCTTGGTCAAGACATTTACTTTGGATCTAAGATCAAGAATGATCTTGTCCATCTCATAGTCCCCAACCTGAGTAGCTAACCTTATTTCTCATCCTAGTCTTTCAGGGCTCCTAATATTATGGATTGCGCCGTGGGAAGCCTCCTTCTCGCCATCTGGCTCATATTGTCTCAGTAGTTTTTCAAATTCTTCGAAAGCATCTGTGCTCTTTAGTAATTTCATGCAGCTGCGTAGGAACTGTGCAATAGAGGTACCTATGTCTACCGCAGTGCTCATCTTATCATATGTTGCTGGCATATCCTATCATTGCGGTAGTTTGCTACACAACTGGGTTCTCAGGGAGCCAGGTGGCGATGTTCAGAAGATGTCATGTGCCTCTTCGAATGCTCCCTTGTTTTTCTATATATCCAGAGCTGGTGGTTTCCCAGGGGATTTTCTAATCCATACCGGCTCACTAGTATTCTTCCTAGGATTGCGCATCCCAGAAGTCAAAGCTTCTGCGCCTCCATCCCTTCCTGTATCAGTGCCACTGCACATTACCATATTAACACTTGGATCCGTAGATCTTTTCTTGACTACGATCAACTATATGTTGGGATTCGGTGGTTCTGTCCTTCTTCGTTCTACATTTCTACTTCAAGCATAGGACAGTCTTCAATAACATGTTCAAATGTTTTACAATAATTACATGTAGTGCATGGGTTCGTACAATCTCGGGAGACATGACCTGGCTGGCCACAGTTATAACAGATTACCTGACCACAGCCTCTTCCTTTTGTCCAGCTGACATTTCTTCCTCTCCCGCGGTATCTACCACCACGACCTCTATATCCACCCTGATCATAGTGGGTGTTCTCCTGGTTTGGCTGATTTTCCTCTCGGGCACGGTACATTCTAGCACCTTGCATTGCTTCGATATCGCGCTTTGTTTCATTCATGAGCTAGTATGCACGACATTTAGATTCATCATGTCCAACTGATTTACAGAAATTGTAAAATAAGCTTTTAGGTGTTCTTACATATTTCTGTATTAGATAACAACCTTCTGGACAGTATCCTCTGCTTCTATAGATTTCACACCACGACGCCTGATTGTGATTCATATTGATGGGGTTTGGTACACCACTGTCAAGATAATATTGGAATAGAGGGCAATGTTCTCTAGTATGACCCCCTCCTTTGTATCCCGTGCACCAAACTTCGCATCTGGGTTCGTATCGTTGTTATTTTCCATTCTTGATACCTTGTAGTTATAATGTTAAGGCGGCCAACTGGTTCTAGATCTGGGACATCCTAGAACTACTTTCTCCAATTGGTGAAGCCTCCAGCTTCATTGTGATCTCTAAGACCTCTGCCTGTGACGCAACCTTCTGTTGCGTCAGTGGTTGTCTGATGTGGGGCAACAACGCAGTGATGAACCATTCCTGGTGCTATTGCAGGGCTATAACAAAGCTCACTTGGCCTAATAGTGTCTTAAACTTTTGGTCAAATTCTCAGACCGTTTCAATAGGTCTCTGCTTAATTTATTTTAACTATGTTATACACTGTGACTCGGATTTTCATTTCTTAAATTTTGCTACGAGTATAGCCTTGATTTCTGTTAGGGTTCTCAGCTATGCCTGGGAATATTTCATGAACCAATGCAATGATCTATCACGGAAAGTAGTGATGGGCTACGCTCTCTTCATAGCATCGTCCTGAATTTGCTTTACACTCCATATGGATTCACATAGAAACCAGTGTTGATCAGGGTCTTCGAGACCCGTTCCTTTGAATATCGGCAGCTTTATATCATTATCTATCATCCTCCGTCCTGGTTGTGCACCACCCTGAGGAGTGTTGTGAGTCTGTGGAGGGTTCTAAGCGGAAAAAATAAAGGGGATATTCAGAATCGTGGTATTCTGAATTGGACTAGCCTAAGTCGGGATGGTCTGAGGACCTACTCCCGCGCTGTTAGTAGGATGAATATTTTATGGGGTGGGATGCACTACACTCCCAATGGGTGGGTTCTGATCTAGGGGTGGCGCGGCTTTTGCAACGACAGATTCTAAGGTGTGATAGGGTGGATGGTAGCTGATGACGACACGGTCTAATTATTAAGGTCACTTGGGATTTCGGTATTGACATGGAGTCCAGGGCCTTCGGGATTCTTTTCATTATTAAAATTATATCTCTTTCCACTTCTCAGATTATGTGTCTCTTTGTCAGAATCACTAAAAATGCTATTGACCATGACAGAATAAAAAAAATATATTACTACATTCTTAAGACACCTTTCTTGACTAAAAGCATTTTAATGTACAGACTGAGATTGTTCAGGAACTTACCTTTGAATCCTTCAAAAAAGTATGCTTCATCTTGGCTGTAGGATTTCAATGTGTCTACAACAAATTCTGTCACAAATCCTTCTAGTATGCTATAAACCCAGAACTCGACTCCTCATGTCAGTAGGCTGTCTATTGCTTTGAGCTGTGATGTGAGCTATGGAGTCCACTCTGTAGGCACTCCTCCTTGAAAATAGTTTTTCCTTTCTGCGAGTCGCGAGATCCACTCATGCAACTTGTTTCCAAACGAAGCGCAAAATATTTCTTGAATGTCTCTCCAAAAATATCTATTCAACCACTATACATCAAATAGACTCGGGTGTTTGTTCTCTTTTCTTGCAAAATCTCTTTTGATCTTGTCACACCACTCCCAGATCTCTTTCATTTTGGGATGCCAATTGTCTGAAGCCAATGGGAACAAATATTCTTCCTCACACCTTACTTTTTGATGCACTATCACATCACTGGTCTTAGCCGAGCAACGAAACCATTTGTTGGTGTATATAACTGAGCTAGAGTTTTCCAATGTAGACCCAGGTACTTCACGGTTCAAGGAACCAACAAAATGCCTTTTCACCGGTCCTTTCGGCAACAGGCTGCGTGCAGCTTGAGGTATCACCTAAGGTGAAGCTGAGGGGGTGCTTGCAAAATCAAGTTTCTGCAACTTGGTGATGTGAGTATGGACAGACAGAAAAGCAACATGATATCTTGCGGACTGCCATGGAAAGACAATTGCGTGATACCTCTATTTGTGTTAGGAGCTCGGCAAGTCTAGGAACTTGCGCAACGAGCACATCCATGGATTGCGCAGTATGGGATGCTTCCTACCTAGCGCCGATAAGCTATTGACAGCTTACTTCGTAGTGCTTATCTAGGCTAGCGCATCAACAAGATCGCGCGCCTACTCCAATACGGCTAACTCTAACCAATAGTACTTAGCATTCTTCATCCATTCAACTCGTCCAAGTTCTTATCGTAATATTGCATGAGATTGAATAAACCTATACTACTGCGTGCCCCAACACTGCGCTTAAATTAAATGTTTAACTATTGTGACTAATTGGCAGATTCATACATTCACCGACTTATAAGTGTTGAATACTTAGCATTCCTCCAAGCATGTATTAGTTAACATATTATTCCCATTCTCTCACAACGAATACATATAAAAGTAATCACATAAATTGATCAGTATTAAACATTCATGCCAAGCAAATGAACAGTTATAAATGCACAATGATCACATAGCATAGGATTTAACGTGGTTCACCCCCTAGTTGGAGGATACATCCACAAGAACGGTTGTTAATATTTCTCTTTATGGGAAGGGTACAATAGTTCTTAGTCTGCGCACTCAGCTACAAACTCTCTTCTCTCTTAGATAGGTCTCTGTGCACTCAGCTGCAAAGCCTTTACAATGGCTTTCAAGCTTAAAATTCTACAATAATCAATATTAACTAGAATCGAAGGGTAAACCTTCCCTCACAGAATGCCCTTATTGATAGATCACGCCCAAGGGTCGTGTATTTACAATCATTACGCCGAAACCCTAAGGTTTCCAAAATTGGCATGGCTAACTGCCAGCCTAACTGTCACCATCGACAGCCTGCTCTGCCTGCTCTAGCTGGGCCACTCATAGCTCACACGCTATTCTGACAGCCACATTCCTCAAAACAGTTAGAACTGCATCATGGACTATCCCTTTCTACTCCTTCTGCCAGCCTCTTGCCTCTGGCGTAGTGGCCTAGCTTCTCAACTGCTTGCTACCACTATCTTGAACAGGTCGCTTTCCTGTGCCTTCTACCTGTCCCTTACTCAAAATAGGTCATATCTCCGTTTGACCTTTACCCATATTGCAAACCAAAAATAGGTCATGCACTATTATGCACATCGTCCTACTGCGCAACCATGCCTTGGTCATTTCTGTTGCGTGACATGCGCAATCTCTCAAAACTATCTATAGCTTGTCGCTGCGCGCAATGCGCACTTTTTGGTACTTGTGCAAAATATCTCGACTTGGGCCCCACCCAACACATTTTCAAAAACTTCCCAGAGTCTACGTTGTAGGAGGCTTCACCACTTCCCTTGATAGGATATTGATAATCATCCCCACATTTCACTTTATGGGGTGACTCATGTTCAGATAGATTTACAAATGATTCTTTAAACCCAGTCATGTGTTTGGAAGCCCCACTATCAATAAGCCAATCATTACATCCATGAGAGATAGTACCTATGAGATCAAAGATTATAACATATTCATCTTCACTAGATGAGTCATCACTTTCTTCTCTAGCCTTCTTCTTGGGAGGTTCATCGTCCTTGGTAGCATGGGCATGATATCTCTTCTTGTTGTTCTTCTTCCTTTTGTTGAAGTTGTTGTTGTTGTTCTTTTTGTTCTTAGAACAATCTGAAGCAAAGTGTCCCTTCTCATTACATGTGAAGCATCTGAGATCTTTCTTATCTCTATGTTGATGGTTGTGTGAAGATTTCTTGGCATGAGAATGCTCCCTCTTTGACCTTCCTTTCTTGGTGTGTGCTGTGAGAGCTTGATCTGCATTTTCCATCTTTTCTTCTCGAGCCACAAGCCTTGCTTCTTCTTGTGAGCATTCTTCCCATAGTCTAGTGAAGGAAACCAACTTCTTTCTTGCACGGATTCCTTGGATAAAGGAATCCCATGACCTAGGTAGGCCATTCAGTGTGGTCATAACAATTTCACCATTATCCACTACTTCATCCATAGCTTCAAGTTGTTCCTTGATCTGAGAGACCTTAGAAAAATAAGATTGAATGGTCTCTCCATTCTGAAGCTTTACCCCTTTGAATTGGTTCCGCAGAGTCATCTTCTAATTTATGTTCTTTCCTTCAAATAGTTTGGTCAGAGAATCAAACATCTCCTTATGTGTATTTAGAGATGAAGCATGTGGTATGAGATGGTCTTTGATAGAATCAGAAATGATCCTCTTTGCCTTGACCAAGTTCTTTTTATGTAAGGACTTAACTTGTTATCCCTCTGGGACAGGGACCTCTTCACTTATGTAAATGTCCAATTCATTTTCTTCCAGGATTAACCCAATCCTATACTTCCATGCTCGGAATCTATCAGCCCCTTCAAGCTTATCCTCAAGCTTGGTGTGGTGTGACATCTTAAAGAGTACTTCAAGTGGAAATATAAAATATTCAGGTCTTACTAGTTGATTTGCAGAAATTTGGATCTCGTGCTCGATTAGGGTTTGTCAGAGAAACCCTAAAAATTCAAAATGTGAATTTCAAATTTCCGAAAGAATAGAAATATGCACCTTGATCAGCTGAACAGCCTAGTATACTCAGAAATTGAAAACTGAAAAGTTTCACCCTTCATAAATGCTTTCCAATCTCCCGGATTCACTAGGAAGGACCCTGAATTAGGGTTTGAGTTTCCCAAAGCTTCACCCAACCAAAAAGTTTGATCCAAAGATATAAACTTCAATTTTTCAAGGAGCTTCCAACTATTGTCTCACATTTCATAAATTCCTATTTTTGAGGAAACCCTAATTTTTAGGGCCAAAAATGAAAGTGCATAGAATTGAATTCTGATTAGATAGAAAGATTCACCTTGATGAGTAGAGTCAATCTACATTGTTGCCTTTCCAAAATCTGTGGAGAGAAACCCAATAAACAAGAAACCCTAGTTTCTGCAACTGCATAGTGTCTTCTTCTCAGGTTAGCTTTGATACCATCTTAATTTTTGAGCATTAATTCAATATACTCTATGATCTTTACTGAGAGAATAACATGTATAGCATATCAATCATATCAATCACAACAAGCAATCACATAAGACAATAGACACACAGAGTTTCACTCGGTAAAACCATAAAAGGTGAAAAACCCCACAACTTCCTCAGAGATAGAAAGAGCAATGATACAACCCAAGTACAAGAGATAGTCTTCTCCTACCAGCTAATCCTCCTTACTCACTTGTGCACCACTTTCTAAGTAGTGTAGAAGTGAATAATGAGATGATCAAATAGAGTGCTTCCGCACTCTATTTATACTTGACTTGACCTGCCTAATAAACTAGCAGGGCCGACTTGTCTAACTCAGTCTAATAACCCATGGTAATACTAATCAGGGCCGACCCCATACTCGGTGGTCTAATAACCCATCACAAGCAAGTTGTCACACTTGCGACACTTGTCAATACAAATGACGACACTTCCGTATAGAGGAATAATACCATCTCTATAGGAGTACATTATACATAGGTGAAATACATTCTTAAGTTACATATACATCAACACTATGGAGATTGGTGCTTTTTTAATATTGTTTCTTTGTACATAGAGATGCCTTGACAGAGTTCAATGGCGTTGCTTGAGTACTTATATTACCCGACTAAGTTTGCAAGTCTTCTGTCATAAATTTTCTTTATGTTACAATTTGGCTGCTTAGTTCCTCTTCTGGTCATCTCGAAGAGTGTAATACTCTATAGAAGTTACCTTATGCCATATCCCTTTTATAATGCATACACTGCACACATCTGGAAAGTTTCTCTGCACATAGAGATGCCTTGACAGAGTTCAATGGCGGTGCTTGAATATTTATTACTCGACAAAGTTTGCAAGGGTAAAGTCTTATGTCATAAATTCTTCTTTATGTTACTCACTACCTCCACAACTCGATCTTCTAGTTTGGAGGATTATTACTTGTTAAAAGGCATAGTGTAGTCACATGTCTCCATTTCAATCTTATAGAGTTTATTTTGTAATTATATACTAGTACCATCATATCACTCTTTGTTTATGTTCGCAAGGAGTGTAGGAGGAAAGATCATAGTTTTACCTTGGCAAACAAGAGAAATGGAAAATGAAATAAAGGAAGTTATCTAAGTTTTTGTCTTAAAAGGATTTTTGTAGTATACATATTATGTGAGAAAGGAGTCCATGGGGTGTAACCCTACTTTGATTGTTATCACTTATTTAATGTATAAAACTCTTGCTATATATTTTGTAATAGTCTTGTTGTAGGTTTTCTTGTGGACAAGAACTCTTTTGAGTTATTATAGATCCATATCATAGTTTTGATCTAGTGTCTTTAAAGTATTCCCAATGAGGAAGGACATGAGAAGATGGGAAGGAATTATGGCAACAAATGATGCGGAATTGTAAACCTTCTGTCTGGATGAGTTAATAAAAGACTTGATTTGTGGACATGGCCCGAGATCGTTTGAACCATGTTATTTTTGGTCTCTGTTTATGTGCACCCTCAGGTGTGCTTATTTTCCTCGATACCTTTGATAAGTTTTTCATCTCTTTCATTGCAAATATGTGTGTTGATAATGTATAACTCATGGTTTCTTATGAATCGGAAAATGTATTCTTATATTTCCCTCTTGGCATACTTTTATTAATGAGTAATAATTCAAGAGAATTGATACTTGTTAGTTAATATGTTAAGTTAAATGTTGGATTCATATAAGTTATGCTTGTTGGTTGAGGAAAATTCCAGTATCATTTGACAAATATAAATTGTTATGTTGTCATATATATATATAGTCCTTGGCAAGTAGAAAAGGGTTGTGTAGACATTATAGGTAAATCACGTTGTGGAAAAAGATTTGGATTAAAATATTGCATGAGTAACTATAAGAAAAATAGTTGATCATAACCTATAAGATTAAGAAGATGTTTGTGAATAGTTGCTAATCCTGCTAATACAATGACTCGGTAAAGTTGTCTTGAAAGTATTGATTAAAGACCCTTGTAGAAACATTTAAGTTTGATAAGAATGATGAGAATAAATGATTATATGCATGTTAGTTGTTTTACTTAGTGCAATAATTTTATTGCGTAGTCCTTTAATCGAAAATTCAAAAAGGATTTTGAGCTTCACCAAAATACTGATTTTCTTTATAATGGAGATGTTACCTATGGTATTAGAGCTGGATTTACAGCACTCAGGCCTAATTGGGCTCAATATGTAGTAGGAAACTGAGAAGATCTTTAAGCTAACTGATCGATTTTTGTTTTGGATGCATGGCAATGATGGACTAGGAAAAAAAAACTTAACTGAGTTGGCCTTGAAAGATTGCAAGAGATAACTCAGAGGGTAAAGTTCTGAAATACCATGGCAAAGGTATGTTATTACATTATCACCTGATTTAAAACCAAATGTATGCAAGTAATACTTTCATTTTGTTGTAAGTGTTATGTTTAAGTTTACACACTCAAAATAGAAAGTTGAACTATAAATTTTACTCTCGATACATTCCGGAAGAACTATAGTCATTCTTGGATTTTACTCTAGCAGTAAATATATATCTAGAAATATTAGACTCATGCTAGCGATAAATGTTAAAAGGCTATATGAAGGCATAAATTGTAATAATTATTATTAGGAAGTAATGGAGGTCATATGTTTACTATGCCTTAGGAAGAGTAGTTGATGTCTAAAATATTTACAAAGAGTCCCAAAACCCTAAGTGTTAAGTAATGAAGATATTGTTACTGCGTAAGGAAAATTTGAAGATACAATTCATATACAAAAAAAAAAAAATGCTGTAGTCATGAAAGTGTTGGGATTATCGTAATTTTGTTCAGACTAATTGTTAACTCTTCGAGTATTGTTTACTTTTGTTAGAGCCGAATGTTAAATGGGTACTCATGGAAGTATAATCGTAACCTAGCATAAGGATACTTGTTAATGAATTAGTGCAGTCAATGTAATACATGATAGAACAAGTGTAGTATCTAACACTGAAATCCGAAGATTGGACAAATTATGCAAGGTTGTCAATATACGTTCTTTAGGATTATTCTCATGTATATCAATGTTAGAAAGTGAATGATTAACACCTTAGGATATTATGTATTCTTATGTATTGAGTTGTAATACAGTCCATCAAGATAATTAATGTTAAACATGTTTGACGATTTGAACGTTTTGGGTGTTACTTATGTATTGTACCAATGTTGACAAACTTCATACGAAAGAAGTGGTTTGAATTAGAAAGGAATAGTACTTTAAACCGTCAGTTATCTTTGATGAACACTAATCGCAATTGATTGCATATAAATTTTTTAACACATGTATATCCATAACATGTGTTGTCTTGTTAAAGGATTTTTCCACTCAATGTATAAATGTCCCGTTGATAAGAATATTGATCCTCTAATAGCCGAATATAAGTACATAATAGTTTGAGGTTATACATACCTAACTTGCTACCCATGAGGCATTGTGTAAAGATGAAATGTTTCCCTTCATTGGTAACTACTTGAGAATAGAAGAGTAAAAGCTGTTAAAGTGTTATTTTGAATATAATAATAGATTTTGGATGGTGGTTATCTACTAACATTGCAGGAATTATACCACGAAAAGTACCAATCCAAATGGAAAGATAATTACAAATCCACTGGTTGAAATACTGGAGTTTAAACCACTCAAGAAGGAGTGATGAATTGCTTATTTTACATCTTATTATATTAATTAATATGCAAAACTATTGAACCATGGATAAATTGTGGGCTATGTTATTTATGTACTCACATCGTAGGGTTTCACCATGATTATGAATGTTGTCATGATCAACGTAGAACATGGATTCTAAACTCACTTGTGTAAATAAGTTGATCTAAATCGCTAAAAAATGAGTAATGAGTTATGTAGGATAGACTACAGGATTGGGTGATCCATGAATGATGGTAGGGGTACAAATCATTAAAAAATATGAAATGTTGATTTATTGTTTATCAATTTATGATGAATATGTTACAAACTAGCTGTGAAGTTGTAAATGGACTTGGCAATGACAGCAATGTCACAATAAGTCCCAGGTATGTGTGTCACAAGTAGTCAAATGTTGTAATTGATATTAAATGCTGATAAAATAAACAATTATTATAATAATATCATGGGTTTGGTAGATCATTAATATCTACGGGACCAAGAGCATTATACATGCATAAGGTATGTAATATAAATGGAGTGATTGTTGTGTGAGCACAATGGTGCTAGGAAAATGATTGCTGCTGGAGCACAATGGTGTTAGGAAAATGATCGTTGTGGAAGCACAATGGTGTTAGGAAAATGATTATTATGTGAGCACATTGGTGTTAGGAAAATGGAGTGGCAAAAGTTGATGATCCAACTCTACTTTGCTAAGTAACTAATTCCTGGACTCAAGCTAGGAGGCTTGAGGGGAATTGTGAAAGAGTCTGAGATATCAATGGCAAGACCTAGGAACAATGTTTGACATCTGGAAGACAGGATGATGTTTGATGTTTTTGAGGAGAAAACTTTTGACTAGCAATCAAAAGGGAGAGTAACCTCAAATTATAGCTCATAAGTCCACACGCAAATTGGTGACAGATCTCGGGATCTGTGTTAAGCAGTGCGTTCCTGAAGTTCTAAGAACTCAAGGGATTGTTTGGTGATCAACAAAAGTATTGTTGAAAGTTTCATCTTCATGATGTAGAAAAATTAAAACACATATTAAAAGAACTACCAAGTAACTAGACTATTGAATGTCTTAATGTGTGAATGCTATGCAAATAAAAAACTTGAGTGTGCAAATTCCTGAATGAGCGAGGGTGAATGATGAAGTTTTAAGTTTATTGTTTGAAATTATGTAAATAAATCTCAAGTGCTTATGAATTCTCTAGAGTATTTTGAGAAATCATCTTTCCTATAACGATAAGAGAACAAACAAAGGCTATAGAATGTTCCATGAATTACAAATGTTATGTTGCAAAGGGGCTAATTGTCATGTTTTGAATTGGATTATGAAATTTATGATATGTTTTACTGAACAAAGACCCTGTTTTGTTATGCAAAAGTAAAGGTTATGGGAAATAGCAACGTATGGGAACCGTGAAAGTTCGAAGATATTAAAGAAGGTCGAAACGGAAAGAGTGGAAGAAAGACTATTGAAAAGCATGAACACCGAGGATGGTGTTATTCTTAAGGGGGAAAGGATGTAAGATCCCTCTTTTAAATACCCCTATTACTATTGTAATCGTATATTGTACTTGTTTTCTGGTGAGGAACTCAAGGTGAACATCCCACCAGAAAAATTCGTAAGTAAATGGTTTAATTCTTAAATTGTAAATTGTAAACCTAGGAGTCTAAAGGATGGTGACGCAACTAAGCTGACAACAAACTAAGCCACTGCGGAAGAAATCTATGACAGGTAGACCACAAGTTGATGATTGATGACATCCTAGCACTATGAGCACTTGAACGAATTAAGGTATCATTTGGAACTACCTAAATATATAAATATTAATCTTATTCTAAGAGGAGTGCTAGGAAGCACATTATGTTGATAAGATCAACTTATTAACTAGATGATAAGTATACTTAACTATAAGCTATGCTTGACTTTAAAACCATGTTAGGAAATAAATAAGCATATATATATCTATATTATCTATAATATAGATATATATGAGTATTTATTTAAATGAAAAAAATAAGTATCCATATATAACACACACACACACACACACACACACACACACACACACATATATATATATATATATATGAGTGGTGAAATAAGTATGATTTGAGGATGTATATATGTATATACCTCAAATTAAACTATTGCAACTATTACCGATTTCCTTAATAGTAGGGAGTTTTAGCTTATGCCATGAGAAGCACTGTGAGCTTAATTTTTTTTGTGCTAATTAATCCTTTCGGAGGAAATGATAAAGGATTTGCTATCTCTTTCCAAACATAAAATATATTGGATTAATGACTTCATCTCCTTGAGTTTCAAGGAGAATTATCAAACACTTCAATCATATGGAACATTTTTGTGCTAAAGGATCTCTCCTTTGAAGAAAATGTTTGGCCAAATGTAGCCAAGACAAAACAACTAAGAAAATTGGCAACATATTAACTTTTTCTCAAGGGTAGTTCTTGGAAGTTACATTGACGTTGAAGAGTGATATGTGTTAAATATTTAATCCTCATGTGTGGAGTTATTGTTGTGTATTGATGTTGGTATCCACCTTTATTTTGATGCATATTGTTGTGGTCTGATCATGCCCTTGGCCATAGTGAAAGAGTGCCAAAGAACTACCACGTGTCTCTTTAAAGGAGAGTTAAGTTGGGGTTTGGTTGCCTTGTTGGAAAGACGCCTAGACTCAAACACCTGGCAAAGATATGTAGTCTTCTTGGTGTAACCTGGAGTTCACTGCGAACCTCGGAAGTTCCAATTGTCGTTTACCCATACTTCACACCGTGAGAGGATCCTCGAAGGGAAAGAATTATGTATAATGGAGGTGTATCTCTGTATAATGGGAGGGGGAGGAAAAAGGGAAAATATGGGGAGAAGATCACTACGATTGGAGTAGGGATGCAACCTCGAAATAAGAGAAAAATATTAACCTTTCTCAAATATTTGTCTTTGTATGGCCTAAGTTCTTTGCTACAAGTGATATATGGATCATTTTCTTTTGTAGAATTTATGTGTTTTAGAATATATCCCTGTATGCACATGAAGAAGAAGTGATCTCTGGATCGCTATCCTTATGTTGAACTTCTGCAGTTTAGAACCGATCTCTGTACATCCTATGGAGGAAGAGATCTATGGATCAATGTCTATTGTTGAACTTCTATGTTTTTAGAATAGATCCCTGTAGGTGCATGTAGAAGAAGTGATCTTTGGATCATTTTCCTTATGTCGAACTCCTGCAGTTTAGAACCAATCTCTGTACACCCTGTGGAGGAAGAGATCACGGGATCATTGTCATTATTGTTGAACTTCTAATGTTTTTTTTTAGGTAGATGATCTCTTGGGAAGCATTGTAAATATTGTTAATCCTCTACATATGCTATCCAATAATTTGTGAGTATATATTATGGAAACAACTGTAAGGAAGCCGAATTAATCGAAGGTATAGCGTATAGATGGTTCCTATAAAAAGAAAAATGAGCGATCTACATTCACATCCGGCTCCTCATGTGATCCATGTGACTAGGCTATTGGATCCTGAGCGTTATAAGACACGACCTAGGGTTAAAATTTGGGGTTTATTTGAGTTTTACAAATCTCGATCTTTTAGTTTAAGTTGAATATGTTAAGTAGTGCCGATCTCCGTCAAATATCTGCATTTAGGTTTATAATGTAGACAGACTATGGTGATTGTTTTTTTTTTTAATATTTTTTCTCTGTACATAGAGATGCCTTGACAGAGTTCAATGGTGTTGCTTGAGTACTTATATTACCCAATTGAGTTTGCAAGTCTTCTATCATAAATTTTCTTTTTGTTATAATTTGGCTACTTAGTGCCTCTTTTGGTCATTTGGCAGAGTGTAATACTCTATATAAGTTACCCTGTGCCATATCCCTTTTATAATGCATACATTGCACACATCTGGAAATTTTCTCTACACATAGAGATGCCTTGACAAAGTTCAATGGCAGTGCTTGAATATTTATTACTCGACGGAGTTTGCAAGGGTAAAGTCTTACGTCGTAAATTCTTCTTTATGTTACTCACTACCTCCACAACTCGATATTCTAGTTTGGAGGATTATTACTCATTAAAAGGAATAGTGTAGTCACATGTCTCCATCTCGATCTTAGACAGTTTCTTTTGTAATTATATACTAGTACCATCGTATCACTCACTGTTTATATTCTCAAGGAGTGTAGGAGGAAAGATCACAGTTTTACCTTGGCAAACAAGAGAAACGGAAAATGAAATAAAGGAAGTTATCTAAGTTTTTGTCTTAAAAGGAGTTTTGTAGTATACATATTATGTGAGAAAGGAGTCCATGGGGTGTAACCCTAGTTTGACTGTTATCACTTGTTTAATGTATAAAACTCTTGTTATATATTTTGTTATAGTCTTGTTGTAGGTTTTCTTGTGGACAAGAACTCTTTTCAGTTATTATAGATCTATATGATAGTTTTGATCTAGTGTCTTCAAAGTAATCTTGATGAGGAAGGCTATGAGAAGATGGGAAGGAAGTATGGAAACAAATGTTGCGAAATTGTAAACCTTCTATCTGGATGAGTTAATAGAAGACTTGATTTGTGGACGTAGCTCGAGATCGGGTGAACCATGTTATTTTTGGTCTCTTTTTATGTGTGCCCTCAAGTGTGTTCATTTTCCTTGATACCTTTGATAAGTTTTTCATCCGTGTCATTGAAAATATGTGTGTTGATAATTTATAACTCATGTTTCTTATGAATCGAAAATGTATTCTTATATTTCCCTCTTGGCATAATTTTATTAATGAGTAAGAATTTCAGGGAATTGATACTCCTTAGTTAATATCTTAAGTTAAATGTTGGATTCATATAAGTTATGCTTGTTGGTTCAGGAAAATTTCAGTATCATTTGACAAATATAAATTGTTATGTTGTCATATATATATAAATTCGTTGGCAAGTGGAAAAGGGTTGTGTAGACATTATAGGTAAATGACATTGTGGAAAAAGATTTGGATTAAATTCTTCCATGAGTAACTATAAGAAAAATAGTTGATCATAACCTACAAGATTAAGAAGATGTTTGTGAAAAGTTGCTAATCTTGCTAATAAAATGACTCGGTAAATTTGTCTTGAAAGTATTGATTAAAGACCCTTGTACAAACATTCAAGTTTGATAAGAATGATGAGAACAAATGATTAGATGCATGTTGGTTGTTTTACTTAGTACAATAATTTTATTGCGTAGACCTTTAATGGAAAATTCAAAAAGGATTTTGAGCTTCACCAAAATATTGATATTCTTTATGATTACCAGGGAGATGACTCCAACTATGTAGTGGATGGGACTACCCCCACTGCGATGGGCATGTGGGATTTTTGTATGTACGGATTTGTATTATATGGCGAGGATGTTATTGGGGCTCCTTGATATGTTTATATGTATTTTGGGTGCCATGGGAACTTATGACATTTTCATGATATGATATATATATACCAGCACATGGATGTCTTTTTGTCATAATGGTTGTTCTTTACGCACATGGATGCACTTCAGTATATGCACGTGGATGCGCTTATGATGCTAGTTTCTTTTTATGCACATGGATGTACTTATAATGTTGGTTTCTTTTTGTTGTTTTTGTGGTTTTTAAATGCCTATATGATGTTTTATGTACATGTGGATGGTATGATGATGTATATTTATGGTTTGCGCCCTACATATGGTGGTTTATGTGCCAGTCTAGAATATTGTTAGCCATTTGATCTGCTACACTATTTTGATTTCAAGGGACATAAGTGAATGTAATGGATTCAAACTATCTGATCATTTGTTTAGTGTGCAGTAACTTTCTAAAGAGGTAAGTATCCAGTACCTGGTAAAAGTTGTTGAGTTGGGAAACAAGCAGCTAGGATTCAAGGAACACATGAAGGTGACGTATGCCCATCTGTAGGGTTGTAGTCAAGAGATAGGCCATAGCATCGTACTCATCATGGTTATTAGTAGCAGCGCCTATGCACACTCCATCGCGGTGGTAACTTGTGTGAGGGGGAATAAAGTACCCAAGCTAAGGAGGCGAGGTTCGGAGACTAGTGACTTGCACTGTCGGCAAAACCAACATAAGGTGGAGGAACAGGAACCATATGTGGCTATATAGGGGGGAACAAGATGTGAGGTGTTTTTTTTATGTAAAAAGTATAAATAAAAAGAAATAAATTGTACAACTTGGACTAGTGGGTCAAACAAAATGTTAAGGGTAGAACCATTTGAGGTACAACCCATTGCAGGGGTTGCGCATGGGGTTTCCTTCAAAGTCGGTGAGGATGTATGCCCCATGTCCCAAACAGGTGTGGACGATGTATAGACCTTTCCACATTGATTCAAACTTTCCTTTCCCAATCTTTTCATGCGCTTTGTCATAAACCAAGACTAAGTCTTCTTCACAGAAATTGCGAGGGTGGACGTGCTTATCGTAACCGAATTTGGAACAGTTGTTTGCAGCCTCAACGGTTTGCAGGGCTGTTCAATAGTATTGATTGGCCTATTCCAGAACGATTAGGCGTTGCTTGAGTGGTGAAGTGTCCGAGAGGAGTTCGACGATGATATAGAGGGCGGGAATCTAATACTCTATGGGAAGGATAGAATCAACATCGTGGACCAAGTGAAAAGAGGTGAAACCCGTAGCAGTCTTGGTAGACGTACAGTAAGCCCAAAATGTGGGAAATAGAATATGATTTTAGTTGGACTTATGGTGGCCTACTGTGCACTGAAGAATGGTCTTTAGTATTTTGTCGATAGCCTCTATTTGGTTGTTCCCTTGGGGGTCATAGGTAGAGGCGGTTGATGTTTAAATTTGGGAAGGGTGGCCAACTCTTTTCAAATAGAGTCTTCAAAGTGTGTCTCGTGGTCAGAAACTAGTTGTTTTAGGACACTGAACCGAGTGATAACATGTTTGATAATGAAATGAGTTGCAGTCTCACTTGTGCAATTTAACATGGGAATGGACTCGGCCCACTTAGTGAAGTAGTCGATGACCACAATGATGTACTTGTGGCCACTCATCGAGGGGGGGTTGCACGTCATAAAATCAATATCCCATTTGCAGAACGGGCCAACAGTGATAACTCGATGGAGTGGAGCGGGGGGTGTCCTTGCTTTGTGTGCAAAGAGCTGGTAGTTTCGGTAGTTTCTGACTGCAGTGATGCAATCAGTGAAGAGTGTGGGCCAGAAATATCTACCGCAGAGAAATTTTTGGGTGGTGGCCATCCCTGAGAAGTGGTCACCGCAGGCTCCATTGTGACAATCATTAAGGACTTGCTTAGCCTCATCTTCAGTGAGGCAACGACGTAGAATGGTGTCAATACCACGATGATATATCACATCACCAAGGAGAACGTAATGAGAGGAGTGATGGAGAATGCGTCGGCGCCCATCGTGATCGATGTCAGATTGAAAATTTTGGGTGCGGATGTACACCAAGATATCACCATATGAAGGGTCATCGGAAGAAATGATAAATGAGTGATCATCTGGGAGATTGGTATTAATGTAAGTTGAAATGGATGGTGATGGTAAATCTGACATGAGTTGCACCAATGCGAGGTATTTGATGCTCTTGGGTGTTGTAAATGTGAGGTCATACTCTTGGAGTATGATGACCCACTTAGCCACACGGCCCTGAAGGAGGCTACGACTCAAGAGGTACACCATAGGATTGGAGTCGGCCACAATGGTAGTCTGGCTTAATAGGATGTAGTGGCGGATTTTCTGTATGGAGAAGATGACAGGGAGGGCCAACTTGTCCTCCTAAGGATAATGCTGTTGTGGGACAAATAAGGTTTGACTCATGTAGTAGATTACGTTCTCTTTCTGAGTACTATCCTCTTGAATGAGCACCCTTGAGACGGCGTATTCGGATGCTGAAACGTAAAGGATGAAATCCTTTAAGAAATCGGGGGGGAATCAAGGGGTTATTGGTTAAGGCTTTTTAAGGGATTGAAAATCCACTTGTGCTTGTTTGTCCCAGACAAACAAGATGCAGGTACGAAGTAAGCGAAGAAAACCATGGAACGTTGTAGCATATTCTAGGACAAAGTGGCCGAGAAAGTTGTCTCTCCCCTGTAAAGTTTGTAATTGTCATATGGTACGGGGGGATGGGAGGTCAAGAATCGATTGAACCTTTAAGGGTTCGATGGTTATCCCTTCCTACGAATGATGAATCTCAATATCTGGCCTGCAAGGATGTAGAAAACGCACTTGAGTGGGTTCAAGCGGATCCTATACTTGCGACAACGTAAAAAGACCTGTCGAAGGTCATTTAGGTGGTTGGTCGTTTCTTTGACCAACCCGTAAGGTCATCCAGATAAACTAGTATGATATGGGCCAAGTTGTGGAAACAATATGTCATGGTCTACTGGAAGGTGGTGCCAACATTTTTAAGATCGAATGGTATGACCCAATAGGAAAAGGTGCCCCATGGGGTACTATATTTAGTTTTGCATTGGTCTTCTTTCTGGATATGAATTTGATTGTATCCAGAGAAACCATCCATGAAGGAGAGAACCTCATGTACCTCACAAGCGTCAACGAGTTGGTGGATGAAGGGTGTGGGGAAATTGTCTTTGGGACAAGCACGATTAAGATCGTGAAAATCTATATAGACACGGAGAGTGCCCTATTTTTTGTTGACAGGTACAGGATTCGAAACCCAGGTCGTGTAAGCGATCGGATAATGAATTCGACTTTATGCAGTTTCTCGATCTCGTCTTTGTCTGTGGGGAGCTTGGATGCGTGGATGGGTCTTTGCTTCATTCAAACAGGTGGGACATCCAACCAAGTGTCGATGTCATGTTCAACAATGGAAAGGTCGAAACCACGCATCTCGGTGTAGGACCAGGCGAAGATGTCACGAAATTCATGGAAAATCTTCTTATATTCTTCAACCTCCTATTTTGTACAAGAGGCCCCTAAGGTAATGAACTCAGGTTGGTTTCCTTGGCAAGAGATATCGACCTGTATCATGGGTGATATTTTCTCCATGTTCCCCTCCTCAAAGGCATTGGGTGCTGGGATAATGTTCTTAAACTAGTCAACCTTATCATGGAGGAAGTTCTTGGTCTCGATTTCTAGTTGGTGGGTTGTTGTAAAGGTGGACTCCCGAGAGATGAAATATTATCGATGATGCATATCGTCCCAGGGATAGTTGATTGTAGAGAGTGCTTCGAGTATTTCCTAGTCTCTATGGAAGCACTGAGTTGTTAAATCGATCAGATCAAGGCTAGATACTGGAGGCACATTCTTCCTATCTACCATACCAATCATGTGTATGGTGTTAATCTCTTCCGACGAGGAGGATAGAGGGGGGTGATCTCATCGATGGTGGTGATAGATGACTCTAGAGAGGAGGGAGTTAGTTCGTTGAGAACCAGTCTATATTCTAGGAGATTCAAACAATGGTGTGAGTAGTGACCGTATTTTCCACATATGGAGCAAGCATGGTTGGTGCGCAGTGCCTTGTTGTATTGGTGGGCTGGTGGATTTAGCTCGACTACGGGAATGTTGGGGTCATGATCCAAATCTTCATATGATTTTGGAGATTGGGTAGATGTGTACAGTTATGGGTACGATGACCCAAATCATTGCATAGTGAGCACTTAGGTGGTGTGCAGAGTGGTGGTTGAGGTACCACGAGTTTCTTTGCTAGTAGAGCTGTGTAAGTTTGCAGGCCTCTGCCCCTGGTATTTCGGGGTGGTCGAGGGGAAAGGTTCATTGTAGATGTGGATTTTGTACCGGGGGGTGGGAAGTTAGTAGTGGCTTCCACGCCAAGAGGTGGTTGGTCGGAGGTGTTGATTGGCTGGACTAGTTGTAGAACAACATGTTGTGTCGTGGGGGGGTGGGGGATTGTAGGTACTATACAAGTAGTCTTAGGGTTATCCCGGTGATGTTTAACGTAGCCATAACTGGTGTACTTATTACTCTAGAGGCTTGGAATAAGAACGTGATCGTATGGATATTTGTTGCTCTGACGTAACTGGGTACTGTTGGAGGTTGTGGAAGCAAGCATGGTTATGAGTTCGAAACGATTTGGTTAGATGAAATTGTGCACAGATCTAATACCTCTAGCGCTGATAGGGGTGGGGGGATGGAGCTAAAGGTGGATGTCATGGGAGCTTCATAGTATATTCCAGGTCCACCCAAAGGGATTAATGGTGTGGGTGTACTCAGAATAGGTTTTTCAACCATGGGGAGGACATTTTTTGGTGCAAAAGGGGCATTCCAGTCATAGTACGTGAGTTGGTCAACCTTGACGATCCGTCCTTCATGGGGGAACATCATGATATGGAAAACCGTCGAAGCAATAACTTTCATGGCATACATAGAACTACATCCGAGCAGGAGGTTGTAATCAAGTTGGGTATTGATGACCTCAATGTCTATGACGATGTTTTTCCCATCTAACTGCACTGGGACGTTGGCCAACAGGCCCTGAGGTTGAGCAGAGCGACCATCATAAGCGCGTAGGGTGATTGTGGATGCTAATTTTTCGATAACTTCATTTAAACAATATATAGGATCCTACTAAGAGAATAACATGAACAACATAACAATCATAAATACAAGAGACACGGAGTTTTCATGGGGAAAACCAAGAAGGTGAAAAACCCCACAACTTCCTCAGCAATAGAATGATCCCCAATACAAAGATAACAAAGATCAATCTCCAAAAGATAGATGACTCCAGCAGCTACTCCTCCTCCACTTGTGCACACTCCTCTCTCTCAACTATGCGAGTTGGATGAGTAAGTGAATGAATAGAATGAGAGACACTCACTCTCTATTTATACACAACTTAACCTGCCTTTAACCCTAAGAGGGCCGACCCCACATTGGTGTTCTAATAACCCATCAAATATAAGTTGCAACACTTACAATAATACTTGTGACACTTGCAACACTTATAAATACAAATGACAATACTTCTAATTAGAGGAATAATACATCTCCATCAGGAATATAATAAAGTACAAGTGCAACACATAGAAGAATATCTTCTGAAGTTACAAATACATCAACACTCCCTCTTAACTATGAAAATATTCTCTTAACACAGGTCATCAATACATATTAGCACAAGTCTTCAATTCTGGAGTTGGATCATCATCACTAGATCACGGAGCATCATCGTCACTGCTGCTATACTTGTCATCTTGATCAATGGGCTATCTCTCAATTCTTCTCGTCATAAGAAGTTCTGCAGAGCCAGCCTTTTTTCATGTTGGAAGTAGGCCTAGCCTCCTATAGGTCTCCATCATCTCTGTGAGCTAGCCGTCCTGTCAAATCCTCAGGGTTGATTATGTGCATCAACAAAACCTCAAAGGAGTATCCCAGGACCTATTATGAGCTTACTGCTCATCCTATCGGATCTCCGAGGGAGATATTACATGTGACCACCACAAAACCGTTAGTTTTTCATTAATTAATTCAATAGATCTAGGATATTAACTAAAATAATAAAATGTACAACATATCAAGCATAAGAGACAAGAGACAAGGGACACAAAACATTTCACTGGGGAAAACCAAGAAGGTGAAAAACCCCGCAACTTCCTCAAAGATAGAATAAGCATCAATACAAGGATCACCATGATCAAACCCAAGGGATAGATAACTTCAGCAGCATGCTCCTCCTCCACTTGTGCGCATTCCTCCTCTCTCTCACTAATGCAAAGTGGGTGAATAATAGAATGTGTAAAATGAGAGAGACACACTCACTATTTATACACTAACTTTCACTTGACCTTTACTCAACTAGGTCGGCCTTAACTTAACCACTTAACATAATGCTGATTGGGTTGTTAAAATTTAATATGCTAAGACAGAAAATAGTAGCATTACATTCCATTTCACAATAATAGCATATACAGGATCACTGAAGAAACAAAAAGCATAGCATAAACACAAGAGACACAGATTTATCCTGGGAAACCCTCATGGGGTAGAAAACCCAGTAAGGCTTCCTCAATATAGATGACCAGCAATATACAAAGATGCAAACCAAAGACATGATCTCCTCCTCCACCATAGCAGACCTCTCCTCCACAAGTGCGCCTCTCTCAAGTGTGTGAGTGTATCAAATGAGGAACACACCTCCTCTATTTATACACTACTTTGAAATATATTTTACATAAGTACATGTAGGCTCGTATTTAACCATTAGGTTAAATACCCTATTATAACTGACTGGGCTGACCCCCACATGGTGGGTCTAATAACCCTAGTTGCCACAACTCCTCGTAGGAATAAACATCTCCGGATACATAATAGAATCACCTCTGAGGGATGGAACATCTCCGGAATAAATAATGTACAAATATAATATTCTTAGAAGTTACAATATTCAACACTCCCCCTTAATGAGAAGGATATTATAACAACATCTGCAGGAGCAAGGAGTCATTGACTACATCATCTATATATCATCGGAAGCTTTCTTCAATTCATCATCATCAGTAACTCAACTAGTTACTGGAACATCAACATCATCAGAGTTGATGTTACTCGATCATCAGCATCATCATCATCATCGTCATCACACGATCATCATCATCGTCATCACATGATCATCAGCATCGTCATCACATGATCATCAGCATCGTCATCACACGATCATCAACATCGTCATCACACGATCAGCAGCATCGTCATTATATGATCAACATCGTCATCATACGATCAGCATCGTCATCACACGATCAGTAGCATCGTCATCATACGATCAGCATCGTCATCGCATGATCCGAAGCATCGTCATCACATGATCAGCATCATCATCATACGATCAGCATCGTCATCACACGATCCGCAGCATTGTCATCACACGATCATATTACATGATGATCAATCCTGCTCTCTTTAGGACATAGGTCCATGGATGATGCAATCCAGATCAAGTTCCAGGATGACCAATCCTTATCTCTTTAATACAAGTCTCATGTCTAGGGACGATCCAATCCTAGCCACAGTGCAAGTCCTTTTTCATACTGGATGTGACCTAGATCAAATCTAGGATTTACCGCCACAGAGCCAGTCCTCTTTCATACTGGATGTGTCACATCTACAGAGCCAACCCTGTTTCATGTTGGATGTATCACATCTACAGAGCCAGCCCTGTTTCATGCTGGATGTATCACATCTACAGAGCCAGCCCTGTTTCATGCTGGATGTATCACATCTACAGAGCCAGCCCTGTTTCATGCTGGATGTATCACATCTACAGAGCCATCCCTGTTTCATGCTGGATGTATCATATCTACAGAGCCAGCCCTGTTTCATGCTGGATGTATCATATCTACAGAGCCAGCCCTGTTTCATGCTGGATGTATCACATCTACAGAGCCAGCCCTGTTTCATGCTGGATGTATCATATCTACAGAGCCAGCCCTGTTTCATGCTGGATGTATCATATCTACAGAGCCAGCCCTGTTTCATGCTGGATGTATCACATCTACAGAGCCAGCCCTGTTTCATGCTGGATGTATCATATCTATAGAGCCAGCCCTGTTTCATGCTGGATGTATCATATCTGCAGAGGCAGCCCTGTTTCATGCTGGATGTAACCTAGAACAATTCTAGGATTTATCATGTACATTTTCAACTGAGGTCCAGGGACGATCCAGTCCTATCATGTACCTTTTGAACCGAAGCTCATGGACGATCCAGTCCTATCATGTACCTTTTGAACGGAAGCTCAGGGACGATCCAGTCCTATTCAATTCTCGGAGACCTCATGTCTATTGAACATCCATCGCTTGTTCAGAGCTCATCATTCATCATGATCTTTCCTACAAATCAAAATTAAGTACATGATTAGTAATACTTCATAATCATCAAATCATATTGACATGATAACCTATTATGCATACATATATCATTTACATAGTTATGCAACTATTTTGACCAATACTTTGGCACAACACTTTCCCATATCCTGTATGCATACAGTGGCTATCTAGATGCCTTCCATCTCTACCAGAACATACTATCGAGAGTGTGCACGTCTCTCAGCATGTTAGCAAAGAGGTTTCATTCTAGACAAGCAACAATGGAATGTTAGTCCAACTTACCAATCATATGCATATTAGTAGTATACTGTTCAATGCTTTATGAATGTTTACACTCAGCATGATATATTCTAGGAATACAAATATGCATACAAGCAATATCATTTACTATTTCTAATAACAACTCAAATACTTATCTTTTATGTTTGTGTGGTTGCCTCGTGCTTGATCTTCTGTATGTCTTCTAAACTTCTATTCATTTTGTACCACTGTGCATGTTCAAGTGTACACTAGTGTCATCCTCATGATCTCATACAAAAACATACATTCATTAGTATATTCTCAATATTATCAAAACATTCTAATTCTAAATAATCTTGAATATGTACAGTCATGATCATTAGTATTCAGGGTTTCAAGGAAGTCTTCTTTTACTCATGCATATTCTTGTTTGATCTAGTTAGTTAAATCATCAACCAAGATAAGATACATAATATGCATAAACCCTTGATTACTAACCAATCATACCAAGTATACTTACACAAGGTAAGATTCTAACATGACATAGGAAAACATACCTGGATTAGTATACCTACTTAGTTATGTACAACATACCTAAACAATATATTCAATGATTTAGAGATCCTGAGCTAGAACCTGCATGTCTCGTAGGTTAAACATAATATAGCAAAGTCATACATACCTCGTTAGTCTTTGTCTTCAAGTTGTCATGGTCATGGAACTTGATTTGTCTTTTGTAATGTACCTGTGTCTTGTTAGCAGACAACATCAACCTCACACAACACCATAATGCATAAGTACAATCATATAGCCCTAATCAATGAATGACTTCGATCATTCACATGCATTCATATTGTTACTAGGGTGATAAGACAATTAATAACATTAATCAAGATTGTACCAAATAACATGAAGACAAACACATTATGAACTTAATCAAGAATCAGATTTCAAGGCATACCTGAACCTCCTTAAGTCATACCTGTCGAGACTTTTTGTAGTCTTCTTATGTAAGGCCTTAGCCTCAACTCCCCCTGAAACTTGATCTGGAGCTTGATTAGGGTTTGATAGAGAAACCCTAAAAATTCAATATTTGACTTTCATACTTCTGAATGGATGGAAGAATGTGTCTTGCTGAGCTGATCAACCTAGCATTCTTCAATTTTGAAATCTCCAAAATTTGACCCCTCAAAATTGCCTTCGAAACTTATGGATCTTTTGGATAGGAACCCGAACTAGGGTTTGATGAAGCCCACCCTTCTGTCTAATCAAAAGGTTCAATCCAAGGCTCTAAACTCTTATTTTTCTGAGGATTTTCCAGCCATGGTACAGACTTCAAAAATTCCAACTTTCTCTGAAACCCTAAATTCTGGAAGCTATGAATAAAGGTGCTAAAAATAATTCTGTTTTGACAGAAATATGCACCTGATTGCTTCTGCTATAACTCTGAAATTTTTGCTCCACAGGGTCTGAAAACTTTTTTTGCAGTAGCCTGACCTGTCATCTTTCCATCCTGACAGTTCTGACCTCAATTGGATTTTCTGAGAGAGAGTCATGCCAAGTGTTGCAACATGACTTGTTTATGGGATAAAATAGGAGAGTGAACTTGTACGGAGTGCCACGTGTCACTAGTTCACCTTTGGCCTCTAAAAAAGTTTCCTTCGATAGTACAGTCTGTGTACTACCTGTCACTTTTTACTAAATTTCATTTGGAGCTTCCTAGCCCAAGTTATGACCTTTTTTCCAAGGTCACCTGATTTTGATTGAGATCTGGAAGAGGCGGAAACCCTAACTTGTACTGATCATAAATCATAAAGTACAACGAATCTGAGGGTACCCTTTGGACACAAGGTACCTGGGGATGTTATCTTCGACCTGTAAACTTTTCAGACCTTGAACCTTCGCAGAAATGGATTTATAGCGAAAGTTCCACGATGACTGATTTTTGCTATGTAAAACCCTAACCTTCAAATTGTCGTAAGTAAAGCAAGTGTCGTAAGTGCCATACCTTGTCTTCCTTCAGGTTAGCTCTGATACCATGTTAAAATTTAATATTCTAAGACATAAAATAGTAGCATTACATTTCATTTCACAATAATAGCATATACATGATCACTGAAGAAACAACAAGCATAGCATAAACACAAGAGACACAGATTTATCCTGGGAAACCCTCATGGGGTAGAAAACCCAGTAAAGCTTCCTCAATATAGATGACCAGAAATATACAAAGATGCAAACCAAAGACATGATCTTCTCCTCCACCATAGCAGACCTCTCCTCCACAAGTGCGCCTCTCTCAAGTGTGTGAGTGTATCAAATGAGGAACACACCTCCTCTATTTATACACTACTCTGAAATATATTTTACATAAGTACATGTAGGCTCGTATTTAACCATTAGGTTAAATACCCTATTACAACTGACTGGGCCTACCCCCACATGGTGGGTCTAATAACCCTAGTTGCCACAACTCCTCGGAGGAATAAACATCTCCGGATACATAATAGAATCATCTCGGAGGGATGGAACATCTCCGGAATAAATAATGTACAAATATAATATTCTTAGAAGTTACAATATTCAACATGGGTCGACCCATAATAGGGTGGTCTAAGAACTCTTTGACCCACATGAATCATACAAGGCCGACCCCATAAAGGTTGTCTAATAACCCATCAAGTATAAGTTATGACACTTACAATATAACTTGCGACACTTGCAAGTACAACTGATGACACTTCCAATCGGAGGAATAATACATCTCTGTTGGGGATACAATAAAGTACAAATGCAATACATACAATATACAAGTGAATATCTTTCGACGTTACAAATACATCAACACTCCCTCTTAAATAGGAATTTATTCTCTTGACATAAGTCATCAATATATATAGGCACAAGTCTTCAATTATGGAGCTGGATCATCTTCACTGGATCAAGGAGCATCATCATCATTGCTACTATACTCGTCATCTCGATGACTGGGCTATCTCTCAATTCTTATCGTCATAGGAATTTCTATAGAGCCATCCCTTTTTCATGTTGGATGTAGGCCTACCCTCCTGTAGGTCTTCAATCGTCTCTGTGAGCAAGCCATCACGTAGGTACACCTCAGAACTGATTACACTACCTTTGCAAAACCGGTAAGATCTCCCAAGACTGATTATATGCCAGTGCAAAACCTGTCAAGAGCATCCCAGGACTTATTACATGCTAATGCAAAACCTATCAAGATCTCACAGGACTGATTACATGTCACTGCAAAACCTGTCAAGAGCATCTCAGTACTAATTACATGCCTCTGCAAAACCTGTCAATATCTCCCAGGACTGATTACATGTCACTGCAAAACCTGTCAAGAGTTTCTCGGGACTTATTACATGCCTTTGAAAAACCTGTCAAGATCTCCCAAGAATGATTAAATGTCAGTATAGAACCTGTCAAGAGCATCTCAGGACTGACTGCATGCCTCTGTAAAACCTGTCAAGATCTCCCAAGACTGATTAGATGTCACTGTAAAACCTGTAAAGAGCATCTCAGGACTTATTACATGGCTCTGCAAAACCTGTGTACTCTATTGTCACCTCATCGTCTTCATATCACCTCATCGTCCACACAACACAACCCAGATGCACATAACACAGCACTTACAATCACCAGCATGGAAGGACTTTCCTCTGACCATCCAGGAAAGGCTTCACTCATCCCTTCCATCTCACCACCATGTGAGAATGGTTCATGTGCATCTGTGTCTCCGGACTCATCACTTCCCCTTGGGAGGAATCTCGATCTGAAGTACACCAAGTCTCTCTCTCAAGTACTCAAACTTCAATCTGGCTAGCGGCTTGGTCAACACATCGGCTATCTACTCGTTTGTCGCAACATGCAGGAGCTTCACTACTCCTCTCTGCACCATATTCCTGATATAGTGATATTTGATCTCGATATGCTTTGACTTGTCATGGAACACTGGGTTCTCAGACATCTTCACACAACTTTGGTTGTCACAGAAGATACAGGTAGCATCCAGCGGGAGATCAAATAACTCAGGCAGTAGCTTCCTAAGCCATACTGCCTCACAACTAGCCGAACAAGCTGCAATATACTCTGCTTCGGCTGTACTTAGTGCTGTGTAGGACTGCTTCCTGCTAAACCAAGAGATCACACCTAATCCCATACTGGAGCAACACCCTGAAGTGCTCTTCCTATCTATAGCACTACTTGCCCAATCTGAATCAACATAACCCTCCAGGTTAAACTTTTGATTCACATCATACTTGAGCCCATAGTAAACTGTACCCTTCAGGTACCTCAGAATATGCTTTGCAACAATTAGGTGAACATGTCTCGGATCTGTCAGGATCTTGCTCTAGTTGTTCATAGCAAAGCAAATATCTGATCTCGTATTCGTCAGGTTCATCAAGTACCCAATCATCGAATGATACATCGTGGCATCAACCGGCTTAGATGAAGCATCACACAAAAGCTTCAGGTTCGATGCCATAGGTGTGGCCATGGCCTTGTAGTCCATCATCATAAACCGCTTTAGGATCTCTATTGCATACTTCCCTTGTCCATGGAATATTCCATCTGCACTCTGCCACACCTCTATAGCTAGAAAGTAATGCATCATTCCCAATTCCTTCATATCGAACTCGATAGAAAGCTTCCTCTTCGTGTCGGTAATCAACCTATCCACATATAGTAGTAGTATCACTAGATTTCCTTCCTCAACCTTGTAATAAAGGTTGGAATCCGCCTTACTCTTGGTGTTAGCACTCAAATTGTGCTAGGTTCTGTGGCAGGTTTCGTCAAAGTAAAAGTGCTTCATGGTCATAAAAATCCCCGAAGGGAGGGCCAGCTCTCAGGAGCCATCCTCAGAGATGGAAGAATTTGAATTACGAGTGATAGATTTATCCCAGTGCATGGTAATGTTAAGAGAAAGCCTAGTGCCCATGCTATTTCGCATGCATAGTGGCAGGTAAAAAATGCCAGACACAGGAAGCAGCATGTATGAATGGTTTAGATCAGAGGTCTCGATGATCTACGACCTCAAGCGCATGGTGCCGACAAAAATATGGATGCTTTAAAGCATGGACAGGGGTAGACCGGTGAGATTTTTCCTAAAAAGAAATCGACAATGAAGATCAGCGGGAGGAGAAATCTATGGTGTACAACCACCGCGCTAATCTAACTTGCATGATATATGTTATGTTTCAAATTGACATGTTCGAAGTAAGCGCCATGCATTTGTTAACCGTGCAGATCTACCAAAGGCGAATCAACGGTCTAAGACGACCGCGCTGATTTTACTCATGGGTAGGTTAACCCTGTCTCAAATCATCACGGCAGGTAAAAGATGCATCATCCGACGATCAGGATTTGAGCAGAGATGAGACCAACGACTAGGAATGCTTTGAGAGATCAAACTGCCAATGAGAACAAGTGTGTCACTAAAATGGAAAACTATGGTCCCGATCCAAGCTCGAGTTTTCAGAGGGGAAAGACACCTTCACTGAGAATTAAGGATTGTCGCGTAGGCTGAGCCACCTCGGCGCAGTCAGGTGTTCTTTCTGTATGGTCTGAAAAGTACGACCAAATATGTTGGATGTCATTTCAGGCCTCAATCATCATGCCAAATCATTCGAAAGGTGCACTCAGAAAATCATGGCCGAATGATTTGCATGGGAGTGCCGTCATTATAAGTTGTTATAAACCGGCTCTCCTAGGATGGAAACACACGTCTGAGAAGGTGGCAAATTCTTATGTCTTGGTATTCTTTGTGGTTTGTATTAGAGCATTGAGAGAGAGCAAGGAACCGAAGTAGTAATTGTACCAGAACATGTGTTGTCCGAGAAGGAGGAAGAGCACGTTTATTTACCTCCCATAGTTCGCAGTCATAGGGAAGATGACTCCGTTTGCAAACTGAAAGATCCCTAGGAAGGACAAATGGATTGGAGTTTGTAGCAGCAGAGAAAGAAGGAAGAAACCTATGAAAAAGATGAGCAGGAAACCAGCCAGGAGGTGGAAATTATCAAGGATCTAATACTCCCTACAAAAGGGGTACCCTCTACTCCTATACCAAGAAAGACCCAAAAAGAAGATTCTTTCGACGTGGGTGATTTTCTTGATTGGTATGGTCAGGTGAAGACCCAAGACTAAGGTGGTAGCATTCTTATTTCACCACCTGACAATTCTATCTATTGGCTACATGGGTACATTCCTTATCTCCAATTTTGTAGATTAAGATGGTCTATAACATAGTTTGAAGGGCAGTACAGCTTAGTGATGTATGATATCGGTAGGATCAATCGGGTCTGATCTGTTATTGGTAATTTTCATTTCTACATCGAGCTAATACAAGTTAGGAACCGTGCCTGGTAAGCAGTAGTTCCATCCTTAGATGTTTTTGTTCACCATGAAGAGTTCAATGGATAATCAATGAAGTCATTCGACCAGACTGAAAGCAGCTACATAACTGCAATTTTTGTATTTTGTATTTTTGTTTAAAAGTAATTTGGCCATGTAATGAAATGGCCATGTAATTGTAAATGGAAGTTAAGCCTTCCTCGTAGATATTGTGTTTTGTGATAGTGACAGAAAACAATGCCTCAATTTTGGCTGTTAGATAGGTGTCATATAGTTGTAACTATTTTTTGTTCAGAAGGAGTCAAGCCTAGAGCTCAAAGGCATCTATAAATATGTTTGTAATCGAAGGCACAAGGGTTGAAAATCTTATTTGAAATCTTCTGGTATTTTGAAGGAATAGTCTGTAGGACGTTTTTGAGCTATTTTAATAAAGTTTGCAGAGCTAAAGCTTGCATTTTAACAAGGATTCCTATGTAATTGGTCTGGTAGTCTGTATTTTCCTTTTTCCCATGTGAAATTTTATTTCTCTCTTTGTTATTCCATTTTGTGTTATTTCTTTCATGCTTGGATCAGGATATTGGTTAGGTGGAATTCATAGGAGTTATGCTCTGCTTAGATTTTTCCAAGTATTTCACCAAAATCTTCTGCTAAAGTTGATGTAGGATTCATCTTGGTATGCCTTACATTGATGGACTGTTTCTTTTCTCTTCTGTTCCACAAATTAAATCTCTTTGACTACTAGCTACTTGTTATCTTTCCCTTGTGAATGCATTTGCAGAACCTTTGTGAATAATATTTTCAGAGTTTGTTAAATATGACTTCATTGCCCAAACGAAATTCATATGTTTTCAACCAAACAGTGCTTGAATCATTTTCGTTCCAAACAGAAAACTGATCTTTTGTATAATTGTTATAATTGAATATCTTGACCGTGAATGCTGGTGTTTCTTTTTCATTATTGACATTCTTGATTATTCCAGTCTTTTCATGAGATTTTAGAGAGATCCCCCTCTGTCTATGTTGGGTTAGTAGCACAGGACAAATATTGGTTAGTGGTTACCCTGAATTACCCTCTTTCAGCCTTGGGGGTCAATTTCGGTGTTAACACTTGGTAAATCCCAAACTAGATCGAAAGTTGTCTATCCTCCCAGTGCGCTATTATATGCTTATTGTGCAACATGTCCATGACCACGGAGTATCATCCTGATACTCATCATACATCATCCTGATGTCCATCATCACATGATCAACCTGATCATCATCATAACATCGTCGAGATGCATATCATAATCGCATGATCAACCTGATCATCGCCATAGAATCGTCCTGATGCATATCATCTAGAGCATTGTACTGACACTCATCATCAACGTATAATCAAATTGATCATACAAAGCATCGACCTGATGCATATCATCACACATGATCATCCGGATCATCATATATAGTAGTAACTAGAGCTTCGTTCTGATTCTCATCACACAACGCTTACATCCACAACCATGGGAAGGATCCTCCTATCACCATGATAGGAATGGCTTCTGAAAATGTGTCCCGTCACTTCTTCCTCGAAGTATCTTCAATAGATAGTTTTCTTGAACTTCATTGCTTGGAACAAATGTTGTAATCCTTCTTTTGTAGGTGATTGTACACGATCTTTCCTACAAGTCAAATTCAATTGCATGATTAGAAACTTCTCATAGTTTTTCAATAAACACATTCTTATGCATAAAGACATATGCCATACAGTCATGCAATTATCTTAGCCAATGCTTCAATACAACATTTATCCATATCCCATAACTTTCTAGATGCCTTCCATCTCTACCAGAACATTTGTTAAGAGTGTGCACAACTCCCAACATGTTATCAAAGAGGTTTCATTCTAGATAAGTAGTAATGGAATGTTGTAGAGTACCATAGGCCACTTACCTATTACTTTCATATTAGTAGTATCTTGTTCATTAATGCAACTTTTCTAGTATGCATAATATACATCCTAAAACTAGGAGCATAAGTATGACTGGAAAGCATCATGTATATATATAATAAATGACAATTCAAATACTTATCTTTGTTTAGTTGTTGGGTGGAATCCCTCTTAATCTTTGCTTCCTGGAGTTTGCTCCCTCTTGATCTTTGCTTCCTTGCAGGAAAAACTGGAGTGTGCTCCCTCTTCATCTTTGCTTCCTGGATTATCTGTCCTTGATCTTATATCCATCCTGGACCACTATGTATGCTTAAGTGTCATCATTGTGTTATCCTCAAGATCTCATACATAACCATACATACATTAGTATAATCTCAATACTATCAAAAATAATCTTAACATGTATGGATATGATCATTTCACACATAGGTAATAAGCGTTAGTATTCAAGGTTTCAGGGAAGACTTCTTTTACTCATGCATATTCTTATTTGACCATAGGACTCTTCTGGTTAGTCATATCATAAATCAAAGTAAGAAACATAATATGCATAAACCCTTAATTACTTAAACTTCTAACTTCAAGAATAATCATACAAAAGTTTAAGATCCTAACACAAGGTAGGATTCTAACTTGATATAGGAAAAACATACTTGGATTTTCATGCTTGTTAGTTATGTCTAACATACCCATATAATGTCTTCTTGTTCTTTTCAATGACTTGTGCTAGTAACCTACATAACTCATAAGTTAACCATTGTAGAACCAAAATTAGACATACCTCATAGGTGGAGCTTCTATGTGATCCATGACTATGGATGTGTCTTTGTCTTCATGTCACAATGGTCTTATGTTCTTGATCTAGAACTTGATTTGTCTTTCTTGATGTACCTTTCATGTTAGCGGATAACATCATCCTCATACAACACCATAGTGTATTAGTACAATCATAAGTGTCATAACCCTAATCAATGAATGTCTTCTATCATTCACATGCATTCATACTTTTACTAGGGTGATAAGACAAGTCTAACATTAATCAAGATTGTACTAACCTAAATAATATGAAGACAAGCATATCATAAACTTAATCATGAACAGACTTCAACACATACCTGTATCTCCTCAAGTCATACCTATCGGTATTTCTTGTAGTCTTCTTATTTAAGGCCTTAGCCTCATCTCCCTCTAAAATTAGAACTTCTTCACTTATGTAGGTGTCCAATTCATTCTCTTCTTTGATTTGTTGAAACTGGATTTGGAGTTGGATTAGGGTTTGTTAGAGAAACCCTAAAAATTCAAACTTTGAATTTCAAACTTCTGAATGGATGGAAAGATGTGCCTTGCTGAGCTGATCAAGTTGGTATACTTCAATTTTGAAAACTGCAAAATTTGACCCCTCAAAATTGCCTTTGAAACTTCTGGATCTTCTTGACAGGATCCCAAACTAGGGTTTGATAAAGCCTAGTCTTCTTCCCATCCAAAAGGTTTGATCTTGTGTTCTAAACTTTGATTTTTTTAAGTATCTTCCAGCCGTGGTCAAAGATTTCAAAAAATTCCAACTTTTGTAGAAGCCCTAATTTTCCGATCAAATCCTGAACTAGGGTTTGATCAAGCCCGGCCTTCTTCCGAAACAAAAAAATCGCTATTGGTCTCCAAATTTTGATTTTGATGAGGAGCATTCAGCCATGGACTCTGATTCCAAAAATTCCAACTTTCTCTGAATCCCTAAATTCCCGCAGTAGTGACAAGCCAAGAATGAAGGTGCTCGGAATCCAATTTTGTTTTGACAGAAATATGCACCTGATTGTTTCTGGTGCATCTCTGAAATTACAAATCCATAGGGTCTGAAACTTCGTCCTATGGTATCCCAACCTATCATATTTCCAGCCTCATAGGTCTGAACTCAATTGGATTCTCTAAGAGAGAGTTATGTTAAGTATTGCAACGTGACTTGTTTATGGGATAAAATAGGAGAGCAAACTTGTACGGTGTGCCACATGTCACTGGTTCAACTTCAGCCTCTAAAAAAATTCCCTGAGAAACTACAGTTTGTGCTCTTACTTTTGCTTTTTACAGAGTTTCATTTGGAGCTTCCTAGCCCAAGTTGTGACCTTTCTTCCTAGGTCACATGTTTATGACTAAGATCTGGAAGAGGCAGAAATCCTACATTGTACAGGTCATAAAACATAAAGCAAAACGAATTAGATGTTGTTCCTCAGACAAAAGGTACATGAGGATGTTTTCTACGACTTGCAGAAGTTTCCGAACTTGAACTTTGGCCAAAATGGATTTATAGCGAAAGTTCCACGATGACTGGTTTTTTCTATATCAAGCCCTAGCTTGCAATTTGTCACAAGTGCAACAAGTCTCATAAATGCCATATCATGCCTTCCTTCAGGCTAGCTTTGATACCATGTTAGCTTTTCATCATTTAATTTAATATATCTAGGATCTTAACTGAAAGAATAACATGTACAGCATATCAAGCATAAGAGACAAGAGACAAGGGACACAAAACATTTCACCGGGGAAAACCAAGAAGGTGAAAAACCCCGCAACTTCCTCAGCGATAGAATAAGCATCAATACAAGGATCACCATGTTCGAACCCAAGAGATAGATAACTTCAACAGCATGCTCCTCCTCCAATTGTGCGCACTCCTCCTCTCTCTCACTAATGAAAAGTGAGTGAATAATATAATGTGTAAAATGAGAGAGACGCACTCTCTATTTATACACAAACTTTCACTGGACCTTTACTCAACTAGGTCGGCCTCAACTTAACCACTTAACATAATGATGATTAGGCTGACCCCTACTAGGGTGGTCTAATAACCCTTTGACCCACATGACTCATACAAGGTCAACCCCATCAAGGTGGTCTAATAATCCATCAAGTATATGTTAGAACACTTACAATATAACTTGTGACACTTGCAATTACAACTGACAACACTTCCAATCAGAGGAATAATACATCTCTGTTGGGGATACAATAAAGTACAAATGTAATACATACAATATACAAGTGAATATCTTTCGAAGTTACAAATACATCAACAAAAACCTTAAAATAGTGTCCCAGGAACGTTTATGTGCATAGCACGACCAATAAGAACTCTAAAGAGCATCCCAGGACTTTTATGTGCCTAGAATCTATCAGATCTCCAGGACTAATTACATGTGGTATGGTAAAACCTTGAAAGACCATCCCAGGACTGACTACGAGCTTATTGCTCAACCTATCGGATCTCCCATGGAAATATTATATGCCAAGGACAAAACCTTGAAAGAGAATTTGCCAGATCTCTTAGGGAGCTATTATATGCCATAGGAAAAACCTCGCAAGATTATCTGCAAATATCCAGGGGAAATATTATATGTCCTCCCAAGCAAAACCTCGAAATACCATTTGCTATATATCCTAGGGATCTATTATATGCCACAGGAAAAACCTTGCAAGAGTATCTGGAAATCTCCCAGGGAAAGATTATATGCTTATCGCACAACCTGTCCACGACCATGAAGTATGATCCCGATACTCATGATCATCCTCATCATACTCACATGGAGCATCACCCTAATGTTCATGATCATACTGATCATCATCATATAGTCTATCATCCTAATGCACATCATCATCTCATGATCATCCTGATGATCGTCATAGCATCGTCCTAGTGCATATCATTATCACATGATCATCCTAATCATAGAACATCATCTGGAGCATCGTCATGATGCTCATCACACAACGCTTACATCCACAGCCATGAGAAGGATCCTCCTACCACCATGCTTGGAATGGCTCTTGTAAATGTGTCCCATCACTTCCTCCTTGAATTATCTTCTATTTGAAGAACAACAATCCTCTCTCTGAAGTAATTGAACTTCACTCTGGCTAGTGGTTTGGTCAACACATCTACAATCTGCTCATCTGTCACTACATACTGGAGCTTCACTGCTCCTCTCTGCACAATATCCCTGATATAGTGATAATTGATCTCGATGTGCTTTGACCTATCATGGAACACCGGGTTCTCAAATAACTTCACACAACTCTGGTTGTCACACAAGATATAGGTAGAATCCAACTGGAGATGAAACAAATCAGACAATAGCTTCCTTATCCATACTGCCTAACAACTAGCTGAACAGGCTACGAGATACTCTACTTCAGATGTACTCAGGGCTATGCAGGATTTCTTCCTGCTAAACCAATAGATCACACCTGATCCCATACTAAAGAAACACCCCGAAGTGATCTTCCTATCTACAGCACTGCCTTCCCAATCTAAATCAACATAACCCTCCAGGTTAAACTTTTGATTCGCTTTACAGCAATTAGGTGAACATGTCTAGGATTTCTCAGAAATTGGCTCAAGGTGTTCACTGCAAAGCAAATATATGGTATCGTGTTCATCAGGTACATCAAGGACCCAATCATCTGATGATACATCATCGCATCAACCAACTCTGATGAAGCATCACTCAATAGCTTCATGTTCGATTCCATAGGTGTGGCCATGGCCTTGCAATCCATCATCCTAAACCGCTTCAAAATCTATACTGCATACTTCTGTTGTCCAAGGGAGATTCCATCTGCACTCTGCCACACCTCCATACCTAAAAAATAATGCATCATACCCAAGTCCTTCATCTCGAATTCGGAAGCAAGCTTTCTCTTCGTGTCGGCAATCAATCTATCGTCACCTGTCACAAACAGGTCATCCACATACAATAGGAGTATCATTGGATTGCCTTCCTTAATCTCGTAGTAAAGGTTGGAATCCGCTTTAATCTTAGTAAATCCCAAACTGGAAAGGAAGCTGTATATCCTATCCTACCATGTTCTGGGTGCTTGCTTCAAGCCATACAAGGCTTTCTTCAATCTGCACACATATGACTCCGTGTCATGTGTCTCAAAACTGAGTAGCTACTCCACATACACTTCCTCTTCGACTACACCATTTAAGAAAGTTGTCTTATCATCCATCTGGTTTGTCTTCCACTTGATTACTACAGCCAGAGCAAGTATTGTTCTGATGGAAGTGTATCTGGCTATAGGTGTAAAAGTCTCTTCATAATCTATCCCCTCTTTTTAGGAGAACCCACGAGCTACAAACCTTGCCTTGTATTTCTCTATGCTACCATCTGCAGCATGCTTGATCTTGTAGATCCACTTGGAATTCACAATAGACATCCCTTCTAGTCTTGGGACCACATCCCAAACATCATTCTTCTTGATCGATTGGTATTCCTCAACCATGGAATCCCTCCATTATTTCTTTTCCACCTCTTCTTCATAACTAGAAGGTTCTTTGTTCATAATGTCACATAGTAAGGCAACATATCTGGTGTGTGGCCTTGTCCTTTTTCTTTCTCTGTGTTCCTCCTCTGAAATTCCATACCTTTCTGCATCTTGGATGATCTCTCTAGCCCATGCAGGTTTCCTTTTGTGAGAGTTCTTCTCACGAGGTGGATCTACAGGTTCTTGTGGATCTTCTATTTCATGATCCACTTCTGGTATTGCTTTGTTCATGGTGGTGTCTTGTATTATGGATATACTTGGTTCTTCATAGTCTTCAACAGGTGTCTTTCTTGATTTGATGTATGTTGAGTTTTCATCAAAAGTCACATCCCTGCTGATGTCAATCTTCTTGAGCCCTGGAAAGTAGATTTTTCATGCCTTTGAGCTTTCACTGTACCTCATGGGTGCATGGGTAGATCTTGGTCATCAAGCATTTCTCATGATGCTTCCATGATTGTTCTATTATTCCTTTCTGCAACTCCATTTTGTTGTGGATTGTAAGGAGTGGTCAACTCCCTCTTAATCCTTGAATCACTGCATAACTTCTTGAAGTCTCATGAAGTGAATTCTCCAGCATTGTCGGATCTAAAGGTCTTGATCGTCTTATTAGTTTTATTTTCTATCAAGGCATTGAATTCCTTAAATTTATCAAACACTTCATCTTTGTTCTTCAAGAAATAAACCCACGTCTTCCTAGATAAATCATCAATGAAATAAACATAATATACATACCCACTCAGAGAACTGGATGACATTGGACCACATACATCAAAGAGGATAATTTCCAAAATTCCTTTTGCTTTGCTTTTACTACTTGAAAATTCCTTCGTTGTGTTCTTTCCTTTTGCACACCATTTGCAAACACCTTCATGCTTTGACTGGATTTCAAGAAGACCTTCTACTGTTTTATTTTCAATTGGTAGTGTCCTATAGTGTACATGAGCAAGATTTCTATGCAAAAGTTCACTTGGTTCCATGGATTCATGTACCATGGCATGCTCAGGTTGTCCCTTCAATTTGTACAATCCTCCCTCTTGCTCTCCAATCACTACTGCATCATCTATGGTCTTACCTTTTGGCCACATAAGTACTTGGCCATCCACAAATGCAACTCTCATCCCTTTTGCATCCAAAGATGATATGGAGAGAATATTCTTCTTGAGTCTAGGTACATATCGAACATCTTACATCTTTAAATACTTCCCAGAGTCTAACTTGTAGGAGGCTTCACCACTTCCTTTTATAGGGTATTGATAGTCATCCCTAAGTTTCACCTTATGAGGTGACGCATGTCCAGATAGGTCCATAAGAGATTCTTTGAATCCCGTCATATGTTTAGAAGCAGCACTATCAATAAGCCAATCATTACACCCATGTGTAACAGTACCTGTGAGAGAAGAGATTAGAACATATTCATCGTCACTTGAAGAGTCTTCACTTTCTACCTTAGTCTTCTTCCTGGGAGGTTGATCATCCTCAGGAGCATGAGCATGATATCTCTTCTTGTTGCTCTTGTTGTTGTTGTTGTTGTTGTTGTTGGAGTTCCTTTTGTTCTTAGGACACTCTAAGGCAAAGTGTCCCTTCTCATTACAAGTGAAGCATCTCATATCTTTCTTCTCTCTTTGATGATGGTGGTGGATTTCACGGTTAGGACCACGACGGTGGCAAGGGGGCCTGCGGTAGGGGTCACCGTCGAGAGCAACGACGCTGCATCGTGGGCCACGACTATGAGCGGTGGCATTGCGACGAGCCCGAGAACTGGAGCGGGGGCCGTGGGAATGGGGGGCCTCAGTGGTTGGGGCCGCATGCGCGAGTCAGGAAGGAATGATCGAGACCATGTGCAGGGAGTAGTAGGCAGCAATCGAGGCCACGTGTAGGGAATTGAAGGGCACAGTCAGGGTCGTGGCAAGGGTCGGGAGACCTGCGTTGTCGGCCATTACTACAAGTCACGAAAAAGATCCGAATAGTCGTGCCTCGGGTTGCAGCTGTGTGTCGAAAAAGTGTGCTTTTCTGCAGAAAAAACAGGTGCAAGAAATGGCAACCGACCAAAAAAAAGGGTTTTTCAACACGTTAAAGGCCTAAAACTAACTTAAAGAAAATGAAAAATGGAAAAATAAAGACTAACAGACCAGAGGTTTAATCAATAAAGTCGCCAATCTGTAGCATGGTTTTTCACCCTCGCTCGTGCAAAAGAGCATGTGCTAAGGATAATGGAATCCTTAGCAGCAGTTTGAAGGAAGGTAAGGAGTTAAATGTAAAGAAAACAATACAAGATTAAGCTAACATATTCATGGAAAGTAAATCTAAACTATAATGGAAAACATGAAAAGAGTACAAGAAAGAGTAAAATAAATCTTGATTTTTTTTATAAATGCAAACAAGGGTTGGCATAAAGAATTTTTTACCTCAAATATGAGGGAGGTGGAGTTTTTGCAGTCATAGGGATCGATGCACTAGTACTATGTGGCTTCCTTCTCTTCCCCAAATGCTCAAAGGTGGGGCCCAATATTGATTCAAAGGGGAGAACGGTAGCTCAAGTGGTTTGGGCTAGAGTTCTAGAGTCATTTGAGAAGCATAAGGGTAAGGTCAATGGCGGATGGTAAATGAGGGGCCTCCATCACCTTTTTATAGATGTTTGGGTGGTGGAGTAACAACCATGTTTTTGGGTACCAAAATGGTTTAGGTTAGAGGTTTTAGGGTTTTTGTCCCTCTTTTTCTTTCTCTTTTGAATTTTCTTTTGTTTATTCCCTTTTTATTTTGATTTTGGGAACTTTAGACCCCTTTTTGGGGTTTGTGTTATGTTTTGAAAGAATTGAGTTAATTTGAGGAGGTAGAAAGGAGATTTTTTCCTTTTTAGGTACCCATTTGGACATTTTTAAGGTTCTGGAGGCTAGAATGATAGGGAAAATGGTCAACAAGGTTATGTGTCTAAAGGAATGAACTAGTGAGTAATTTTTTGGTGTTAACAATTCCCGATTTTCATCATACATTGCCATGCTTTAATTATGGCATGGTTCAACTTAGTGAATCATAACAATGCTTACAATGTTCATTGGCAGGGCCTTGGCCTCGCGAGGAACATTTACATAACTACAATTTATATCTTGTATTACATTTACAACAAGAAAGGGGTCACAGAGGGATATTACAAAAAAATTGTTTGGGAGAAAATATGGTGGGTTTTTGAGATTGCTAAGTTTAATACCTCTAGAGTGTTCAAGCATCTCTCCTTTTCATTATCTTGTGTCAATAAGGTAGGGCTTGTCTATCAAGTAGATATTCAAACTTTGTAAGTTATTTGAATGCTATTCTAGGGAAAAGTCTTTTAGTTGAGGAGATACAACCCAATTGAGAGTCTTTATGCTTAATTATATATTTATTCCATTTATAAACATTTTGTTGTTTTATAAATTAATTTGTTTTAGATTTAATTCGTAAAATTTAATAGATTAATGTTATATATATATATATACTTTAACTTAAAATATATTTATTTTTAAATTAAATAAAATTTTAAAATAATTAACTTAAATGAAAATAATTAAATTATTACTATCCTTTTTAAAAGATAATAGAAGAAAAGTATGAATGGTAGCCACATCACAATTGAGTTGGAAGAAATAGAAATATTTGGATAAAAATTCACAAGTGCCTTAATATTTTAAAATTTAATTAATAAATAACATAAAATTATTATCTTATATCATGATTATGTCTTTTGCCAAGATATTTATTCTTTATATATCATAAACTTTTAAGGAAATAAATAACATAAAATTATTATCTTATATCATGATTATGTCTTTTGCCAAGATATTTATTTTTTATATATCCTAAACTTTTAAGGAAACTAGTGTTGTTATTTATTTTTAACTTTCTCCATAAGAAAATAGAGAAACAATTCTAATCTTTATTAGTAATAGGTGAATAATAAATATCTAAAAAAAATGAAGAAACAATTCTAAATTTTATTAGTTAAAGGAGAATAATAAATATCCAGAAGAAAATGAAGAGATAAAAATAAAAATAAAAATAAAAACACTTAACACAAGTCCAATCATGAGGTTGAATTTGAGTTGGGAGTCATGGCACACATATTAACTAGGATAATTGAATTGATAACTAGGTTATAATATATTCCTTTCCTTCTCCAACAGAGATATTTTCATTATCACACAATATTAAGATACATTTAATTTTGTGTTTCTAATCAATAAAATTTACATAAGATTTATTGATTACTTTTTATTTGGTCATTATTCATATAAGCCAAATGAAAGAGAGATGAGTTTATCTATAGTTGATGGTTATGTTTTACTTTATTTTACTTAATTGTTTATTCTGATTTTTTATAAAGTAGATTGTTTTTATAATTTATGTTTTAAATTTATTAATAATGTAATTGAAATTTTAAAATAATAAATGATATTTTTTTTAAATGTGAGATTAAATTGCAATTTTGGATAAATTTATATGTATAGGATAAAAGTCTACTATTGAAAACCATAAATCAAGAATGATTATTTACAAACCACAAATTGATTACTTTAAAAGACAAGGTGTATTCTTGTAATATTATATATATATATATAATTTGAAAGCTAATTAAATCAATATAATTTATTATACAACACATTTATTTATATAAAGATTTCAATAGTAAAGAGATATTAATTTTAAGAGTTAAAACATTTTGTCTTTTATATAAAAATTTTATGCTTACGAAAATTTTATTCTTGAATTTGTTGTATAAAAAAACATTTTCCAAATCATAAAATCTAATTTAATAAAAGTGAAATTTCAAAAAAATTAAAAATAAAATAAAGTTAAAACAAAATTGAATTAATATTTTGTTTAAAGTCAAAATCATATTTTACAATAAGATAGGCAAACAAGCTCATAAATTAAAAATAATTTTTTTTTTACCAAAATATATTTCAAATATGTTTCAAGTCTTTCTTAATAAATATGTTAACATGGTTTGCATTGAAAAAAAAAGGATTAATATTAAATGGAAGTCTAACTCAACCATGTCACACCTATGCACTAGTGTATCTTTAGATATAATCTACATTATGTGCTAGTGCACCAAATATTTGTGTAAACACTAATATTTTAGTAAAAGAAAAATTAAATTAACTTGGTATGTGGCACCTTAGATATATAGAGGGGCATCAACAAGGAATTTTTTTTAAATGAATGATTAATTTATAAAATATCTAAAGTTGCTTTGATGCTTCCGTTACACAAGTGTACAAGTGCAACAATAGAATTGAAGCACATCAAACAATGCATTTATGTTGTTGTTTTCCTTGCTATAATATAGTTATATAATAAGATCTATCACAAGGACAATGTAACAGTCACGACAATGTATTCATACTCTTCGCACCTCACACTACCCATAGATCTTAATTTAATTATAGAATAGATCTTAGTTTTATTACAAAGTTTGTGATTGTTATAAAGTGCATTACATGGGGCAACATATATATGATAGGACATACAACCATGAGTTGGTATAATATTACCACACCATCTTATGGAGAGCGCATTATCAATATCACAATAATCATGTATTTATAAATCAAGTGTCCTTACAAAACCTTCCCACTAGAATATAATAAAATGCTATAAACATGATAACCTCCGCCTTACAAAAGAGACTCAAGAATCCTTTGTGTAAGCAAACAGAGAGGGGTAATTCAACATAGCTCCTCTTGACCATATATATCTTACAAGACAATTTTCCTTCTGAGAGGTTCAATGCATCACCTATATCTCTACCATAATCAACAATTATGCCAAAAAAATCTTAATCCATTGAACTTGTCTTATCATTTTTATTCACAAAGAACAAAAAAAATATTTTTATAACTTATCATATCATATAAGATGATTACCTTCAATTTGAACTCGAGACCTTCCATTTACAACTTTTCATCTCAATTACTCATTACCAATTACTTTACACTTTACATAAATTTTATTTATAATTATTATAAAATTTAATATTAAAAATATATATAATTTAAATTAAAAAAAAATATTTTAAAATTTTAATTCTATTTCATTAAATTTAAATTTTTAAATATCTTAAAATTTATTTTAAGTACCATTAACCTAACATAAAAATAGACAAAATATCAATTAAAAACAAGATTCAAATCAAATCATAACTCACAAACAAATAACTACCAAACAATCCAATCCAATGTAATCTAACCATGAAAAATAAAATCTAATCATAACTAACCAAGACCCTTGAAACTCGGAACTCCACGTTATTTCAAAACACTCTCTCGAACCTCAAATTTAAATTGTAAACATCTGTCAAAACATCTACACCATGAGCGGTAGCGTTTACTCCGCCTTGCAAAAGCAAATGGAGCGTTGTCCATGGAGATTAAATGTAATTTTTAGATAACATTCGATTATTTATGTGTTTGGAAAAAATTAAATTAAAAGATATTTTAAAATAAAAATCATATTTTATAATAATTTATGATAACATTTGATTATTTATGTCTTTGGAAAAAATTAAATTAAAAGATATCTTAAAATAAAAATCATATTTTATAATAATTTATGATAACATTTGATTATTTAAGTGTTTGGAAAAAATTAAATTAAAAAATATTTTAAAATAAAAATCATATTTTATAATAATTTTAAAAATCAAATTTAATTAAGAATTTTATTTAATAAAAACAATTAAAATATAGATGTTTAAAATAAATATACATAAAATCTAATTATAACCTAAACAAAAATCAAACCATAACTGACAAACAATCCAATGAAATGTAATCAACAATATGGAAACTCCAAACTCCACGTTATTTCAAAAGGAACTGCACTATGCGTTTACTCCGAGTTGCATCATTATTAAATCACAAAAGCATCATTATTAAATAAAAAAAGCATCATTGTGAAATCACAAAAGCATCATTAGTAGCCGTTGCATGATAACGGTCTTCTTCATCCAAAAAGCCAACGGTGATCTATTCTTCATCATTAGTAAATCGAATTGGGTGAATGTGCATTTTGAAATTCGAACACTTGTTATTGAGATTTGGAAGCTTAAGATATTCGGGTTTTGTTATTGAGTGAGGTAGCACTCCCCTCGCAGCTAACAGAACAAACTTGGCCGATGAGATCTGATGGAGCGGGCCGAGATGGAGAGGGCCGAGACGAAGATCGCCTCAGCTATATCTGAAACTGCTGCGAAGCTTGAGCTGATGCCCAAATGCGCGAGCGAGGGAGGTAAAATATCAAAGGAAATGTTAGGATTCCGACTCCCCTTGAACAGGTCGGTCGATTTCGGATTCTTTTTGTTTTGTGTTTCAACTCGGTTGATTGGGGTTGACATGCTTGTATGATTTCCTTGCAGATGGATGGATATTACGAGAGGCCACCTGGAATTGCCCTCCTGGGCGGTGTGTACTTGCCTACTGACAGGTAAAATTAATGCTCCAATGAAATTTATACTGCCCAGCTCCCTTCCTCGTTTTCTCTCGATAAATTACTAGAGTCTGGCTGTCATGCTTTTACTTCTTATTATCTCCGTGCTCACTGTCCTTAATTACCGGCCAGCAAGGTTCATAGATCACAGGGTGCCAGGTACGATTTCCATTATATGAAAGGCTTAGACTATAGATTTCAATGGCCGCGATTGTAATCCGTTTGTTTAAATGCTTTGCAGAAACAAAAGCTTCGGAATGACCTTCGGCATATTTTATGTGGGTAAGCAGGTTTTGGAATCCTCTACAATGCTGCAAACTCTTTTGCTTAGTAATTTGACTAATCCTATACAATTGCAGAAACAGTCTAGGCAGAAAATTCGCCTCGGATACGCTTCCTCCGTTCAAATTCTTAACCCTTGTGATGGCCGCAGCGTTAGGTACAGATTCTTTTCTACATATATCTCATTATGCCATGCTGGTAAGAGAATTACCCTCAGTAGTTCATCCATCCATATACATAATGTCTCCTTTAATTTCTATTCTAAATTACGGTGAATAAATTTATTGTTAGCGAATAACATAGTTTCTCTTTTATTCTGTCCATACATACAATTGCAGAAACAGTCTATTTCAGAAATTTTGCCCAAATGCGCGAGTCGCCTTGTGATTCGCCTTCAAATCACCTCAAATCTCTTCCTGATTCTGGTCATGAAGGTTAATCGTTACTATTTCTGAGAGCATACCGATATTTTTATTTTGTGTTGTTATTTTGATGAGTTGTTATGTAACAATTTTTTTTTTTTAATTACGCGAAAACTTTATACACGTTACAATAACAAACATTTTATTTGTCTTCCAAACTTTAGAGAACCGCATAAGAAGAACATATATTAACATTGGTTTTCGGTATGGAATTTGTGCTGGAAGGCATTTTGTTTTGTTGTTGATTTCTTGACTGGAGTTTGCATCGATATGGATCAGGTTCGGCGACCTCTGCAGTGAGGATTGACCCTGTAACTATTTATTATTCTATTTAAATAATTGCTTGTTTCTGTGCTAACTGGTATGGACAGCCTCTCTATGGTAGAGAGTCGAGCCATGAACTTTCCCGGAGATTGATTCGACAGTCTCTTTGGAGAGGACCATCCTTAATCGTTACTATTCCGGAGAGCATACTAAATTGCCGCTAGGTTTAGGTCTTTTTCTTAGGTTGAATTTCTTAATCGTTGTTGGGTTTTGGATATGGACATGAAGTACAGTTGTATGATATGAATCCAACGGCGCGTTGGAAAAGCGAAGTGGAGGGTGATATGAATCTAACTTCACTTCCTGAAGCCGAACGAAGTGGGTGATTAGTAATCGACGTGGGTGAACGATGCGAGGACTTCAAAATTTTAAGAACAACGAGTGGGTGATTTTGTTTCTACTTTCCTAACACGCTTATCATCCACATCCGCCAAGAGGGTATGTTTGTTTCTCTTTTATCAATGTGGTAAAAAATGGTGTTCGACTTCTGAGATTTCTGTAGTGAACTGATACTAACTGTCATTTGTTCGATTTCTGTGGTAAAAAATGGTGTTCAATTTCTGATTTCTCTAGTGATTTGATGTTCATTCCTTTGCATTTGAATGGATAGCAATACTAAAGAGTTTCTGGGGCTAATCAGAGTCTCAACTATGTTCCTTGTATTGTTTAGAAACAGTTATTCCATTACAAAGCGACAGTCGAGAGGAGGGTTTTGTCTTCAACATCGTTACCAAGTAAATTAAAAAAATCTATATCCATGTTATATTTCTCGGTTTAGAATGAAGGGTTGTTCGCTTCGTTTCAGGATTGAATTCATATAAAATTTCCAGGAGAGAGGATTCGTGATAAGGTAATGGTCGACCTCATTACGAAAGCTGGATTAGTAGTCAAAACTCAGGTTGTTATATTGTTTGAAAAAAAGCCTGGATTTTAGATATGTTATTCTGTTTGTTGATTTTGTAAAGTAATTAATCTGTATTTTAATGACATTGTGATTGGGTATTTTAATATGTATGAGAAAGTTTGGCTATGTGGCTGACATTCTGATACTATTCTGGGCATATGTGGTGTGGTGAGGTCCGGTTTTTAGGTATCTTCATATTTTTGTATATAGCAAATGTTTAGCACTGTAATAACGGTTTTATTTTCATTTTAGATATGGTATTTTTGAGTGATTTATCATATAATTTTGTTCATTTTGTTCATTTTTATTTTTTAAATATATTTATTTGAAATAATTTTAAGATTTATTATATGTATAGGGTTTTACTTTGCATTAGTAATAATCACTATTTTTTTTATATGGTTAGATGATCCTACAGGAAAATGTACTTACCCAATTTCATGTTGGATGACTGAAACCTAAAAGTAACTTACATAATTAATGATTTAGTCTAAATGATTAATAAAATAAAATTGAACAATCATAAACTCAAATTATTAGATTATTTTGTTGTAACAATTGTATTTTACATAACTCTGTACCAGAAAACACATTAATGTTATTGACTTTCATATATGTTATTAGTTTGTTGTGCGTTTGCAGTAATTAAATCGTACCTGTTCAATATGTATGAGAACGCCTTGAATGAGATCGTGGATGACATCATGATTCTATAAAGGCATAAGTTCCCATCATATATATCGTGAGTTTTGGTTTCTAGGTATGTTCATATTTTGTTCATACCAAATTTTGGCAGTGTAATAATAATTTTATTTTCATTTTTGATAAGAACCGAAGATAGATGATAGGTGATATGTCTAAGTTAGATTGGTAATATTTTCGGTCCATTACTTGGTATGTATAAAATTGTAAGAGTTGTAGCAATAGAGTTCTTTCATGTTCTGAATAAAGTTAAATAAATTATTTTTATTTCAATTTTAGAATGGTATGGAAAATTGCAAGAGTTTACGGTTATTTCGATTTCAGAGTGAATGGCATTTCAATAGAGTGATAATACCAGATAAAGCTAGTTTGCATTTCATTTTTTCAACATTTTTTTGTTATTGATTTTGACACATTTATAATTCGAAATAAATTCTAATTTAAAATCTATTAAAAAAAAAGGGGTTTCTCTATTGAAGAGACAGTGGATGTTTTAATTTCAACCTATGAACTTCCTTATTTCTTCACAAGGTTGCCCTAGGTTGATTTGTTTTCTTGGGTGGTTTATATCATTTATATGTAATGAGAATGGAACAGACCTTGATTCTTGTTCAATCTTTGTTTGCAGCTCAATCAATGGTTGCGAAGATGAAATGACAGCCAACCGGAGAAAGAGAATCCAAAGAAACGAGATTAATTGAATCAGGTAGATACACACCTTTTCAAGATCTCTATTAAATGTTTAATGCATACAAAGTAGCTAACCTTTGGGCTATATTGCTCTACTTATTGCCCAGTCTTTTATTGAACTAGCTCTGGCTAGTTAGTAAGCTCTGGCTAGTTATTAAAACTAGCTTTAACTTATTGTTGAAATTATTTAGAAATCTATTTAACTTACATTATTAAAACTAGTTAGAAATCTATTTGGCTCAAATTTCACTAGATGACTAAGTTACCCTTCTAGAGGTTCACATCGGCCAGCTATAGTGTACGGTCCACTTTTTCTAGGAGAGATTTTTTCGACAGGATTCTTCTTCGATGTGCATGACCCTTCAGCAGCCGCACCACAGAACAGTGGGTAGGTTTCTTGTTCCAAGTTAAGACAACTTTGGTTTCTTCTTACTCATATTCGTAGACATGTTGTGCCATCCCAATCCTTGCTATCTGCTTACTCCTATTCGTTGCAGGTTGTCGCTTTGAGTCTTTTTGCATGGAAGAAAATATTGCTCTCTATTAAGAAAATGAGATTTATTGAAAGAGCAAAAAATGGCGTTGTTAAAATAGCCAAAAATGGTGCTGTTATACACTTATATTCAAACTAAAGTTCCTTATAACAATATCCACGAAGATTGTAATTGTTTAACCTCGCAAGATTCAAACTAGTTACGAAACTAAATTTTCCTAGACAAAATCTCTAATACAGTTTTCCCTTACGAATCTCCACACAAAATAGTATCTTGTCGGTGAGCTTTTTTGTTCATCCAGTCATTTATCTTTCTTCCTTACGAATTTTCATGACCTTCCACAAGGATGACAGAGAGTGCATCAGGTAGTTTGTTAGGTAAAGCTAGTGATAATATTTATGATTTCTACCATTATAATTTCAGGGAGTTGATTATTACATTGATCATGGTCGATAAGCGTTCTTCCTGTATTTTCAGGTAGTTTGTTAGGTAAAGGTAGTGATAATATTTATGATTTCTACCATTATAATTTCAAGGAGTTGATTATTACATTGATCAAGGTCGATAAGCGTTCTTCCTGTATTTTTTTGTATAAACCATTCGAAATAATGAATTCCCCAAGCTACTGCTGAATGCTGTGAGCTCTTTTGGAAAGATGACCTCTTCTTCAAAAACCATCTCGAACATATTTACCCTTGCATTAATGAACTAGGGACAGTTTTCTTTTCGCATCTATTTGCCCCACTTTATATGGTAACCCATCTTCTAATGTTCCAGAGAAGTATCTCAATTTTATTCCTATATGCTCGGTAGCCGGCATTCGGAACCTTCGATCCCATCTTCATCTAGCCCTTTTCACAATATTTTTAATCGCCAGGAAAGGAGAAATAAAATGATATATCATGTCTTGTGTTTCGATATGCCAACGCGCCCATAAGCCATCATTCTTTACACTTTCCCCATTCCACGTTGCAATTTGAAGGTTGCCTTATGTTTGCTATGGAGATGGTCTCTGCGTTTTTTATTTGCAGGCTTCTACGTTTCCTCTCCCTCGGCCAATGGATACGCGTTTGATGTTTGTCTTTGCCCACTTGGAATGCTTATGCTTGTTTGATGTTCTGGTCGTTTGAACATGTGCCCAATGGATACGCGTTTGATGTTTGTCTTTGCCCACTTGGAATGCTTATGCTTGTTTGCTGTTCTGGTCGTTTGAACATGTGCCCAATGGATACAGTTTGTTGTTTGTCTTTGCCCACTTGGAATGCTTATGCTTGTTTGATGTTCTGGTCGTTTGAACATGTGCCCAATGGATACGCGTTTGATGTTTGTCTTTTCCCTTGGAATACTTCTGCTCGTTTGATGTGCAAGTACGGTCTGCATACACGTCATCGAATATGATGGGTGACCATTGTTTGATGTTCCAACGCACGTTTGGTTTTGTAAACGTTCAACTATTCGCTTTCTCTATGCTGCCACTGTGCATGCATTTCTTCCATTGCCCTACCCGTTATCCGCAGTGTGCTTTCTCACCCTCTGCCCCTTATCACGCTGGGTGCCAAACCTTGGTGTTGACTAGTTTTTGGTTTGTTGTATATATTCCCCATATTCTGTCTTTTTCTTTGGCTGAAACTTGTTTTCCATTCTGAAACTTGGTTTGTGGGGTTTTTAGAAGAGTTGAATACCTTTTCCCTTTATTAATGAGAAATAGCTTTTAAGACTTTGACAAAGGAAGTAGTATTTTTGGGACATTAAAACGGCTAGCTCCTTTCATGTTAACCTGCGCACATGCTGCTGAAATGGGCGCTCTGAGCGGGCTTCAAGCGTGCCCAAGTGTAATCATGAGAGCTCTATTGCAAACCAGGGTGCAACTGTAGCCGGCCCGAGGTCCTCTCACAGGGTTTACGGAAAATACCGACAACAATCAAATTCAGAATTGATATCCAATAAAAACATTACACATAATTTAAAATTAAAATTTGATTTCATGTCAACGTAGTTTCTGCTCAGTACTTCATTGCAGCGCTACACGGCTTTGGCCTCAATTACGCCACTTCAAGTGGGCTACAGCGCGGGCCCTCTTCGCTCCATGTGCGAAGTCTATGTGCTAATAAGCACCGGATGCAAGACAATGTGCAACAGATATCAAATCTAGCCCACACGCAACCAAAACGTAATGTGATGCCACCTCTAAACCCTAAGGCTTTTCGCAACCTATATATGCAAAACCAATAGGAGGGGAGAGATTTAGACTTTAGTAATTTTTAAAATGCAATAGGAGCCGAGAGATCTAGACTTCAGAATTTTTTTTACAAAATTACGTCATAATTACATATATATTATTTTTATTATTAAAATCAAATCATTGAATTTTTTTGCTTTTCCAAAAACAAAATTTAGATAAGATTTGGAAAACTAAATCAAGTTGTCAAAACTAAATCAAGTTGTCATTATCTGGTTAGTTAGAAAATAAATTGAATTGGTACATTTAATATTCATGGTTACAAAAAGGTTTGCACTAGGCTTTTTATCGGTACCCCATAAAATACACGATCTATAAATCTTAATAAAAAATCATCTAGGCTTTCTATTGGTACCTCATAAAATATACAATCTATAAATCTTAATAAAAAATCATCTTGTAAGGATAAAAAATAATCTTGTAGGGAGTTGTTGGGATGGATTGTGAGTATTTTTGTTTATCTTTTGTTATTTTTTTTCTAGTGGAAACTTAGATTTTTCCATGTATTTTGTATAATTTAGTTGGATTGAATATCTTATATCTTCAATTTGAATATAAATTTATTAAAAAAATTAATCCATTTTCTAATCACATTATTAGTTTATGTTTTTGCAAGTGAATTATCTAGTTATATTACAAGTAGGTAGGTACATGTTCATTCTAGTGAAAAGAATTGGTTATTCCATGTCCACTCTAGAGGGAAAAGATAACAACTAGATAGGTCCATGTCATGTATTTTTTAAATATGAATTTAAGATATCAATATTTCTCCATTTTGTATTTTAAATTTATAACCTATGTAACTTTGAATGTTATTTGTGTATAGGTGTTCACATTTTGTATCTCTTTTATTTATCCAAAGATACTAATCATTTATCTAATTTTAGAAATAACACTTTTAATTACCAATAGGTTAGTAATTTGGTTTGATATATGTTAATAACTAAATTTGTTTAAAAAATTTGTTAGTAATTGATTTTGCAAAATATTAGTAATTGAGTTGCATTGTAATTCTTTTCTTATGCACATTTTATGGTATGATAAAGTATTAATTATTTTCATTGAGTTTGGAAAATATTAATAATTGAAATTTATTAAAATTGGTTTTATATATATTTTATGATATGATACTATATTGATTATTTTGTTGTGGTTGTTGAAATATTTTAGAGTGTTGTTAAATTATAATTGTTATCTTGTTTACTTTAATGATGGTAAAACAAAATTTAAATGTTTTTTTAATAGTTAATGATATCTTTCTTTTATATATAAAAGTTTAGTTAGAAGATTTAAATTAGAATAAGATTGTAGAAAATATTTTGTATGGATATTAAATTCTATATTTTTCTTATATTGTTTGCATTAGTATGTTGACCATAGGGTTTCTATTAAAGTCATGTCTAGAGTGTTTTCAAAGGACCATTTTGGGAAATTGCCTGGAAACAATTTTCTAACTCGGTATCTTGACACATGTGCCTTTTGTTGTAGCTGGGAACTGGGACGCCGTTGCGCTAGTAATAGGTGGAGGGAGGTAACTCCCAGAGAAGCCCTCCCAGTACGCCCCAAGTTGGGTGGTCGACCATGTATACACAAGGTTTTTGAAGTGGTCTAACGAGGGACCCCCCTTTGTTGACACTCTATTCATGCAACCTAGGAGTTAGGATCTATTTCCTTGGTAATTATAACATACACTATACATTATAACCCTTATCTACTTTAACCCCTATTACACATAACTCCTCAAAACCATAGCTACTTTAGCCACTATATCATCCCCCCTACCACACTTACCACCCCACATCTCTCAAAATCTCTCTCTCTCTCTCTCTCTCTCTAACACACACACACACACACACCCTTTCTCCTCACATTCCCATTAAATCCCCCCCTCTCCCTAACTTTACCAACCCCTTCTATCACTCTAGCCCTTACAATGTTCTCTCCCTAATTGTTACCAACCTCCTTCTCTCTCTCTCTCACCCATCTTTTTATCCCATACCATTAACCCCCCTCCTCTCTCTCTCTCTCTACCTACACCTAACACAAACCCCTTTCTCTCTCCCCCAATATCCTAACACTAAACCCCTCTCTCTCCCTCACTCTCACTATGTGTAAACCCCACAATCTCTTTCCCTTAATTCCCCTACTACTCTTCCTACCCATAAAAATCCCCTCCACCCCCCTCTCTTTCTCCCACTCCCCATACCCCTAAATATCTCTCTCTCACTCTCTTTATCCTAGACCCCATTCTCCTACAACTTACCACCCCCCATCTCTCTCTCTCTCTCTCTCTCTACTCCTCCATTTACACTTAAACCCCAACCCTCTCTCCTCCTCTCCGAACCACCATCCTCTTTCTCTCTCCCCTCCTCTCCCTAACACTTTCTGACTCTCAGACCCCCTACCTCTAGCACCCCCTCCACCTCCCTTGCCCCCCTCCTCTCACCTCTTCCCACTGAACCTTATTTACCCTCTCTCTCACTCTCTCTCTCCCCTAATCCTCCACCTAAACCTAAACCCCACCCCCGTCTCTCTCCTCCAACCCCCTAACACCCCCTATCTCGCACTCTATCTACATGTAACCCCCAATTATCTCTGCCTAACCCCACTCCTACTCTCCCTACCCATAACCACACCCTCCAAAGACCCCTCTCTCTCTCTCTCTCTCTCTCTCTCCTTGTCTTCACTTACCCCACTCATAATTTTTCTAATTCACCCCCCTAACCTCCTCTCTCCCCTTACAACTAAACCCCCCTCCTCTCTCTCTCACACACACACACACAGACGCACACACACATACCTATGTTCTTCCACCTACCCCTAACCCCGACCCTCTCTCCCTCTGAAACCCTCAACACCATATTTCCCATTATTCACTCTCTCTCACACACACACACACACCTACTCCTCCACCTAACACTAATCTCTCTCCTCCTCTATCTCTCTCCACTCCTCTCCCTAAGCATTCCTAATTCCCTCTCACTCTCTAATCACCTATTATTCTTCCTACCTGTATCACCCCATCCTCTTCTCTCTCCCTCTCTATCTCTCTCTCTCTCCTTGATAACACCTTCTCCAACTCTCTCTCTACCCTACTCCACCTACACAAAATCCCAAACCCTCTCTCTCTAACCCAACCACCTAACACCTACCCTCTCTCATAAACACTCTCACTACCCCTAACCCACCCTCTCTCTCTCCCTTACCCCACTCATGCTTTCCCTAAGCCTCCATCTCTCCCTCTATCCAACTCCCCATCCCCTTAAACCCTTGTCTCCCTTACAATAACCCCCTCCTCTCTCTCTCTCTCTCTCTCTCCCCCCCCCCCTAACCCTAACTAAACTCCTCTCTTATGCTCACTCTCCCTTATTCCTTCAAATACACCTAACCCCCACATCTCTCACTCTCTCCCCCAGCTTGTAATACCCCCTCTATGTCTCTAAATATAACTAAAGAAAACCCCCATTATCTCTCTCCAATACCCCTATTAATTTCCCTACCATAAACATGCCCTTTGAACCTCTCTCAGTCTCTTGTTCTTGATGCCCCAATCCTGTGAACCCTCTACATATTTCTTTCCTATCCCCCCTCCCCCTATCACTAACAACACCCCCCCGCTCTCTCTCTCTCTCTCACCCAACCCTCTCCTTCTCTCCCAAATCCCAAACACCCCCTCACTGCTCACCTACCACATTATCTCTATCTATCACCCCATTTCCTTGCTTTACCATTAACCCTTCTCCTCTCCCTAACCCTTAACAACCCCATTTCTCCCTCTCCTCTCCATAACCCTTACCAACCACATATCTCCCTCTCCTCTCCCTAACCCTTACCAACATCCTCTCTCTCTCTCTCTCTCTCTCTCTCTCTCTCTCTCTCTCTCTCTCTCTCTCTCTCTCTCCCTCACACACACACACACATCTCCTTCTCCCTTTAACACTAAAACCACTCATATATCTCTATCTCTCCACTCCTCTCTCTAACCATTACTAACTCGGTTTCTCACTCTATTACCCCCTCCTCTTCCCCTACCTATAATACCCCATACTCTCTCTCTCTCTCTCTCAGTCTCTCTCTCTACTCTACTCCACCTATACCTAAACTCCACCCATCCCACTCTCCCCCGATGCCCAAATGATCCACCCTCTCTCTCATACACTATCACTATCCTTAAGATCCCATCACTCTCCATAACCCCTCGCATACTCTCCAAAATATCCCCTCTCTATATATACCCCCACCCTTTATCCCCCCTTCTCTCTAAATTCCCTTGAGATAGATCCCCTCAACCCACCCCAATTTCAATATCTTTCTCTACCCAAAATCCCTTGCCCACCATACAACTAATCAACCAAACCCTCCCGATATTGCACTACCCTTCTCTCTCTCTCTACTCTAGCGCTTATAATGAACCCCACTTGTCAAACGTTCAAACACCTCCATGTTCTCTCTCTCTCACACACACACAAACACACACACACACACACACACTGACACACACACATATAATCCTAACCACACCACTAAATCCCACCATCTCTCTCTATCTATCTAACCGCATTTGTACTCTACCTAATCCTCCTCTCTATCTCTTACTCACCCTCTCCCTAACCACCTCTCTCTCTCTCTCTCTCTCTCTCTCTCTCTTTGCTAATCCCCCTACCATTACAACTTACAACCAAATCCTCTCTCTCCCTTATACTCCCCTAACATGTCCAATTCTCTCACTCTCAAACAAACATACAAACACCCCTTCTCCTCCCCTTACCACAAAACCCCCTCACCTCTCTCTCCCTCTATCTATCATTAATGGTAACCCTCTCTCTCACACTACACCACCCTACTCACACTATCTTTAACCCCCCTCCTCTCTCTCTTTCATTCTCGCTCTCTTCCTCCCAAACTTTGTCTCTCACCCATTATCCCTCACCCTTACTAACCCCCTCTCTCACTCTATCTTTCTCCTAATCCTCCACCTACACCTAGCCCCAACCCCTCTAGCTCTATCTCCCTAAACCCACCAACACACCCTTGTCCCTATCACACTCTCACAATAGCCAATCCCTCTCTCTCTCCCTAACACCTCTCCTACTCTACCTACCCATAACCATTGCTTCCTCCCCTCTCCCTTTGCCTTTCCTACTCCCCCTACACCAAAACCCCCTACCACCCCCACACTCTCTCCCCTAACCCCCCTCCACTATCACTTACTCCACCATCTCTCTCTCTCTCTCTCTCTCTCTCTCTTCTTCCCCCAACAAACACTCTCGTTTCAATATTTGTATCCCTTACCACCCCCCTCTCTCACTCTCTCACCATTGTACTCCTCACTATACCTTTAACTCCCCCCTCTCTCTATTCCTTATTTTAGAAAACCCTAACTAACAACCTCTCTCACTTTCTCTGTAACTTATTCCTCCACATATGCCTAACCCCCACCCCTCACTCTCTCCATGAACACCCTAGCACTGCTTCTCTCTCTCACACACATTCTCACCATCCCTAACCCACCACTACCTCCCCCTAGCCTACCTCATACTCTCTCTAGACATAAAAACCCCTATTCCTCTCTCTCTTTATCTCTCCTACTCCACTTACACCTAAATCCCCCTCTCTCTCTCCTAATCCCCCTCGCTTACAAATTACCACCCCCAATATCTCTCTCTCTCCCTACCCCCAAATTATCACCCCAATTTTCACTAACTTCCCTAATATTCCCTAATTCCCTACCTCTATCCCCTCACCAAGATATCTATCTCTTTCTCTGCTAGAACCCCCATCCTCCTGCTATCCCTAATCATCCACACCCTTCCCCATTCAATCCCTGACTCCCTCTCTCTCTCTCTCACACACACAGACACATCACTCTACTCCACCAGTTAAACCTAACCCCCACCCTCTCTCTCCATCACCTCTTCCCCCTAATCGTTATCAACCCCTACTCACTCTCTCTCTCTCTCCCATACTCCTCCACCTCAAACTAATCCACACACCTCTTTTAATCCTCCAAACCCCTAAAACCGCCCTCTCTCATTCTTAGTACCCCTAACCCACCACTCTCTCTACTTAAACCCCCTCATACTTTCCCTATTCATAACCACCCCTACCACCACCTCTCTCTCCCTCCAATACTTCCTCGACCCCTAACCCTATATCCCCCTCTCTCACTCTCTCTCCCCCCTCATTCTGCATCTCGTACCACATAATACCCCCCATCTCTCTCTCTCTCTCTCTCTCTCTACCCCCACCTTATACCCACCCTGCTCTTTCTCCCCCACCCCTCTCCTCCACTCTACACTTAATCACCCATACCCTCCCATCCTTGATCCCGATTCTCTCTTGCTCTCTCTGTCTCTCTCTCACACACACACACGCACTCTCTATCATCCCTATACTCCTCCACGTACCCCTAACCCCCACCACTCTCTCTTTCCCAACCCCTTAACACCCAACTTCCCCACCCCACCCCTCTCTCTCTCTCTCGCACACACAAACCTACTCCTCCGATACAACTAACCTCCCTCCTCTCTCTCTCTCTCAAATCATCTCCCTAACCCTTAATATCCCCTCTCTCTATGCCTCTCTTAATAATCCTTACCTTACAGCTTAACACCCACCCCTCTCTCTCTCCTCTAACCCCCAATAACTCCCCCACACTCCTCTCATCTCTCTTTCTCTCTCTCTCTATATCCCTTACTTACCCCCTAGCTCACTCTTTCACCATTCTACTCATCACATTACCTTTAAGCTCATTTCCTCCCTCTGTCTCTCTACCATATTCCCCCTTACCCATATTAATTACCTCTCTTGCTTTCTCTATTACAAATTCTACCACATACACCTAAGCCTAAACCCTCACTCTCTCAACCAAACACCTAACACCCCCCCACTCACTCACACACTCTCACTGCCTCTAATCTCACACTCTTTCTTCCTAACCCCATCCACCTCTCTCTCTCTCTCTCTCTCCTACTCCCCCCTACTGCTAACCCTCTCTCCCTCTCTCCTAATCACCATAACCCCATAACTTACCACCCTCATATCTCTCCCAAGTCCCTCACCCTCTTCTTCCATGCTATGCCTCAATTCTCTCTAATATCCATAATATTCCCTGAGACCCTACCCCCCCTCCCCTTATCACAATCTCCATCTGTTTCTCTCCTGCAACATCACTCTTCCTCCCTAGACCTAATCACCCGCATCCTCCTCGCATTTCTCTCTCTCTCTCTCTCTCTCTCTCTCTCTCTCTCTCTTAGACACACTCACACAAAAACACACCCCTTTACTCCTCCACCTACCCCCACACCTATGCCTCTCTCGCCACCACCTAACACCTCCACATCGCCCATTATCTATATTTCTCTCTCACACACCCTCATATCCCACTCCTCCCCCTCTCTCTCCTTTACTCTCCCTAGCCCTTACTAACCTCACCCTTCTCTCACACACACACACACCCCTATCCTTCCACTCCTCCCCCTCTTTATCTCTATCCCCCTATTCCTCGTAACCCTTACAAATCCCCCTCCCTCATTATGTTTACCCAAATCCTTCAACTATGTCTAACCCCCACACCTCTATCTCTTCTCTAACCCCCTAACACCCGCCTCCCATCCAAACACTCTCAGTAGTCCTAACCCCTCCTCTCTTCCCCTAACCCTTAATAAATGCCTATGTCACTCATTCTCTACTTTACTCCTCAAACTACACCTAAATTCCAAACCTCTCTCCCTAATCTATGCCTCTAATACCTCCCTATTTCTCTCACTCCCACTACCCCTAAATTTCCCTCTCTATCCCTAACCCCACTCATACACTCCCTAAGCCCCCTCCCCTATCTCTTGAATTCCCCTCTCCCTGTAACTGTGTGTGTGTGTGTGTGTCCCTCCTAGTTACCCTCACATTACCACTTAATACCAACCCTTATCTATCCCCACGAAACCCCTAACACCATGAATTTTCTATCTCTCGCTCACATGGCCCTACTCTTCCCTTTTAAATGAACCCCCCCTCTCTCCCTCTCTCTCTCCCTATAACCCTTATCCCCTCCCTCACTCTCTAGCCACCCTACTCCTCCCCCTATGTTTAAACCTCCTCCTCCCCCCCACCTCTCTCTCTCTCTCTCTCTTCACCTATTCCCCCTAACCCTTATTATGCTCATCCCTCACTCTATCAGTCTCTCCCCCACTCCACCTACACCTAATCCCCACCACTCTCTCTCTCTTCGACCCTAAAAAGATATAAGCCCCTTGCTCTCTCTCCCTAACCCCCTTCATACTCTCCCTACTAATAAACAACCTCTCTTTCCCTCTCCCTCTTTCTCTCACCTACCCCTACAACTAAACTCCCCCACTCTCTCTCTTTCTCTCTCCTAATTTCCCACCCCTATCACTTACTCCCCAATCTCTCTCTCTCTCTCTCTCTCTCTATTCCCCCGCCCTATATCCCCAATTCTCTCTAACTTCCCTAATATTCCATACATCCATCCACACCATCCCCGCATCTTGACCTGTACCTCTTTCTCTCCACCATACCCCCTCCTATCTCTACCCCTAATTGCCCACACCTTCCCCTAGTCACCCGTTGACTCTCTCTTTCTCTCTCTTTCTATCTCTCTCTCTCTCACACACATAGATATCCCTCTACTCATCAACCTACCCACTACCCCCATTCCCCCTCTCTCCCCCAACCCACTACAACATCCCTCCCACCCTCATTCACTCACTCACTCACTCTCTTTCTCTCTCACACACACACACACACATGCCCACCTACCCCTACCACTACCACTAGCACATCTCCTCTCTCTATTACTCTCTCCCACCTTCTCTAACTAACCATTACTAAACCCCCTATCTAACTCTTTGACCCCCATATTCCTCCACCTAGCTCCAACATCACTCATCTCCCTCTCTCTCTCTCTCTCTCTCTATCTCTCTCTCTCCCAACCCTCACATTCTCTCCCAACCCCCAAACACCCCCTCACTTCCCACCTTCCATACTATCTCTCTTTGTCACACCATTTCCTTGCTTTACCATTAACCCTCCTCCTCTTCCTAACCCTTAACAACCCCATCTCTCCCTCTCCTCTCCATAACCCTTAACAACCCAATCTCTCCCTCTCCTCTACATAACCCTTAACAACCCCATCTCTCCCTCTCCTATCCCTAACCCTTACCAACATCCTCCCTCTCTCTCTCTCTCACTCACACACACACACACCTCCTTCTCCCCTTAACACTAAAACCATTCAAATATTTCTCTCTCTCCACTCCTCTCTCTAACTTGGTTTATGACTCTATCACCCCCTCCTCTTCCCCTACCTATAATACCCCATCCTCTGTGTGTGTGTGTGTGTGTGTGTGTGTGTCTCCCTATCCTCCCCTGGCCATTGTTGACCCACTCTCTCACTCTCTCTCTAGTCTACTCCATCTATACCTAAACTCCACCCCTCCCTCTCTCCCCCAACCCCCTAATGATCCACCCTCTCTCTCATACACTATCACTACCCTTAAGACCCCATCACTCTCCATAACCCATCTCATACTCTCCAAAATATCCATTCTCTCTATATACCCCCACCCTTTACCTGCCATTCTCTCTAAATTCCCTTAACATCTATCTTCTCCACCCACCCCAATTTCTATATCTTTCTCTACCCAAAATCCCTTACCCACCAGACCACTAATCAACCACACCCTCCACATATTACACCGCCCTTCTCTCTCTATCTCTACTCCACCACTTATAATGAACCCCACTCCTCTCCCTCTCCTCCAACCTTCAAACACCTCCATGTTCTCTCTATTTCCTTTATCTCTCTCTCTCTCTCTCACACACACACATCTACTCCTCCCCACACCACTAAATCCCATCATCTCTCTCTATATATCTCTCTGTCTAACCGCATTTGTACTCTACCTAATCCTCCTTTCTCTCTCCTACTCATCCTTACCCCTAACCACACCTCTCTCTCTCTCCCTCTCTCTCTCTCCCTCTCTCTCTCTCTCCTCTCTCTCTCTCTCCTAGTACCCCTACCATTACAAATTACAACCAAATCCTTTCTCTCACCCATAACCCCCTAACATGTCCAATTCTCTCACTCTCAAACAAATAGACAAACAAGCCTAATCCTCACCTTACAACTAAACCTAGTCATCTCTCTCTCCCTCTATCTCTCTCTAATCACAACCCTCTCTCTCACCCTACACGACCCCACTCTCTCTCCCCTAACCCCCATCCACTATCACTTACTACCGCATATATCTCTTACTCACTGACTCTCTCTCTCTCTCTCTCTCTTCTTCCCCCCCACAAACACTCTTATTTCAATCTTTTTATCCCTTACTAACCCCCTCTCTCATTCTCTCACCATTGTACTCCTCACCATACATTTAACTCCCCACCTCTTTCTCTCTCTTCCTTATTCTAGCAAACCCCTACTAACCATCTGTCTCACTTTCTATGTAACTTATTCCTCCACATATGCCTAACCCCTACTAACCTACCTCCTACTCTCCCTAGCCATAAAACACAATATTCATCTCTCAATTTCTCTCTCTTACCCCCTATCTCTCTCCTAATCCCCCTCCCTTACAACTTACCACCCCAGATATCTCTCTCTCTCTCTACCCCCAACCTATAACCGCCATTTCAACTAGCTTACCTAATACTCCCTAATCCCCTACCCCTTTTCCCCCACAAAGATATCTATCTCTTTCTCTCCTAGAACCCCCATCCTCCTGCTATCCCTAATCACCCACAACCTCCCCCCTTCAATCCCCAACTCTCTCTCTCTCACACACACACACACACCATTCTACTCCTCCATTTACCCCTAATACCCAGCCTATCTCTCCATCACTTATTCCCCCTAACCCTTATCAACTCGCATTCACTCTCTGCCCCTCTCCCATACTCCTCCACTTAAAGCTAATCCAAACCCGTCTCTTAATCCCCCAACCTCATAAAACCCCCCTCTCTCATTATAACTACCCCTAACCCACCACTCTCTCTACTTAAACCCCATCGTACTTTCCCTATGCATAACCACCCCCATGACCTCCTCTCTCTCCCTTGAATACTCCCCCCACCCCTAACCCTATATCCCCCTCTCTCACTCTCTCTCCCCCCTAATTAAGCATCTCGTACCACATAATACTCCCAATCTCCCTCTCTCCCTCTCTCTCTCTCTCTACCCCCAACCTATACCCACCCTTCTCTTTCTCCCCAATCCCCACTCCTCCACCCTATGCCTAATCACCCACACCCTCCCCTCCTTGATCCTAATTCTCTCTCGTTGTCTCCCTCTCTCTCTCTCTCTAACACACACACTCTATCATCCCTATACTTATCTACCTACCCCTAAGCCCCACCCCTCTCTCTTTCCCAACCCCTTAACACCGAGCTCCCCCCCCTCTCTCTCTCTCATGTGCACACACCAAACTACTCCTCCCCTACAACTAACCTCCCTTATCTATCTCTCTCTCAAATCATATCCCTAACCCTTAATAACCCCTTACTCTATGTCTCTCCTAATACTCTTTACCTTACAACTTAACACCCACCCCTCTCTCTCTCTCCTCCAACCCCCAATAAATTCCCCCGAACAAACACACTCCTATCATATCTCTTTCTCTCACTCTATCCCTTACTTACCCCCTACCTCACTCTTTCACCATTGTACGCCTCACTAGAACTTTAACCTTGCTTCCTCCATCTCTCTCTCTCTCTCTTATTCCCCCTTACCCATACTAATTACCTATCTTGCTTTCTCTATTACAAATTCCTCCACATACACCTAAGCCCTAACCCTCACTCTCTCATCCAACCCCCTAAAAGCCCCCCACTCGCTCACACACTCTCACTACCTGTAACCCCACACTCTTTCTCATAACCTAGTCCACCCCTCTCTCTCTCTCTCGGTCTCTCCTACTCCCCTTACTGCTAACCGTCTCTCCCTCTCTCCTAATCACCATAGCCGTATAAATTACCACCCCCATATCTCTCCAAAGTCCCTCTCTCTCTTCTTCCACCCTATGCCCCAATTCTCTCTAATATCCATAATATTCCGTAAGACCCTACCACCCTCCCCTCATTGCAATCTCCATCTCTTTCTCTCCCACAACATCACTCTTCCTCCCTACACCTAATCGCCCACATCCTCCTCATATTGATCCCTCTCTCTCTCTCTCTCTCTCTTTTAGACACACACACACACACACACGCCCCTTTACTCCTCCACCTACCCCTAACCCCCACACCTATACCTCTCTCACCACCACCTAACACCTCCACACCCCCCATTATCTATATTTCTCTCTCACACACACTCATCTCCTACTCTTCCCCCTCTCTCTCCTTTGCTCTCCCTAACCCTTGCTAACCCCACCTCTCTCTCTCAAACACACCCTTGACTCCTTCCCCTCCTCCTCCTCTTTCTTTGTATCCCCCTATTCATCGTAACCCTTACCAATCCCCTCTCTCACTATGTTTACCCAATGACTTCAACTATGCCTAAGCCCCACACCTATATCTCTTCTCTAACCCCTAACACCCCCCTCTTACTCACACACTCTCAGTAGTCCTAAACCCTCATCTCTCTCTCCCTAACCCAACCAATATTATCCTTAAGCCTCTCTCTCTCTCTCTCTCTCTCTCTTCCCCTAACCCTTACTAAACGGCTATGTCACTCTTTCTCTCCCTTACTCCTCAAAATACACCTAACTTCCAACCATCTCTCCTTAATCTATCATTCTAATACTGCCCTCTTTCTCTCACTCCCACTACCCCTAAATTTCCCTCTCTCTCCGTAACCCCATTCATACATTCCCTAAGCCCTCTCCCGTATCTCTTCAACTTCCCTCTCCTTGTAACTCTTTGTGTGTATGTGTGTCCTTCGTAGTCACCCTCACAATACCACTTAAGACCAACCCTTATCCCTCCACACCAACCCCCTAACACCCTCAATTTTCTATCTCTCACACACATGTCCCTTCTCCTCCCTTTACAACTAACCCCCCCTGTCTCGCTCTTTGGCCACCCTACTCCTCCCCTTATGTTTAAGCCTCCTCCTCCCCCCTCATCTCTCTCTCTCTCTCTCTCACTCTCTCGCTCTCTCTCTCTCTCTCCACCTCTTCCCCCCAACCCTTATTATGCTCGTCTCTCACACTATCACTCTCTCCCCTACTCCACCTACACCTAATCCCCACCACTCTCTCTCTCTCACCCTAAAAACTAAAAAAATCTAACCCCCCCTCTCTCTCTCCCTAGACCTCTTCATACTCTCCTTACTAATAAACAACCCCTCTTCCCCTCTCCCTCTTTCTCTCTCCTACCCTGACAACTAAACCCCCCACTCTCTCTCTCTCTGCTAATTTCCCACCCCTATAGCTTACTCCCTAATCTCTCTCTCACTCTCTCTCTCTCTCTCTCTTCCCCCACCATATACTCCCCCTTCTCTCTAACTTCCCTAATATTCCATACACCCCTTCTGACCATCCTCCCATCTTGATCTATATCTCTTTCTCTCCACCATACCCCCTCCTATCTCTACCCCTAATGTCCCACACCTTCCCCCAGTCACCCATTGACTCTCTCTCTCTCTCTCTCTCTCCCTCCCCCTCTTTATATATCTCTCTCACACACACACAAACATACATACCCCTCTACTGATCGACCTACCCATTATTCCCATCCCTGCTCTCTCCACCAACCCACTAAAACATCCCTCCCACCCTCATTCACTATCTCTCTCTCTCTCTCTCTCATGCACACCTACCCATACCACTACCACTAACACATCTCCTTTCTTTGTTACTCTCTCTGACCTTCTCTCACTAACCATTACTAAACCCTCTATCTAACTCTTTATCCCCCATATTCCTCCCCCTACCTCTAGCACCACTCCTCTCTCTCTCTCTCTCCCCCCCGTCTTATCCATAACCCTTACTAACCCCCTCTCTCACTCCCTTTCTACCCTTTTCCTCAATCCACTCTTAACCCCAACTCATTTCTCTCCCCCAACACCCTCCACGTCTCTCACATGCTTTCATTGTACATAATCCCCCATCTCTCTCCCTAATCCCACTCACAATATCCCTAATATCCCCCCTCTCTCTCACAAAATCCCTCTCCGGTTGACCCCCACTCTCTATTTCTTTAGTAATCCCCATTCCCCTACTACTTATCACCCATTGCTCTTTCTTTTCCTCAACCCTCTAAAATCCTCTCTCTCTACTACATGCACACACACTCTCCTCTTCTCTCTCTCTCTCTTTATCCTTTACAAGCCCCCTCTTTGTCTGAATTTCCTAATCCCCATTACCCTATCACTTAACACCCACCCTTGTCTATCCCCTAGCCCCTTAACCAACCTCTCTCTCTCTCTCTTTCCCTCTCACACACACACACACACACTCCTCTCTCTCTATCTCTCTCCTCCTTACTAACACCCTCTCTCACTCTCTCACTACCATACACAACATCCTATCTTTATCCCCCCCCCCCTCTCTCTCTCTCTCTCCCTCCTATACCCCCCGAACCTTACTAACTGCCTCTCCCACTCTCCCTATCCCATATTCCTCTACATAGAGATAACCCCCACTATTCACTCTCTCCATCAACCCTCTAACACCCCCTCTCTCTTTCACATACTTTTATTATCCCGATCCCCCTGTTCTCTCTCCCTAACCCATATCCTATTCTCCTATCAATAACTACCCCTCTGCCTCTCTCTCTCCCCTACAAATAACCCTCTTTCTTTCTTTGCTTGTCCTAAAACCCCTCTCAATACAACTTATTCACCCCAATCTCTCTTTCTCTCTTCCTCTTCCTCTCTCTCACTCTCTGTCTCTCTCTAACCCCACACTATTGCCCCCTTCCCTACATCATCCTTAATATTTCCTAAGCCCCTAGACCCATTTCACCATTACAGTATCTATATTTTTCTCTCCCCCAAACCCTCTCCTCTCCCTTCCCCTAATCACCCACACCCTCCCACCCTCGCTCCCTAAATCTCTCTCCTTCTCTCTCTCTCTCTCTCTCTCAACACAAAGACACACACACACACACACACACCCATCTACTCCTCTTCTCCTCCATATACCTCTCTCCTATCCACATAACACCCCCTGCAAAACACCATTCTCTATCACTCTCACTCACAATCCCTACAACTAACCTCCTTCCTCTTCCTCTCTCTCTCTCTCCCTCCCTCTCTCTCTCTCTCCCTACTCTAATATCCCTAAACCTTACTGACCCCCTCTCTTTCTCTCTCACTATCCTAATCATCCCCTCTCCTCTCTCTCTCTTTATCCCCCCTAACCCTTACTTATCTCCTCTCTAACTCAATTTAAATCTCACTCCTCCAACTTCACATAGCCCCCACCCCTTTCTCTCTTTTGTGACCCCCTAAACCTTGCCTATCTCTCACACACACTCTTAGTACCCCTAACCCCTCCTCTTTGTCACTAACCCCACTCATATTATCCCTAAGCCTCTCTCTCTCTCTCTCTCTCTCTCTCTCTCTCTCCTACTACTCCATTAACTCCTAGCCGCTATTGATTTTCTCAGTCTCTCTCTTACACACTCACCCATACTCCCCTATCACTAACCCCCTCCTCTTACTCTTCCCTCTCTCTCCCTTACTCTTCCTAATCCCTACAAGCCCCCTCTCTCACTCTCTCACCCCCTACTCCTTCGCCTACCTTCAACACTTCCTTGTCCTCTATCTCTCTCCCCTATTACTCCTAACCCTTACTAACCCCCTCTATAACATTTTATCTAGCCTACTGCTCCACCTACACCTAACCCAAACGAATCTCTCGCTTCCCCAACCCCCTAAAACCTGCCTCTCTCTAAATATCACTACCCTTAATGACCACTCTCTCTTCCTAATATCCCTCATACTCTCTCTCTATAAATAACCACCACCCACATCCCCCATATCACTCTCTCTATTCTACTCTTTCTACCCCATTCCCTCTCACTTCTCCTCTCTCTCTATCTTTCTCCCTTAATTCCCTTCCCCCTAAATCCTTAGACCCACCCTTTTTTTCTCTAACCCCATCCTATACCCATTCTTCTCTCTTTCTCCCAACCCCCTTGATCCACGCTACCCCTAGTCACCCACACCCTCCCCTATATTTAACCACCCCTCTCCCTCTCTCTTACCTCTACAACCTAACCCCTACTAACTGCCTCTCTCATTGTCCCTCTCCCTTATTCCTCAACATACACTTAACCCACAAACAACTCTATCTCCACCAACATCTAAAACCACCCCTCTCTCTCACTCTCTTAGTAGCTAGACCTAACTCTCTCTTCCTAACCCCACTCTTACTGAACCTAAAAGTGAACATACCCTCCCCCCTCTCTCCTACTCCCCCTACCCCTAAACCTCTTTATCTATATATCTCTCTCATAAACACCCTCCCCTACCACTTTCCATCCACCACATCTCTCTCTCTCTCTGAATCTCTCTCCCTTTTCTCTCTTTCTCTCTCTCTCTCTCTCTCTCTCTCTCTGTCACCCCTTCTCCTTTCTTTACCATTAACTCCCCTCATCTCTCTCTCTCTCTCTCCCCACCTGTCGTGAACCATTACCAACCACATCTCTCACTCTAACACTTACAAAACTCCTCTCCCTCTTTGTCCATTCCTCCCTCTCTTCAATACCCTCCCTTGTACTCTCATACAATTAAACACCCACCTATATCTCTCTCTAACTCTCTCTCCCCTACTCCTCTACCTATACCTAACACCCACACCTATTTGTCTCCCCCAATTTCATAACACTGTCCCTCTCTCTCCCTCACTCTAACTATCTCTAACACACAATCTCTCTCCCTAACCCCCCTCCTACTCTCCCTACCCATCAGAACCTCCTCCACCCTCCCTCTCTCTCCTACTCCACCTACCCCTAAACCTACATCTCTCTCTTTCCTAAACCTCACCTCCTATAGTTTACCACCCCCAATCTGTCTCTCACACCCCTATTATCTTCCACTTACACCTAAAAATCACCCATATATCTCTCTACTTGCTACCTTATTCTCACTCTCACTCTCTCTCTCTCTCCCATCCTCTCCTTAGCACTTGCTAACCACATATCTAACTCTCTCACCACCTTCCCTCTCCCCTACCTATAACATCCCCTCCATCTCTCTCTCTCTCCCTCTCTCATCTCTTCCTGATCTATCTTACTCTCTCTCTTCCCCATCCCCCTCCACATACACTTAAATCCCACTCATCTCCCTTTCCTCCAACCCCCTAACACCCCCCCCTCTCTCACTCTCACTACCCCTAACCTCTAACTCTTTATTCCTAACAACCTTCCTACCCTCCTTTCCCATAATCAACCCCTAAACCTTAATTATCGATCTCTCTTCTACTACCATGGCCCCTAACCTTCTCTCTATATCTTGATCTCTCTCTCCCCTCAAATTCTCCACCTCCTACCACTTAGCATCCCCCATACCTCTCTCTCTCACACACCTCTAACCTAGAACCCTTAGTAACCCCCTTGAACGCTGTCCCTCTCCAATATTCCTCCACATATGCCTAAACCTCAATATAGAAAACCCCAAGTTTCTCTCCCTAATCGCTCTCTTACTCTCACTACCGATAAACATGCCCTCCCCCCCTCTCTCTCATACTCTCTCTACCCCTAAATCTCTCTCTCCCACTATATCTCTCTCTTACGCCCCCTCCAACTACAATTTAAAACTCCCCCTTCCCTCTCCCTCTCTCCTAACCCCCAAACACCTACCCACCCCCCTTTCTCTCTCTCTCTCTCTCTCTTTCTTCCCCCCCCCGAAACACAACACTTCTCCTAGATTACAATTAAATACACTGCTTTCTCTTTATCTCCCCTGCTCTCCCTAACCCTTACCAACTTCCATATCACTCTAATACTTAACAACCTCATATCCCTAACTATTTCCAAACTCCTCTCTCTCTCTCTCCACTCTGCTCTGTCTCTATATCTTTCTATAAAACCTCTTATCCTCCAATATCATTAACCCACTCCTATTTCTCCCTCACTCTCTCTCTCTCTTCCCTACTCCTCTACTTACACCTAACAAATACCTCTCTCTCTACCAAAAACCCCTAACATCCCCCCTCCCCCTCACATAAAATATCACTATCCCTAAACCCCTACTCTCTCTTCCTCACCACCATCCTACTCTCCCTACCCATAATAACCTGCTCCACCCACCTCTCACTCTCATACTACCTCTACCCATAAAACTCTCTCTCTCTCTCACTCTCTCTCTCTCCAAAATCCCCACACTACAACTTACCACCCCCCCACCCTCTCTCTCTCTCTCTCTCTCTCCAATCTCTCTCCACATGCACCTCAACCCACATTCTCTCAAGATTACGTAATATTCCCTAATCACCTACCCCCACATCCATACCCATACATCTATCTCTTCCTTTTCCATAGGTCACCTTCTCCATGCTATCCATAATAATGCACATCCTCCCCTTCCCGACCCTAACTTTTTGTATCTCTCCTCTCACACACACACACACACACACACACACACACCTATACTCCTCCACCTTCCCCTAACCCCAAACCCTATTTGCCTCCCAACCCCTTAACACCCCACTTCCTCCACTCTTTTTCTCCCGCTATCTCAAACACAACCACCCACCTACTCCTCCCCCTACCACTAATGTCCCTGCTTCTCTATCACTCTCAAATCCTCTCCCTAACCCTTACTAATTCCCTCTCTCACTTTCTCACATCTCAATCCCCAACTCTCTCTCTCTCTCTCTCTCTCTCTCTCTTGCTCTCTCTCTTTCTCTTACACAACACAGACACCCCTATACTCATCCACCTACCGCTAACCTCCTCCTCTCTCTCTCACACACACACACCTGCTGTCCTTAACTGTTATTAACCCCCACGTTCACTCTATCTCCCCTATTCCTCTAATGAGAGCTAATGCACACCACTCTCTCTCCCCTAACCTCGTAAAACCCCCGTCTCTCATTCACACTACCCCTATCCACCAATTATCTCTCCTTAAACCCACTTCTACTCCCCATACCCTTAACCACCCACTCCACTCCCCATCTATCTCCCTCTTCTACTCACATTATCAATAAACCTCCCCTCCTCAACCTTGACTCTCTCACTTTCTCTCTCACACACATACTGTCTCTCTCTCTCTCTCTCACACACACACACACACATACGTGTGCACAAACTTATGCTACTCCACCTACCTTTAATCACAAATATTCTCTCCCTCCCAACCCGTTAATACCTTGCTACCTCCATTGTCTCTCTCTTAGTCTCTCTCTCTCACACACACCTACTCATCCTCATACCACTAACCTCCCTCCTCCTCTATCACTCTTCACTCCTCTCCCTAATCCTTACTAATTCCCTCTCTCACTCTCTAATCCCTAAATCCCTTATGCTCTCTATCCTACCCCCCCTCTCTCTCTCAAACCCATCTACTCCTGACGACTCTTACTCTCCCTACCCATAAACATTCCCTCTCCCTACCTCTCTCCTACTCCCCCTCCCCCTAAACCTATCTATCTATTTCTATCTCTCCTAAGCATTATCTTGGTATCGCTTAGCTTCCCCCATCTCTCTTTCTCTCTCTCTCTCTCTCTCTCTCTCTCTCTCTCTTTCTCTCAAGACACAAACCTGCCCACCATGGCACCCCTTGTTCTCTCTCTCTCTCATCACTTTTGTTAGGAACCTATGTAAACCCTTCTCTTTACTATGTTAGTATATTGTTGTTGGACGCATATGCTTTGTAAGTCGTCCCGTAGTATTTGTTGATCCGTAGTTTATATTAGCCCATAGTATTGACCCATAGTATTGGACGCATATGCTTTGTAAGTCGTCCCGTAGTATTATATGTCCCATGGTTTTGACTCATGGTATTGGGCATAGACTTAGTATATAAGTGTGTGTTGAGGTCATTGAAGGCACCGTGAAGTTAATTGTATTGAGCTTGCTCAAAGGAGGTTGCCCCCTCGAAGTGGCCCGTGATCAATATAAAAGCGATTCTGTTCTATTATTTCTGATATCTCATGTATTTGCATTAATTAATTATTGTAGGTACATCACAACTTTACCATTAACTCCCTTTCTCTATCTCTCCTCACCTCTACTTCACCATTACCAACTACTTCTATCACTCGAACAGTTACAAAAATATGCTCCTTTACTGTTACTAACCTCCTCTCTCTCTCTTTCCACTCCTCTCTCACTCACACCCCCCCTTGTTCTCTCATAAAATTAATCCCCTCTTATCTCACTCTCTAACTCTCTAAGTCCCCAACTCCTCTACATACACCTAATACCCACATCTCTCTCTCTTCCCAAATTCCCTAACACCTCCCCCTTTCTCTCCTTCACTATCTGTTGGTAGCAAGCAACAACCTCTTCGCTTCTTGACTAAGTGAAGAGAGATCAGTCCTTTATGTGATAAATGAATAAAAAATTATATAGAGCTCCTTCAGAATCTTTGATTCTGAAGGTGCTCTTAATCAAAGAAAGGTAATTAATGACTCTAGGAGCTGATAGGGATTTGATCATCGAATTTGGTTTTGGAATCAAGGATTGATAAGTTCGTAAATTCTTGTTAAAAAATTGTTCAAAATATTGAAACAAGTTTATGTAACTTAAGGCTTTTGTGTCAAAGAAATATCATTAAACCCATTGTTTAGGGTATTTTTAGTCTCAAGACTAAGTGAATTTGGGAATCTAATATCATAAGTAAATATCCTATTATAAGCTTTGTCAATATCATATTTAATCAATAAATGGTGGTTTATATAGGAAGCGTTTCACATATGATAAATTCCCTATCTAATGATATATACTATAGTGTATTAATACCATGTATAAAGGTTTTGACTTAGCATTGTGTATATATAGTTTGTACATATAAATAAAATAAACACCAAGCTGGCCATCTGATTAATACCTACTCAACCTTAAAACGCAATCTATGCCTCTTCATGACACGACGTAATATCATAGAATAATGATGATCGTTTGATGAACTGACCTGGCGCTAAATCAACGGTTAAAATTGATAAACCTTTGGATCGGTGAGCTGGCATGGAAACGTGGCCTTCACCATTTGATAGATTCGACAATTGTATGCGTTTGGCATCACCGTGTTGACAGTGTTAATCACTAACACTCATTTCAAACTATGGCCATCGTACTTATAATAATGAACCACTGTCAATAATCAATGGTCTTAATAATGGTTATATCAGTTGTCATATCGATGATTCACCAAGTTAAGCAGTCTTCGTATCGCTGGTTCGTTAAGTTAAGTAGTGATCACTACTTGGCGAGGTCAAAACGCAGACAAGTTAGCATAAGCCATGATGTAGCATGAAAGTATAATATTTATCACCATCCCGCTAAAATGGTAGGTTCAGAGATTTGATCTTGATCAGATTTCGCGCATGTGAAGATTTTTCTAGTATGTCGTGTGTATGGATACCTATTCCATCTGTATTCACATTTCCTTTCATTCCACGACTAAACCCAAACAGCGCTGAAGAAACCATGTCTCCTCTGAACCGTTTTGAAATCTCAGGGTATGAAATTATTGAAGCTAATCAGGAGGTTGCCCAGAAATTCGAGAAAATGGGATGGACGCATTTCTTTCAAAGCTTTGATGGTCATCATGTGGAGATTACCAGAATGTTCGCAATGGGTTTTAAGAATGACAGGGTGCGAATAGGGGGTTTTGAGTTTGTTATCAATGAAGACAGCATTGCTGAAGCCACGAAGCTTCCCCAGGTGGGAGAACGCTGGTTTAAAGGCCTTATGGTGGATAAGAAGAAGTGTTTGGCACTGTTCTCGCCTCTACCAGATAAAACGAAATTGAGAGTAGGCGTGCCTGTAAAATTTCTCAAGCCCGAGTGGAGAGCTTACTATGAAATCTTGGTAAGGTACGTAACCTGTTGTGGACGTTTTTCCCATTTGCATTTGTATCATTTACGGTTGCTGTTAGCGGTTAAGGGTCATAAACTTAACTTGCCCTTCTATCTGTGGCAAAGTCTGAAGAAAATGTCACAGTCTGTGAGAAATTTTAATAACCCTGATAATAGTCTGTGTCACCATGGATTGGTTAAAATTTTGTTGCAATATCAATTATCCGTGAAAGGTCAGTCGTGGGATGAATTCCTAGTCAATTGTAAATTGGGGCCAACACAGCATTGGCCCAATTCGTCTCCTCGAGCTCGTAGGAAACGAAAACTTATAGATTCTGAGGATGATAGCTCAGAGGATAATGAACCAGAGGACATAAGCACGTCTGTAGATGATGAGGTAGATAAAGACGATGATAGGGCTTCAGTTCCTTGCAGTTCTAGGGAAATTTTAAATGAATCTCAAACTGATAATATTGATGGAAACCCTGTAAAATTAAAAGAGGGACCAGCCGAAGATGAAATTGATAAACCTACTGAATGTGATAACATTCCTATGCATAAGCTGAACCATTTGGCTCAGGTTTGTTGTGATAAGCAAGGGTCGAAGGTTGGAAACCTATCATCTTCACGTAGAATCACCAGAAGCATGCATAGTCGTCATTCTACTCTGAGGTATAGGTCTGATCCACAGACTTCCAAATCTACTGCTGCCGAGCCTGCAGTTGTAAATATTGAGGATGATATTCCGATATCTATCCCTAGCGCTTTGGGTGTAGGGAATTCCACCACTGTCCAGGGGAATGATGTGCCAGCAGGTGAGGTCGAGGGTAATCAACCGGAAATAGATCCTAATACTGTACAATTTGAACCATCTCACCATCAGCGTTGTGATAGTCCTCGTTCTCTTCATGTAGCCAGCGACGACGAAACCCTACAGCAGGTATTAGGAGATGTCTATGAGGATAAGAAAGCAGAGTCTAAAGGAAAACGCAAACAGTATATGGTCTTGTTGCAAGAAGAAAATAAAACGCTCAAGAAAGAATTGTTAGAATGGATTGACAGGTGGAAAAGGGCCAACGTGAAAAAGAATCAATTCAAGAAATCTAAGAAATCTATATTAAAAACAAACCAGATGCTTTTGGAACGAATTGAAAATCAAAATGTCAAAATTATCAGGTTAAAGGCTAAATTGGCCGAAGCCAGAAGAGTCGTTGCTCTTCGTAGTGAAGCCTAATAGTTCTTTTTCTTATTGACAGGTAACGATTATTTTAATTTAGCATGTCTGTAAAATCGGATATTTTACAGGCATGCATTTATAATTTTGTTTTAATATTTCGGTTAACTGTGTTAAATCGATTTTAATATGATATATTTATTGAATTTAATGCAGGAGGATTTTATCACCGTTTTTCTTCCAGGAATGCAGGACGTAGTGGATGCGTTGGCGCAAAAGTGCAGCTGATCTGTTACTAGTTGGAGTATTCTGAATGGTCAAGAATGTTCTGAGATGTCTCGACTCAGGCTAGTCGATTCTATTTTCAGTATTTGGTGTAATTAGATGCTTTTATGGTTAAGTAATTTCCTATAATGTTGCATGCAACATTTATAGCAAAAACTGACTCTCACTAGTATATGAAGGAAGATTTTTGATAAACTGGGGATGGATGAAGTGTAGAGGAAAAACTTCTTGAAATATATTCTATTGCTAGTATTACTTCAAACCTGAAGCTGAAGCTTTGTTATGGATGATACTGGAGATCTACGAATGATGCTGTGAATGGTATTCATTTTTGGTTTTTTATATATACATATATTTCAGTTTGTCATTTCTGTTTATATGCGAACTATGTATGCTGTGTCATACTGATGTTTAAACAATTTCTCACTTTATCGTCTCAGGATTAGTTATTGAATGCATATGTCATTATAGTTTGTTCATTAGTGTGTTCACTGTGAACATTAGCTTGAATGATATAACTTCTTGTTTATTTAAAGTTTCATTTATATGTTAATGGTGAATATTTAAATAAACATTATCTTAAATTTGAATGACTATCTTGAACAATAATTGTTAATCAGTTCTGGAAATGAAATTTGACTGTGTCTTTTAGGTTGAAATTCAACTCCATTCCTATATAGCAGAGTAGTTGTTGTTATAATTTAAACATGTTTGGTTTATATCGTACTTCAATTTTCTGTTATAAGATTAATGATTAATTTTAATTTCAAATCTGCTCTCAGCTGAGATAGGGTTAAATAGGATAGATAGATTAGTTTTAAGTTTATTTTATCTCTAGCATTAATCATCCTGCATACTGTAATTAAGCCTTCATACTTAGAAAATTTCACAAAAATTGAAGTCTTTCTTTTCAGAAAGCAGCTTTAGGATATTTGTAAATATATAGATAGGATAAACATGAGAATAGGTTAGACTTTGCTAGTTTTGAGGTTTCCTTAAGAGACAAACTAGCTGGTAGCAGGACCATAACCTGTGAGGTCTTGTTAACTTAAACACACCGGATACTGCTTTAAGTTGATTGTGTGGATAAAACCTCTTTATTGGCTCTGATTCAAAAAATCAGGCCAACAAATGGCGCTAGAAGGAGGGCATGAATTAAGTAATGGCAGGTGAAACCAATGAAACATTTCCAACCAGCCAACAATCTTCGGAAACTAGTAGATCACCTTTTAGTGAAACTGTAAGAAATATCCTTGAACGTGATCCTATTACTTCTCCTTTTACTCCTGCACAAAGTGCTCAAACTCTAGAGGAATCCAGACATATCCTTACTAGAGCTTACGCAAATCAGTTAGGTATTACTCCAATAGATTATGGTCTTCCTAGACAACAACGACATAACCCACAATTAACCATAGTTACAGAAGATTTGGAAATAACTGATAATACTCCTCAACATCGAGCTGAAAATTATCAAAGACAGATTACACAAACCAATACCACAAGGAGGTTAATTTCGGGGAGTGGTTCTGATCAGCCACCTTCACCTCCCGAATCATCACCCAACAGTCCAAGATCTTCTCATTCTGAGAGTTCTTCTAGTTCTCAAGGAAGTCCAATGGCAGGAAATGCAGGAGGAGGAGGTAATCCTCCAGCCCCTCCACCTAATCCACAGCTCCCTTGGTTAAGGGCAGCTGCTGTAGCAATTCCTGGGATACAACACCCATTACCAAAACATTCAGATAAGATTCTTCCTAAGTTTAACCCAGATGACAAAGAACCTGCAGAGGTACACATTGATAAATTCATGCTAGCTGTTCAAACCTTAAATGTTCATCATGAGGATGTTGTTTGTCGATTATTTCCTCTCACCTTTGAGGGAAGAGCCTCTATCTGGTACTTTTCATTAGTACAAGGATCTATTACAAACTGGGAGGAATTTAACAAAGTTTTTTTAGATAAATTTGGGGAAGATAAAACACCTGCTCTTTTAGCCCTAGAATTATCTAGAATTAAGATGGAACCCAAAGAGAGAATTAAAGACTTTAATCAAAGGTTTCTAACATTAAAAAATAAAATTCCAATTGCTTCTCAACCACCGGAAGATATAATCATTGAAAATTATACATCGGCCTTACCTAGGAATTCCGGAATGTTTGTTAAGAGGGCTGGAAAAACAACACTGATAGAAACATTTGATGAAGCAATTAAAGTAGAAAAGGATTTCATGTCTTATGAACCAGAAAGGAGTGGTAAAACTGATTCTTTTCCTCGAAAGAAAGTGGAGAGATCTAGTTCAGATAAAGATAAAGCTTTTGATGTAGAACAGCTACAGAATGCTATTCGAACGTTAACTAATGAAGTTATTGGGTTAAAAAAAACTAGTTCTGAAGCTTCCCCTTCTAGGGATTACTTCAGAAATCAATTTAGACAAAACCCAAACACAAACAATAAGAATGCACCCCCAGATATAGCTGCTAATGAAGAGGTCTTTAATACAATTCGAGCTGTCCTCTCTTTATCTGAAACAACTAGTCAAGAGATAAATCAGAATAAAGAAGATGAAGAATCTGAAAATGAAGATGAATCAGAAGAACCTCAACAAATCAATGGGCACTTCTGGGATAATTTTGTAAAAAAACATGAGGACAGAAGTCCACCCCCAGGCTAACACGCATATAATACGCGTAGTAAAGCAATTGCAAATACTCCTGGTGCTTCAAGCTCTACTTCAAACACTGATAGTAACAACTCACAACCAAACAAACAAATTCAACTCAGCAAACAAACTCAGTCACATAAGGGTACTCAAACCATTCAAAACGTTCCGAAGTTGGATTTACAATATGACATAATTGAAGATTTGAAGAAGACACGTGCAAACATTAGTATGTACGATCTCCTTCAAATCTACCCAATGCCTGATACTCCTATCATTAATCCTGCAGTAAGCACGATCGTTCCAAATACAAAGCAAAATGTTGCTGCAAACAGTTCAGGCAATGATCCAACAGCAACTGATAAAGGGAAAACATCAGCTGATAAAGCTTCTTTGATAGGTAAGAACTCTAAGTCAACTACACCTCCATTCTTACTTACCTTCAAAATTTTTAATAGAAATGTCCACAATTGCATGGTAGATTCAGGAGCATCTTCTAATGTCATGCCTTTATCTGTGTGCAAGAAATTAAATGGCAAATTTGTTCCATCCAATGCACAAATAACTCAATTAGATAGAACAAATGTTAAGGTTGTCGGAGAGATGAAAGATGTCTTAGTTAGGATTGCTTGTAATCCTTCAATTTACCAAATCATAGATATCGTAATCGCTGATATACCTGATGCATATGGATTGTTCTTAAGTAGGGATTGGTCTCAACAGCTAAATGGTTTCTTTGCCACTGATTGGTCAACCTTGTGGTTACCAAAGAATGGAAAAGCAAATCAGATAAAGATACAAAGAGAAAGGTACATGAAACATACTGTTACAGAACTACATGATCCTAGTGAACCCGTGTTATTTTCTGATTCCATTATGGGAAACTACATGCATGAGTTAGGTTTTGGAGATTTCAAAGCTGAAACCTCCCTCCTTTCAGAAAGCAGCCAACAATCTGAGATTTGTAATGTAACAGTTATCTCCCCTAACTGTTCTCTTAAGGAGACCATTGGTAATGAAAATAATGTAAATATTGTAAATATTATAGAAAGCAAAGTAATTGCACATAATTCTATTTGGACCCTTTATTTTGATGGTGCAAAATCCAAAGAAGGAGCGAGCGCCGGTTGTCTGCTAATAGATCCTCAAGGTAATAAGACTTGTATAGCCTGTAGATTAGAATTTAGTTGTACAAATAATATGGTTGAATATGAAGCTTTGATTCAAGGATTGAAAAAAGCAATCGATTTGGGCATCAAAGAGATTATGGTCTTTGGCGATTCAGAAATCATCGTTAGACAGGTACGTAATTCCATTCATTGTTTATCTGAACATTTGCAAAGCTATCAGAAGGAGGTATGGAATCTTATCACATATTTTGATGCATTTAATATAAATTCTGTTCCTAGAAGTCAAAACCAAGAAGCAGACTTATTGGCAAATGTAGCTTCCAAATTGATTCCTTCGGAAAAATTTTCGCCAGAATTCTTTTCTGTTGAATTAATTTTTAGACCTTCCATACCTGATAACATTTTTAATTGGCGTGTGTTTGATAATGACACACAGGTACTGCATTTTCTGACAAATGATGGGATCTTTAAGGAGTCAGCGATAGATGAAATTACTCACGATGACAATTTACGAGATTTTTCGGTAATTAATGACTTTTGTTCAGTTGAGAAAGCTTTTGAACAGGTAAAACCCGTTCCCAACTCAGTATTGAGATTAGAAAAGTTTTTTGATCTGCAGGATAAGTTTAAGTCAGTTCCAAACTGTAAAACCAATAGCTCTTGCATGAAGTATGAAACTATCAATTTGGGAACGGAATCTAATCCCCAAACTATAAACCTAGGAATAGATTGTGATCCTGTAGAAAGAATAGCTTTCATAAAATTATTTAAAGAGTTCAAAGATATATTTGCGTGGACATACGATGACTTAAAAACATTCAATACTCAAGTCATGCAACATATAATTCCAATTAAACAAGAATCAAAACCTTTTCAGCAGAAATTGAGAAAATATCACCCATCATTAGAACCAACAATTAAGAAAGAACTGAATAAATTGCTAACTGCCAGGATTATTTTCCCTGTTAGACATACTCAGTGGGTAGCAAACTTAGTTCCAGTTAGAAAGAAAAATGGGGATATTCGATTATGTGTCGATTTTAGAAATTTAAATAAAGCCTCTGAAAAGGATAACTACCCAGTTCCACCCATGGAACAAATTCTTCAGAAAGTATCTGGGGCTGAGATACTGTCTCTCCTTGATGGTTTCTCAGGGTATAACCAAATATTAGTCTCCCCGGATGATCAGTTAAAAACAGCTTTTAGAACTCCATGGGGAACGTATGCATACCGTAAGATGCCCTTTGGATTAATCAATGCGGGAGCAACATTTCAACGAGCAATGGATATCGCCTTTAGAGGCTTGATCAATCATTCGGTCGTTGTCTATTTGGATGACGTTACTGTTTATTCTAAACATCGCCCTGATCATCTTAACCATTTGAGAAAAGTGTTTGAACGATGTAGAAAGTTTGGAATATCTTTAAATCCTAAGAAAACAATATTTGCTGTTTCAGAAGGCATCTTGTTAGGATGTGTAGTATCAAAACATGGAATCATGATCGATCCCGAAAGAACACAAGCTATTTCAAAGATTACTTTCCCTTCCAGCAAGAAAGGAATGCAGTCATTCTTAGGGAAAATTAATTTTGTCAGGAGATTCATCCCTAGTTTTTCAGAGACTGTTCGTCCTTTGCAGAAAATGATTAAAAAAGATGCTGTGTTTAATTGGGGACAAACTGAAAAAGAATCCTTTCAGAAAATTTTAGAAGCTATTTCAGAAGCTCCTAGTCTTCTAAGTCCAGATTTTAACAAGGATTTTATATTATATACTTTCGCTTCTGATATTGCCTATGCAGCAGTATTAACTCAATTAAACCAACAAAATAATGAGGTTCCAATTTCGTTCATGAGTTCGAATTTCAAAGCTGCTGAACTAAACTATCATGAAGTAGATAAACAAGCTTATGCTGTTTTTAAGGCGGTGAAACATTTTCGTCCTTACTTATTAAAATCCAAAACGAAGGTAATTGTACCTTATTCTTCAGTAAGAAATTTGTTGGTACAAAAAGATTTAGGGGAAAAAAGGGCGCCGTGGATGACAGCTCTCCAAGAATATGACCTAGAAATCAAACCATCAACGATAGTTAAAGGACAAGGGTTGTGTAAACTAGCTGCAGAAGCTGCTCATTTGTCTGATGACAAAACTGAAATTGTCATTGATGAAGATTTACTTACCAGAGAAATTTACTTTTATCCACCACCTCAAGATTCTTGGTACACAGATATATGAGTACTGCTGGAAACAGGGACTGTCCCTGATTACTTAGATCCAAAGAAGAAAAGAGCACTCAGATTGAAATCTGCCCCGTACTTATTAATAGATAGTATCCTCTTTCGAAGAAATTCAGATGGGGTATACCTTCGGTGTCTAGATAAGGATGAAACAGAAACAGTTCTGAAGGAATTGCATTCTGGACCAGCGGGAGGTCATTTCGGTGGAGAAACCACAGCACATAAAATTCTTAGGGCTGGTTATTATTGGCCTACCTTGTTCCGAGATTCTTATACTTTCGTCAGAAGGTGTCAAGAGTGTCAACTTTCCGCAGGAAAAGTTAAAAAATCTGCTTTCCCTTTACAACCTGTTTCGGCTGAAAGACCTTTTCAGCAGTGGGGTATCGATATAATAGGACCAATAAACCCTCCCTCATCAATGCGACACAAGTATATAATAACTGCAACTGATTATTTCACCCGTTGGGCTGAGGCTGCACCATTGAAGGTTGTGAATACTAATCAAGTTATATTATTTCTGGATTTCTATATCATAACAAGATTTGGTGTTCCTGATTCTTTGGTTTTTGATAATGCATCATACTTTTCATCAATTGAATTGAGTCAGTTCGCTTTAGAAAAAGGAATAAGAATCAGGTATTCAGCTAATTACCATCCTCATGGGAATGGTCTAGCTGAGTCAACAAATAAAAATTTATTGAAAATCCTCAAAAGAACTGTTTCAGTCCACCACAAGAATTGGCATACAGAATTGGTTAATGCTCTCTGGGCAGACAGAGTAACTCCAAAAGCTGCAATAGGTAATTCACCATTTTTCTTAGTGTATGGGACTGAAGCTATCCTTCCGCCAAATTTATTTTTACCTTCATTACAGTTAGCTCAGTCTGTACAAGAGGAAGAATGCCCAACAATGGAGAAAAGAATTAATGCTTTGTTAAAATTAGAAGAAGACAGAGAACAGTCAAAGCAACACTTTAACAAACATCAACAGATTGTTAAGTCATGGTTTGACCAATCATTTAGTTCTGATCGCGAATTCCAGGTAGGAGACTTGGTCTTAAAATGGGATAAAGCTCATGAAGTTAAGGGTAGCCATACTAAGTTTCAAAAACTTTGGTTAGGCCCCTTTGTTATTTCTGAAAAAATAGGTCCAAGTACCTTTCGATTGCAAACACTTGAAGGACAGTCCGAGACATTCCCTGTGAATGGACTGATTCTTAAGAAATATTTTTGTTAATAATTGCTGTCTAAATTGTATATACTTATTCACTGTTTATAAATAGTTTTTATATTTTTTGTATATACACTAGCAAACTGTATATGAGTTAAATATCTGTCAATACTTAATATTTTAGGTTATTAAAATTTCATGTATATAACTAGTCCTCAAAACAGAAATATGTGACTAACAATTGTAATTAATATATATATATCAATAAGATCATTTTTCTCGTAAGTCTTGAAAATTTTGACTTGAACTGAGGTCTTTTTAAATTGTTCGGTTGATCAAAATTTCTTGAATTTGTAAAAAAATCTTTGTTAGTTCTATTTATAAGTATTTCCCGGATTTTTCTTTCATCTGGTTATTTTCTTAAAATAAGGATAGTTTATCATATATCTTTCTCAAAACCCGTGCTTTTGAAAAAAAATTTACAGATTTTTATCATTGGTTTAGAAAACTTTTGTCATTTGAAGACTGTCTAGCATTTGTTCTAGCTAATAAAAGCTAAAGTGAGAGACAGAAGGTCTCAGTAATGAGCCGGTCTGATCAGAATCATAAATATCCCTGGTATGACATTATTAGGAAACTAGTAATGGCTTTTGGTCTAAAAACCAAGAGATAAGGGGTCTCATCACGAGCCAGCTGATTCATTTTCTGGTGGTATTTATGACTGACATTACTATTTGGTTACCATGCTGGGTAATGATCTCTCATTTTAGTTAAAACAACATCAATGAAAATTCCAATAAAACATAACTTTTGCCTGAAGAATAGGAGGTCTCAGTAATGAGCCGACCTAATCATGATCATCAGTGTTGCCTGGAATAACTTCATTTCTGATCACCAGGGTGATGGCTTTTGATTTTAAATTAAAAGACAGGAGATCTCATCACGAGTCGGCCTGCTTATTTCAGACAACTCTCGTGAATGATACTACCACATTGGGACACCAAACCCAGGTAGTAGTCTTCAGACAGAATTAACATTTAAAAAAAAAAAAAAAAAAAACAGCAAAGCAAGAAACAAGAAATTTCTAAACCAAGGAATAGATTCTAGATAGTTTTCAGAGGAAAGGTATTCGAGGCTGATGGTAAGATCATCCTTACTAAGAAGCACTGGTTTTGATAATGATATTTGTAAGCTTATCTTTAATTATATCTTTATTTCAAAAGATGAAAAATTTCTGGGTTATATTTATAAATCTGAATAAATGAAGGTTTGATATGAATAAAGGATTTTGATTATCTTTAACAGGTTTCTAAGATTTCGTTTTAATCATCTTGTTTTAAGCAGAGATAACTGGTTCTCCCAGGTCGTCGCCATTTGTTGGCAGCAAGCAACAACCTCTTCGCTTCTTGACTAAGTGAAGAGAGATCAGTCCTTTATGTGATAAATGAATAAAAAATTATATAGAGCTCCTTCAGAATCTTTGATTCTGAAGGTGCTCTTAATCAAAGAAAGGTAATTAATGACTCTAGGAGCTGATAGGGATTTGATCATCGAATTTGGTTTTGGAATCAAGGATTGATAAGTTCGTAAATTCTTGTTAAAAAATTGTTCAAAATATTGAAACAAGTTTATGTAACTTAAGGATTTTGTGTCAAAGAAATATCATTAAACCCATTGTTTAGGGTATTTTTAGTCTCAAGACTAAGTGAATTTGGGAATCTAATATCATAAGTAAATATCCTATTATAAACTTTGTCAATATCATATTTAATCAATAAATGGTGGTTTATATAGGAAGCGTTTCACATATGATAAATTCCCTATCTAATGATATATACTATAGTGTATTAATACCATGTATAAAGGTTTTGACTTAGCATTGTGTATATATAGTTTGTACATATAAATAAAATAAACACCAAGCTGGCCATCTGATTAATACCTACTCAACCTTAAAACGCAATCTATGCCTCTTCATGACACGACGTAATATCATAGAATAATGATGATCATTTGATGAACTGACCTGGCGCTAAATCAACGGTTAAAATTGATAAACCTTTGGATCGGTGAGCTGGCATGGAAACGTGGCCTTCACCATTTGATAGATTCGACAATTGTATGCGTTTGGCATCACCGTGTTGACAGTGTTAATCACTAACACTCATTTCAAACTATGGCCATCGTACTTATAATAATGAACCACTGTCAATAATCAATGGTCTTAATAATGGTTATATCAGTTGTCATATCGATGATTCACCAAGTTAAGCAGTCTTCGTATCGCTGGTTCGTTAAGTTAAGTAGTGATCACTACTTGGCGAGGTCAAAACGCAGACAAGTTAGCATAAGCCATGATGTAGCATGAAAGTATAATATTTATCACCATCCCGCTAAAATGGTAGGTTCAGAGATTTGATCTTGATCAGATTTCGCGCATGTGAAGATTTTTCTAGTATGTCGTGTGTATGGATACCTATTCCATCTGTATTCACATTTCCTTTCATTCCACGACTAAACCCAAACAGCGCTGAAGAAACCATGTCTCCTCTGAACCGTTTTGAAATCTCAGGGTATGAAATTATTGAAGCTAATCAGGAGGTTGCCCAGAAATTCGAGAAAATGGGATGGACGCATTTCTTTCAAAGCTTTGATGGTCATCATGTGGAGATTACCAGAATGTTCGCAATGGGTTTTAAGAATGACAGGGTGCGAATAGGGGGTTTTGAGTTTGTTATCAATGAAGACAGCATTGCTGAAGCCACGAAGCTTCCCCAGGTGGGAGAACGCTGGTTTAAAGGCCTTATGGTGGATAAGAAGAAGTGTTTGGCACTGTTCTCGCCTCTACCAGATAAAACGAAATTGAGAGTAGGCGTGCCTGTAAAATTTCTCAAGCCCGAGTGGAGAGCTTACTATGAAATCTTGGTAAGGTACGTAACCTGTTGTGGACGTTTTTCCCATTTGCATTTGTATCATTTACGGTTGCTGTTAGCGGTTAAGGGTCATAAACTTAACTTGCCCTTCTATCTGTGGCAAAGTCTGAAGAAAATGTCACAGTCTGTGAGAAATTTTAATAACCCTGATAATAGTCTGTGTCACCATGGATTGGTTAAAATTTTGTTGCAATATCAATTATCCGTGAAAGGTCAGTCGTGGGATGAATTCCTAGTCAATTGTAAATTGGGGCCAACACAGCATTGGCCCAATTCGTCTCCTCGAGCTCGTAGGAAATGAAAACTTATAGATTCTGAGGATGATAGCTCAGAGGATAATGAACCAGAGGACATAAGCACGTCTGTAGATGATGAGGTAGATAAAGACGATGATAGGGCTTCAGTTCCTTGCAGTTCTAGGGAAATTTTAAATGAATCTCAAACCGATAATATTGATGGAAACCCTGTAAAATTAAAAGAGGGACCAGCCGAAGATGAAATTGATAAACCTACTGAATGTGATAAAATTCCTATGCATAAGCTGAACCATTTGGCTCAGGTTTGTTGTGATAAGCAAGGGTCGAAGGTTGGAAACCTATCATCTTCACGTAGAATCACCAGAAGCATGCATAGTCGTCATTCTACTCCGAGGTATAGGTCTGATCCACAGACTTCCAAATCTACTGCTGCCGAGCCTGCAGTTGTAAATATTGAGGATGATATTCCGATATCTATCCCTAGCGCTTTGGGTGTAGGGAATTCCACCACTGTCCAGGGGAATGATGTGCCAGCAGGTGAGGTCGAGGGTAATCAACCGGAAATAGATCCTAATACTGTACAATTTGAACCATCTCACCATCAGCGTTGTGATAGTCCTCGTTCTCTTCATGTAGCCAGCGACGACGAAACCCTACAGCAGGTATTAGGAGATGTCTATCAGGATAAGAAAGCAGAGTCTAAAGGAAAACGCAAACAGTATATGGTCTTGTTGCAAGAAGAAAATAAAACGCTCGAGAAAGAATTGTTAGAATGGATTGACAGGTGGAAAAGGGCCAACGTGAAAAAGAATCAATTCAAGAAATCTAAGAAATCTATATTAAAAACAAACCAGATGCTTTTGGAACGAATTGAAAATAAAAATGTCAAAATTATCAGGTTAAAGGCTAAATTGGCCGAAGCCAGAAGAGTCGTTGCTCTTCGTAGTGAAGCCTAATAGTTCTTTTTCTTATTGACACGTAACGATTATTTTAATTTAGCATGTCTGTAAAATCGGAGATTTTACAGGCGTGCATTTATAATTTTGTTTTAATATTTCGGTTAACTGTGTTAAATCGATTTTAATATGATATATTTATTGAATTTAATGCAGGAGGATTTTATCACCGTTTTTCTTCCAGGAATGCAGGACGTAGTGGATGCGTTGGCGCAAAAGTGCAGCTGATCTGTTACTAGTTGGAGTATTCTGAATGGTCAAGAATGTTCTGAGATGTCTCGACTCAGGCTAGTCGATTCTATTTTCAGTATTTGGTGTAATTAGATGCTTTTATGGTTAAGTAATTTCCTATAATGTTGCATGCAACATTTATAGCAAAAACCGACTCTCACTAGTATATGAAGGAAGATTTTTGATAAACTGGGGATGGATGAAGTGTAGAGGAAAAACTTCTTGAAATATATTCTATTGCTAGTATTACTTCAAACCTGAAGCTGAAGCTTTGTTATGGATGATACTGGAGATCTACGAATGATGCTGTGAATGGTATTCATTTTTGGTTTTTTATATATACATATATTTCAGTTTGTCATTTCTGTTTATATGCGAACTATGTATGCTGTGTCATACTGATGTTTAAACAATTTCTCACTTTATCGTCTCAGGATTAGTTATTGAATGCATATGTCATTATAGTTTGTTCATTAGTGTGTTCACTGTGAACATTAGCTTGAATGATATAACTTCTTGTTTATTTAAAGTTTCATTTATATGTTAATGGTGAATATTTAAATAAACATTATCTTAAATTTGAATGACTATCTTGAACAATAATTGTTAATCAGTTCTGGAAATGAAATTTGACTGTGTCTTTTAGGTTGAAATTCAACTCCATTCCTATATAGCAGAGTAGTTGTTGTTATAATTTAAACATGTTTGGTTTATATCGTACTTCAATTTTCTGTTATAAGATTAATGATTAATTTTAATTTCAAATCTGCTCTCAGCTGAGATAGGGTTAAATAGGATAGATAGATTAGTTTTAAGTTTATTTTATCTCTAGCATTAATCATCCTGCATACTGTAATTAAGCCTTCATACTTAGAAAATTTCACAAAAATTGAAGTCTTTCTTTTCAGAAAGCAGCTTTAGGATATTTGTAAATATATAGATAGGATAAACATGAGAATAGGTTAGACTTTGCTAGTTTTGAGGTTTCCTTAAGAGACAAACTAGCTGGTAGCAGGACCATAACCTGTGAGGTCTTGTTAACTTAAACACACCGGATACTGATTTAAGTTGATTGTGTGGATAAAACCTCTTTATTGGCTCTGATTCAAAAAATCAGGCCAACACTATCATGATTCGTAAACCCCAAAATCTCTCTCCCTAACAATCCTCCTACTTTCATACCCATAAACACCCCCTCAAAGCCCTTCTTTCTCTTCTACTTCCCCTAAACTAAACCTCTATATCACACTTTGTCCCTCCTAAACTCCTTCCCCATACAACCTACCACCACCCATCTCTCTCTCTCTCTCTCTCTCACACACACACACACACACACACATGTACCCTTCTCCTCCTCCACATACACCTAAACCACGCCTCTCTCTCTCTCTCTCTCTCTCTCTCTCTCTCCCAACTACCATTCTCTCTCTCTCTCTAACACTTCTCAAACCCCTATATAAATCTATCACCACCCTACCTCTCTACCAATCTCTAACACTCCCTTTACCTCTATCGCTCTCTCATATGTTCCTCCTCTCTCTTACTCTCTCTCCCCCTTACTCCTCCACCTACACTAAAATCACACCCCACTCTCTCTTTACCCTTAACCCCCAACTCTCTATCCTTAAACTCCATCCTACTGTCCCTGCCCATAATCACCCCATAAACCCCCACCTCTCTCTCTTATAATACCCCAACCCCTAACCCCCCTCTCTCTCTATCCCCTTGAATTCCCCACCTCGTACAACTTACCATTCCCCCATCTCTCTTTTTATATATCTCTCTCACCTCTTGTTAACACCCAAAAAGTGCTCACTACCTCGTCTACCACATTATATGGCTCATTTGTCCATTTTCCTACCATATTTCCCTTAAAATCCCAAAAAATCCCATTAAAAAGCCTCCAAAAGGCCTAAAATGCCTTCAAAAGGCCACAAAATAACCAAAATAGCCTAAAAAAGGCTAAAAAACCCCTTTTTCCTCTAAAAATAGCAAAAACCCCCTAAAAAGGGAAGAAAAATATAAAATAATGAGAAAAAAGAGGAAAAAACCCTATACAGCTGCTCTAAACCATGTGTTTCCTAAAACCATGGGTCAGCACTCCACCACCAAAAAACTATAAATAGGTGATGGAGATCCCTTATTCCATATCCACAATCACAAGCACCCTTACTCTGCCAAAATCTCTCTCAAAACCCTAGTTCACCATTGAACTACTTTCACCTTGAGAGCCACTTTTGGCCCATTCCCACCATTGGAGAAGGAGAAGGAGCATATTGAATCTTGGAGCATCCTCTTGGACATTTCAAAGGGCTTCATCAAACCTTCACATTGAAGGTAATATCAATACAAAAAACCCATTATTTAAATTTCTTGTTTATGTTTCATGCATGTTTAAAGTAGTTTTTTCATTTCTGTTTTAGCTTAGATAATTTACATTTACTGAACTGCTACTAAGGAGTCCATTCTCCTTAGTAGGTGCTCATTTGCACAAGCTAGGGGTAAAACCCTAGCTACAGTTTTGGTGACTCCCCTAGATTTTGAATTTCTGGTTTCCATTTTTAAATTTTTTTCCTTTCGGCTGTCCCTTTCGGCCGCCGCATACCGCGTATTTTCCCTCTATAGTCGCGTCCCGACCGCGCCTTTCAGGCCCTTACCTGCGACCCGACCGCGGCTCTCAGACTGTTTCCGACGCTCTGTCGGCGGATTCAAGTCTGTTACCTGCGATCTGACCGCGGCTAATCAGCCTGTTTCCCGCGATCTGACTGCGCCTGTCGGCCATATTCCCGCGTCCAGACTGCGGCTTTCAGCCTCTTTCCGGCATCCCGACTGCGTCTGTTATCCTTTTTGCCGCGACCCGACTGCGTCTTTTTCCCTGTTTCATGCGTCCCGACTGCCTCTGTTGGCCCGAAATCCGTGACCTGACCGCGTTTGTTTCCCTTAAACCCGCGGTCCGCCTGTTCCGATTTGCCACAGACCCGCGGTCTGATTTCTGCATTTTTCCCTAACTTGAGCCCAGCCCCTTTTGCTGCAATATTTTTTGCATCTGAACAGCCCTCTGTCCTACCTGCAGCCTCACTCCCTTACAGCCTTTCTGCAACACAATTTATGTTCCCTTTAGAGAATTCTTTTAAAATTTCAGTATTTTTTAATTCAGAAAATTTTGCAAGTTAAACTTTCAATTTCAGCATTATTGATAGTTGGAAGTTGCCCCCCTTGTGGCACTTCTATTTTTGGGTTCATCACCTCACGAGCAGACACTCTGTCACATAAATCAAGTGAGCCTTAAAAAGTACCTAATCAAACCAACATTCTAACCCCACTTGGGGAACAAAAAAGAATCATTGTAGTTAGGTAGGGTCGGGGGGATAGGCTTCCAATAACACCCCTCGGTCACTTTCACTTGAGACATAGTTGTTGTCCAAATAGGGAACCAAAATCCCCTAGTACTTTTTGGCACGGTCACGACTAGTTTATCAGAGGGCCTCTCCCTTAGGAGGGTTGAAGTCGGGAGACTGGTTCCGGAGGCCTGAGTGGAATACCGCACTCCATTCAGTAACCGAAGGGCTACCTTTCGCGGTTCGCGGGATATCCCTGTATAGGGGTATTGCGGTCAATGAACTAAACGGCAGATTCACCTTTCTGGACGTGTCATGAACGGGGTATCTTAGTTGCCATTCTTCTAGGATTGACTACCCGGTGTCCCTCCCGGTAGGGGGATATCATAGCCACTTGGCTTTCCTACTCATATTGTCTGACTTGGATTTCATCACCTTGCAGAGGATATGTTTAGTTGAGTCAGAATACTTTTAGTTAGGTGTTTGCATGCTCCTTTACCTCCCTTTGGTCTAGTGAGTCTACCATTTTTTCTTTTTTTTTAGGAAGCCTACTGCTTGTTGGTATTCTGACCATCTTTGTTGTTACTCCATCCATTGTAGCACAGCTGCTGCAGTGGGTGTTTTGAGTTGGTTGTTGGCCTGAGTGCCTTGCTTTTTAGCTCTCCTTCTGCACACTCGGTTGCATTAGGCCTTTTTGAGCTATTTTTACTCACCTCAACCCACAGAGATTAGACACCATCTGTCACCATTGAGTCCCCGAGACATTCTCGGCGCCTCAGGGGCGAGCCCCCACAGCACGGTTCTCTTGACACCACTCATCATAGATTCTGATCATCATCCGTTGATACCACCCATCACAGATCTATAGCCTTGTCACTTGACTCCACTCGTCAGCGACGTAGGTCTCCGTCACCAGATAGTGACGGTCCTTACTTTACCTCCGATTCTGAGACAGAGTCTGAGAACCCTATTTACACTGCCCCTACTAGCCCCATGGCTGGCACGACTTCCACTCCTTTTGTTATAGAGACCATTGGTGGCACATCCACCACTACACCAGTCACTACACCTGTTTTGGGTATGCCCTCCATGGGGCCCCCATCTACCGTTCCCCTCACGGTACCTATTCCCGCAGCGGGAATCCCTATCCCCACTACATCAGTGGCTCACACTACCCATGGTGGTGCTGGACCATCCTCCACTACCTCAGTTCCCCCACTTGGGGGCACCACCCCAAATCTTGTCTCTCCACTTGGGGGCACTGGCCCCAACTTGGTCCAACCCACTACTGTGTCACATCCTTCTTCTAGATTGCCATTCATGGCTAGCCTCAACCTACCTGACCTGGCCAGATTGACCAACGATCCTATTCGACACGACCCTACGTGGCCTCATATGCCTACCAAGCTCCCCTCTGATATCCCTAAGTTCGAGGGGAAAGCCGGTGAGGACCCACAAAACCATATCATGTCTTTCCACCTATGGTGTTCCTCTAACTCCATCGTGGATGACTCTGTTCGCCTCCGTCTCTTACAGCGCACTTTCACTGGCTCTGCAGCCAAGTGGTATATCGAGCAACCTCATGGGACTCATGCCACCTTTGCTTCCCTTGCCTTGACGTTCCTGCAGTTCTTCCAGTTGCCTGTCCGCTATGACGCGAGCGTTGAGATCCTTCTATCTTGTAGACAAAACACGGCTACCCATATCACGGACCACATCCATGAGTGGCGTCGACGCCGTAGCTTATGCAAGATCAAACTAGACGACCGTATCTTCCTAGATTGGTTCCTCAAATCCCTTCTCCCTTTTATTGCTAAGGATGTGGCCTCAGAAAGACCCCAGTCTGAAGAAGAAGCCATCCTTAAGGCCCAACAGTTCGACCTCATTTATGCCCAATCCGGTTACCTTTATACCATTATACCTGACGCCCCTCGCGGTGAGTCCTCCCAGCACGATGCACCGGGGGCATCCCACGCTGCAGACGGTATCATTGGTCGTGTTTCTTCGCATCCCCAACCATTTTCTATAGCACGACCTACCCCTGGCCCCGACCTGTCACGGGCTACCTCACAGTCTGGAGCAACCAACTCCTATGCTCCCATGACACACCACCATGGACCCTCACGTCCACCTCAATGCTTCGGTTATGCGACTCCTGCTTATGCTTCCCGAGTCGCACCTCAGCCTTACTACCATCAGCAGGCTGCCCCAGCCCTTGCGCCTTCACAAGCCCAACCCGCTTATTATCCGCCACAGGCAATCCTTGTGGCACACCCAAAACCTGCTCCGCAGCCATATCAGAAACCCCCTCAAATTGCTGCACCTGCTCAGGCTCAACCTGCATACCATCCACCGCAGCCTGCTCCAGCACCTGCGCAACCTCAAAATCCACCTGCTGCCCAAGGGCAAGTTTACGCCCAACAGAACCCGCAGCAAAACCAGAATAACCAACGAAACCAGGGCCAACAGAACCACGGCAAAGGCCGTAATCGTGGGAACAACCAACCTGCAGACCAAGCTGGTCAACCGGCTAATCCCCCCGATAACAACAATGCGGCCCCCGCTAATCAAAACCCTGAGCGCCCACCCAAGCAGGCTAAAAACCCCAATTTGCGAACAAACCACCCTTGTTCTATTTGTGGGGTCTATGGACACTACACACATGCTTGCCCACACTTAGAGCGAGCTCGGCAACTCTGGGTTGACGAGGCCCATCGCCAAGGGCATGCGGCTCCCCAAGCGCCGCCCAATCCCCCCCAACCTCAACAACCCCCTTTGGTGCTGCAAAACCCCTTACCGACCCAAGGCGTAGTGAACACTCAGCCGTTGGCTCCCCCTCAAGCCAACGTGCCCCAACAACAACAGATCACTTACGTTGCTCCTGATCAACCCATGTTTGACTCAGGTACCCATCACCTGCTGATGATGTCATCTGCTGACGTCAACCTCCAAACCCGTCGGAACCAATATGGATCCACCTCTGAAGCCCCTCCCATGGATAAACCTACTAACGCTCATCCCACCGATTAGGCGTTACGTATACCTCCGCCTCCCATAGATGGCGCTGTAAAAGCCCCTCGTTTCCCACTTCACCGTATCAATAATAACCCCAATGCGCGCGCTGCGTCAAACTACAGCATTGTAGATGACCTAGCCCAATCTCCCGCAGCCATGTCTGCGTTAGAAGTCTTGAAGACCTACCCTTCCCAGCGCAAGACTTTACTTTCCGCCATTGGGGGGATTGACCCAAATGATTCGAATTTGATGGCATTTGATTTAGACCAGTCTGAACCATGCCTCCCTTCCAGCTTAGCATTCCAAGTTACTGTCTCCGTTCGGAATCTTGTCATCCATCGGTGCATCATCGATGAGGGTGCCTCCACATGCGTTATGTCTACGTTCGTATGGCAGAAGCTGGGATCCCCTCCTCTCCAGCAGTCCACCACTGCATTACGTGCCTACGACGGTCGTTCGGCTCAGCCCCAAGGCCTCCTAGCCAATGTCCCCGTCCAGTTAGGCGGCAAAACTGTACTCATTGACATTGAGGTAATCAATGCCCAATTGGATTATAACCTGTTACTTGGCTGCAGCTACATGTATGCCATGCGGGCGGTTGCCTCTTCCGTCTTTCGCACCATGATGTTCCCCCATGAGGGACGCGTGGTTAAGGTTGACCAGCTCACCTACTATGACCCTAGTGCTCCTGCGGCACCTGAAAATGTTCTCCCTATGGTTGAACAACCTGTTTCTCGTGCCACCACCTCGTTTGTTTCCTCTACGGGGCCTAGAGTCTACTCAGACGCGCCGATGACCTCCACCTTTCAATCCATTCCTCCCCCGTCATCTACGCCCGAAGTGTATGACTTATGTACCTTGTCCCATGACAACCTACCAACTAATAATCAACCACCCTTGTTGCCAAAACCACCATTGGTACCTAGCCACATTGGTGTTACACCGATCCATACCATCCCCTCTCTAGTCCCTCCATCGGGAGTAGTAAGCGCCCCGGTTATGGCTACCCTTAGCCTCCTGGGGTTAACCTTGGGATTACCCGTCTGGTACCTTTCGCCTCCCGTTCGCCCGCCGACACCCGATGTCGTCCTCCAACCGGTGCAACCCATGGCTACTACCACTCAGTCACCCCCCGGTGTCTCTACCCCTTCGTCCTCCACGACTCCACCTCCTACTCCCAAACCCACTGGGGGAAGAGGTCCACAACCTTACACTACTGTACCACCTCCAAAGACAGTAAAAAACCCTCCAGTATTTCGTGCTCCTCCTAAATGCTCGTTGTGCGATGAGTTAGGCCATGCGACCCACCAATGCCCACAGTTACCAGCATTGCAGAAGCACATGCAGATGCTCGACGATGACCCTAACATCCCAACAGTCGAACTCAAACCCACGCCCAAGCCTAAAGATAAGTCCCTACGTACCAACCACTCCTGCGCCATATGCGGTATTTACGGGCATTATTCACATCATTGTCCCGATCTCCCGGATTACAGAGCGGCTCTCTATGAGATGAACAATCTGGATCTCGAGACGGCACCACCTACTATTGAGGAGATATACCCCACGGTCTCTTCCTCTTCTGGAGAGGTTAATATCATCTATATGATCTCCTCAACCACTACCCCCTCGTCAACCGATTTGACGATGCCAACTTTCCGTACTGATGAGGAAGTTCTTGAGGCCCTTACTACCCCGGATTACCCCTGGGATGACATGCACCACCGTTCCTATTTTATTCCAGAAGAATCCTCCTCTAGCACAGCTAACCAATTCACAGTTGAGTCCAAAGACTTCCTCCCCACCAAGGTCGACTGGTTCAAGGACCCTATTCCGGCTCCTGATGCCTTCGAGGAGGGTAACATGGCCAACATCTCACCTGTCATCCAAGTTGATATCGCTGCCCCAGGACGTGCCCCTGAACTCATCACTTTAGGAGCATTCTGCAGTAAACAAGAGATTGAGGACTACATAAACCTTTTCAGAGAATTTCGTGATGTCTTTGCCTAGTCCTATACCGAAATGCCTGGTCTTGACCCCGCCATTATAGAGCACCACATTGACACCTCTAAGTCAAGGGGCATAATAGATTCCCTCGACCCTAGGATAGGGGGCATGATCAATCATTTTGAACCTTCCCCATCACATCTATCTCAGCACGTCAATGAACCCATCGTTCAAACCAACACATATGTGATCCATAATCACAAACCCCATGCACATAGCATGGGGGCAGGTCATTAACCCTGCTCACTTTTTCACATGTGTGATCTCAACCATTTTTGAGGTCACATGTCACTTGTATATATGATTTGATACACCTAGTATTCTTCCCCCACGGGTCATCATTTCTTCCCACCACTGCATCCTTCGCTTGGTGGGCTCACCTTTATTTGTAGCCATTTTTTAACCTAGTTCTTTCATTTGACCATTCCGGAGTCCTTATGACCTCCGTTTTTCGCACCATTTGCACTGCCGGATTCATTTTTCCGCGCTCATGACGATGCTTGAGATCATTTCTCACTCTCACCAGGACCAATATCAACATTGTGTCCCGACACCACTAGTCATCTCGGTTTGTGTGCCACATCGGCCGTTCTCCGTTTTTCACATATTTTATATCATCGGATTCATTTTTTCGAGCCGGTGATGATGCTTGAGATCATTTCTCGCTCTCACCCACCAATTTTTTGAGTATTTTTCCAAAACGCCCTCGTCACCTCGGTGTGCGCGCCACATCGACCGTCACCCATTTTTGACACCCTTTATATTGTCGGATTCATTTTTCTGGGCTTGTGATGATGCTTGAGATCATTTCTCGCTCTCACTTGGTACAATTTCAACATTGTGTCCCGACACCTTGATGCCTCGATTTGCGTGCCACATCGACCTCCATCGGATTGTTCCACTTTTGTACATGAGCCATTCACTCATGTCATACTGCAAATGTTTCGTTATTTTGCCACCATTTCATTCACCCCACAAGGAGGCCCATCAGTGTTCCCCACTTACCCTCGTTCTTGGTCACCATCAATCTGCCTTGATCGAACACTTCCTCCTTGCCTGGCCATTCCTTTTGTTCGGTATAATTTTATCCCTTTTTCGGGCCGGACAAGTCCTTTACGAAAAAGGCACTTAGGGAGTTTCCGTTAAGCTCTTTTCTGACTCCTCAAAGAATGAAAAGATCGCCGAGCAATCTTGCTTCCTTTCATGCTCATTAAAGTACCTGAAAGGGCGTCTATCTGGTATAAGTTTAACCCTTTTTCGGACCTGGTAGACTACTTATGAAAAAGGAATACTCTAGTCACACCAGCTAGAAGAGTTCTTCATTGCATCCTTTTATGCTTCTTTGGGCCTTGGAGACTAAATTTACGAAAAAGCAACCGCCTGGAGTCTTCTTACTTGCTTTCAGACTCTCTAAAATTGAAAGCAACCACGAGCATGAACTGTCCTGGGCTCGTAAAATCTACACGACAGTACCATTCCATTACTTCAGAGTCTTCTTATCGCTTTCAGACTCCTTAAAATTGAAAGCACCCACGAGCATGAACTGTCCTGGGCTCGTAAAATCCACACGACAGTACCATTTTTACACACACTTCTTCTAGTTCCTTAACCCATGAAGAAGTTTTCCCCCGTGCCTCCTGGCACTTTCCTCGATCATCTCGGCAGCACCCCCAATTAGGTCGCCTTTGTTCAGAGTACTCTGCAGTCTCCTGCCATTGTACCACAGCTTGAGTCTCCCTCAGCCCAGTAACCTTCCCAGATCCAATACAACTATGATCCCTTTCCCCTCAGTCAGTTTCATATGCTGCCAGATCATTCCCATTATCATACTCTGAACAAAGGAAGTTTGAGTCCACCCACTCTACTTGCCCAGTTCTCCCCCCATAGTTTGTTCGTCCTTCCATCAGTACTATCACATTTCGGTCTTGTACCTCGCGCTCCTGTCAAGGAAACATCATTGCCTTGATAGTTGCAGGTCTCCCTCTGTCGACGACAGCTCCTCTATTCCAGAGGATAGGCCCAGAGGTCCCTACGCCTTGGACTTATCACCATCTGTGGTAAGTGCCTACGGATCATTCTGAGAGGAGTCATCATTGCCTCTCCGAGTGGTTGTTCCTCACATGCTCGACTTCAGCACCTTGATCGCATCGTTGAGGATCGCGTAGGATTATATCCCATCAGTTTTTAGTCGAAGACCCCGGATTTCCCCCGACTCTAGCACATTGGTGAGTCACTTTGGAACGCCCAGTTGTATGTTCCCGTGGATGTCTGGGCTGCGTTGGCGATTGTATTCGGAAGCGATCTAGCTATATGCTTCCTTGAGTACCCATTTCAGTTCCAGCTCATTGTACCATCGAGGTTGTTGCTCCCAGTCATTCTGATCCAGCAGCTCATCAGTTCCTTTGGTACCACACTCAGTAGCACTGTTGATTGTTCCAGTGCAGCATTTATTCAGTTCACACATGATCTACTCAGCAGTATGTTTCAGATTTGTGTCCCCTCTGGACTCTTATGATGTACACAGTGGTCATGTATCTTCCAGGTCCCCCTTTGCGGGCCTTACAATTCTGTTTATGTATCTTGATACGAGCATGGGTATGCCCGCCTCGTCCATATATTGAGATTATTCCTCAGTCAGTATTTGAGGTCATGTATATTTCAGGTCCCCATTTTTTGGACCCCATTGTTGTTATTATGTTATATCCTGATACGAGCATGGGAATGCCCGCCTCGTCCATATGATCAGATGATTCCTCATCCATTATTGAGTTTATGTACTTTTAGTTCTTGCAGTTGTTCGGGATCGTTGTTCCGGGCTTCAGTTTGTTTCTTCTCTTCTCTCCACACCCAGGAAAACCATTCATGACTTATGATGTCCATCGGCCATACGATGAGCTCCTGCCCTCGCACATCAGGGGGCAATCTGTTAACACCCAAAAAGTGCTCACTACCTCATCTACCACATTATATGGCTCATTTGTCCATTTTCCTACCATATTTCCCTTAAAATCCCAAAAAATCCCATTAAAAAGCCTCCAAAAGGCCTAAAATGCCTCCAAAAGGCCACAAAATAACCAAAATAGCCTAAAAAAGGCTAAAAAACCCCCTTTTTTCCTCTAAAAATAGCAAAAACCCCCTAAAAAGGGAAGAAAAATATAAAATAATGAGGAAAAAGAGGAAAAAACCCTATACAGCTGCTCTAAACCATGTGTTTCCTAAAACCATGGGTCAGCACTCCACCACGAAAAAACTATAAATAGGTGATGGAGATCCCTTATTCCATATCCACAATCACAAGCACCCTTACTCTGCCAAAATCTCTCTCGAAACCCTAGTTCACCATTGAACTACTTTCACCTTGAGAGCCACTTTTGGCCCATTCCCACCATTGGAGAAGGAGAAGGAGCATATTGAAGCTTGGAGCATCCTCTTGGACATTGCAAAGGGCTTCATCAAACCTTCACATTGAAGGTAATATCAATACAAAAAACCCATTATTTAAATTTGTTGTTTATGTTTCATGCATGTTTAAAGTAGTTTTTTCATTTCTGTTTTAGCTTAGATAATTTACATTTACTGAACTGCTACTAAGGAGTCCATTCTCCTTAGTAGGTGCTCATTTGCACAAGCTAGGGGTAAAACCCTAGCTACACCTCTACCCCATAACCCTTAATAACCCCCTTTCTTATTGTCCCCCTCCCATATTATTCCACATATACTTAACCCCCACATCTTTCTCTTTCCCTCAACTCATTAACCCCCCTTCTCTCTCTAACTATCACTACAACTAACCCCCACTCTTTCTCCCCAACACCCCTCTTACTCTCTTTACCCATAAGCATTCCCTCCACCCCCTCGCTCTCCTACAACCCCTAATCCTAAAAATCTCTCTCCCAATATTTGTCTCTCTCCCAAACACCCTCCACCTACCACTTACCATACTTCCATCTCTTCCTCTCTCTCTCCTAACCTCCAAACACTCGCCCAACCACCATTCTCTCTCTCTCTCTCTCTCTCTCTCTCTCACACACACACACACACACACACACACACATAGAGACAAACAAACAAACTACTTTTTCTACATTAGCCTCCCTCCCATTACAATAAACCACCCTCCTCTCTCTCTCTTTGTGACACACACACACACAAACCTATGCTCCTCAACCTGCCACTAACCCCCAACCATCTCTCCCTCCCAAGTCCTTAAAACCCCACCTCTCCCATTCTCTCTCTCTCTCTCTCTCTCTCTCTCTCTCTCTCTTTGTCACACCCACCTATGCCTCCCCCTACAACAAACCTCCCTCTTTTTTTATCACTCTCCATTTCTCTACCTAACCCTTACTCATTCCCTCTCTCACTCTCTCAACCTTCGATCCCCAACTCTCACTCTCCCTCCCTCTCTCTCTCTCTCTCTCTCTCTCACACACACACACACACACACACACACACTCACAGACACACACACAAACGCACCCCTCTAATTGTCCACCTACCCATAACTCCCACACCACCTCTCTCTCTCATATTCCCCCTTACCATTATTAACCCCCACTCTCACTCTCTCTCTCCCCTATTCCTCCAATGAGACCTAACCCACACACCTCTCTCTATGCCATCTCGTGAAACCCTCCTTTCTCATTCTCACTGCCCCTAACCCCTCATTATCTCTCCTTAACAACCTCATACTCTACCTACCCATCACAACTGACTCCACCCCCACTCTCTCCCTCTTCTACTACCCCTATCACAAACCCTGTCCCTCTCTCCTCTAATCCACCTTCTCCACCCTACCCCTAATCACCCAAACCCTACACTCATAACGCCACCTACATCTCTCTCTCTCTCTCTCACTTTCAACCCCCTACTCCACCTAACCCTAATCCCCAATCCTCTCTCCCTCCCAACTCCTACCACTACCACTAACAACCCTATGTTCTCTCTATCTACTCTCCCTAACCCTTACTAACCCCCCTCTCTCTCTCACACCCCTACTCCTCCCCATCCTCCCACTCTCTATCCCTCTTATTACTCCAAACCCTTACTAACCCCCTCCCTCACTCTCTCTACCGAATTCCTCCAACTACATTTCATTCCCACCTCTCTCTCTCTTCTCTAAACCTCTAATTTCCCCCTTCTCACACACACTCTTAGTACCCCAAACCCCTCCTCATTCCCAAAACATAGTAATATCCCTCAAAGCATCTCTCTCTCTCTCCCACCCCCCTACTCCTCCCCATAGAATGAACACCTTTTAATCCTCTCTCTCTCCCCTCCTCTATGTAACCCATAGTAACCCCCTCTCTCACTCTTTCCCTACCCTACCGATCCACCTAAATCTAACACCCAACCCTCTCTCTCTAATAAAACCTTTAATACCCCCCTCCATCTCTCACTTTCAATACCCCACTCTTTTTCTACCTCTCCCCCTACAACTCTACAGCTTAACCCCCCTCTCTCTCTCTGTCTTCAACCTCCCTACACCCTACCTCCCTTATAACTTCCCTAATCATCAATAAACCCCTACCACTTCCCCCACTGTGGCCTTTATCTCTTTATTTATACCAATTGTTGTCCTCTTCCCTAACCCTTCTTCCCTCACTCCCTCTCTATGCCTCAATCTCTATCAACTTCTCTCAAACAAACCCCCTCTTCCCCTACCACTAATCACCCACAATGTCTCGACTAACCCCATTTACCTTATTTCTCTCTCTCTCTCTCTCTCTCTCTCTCTATCTCTCTCACACACACACACACATACCTCTCTACTCTTCCAAATACACTTAACCCCCACCCACCTCTCTATCTTCAGAACCATGAAAACCTTGTCTCCACTGTTGTGTTCTTTCTATCTATCTCTCTCTCTTGCACACCACCTTTCTACTCCCCATACCACTAACCATACTCCTATATATCTCTCTCAATTCCTCTCCCTAACCCTTACTGACCCTATATCTCACTCTCTCACACCCCTTCCTCTCCTCTTACCTCTAAGACTCACCTCACCTCTCTCTCTCTATCACATAGACATAAGAACCTCTTCCTCTTAAGACTTATTAACCTGCTCTCTCACTCTCCCTTTCCCATTCTCATCTACCTACACCTAACACCCACACATCTCTCTATACCCCAATTCCCCAATGCTCCTTGTCTCTCTCCATCACTCTCACTATCCATAACCCCCACAATATCTCTCCCCATCCCCCTTCCAAGTCTCCCTACCTGTAAAAAACACCTTCACCCCACTATCTCTCTCCTACTCCCCATACCCATAAACCTGTCTCTCACTCTAACTCTCTCCCTACAACTTACCACCCCCATCACTCTCTCTCTCTCTCTCCTCTTCTCCTCCATATACCATTGAACACCACTCCTCCTATATTTCTCTCTCCCCTCCTCTCCTTAACACCTCCTAATCCCTTGTCTACCTATCCCCCTACCTCCAACAACCCCTACAACTCTCTCTATAACCTCTTCCCCCGAACCCATATTAACCCTCTCTCTTACTCACTCTCTCCCCTATACACCTCTACCTACACAAAAATACCATGCCTCCATCTCTCCTGCAAACCCCTAACACACCGCCCCCCTCTCTCACTCTCACTACCCTGAACCTCCAACTCTCTATCCCTAACACCGCTCCTATTTTCCCTACCAATAATCATCCCCTAAAACCCCCCTCTATTTCTATTCTACTACCATTACTACTGACCCTCTCTCTCTCACTTCTACCGCATAACCCTTACTAAACCCCTTTCTCACTCACCCTCTTTGATATTCCTCCACATACATCTAACCCCTACAAATATCTCTCCTCGCAAACTCTTGAAACCCCCTCTCCCTACAACTCTAAATACAACTAAGCCCCACTCTCTCTACCCAGCCCCCCTCTTACTCTCCCTACCCATAAACATGTCCTCATCCACCCATCTTTCTCTCTCCCTCTCTCTCTCTCCCACACTTCCTACCCCTAAGCCTCTCAGTTCTCTCTCCCCTAAACCCCTTACAGCTACCACTTAACACCCCCCAACTCTCAAACACCAACCCACCTCCCCATTCTATTTCTCTATTTAACACACAAACACATCGCTTATATTTCTCTCTCTCCACTCCTATCTATGTTTCTCCAATCCTCTCTCCCTCCACTCTTCTCTCTCGTTCTCTAAACCCCCTTATCCTCCCATACCATAAATCCCCCTCCTATATCTCCCTAACTCTCTCTATGTTCCCTACTCCTAACACCTAACACCTACCTATATCTCTACCCCAATCCCCAAACACACCCCATCTCTCACATACAAACTCTCACTAAATCTAAACCAATCTCCCTCTCCCTAAGCCCCTCCTACTCTCCCTACCCTTAACCACCCTTTCCATCTCCTCTCTCTCTCCTTCTCCAAATACACCTAAAAAACTCTCTCAATCTCTCTCCCCACTAGACCCCTCCCACTACAACTTACCACCATAATCCCTCTCTCTCCACCCCCAAACTCACCACCTTAAACAACTTACTAAACCGCACATCTCTCTCTCTCTCTCTCTCTCTCTCTCTCTCTCTCTCTCTCTCTCTCTCTCTCTCTCCACCCCAATCTCTAACCCCTTCTCTATAACTTTTGTAATATTCCCTAAATTCCTACCCCCCATTTCCTTCCTTCGATCTCAATCAATTTCTCTTATCTAACCCCCCTCCTTGACACTAACCTTTATAACCAAAAAAGTCTCTTCCTCATCCCCAACTCTCTCTCTCTCTCTCTCTCTCTCCACCCCGTAATTCACCTACCCCCCTAGATATCTATCTCTCTCTCTCTCTTTCAATAGCTACTCCACCTACACCTAATCCCCACCCCTCTCTCCCTCCCAACCCCTACCACTACCACTAACACCCCTCTTTTCTCCTTCTCCTCTACACTCCCCAACACTTACTAACCCCTGCTCTCTCTCTAAACCCCTACTCCTCCCCCTCCTCCTCATTCATCCTATACCTTACTAACCCCCTACCTCACTCTCTCTACCAAATTCCTCCAACTACACCTAATTCCCACCCCTCTCTCTCTTCTCTAACCCTAATTCCCCCCCTCTCACAAACACCCTTAGTACCCCTAACCCCATCACTCTCCAAAACATAGTAATACTCTCCCTAAGCCTCTCTCTCTCTCCCCCACCACCTACTCCTCCCCATAGTGATAGCACCCTTTAATCCTCTCCCTCTCTCTCTCCCCTCTTTTATATAACCCATATTAACCCCCTCTCTCACTCTTTCCCTACCCTACTCCTCCACCTAAATCTAACACCCAATCCTCTCTCTCTTTAATAAAACTTTTAATAACCCCATCCATCTCTCACTCTCAGTACCCAAAAATTTCTCTATATATCCCTCCCTAACCCCACTCATACTCTCCCTTAGCCATTATTTCTCTCTTCTACTCCCACTCATGATAACCACCTGTGTGTGTGTGTGTGTGTGTGTGTGTGTGTCTCCCCTAATTCCAATCCCATTACCACTTAGAAAAAACCTGTTTCTTTATCCCCAACCCCTTAACATCCCCAATTCTCTCCATCTCTCTCATACATACATGCCACTACTCCTCTTGTTAGCACTTAACCACCCACTTTATCCCTCTCTCTCTTTAGGGCTTACCACCTCTCTCAGTCTCTGAACATGCTACTCGTTCCCCTATATTTAACACTTCTTCTCATCTCTATGTATTTATATAACCCTTACTAATCCCCTCCACCTACAACTAAACCCTTCCCCTATATCTCTCACACTCTTACAATAGCTAACCCCAATCTCTCTCTCCCTGACCTTCTTCCTAATATTACCACCAATAACCACCCCCTCTACTCCACTCCCTATTTATCTATCCTACTCACTCTACTTCTAAATGACCTTGCTCTCTCTCTCTCTCTCCCCACCCTATACACCCCTTCGCTCTTACTTCTTGAATCTTCCCTAAAACCTTCCTCCCCCCTCCCCCCATCTTTATCTATATCTCTTTCTCTCCACCGACCCCCTCCTCCTCCTACACTAATTTCCCACACTGTCCCCTAATTACCCATTGGATATCTCTCTCTCTCTCTCACACACACACACACAAACACACCCCTCTTCTCCTCCACCTACCGATAACCATGACCCCCTTTCTCTCTCCCAACCCACTACCTTTCTCTCTATCTTTATCACACAAACGCCCATCCATTACTACCCCTACAACTAACCCCTTCCTCTCTCTATCAATCTCTTACCCTTTCTCTTTCTAACCCTTAATATCCTTCTATCTAGTTCTCCAACCCCCATACTCCTCCCCCTACCTTTAACACCCCATCCTCCTCTCTCTCTCTCTCTCTCTCTCTCTCTCTCTCTCTCTCTCTCTCTTTATCTCCCTAAGACTTACTAACCCCCCCTTCTCTCTCTCCCCTCTACTCCTTAACCTACACCTAACCTCCACCCCTTTCATTGACACCCTTACTCCCCCCTTCCCTCTCTCTTAGAATTTCACTATGCCTAAAACCCCCTCCTTCTTCCTAACCCCACTCATATTGTCCCTAATATCTACCCATCCCAATGAAACCCTCCCTCTTTGCCTCTCATAGTCCCCCTTCACCTACCTCTTATCAACAACCCCTCTCTCTCACCCAATCCCCTAACACCCCCAATTATCTTTCTCTCTCTCTCTCTCTATCCCTTACTAACCTTGTCTCTCACTCTTTCACCACTATAATCCTCACCATAAATTTAACACTCATTACTTTCTCTCTGCCTTTCTCTCTCCTATTCCACAATAACCTAACTAAATTCCTCTCTCACTTTGTTGGTCACCTATTCCTCCACATATACCTAGCACCCACCCCTCACACCCTCCACCAACCACCTAAAACCTCTCTATCACATTCTCATTACACCTAACCCACCACTTTATCTACATAACCACCCTCCTACTATCCATAGCCATAGCTGCCCCCTCTGATTCTCTCTCTCTCTCTCTCTCCTACTCTCCCTAACCCTAACCCCCCCGCTCATCCTCCTAATATCCCTCCCCTACTTCTCACCACCCTCCAAATTTGCTATTATTCCCTAAGACCTTGTCCCCCAACCCCCACTACAATCTCTATCTATTTCACTACCCAAATACCCATCCTCCCCCTTTGCCCTAATCACCCATACCCTTCCCTCCTATTTCCATGACTCTCTCCATGTTTCTCCCTCTCTCTCTCTCACACACACACACACCCCTCTACTCCATGCACCTCTAACCCACTCTCTATCCCTCTCTTTAATCATCCACCTATATTGAACCCCACCACTCCTATCCTCCAACCATCTACCACCTCCCCTTTCTCTCTCTCTCTTACACACACACACACACACCTACTTACCCCCTTACCACTAAGCCACATCCTCTCTCTCTCTCTCAATATATCTATCTCTCTCCTCTCTATAACCCTTAGTGACATAGTTTCTCACTCTCCCTCACAATTACTCCTGCTCCTCTCTCAATCCCCTCTCCCCCCTAAGCATTAATAACCCCATGTCTCACTCTCTATCTACCCTACTACCCCACCTAAACCTAATTCCACCCCTTTCCCTTTCTCTCAACCCCCAACACACCCCCTCTCTCATAGATAATCTCACTACCCCTTAACCTTCCCTTTCTCTCCCTAACAACCCTCGTACTCTCCCTACCAATAACCACCTCCTCCACCTCTCTCTCTCTCTCTCTCTCTCTCTCTCTCTATCCCTATAGCTAGACCTCTCTTTATCTATCTCTCCTACCCCCCTCACTCCCTGCAACTTAACCCCCCTCTCTCTCTTCCCTCACCCTACATGTCGCTTCCCTTATAACTTCCCCAATAATCCATAAACCCCTACCACTGCGCCCACCATGTATTATATATCTTTCTCTCCACTAAGTGTTGTCCTCTGTCCTACCCCTTCCACTAATACCCCTTCTTTTCCCAATCCCTCTCTACACCTCGATCTCTATTAACTTCTCTCCCACAAAACCCCTCCTCCCCTACCAGTAATCACCTACAATGTCTCAAATAACCCCCTTGACCCTCTCTCCCTCTCTCTCTCTCTCTTACACACACACACACACACACACACACCTATCTACTCCTCCAACTACACTTGACCTCCACCACCCTCTTTATCTCTAGAACCATGAAAACCTCGCTGCCACCCTCATTTTATTTATCTATGTCTCTCTCGCTCTTGCATGTCACCACCTTTCTAATCCCCTGACCACTAACCATGCTCCTTTCACTCTCTCTCACTTCCTCTCTCTAACCTTTACTAACACTCGATCTCACTCTCTCAGCCCCCTTCCTCTCATCTTACATCTAAAACTCTCCTCACCTATCTCTCTCTCTCTCACACACACAAACACCTCTTCTTCTTATACCTTATTAACTCACTCTCTCACTCTCTCTTTCCCCTACTCATCTACCTACACCTAAGACCCACACTTCTGTCTTTCCCCCAATTCCGCAATGCTACCCCTCTCTCTCCCTCACTCTCCCTATCCATAACCCCCACAATATCTCTCCACAACCCCACTCTAACTCTCCCTACCCATAACCAACACATTCACCCTACTCTCCCTCTCCTACTGACCATGCCTCTAAACCTCTCTCTCACTCTCACTCTCTCTCTCCTAAACACCCTCCCCCTATAACTTACCACCCCCATCTCTCTCTCTTGCCCAACTCCCAAACACCCACCCACCTCCCCATTTGTTGCTTGGTATTTTTCCCAAGCATGTGCAAATGGTGCACCTACTAACTTGTAGCAGCAGTCTCAAATAAAACAATGTAAATAAGCAAATAGAAACTCTAGATTGACAACAATGAACAAGATTGATTCATAAGCATGAAAAAAAAAATTGAAACTTTTGTATTACCTCAAAGTGTGAGGATGGTCAGTGTGAGCAGCTCCAAAGTTGAGATGCTCCAAGGTCCAATGGTCTCTTCTCAAAGATGCTGCAAAGGTTGGGCAAAAAACTCAGGACGGATTTTGGTAGGGTGAGGATAGGATGAATATGGAGTGAATAATGAGGAGCCCATTATAGTTTTTTGGTGACGATAAATACCATTATGGTTTAAGGAAACCAATGGTATTGCTAAATGTGGTTTAGGTCTCTTTTTCCCTCTTTTTCCTTTTTTGAATATTTTTTGAATATTATTCCCTTTTAATTGATTTTTGAGAATTTTGGACCCTTTTTGAGGGTTTTTATGTTTTTTGAGGAAAAATACATATTTTGAGGGGTAAAAGGTGTATTATGGTCTTTTTGGTGACCATTTGAAGGCTTTAGAGGAAAAAATAGTAGGAAAAATGGGCAAAAGGGTCATGTCCATAGGGAAATGAACTAGTGAGCGCTTTTTGGGTGTCAACAGATTACTCCCTAATCTGTGAGGGTAGGAGCTCATCGTATGGCCGATATACATCATAGTTTTCTTTGTCGTTTTCCTGGGATTTGGAGGAGAGAAGAGACCGATTGGAGATTGGAATACCGGGACCATGAAAGCTACACAAGCTGAAAAAATACATGTCCTCAAAGTGAATGATGAATAATCTCTGATAATAGATGAGGTGAGAATACCCATGCTCGTATCAAGACATAAAAATAACAATAAGGCCTGAAAAGGGGACCTGATCAATACATATAAATCGGCTATGCACATCGTGATGCTCCAGAGGAGACACAATGTTGAGACATACTCATGGTCATACCATGACTGATCTGAAGAATAGATACACTTGAGAAGAGCCCAACCGTTCTGTATGAGGTGTCAGAAGGGTTGATGAACTGCTGGATCTGAAGGTATCCCATAGTTGTAGGGACTCAATTTATGTGAGCCAACTTCTGAAGATAATATGGAACCATATACTCAAGGAAGTATACAGCTGGGTACTTATGAATATTGTCACCCAGCACAACCTGGATATCCATAGGAACATGTAACTGGTTGTTTTCTAAAAAGAACTCATAAATGTGGTAGAGTCAGGTGATATCTGGGGTCTTCAACAAATAACTGAAAGGATCTATACCCTGTATGAGTCTCAACGATGCGATCAAGGTGTTGACATCGAGCATGTGAGAAACAATCATTTGGAGAAGCACTGAGGGCTCCTTTCAAAATGATCCATAGGCACTCACCACTAATGGTGATGAGTCCAAAGCATAGGGACCGCTGGGTCTATCCTCTGGAATAGATTAGTTGGCATCGACAGAGGGAGACCTTGCAACTATCGATGCAATGAAACTTCCTTGATAGGAGCATGAGGTGTACAACTGAAGTGTGATAGTACTGATGGTACGACTGACATACTGTGGGGATGGGGAATAACTAGTCAAATAGAGTGAGTGGACTCAAACTTCCTTTGTTCAGATCATGATGACATGGTTGACCCGACAACATATGAAACTGATTTTTAGGTGTGGGGATTATAGCTTTAAGGGGTCATGGGGCAGTTCAACAGAATAGAGTGACCCTGGGGGACAAACTGATGGATGATATCAGGAGGCTCTAAGGGTGACATATTACAGAATACTCTAAACAAAGGTGACCATAATGGGGAAGCTGCCATGTGAGTAGACATGATCTGTTGTGGTGCCAAGAGGTACCGTTGGGTCCTTCTTCGTTGTTTTAATGAGTTCCAACAAGGGGTAAAAGTGTGCTCTAAAATGGTACTGTCCTATGGATTGATGTGAGCCCAGGACTATTCATGCTCATCGGTGCTTTCATTTTTAAGGAGTCTGAAAATGATAAGAAGACTCTGAATTGGTGGAGGAATACCATCTTGTAGATTTATACGAGCCTAAGATGGTGATTGCTCATGATTGCTTTCAATTTTAGAGAGTCTAAAAGCAGTAAGTAGACTCCATTGGTGTTATTTTTTGTATGTTAGTCTCCAAGGCCCGAAAAAGCATAAAATGATGCAAATGGAGAACTCTTCTAGCCGATGTGACTAGAGTATTCATTTTTTGCAATTAGTCTACAAGGTTCGGAAAAGGGGTAAACTTATACCAAGTAGACACCCTTTTGGATACTTTTAGTGAGCATGAAGGGAAGCAAGATTGCTCGACAATCTTTTTATTGTTTTAAGAGTCAAAAAAGAGCTTAACAAAAAATCCCTAAGTGCCTTTTTCGTAAAAGAGTTGCTCAACCCAAAAAAGGGATAAAATTATACCGAGCAAAAAGGTATGGGTTAGAGCGAGGAGTGATCTTGAGCATCGTCACAAGCGCGGAAAACTGAATTCGGTGATATAAAAATCGTAAAGAATGGATAACGGTCGATGTGGCATGCAAACCGGGGCAATGAGGGGCATGGAAAGAATGCCCAAAAAATATGAGGGTGAGAGTGAGAAATGATCTCAAGCATCGTCTGGAGCACGAAAAAATGAATCCAGTGATATAAAACTCATCAAAAATGGACAACGACCGATGTGGCATGCAAATCAAGGTGACGAGGGGCATGGGAAAAATGCTCGACAAATCTAGGCGTGAGAGCGAGAAATGATCTCAAGCATCATCATGAGCATGGAAAACTGAATCCGATGATATAAAACTCGTAAATAATGGACAAGGGCCGATGTGGCATGCAAATCAAGGTGACGAGGGGCATGGGAAAAATGCCTGGAAACTCTGGGGGTGAGAGCGAGAAATGATCTCAAGTGTCGTCCAGAGCACGGAAAACGTAATTCGGCGATATAAAACTCATCAAAAATGGACAATGGCCTATGTGGCATGCAAATCGAGGTGACGAGGGGCATGGGAAAAATGCCCAAAAAATATGGCAGTGAGAGCGAGAAATGATCTCAAGCATCGTCACGAGTGCAGAAAACTGAATCTGGTGATAAAAAACTCGTAAAAAATGGACAAGGGCCGATGTGGCATGCAAATCAAGGTGACGAGGGGCATGGGAAAAATGCCTAGAAACTCTGGGGGTGAGAGCGAGAAATGATCTCAAGCATTATCCTAAGCATGGAAAACTCAATCCAGCGATATAAAACTCATCAAAAATGGACAATGGCTGATGTGGCATGCAAATCGAGGTGACGAGGGGCATGGGAAAAATGCCCAAAAAATCTGGGGTTGAGAGTGAGAAGTGATCTCAAGTGTCGTCATGAGTGCAGAAAACTAAATCTGGCGATATAAACAACGACTGATGTGGTAGGCAAATCGAGGTGACGAGGGGCATTGGAAAAATGCCCGAAAACTTTGTGGGTGAGAGCGATAAATGATCTCAAGCATCGTCACGAGAACGAAAAAATGAATCCAGCAATATAAAACTCGTCAAAAATGGACAACGACCGATGTGGCATGCAAATCGAGGCGATAAGGGGCATGTAAAAAATCCCCAAAAATGGGACCTAGTTGAATCGAGAAAAGGAGTGGACTATCATGAAGTTCTCGTTGCGCTGATTCCAACAGTGCCAATGGTTTGATAAATAGATGTTGTATGATGCCGAAATGGTTGGTTGAAAAATGGTCAAATTCCAATAAATAGCAACTAGACCCAATGTGACAAGTGTCATTTTCACCATTGAGTTTCACAGAGTAATTGAGTTGGGTCAGAGCATTTTCTTGATTTGTGGGAGATTCGACCATCGGTTTTCTATTCAGTGAGTTTCAGGTAAGCCTATGTGTCTTAGACTTTCCATTTATTTGCTTTTTGTTGAGTGTTGGGGACCCAGAAAGTATGAATATTCCATGTTGGCTTGCCAACGCAGAATATCGCCGGTTTTGGGGCTTTTCCTACGATGCTCATCGTGGGTATGGGCTAAATAGCTGTGATGTGCATCGTGGCTGTGGGTGCCTACAGCCGCAATGTTCATCGCGACTGTGTATGCTTACAGCCATGGTGTGCATCATGACTGTCGGTCCAAAAGTCACGATGTTCATCGCGACTGTGTAATGTTCATCGCGACTGTGTAATGTTCATCATGGCTGTGTATGCTTACAGCCACATGTGCATCATGACTGTCGGTCTGAAAGTCGCGATGTTCATTGCGGCTGTGAAGCTAAAAGCCATGATGTTCATCATGGCTATGTGTTCGAATGTCGCGATGGGGAATTCCAGAAAAAAAATTTCTTTTTATTTTTCTAAAAAATATTTGTGTTGTTTTGGTAGGAAGCTGAGGAGGCCGCTAGTATTGTGGAGGGAGAAGGAGATAGATGAGGGGTTGATGGACAGCATCTGGGATAGTCCACATGTGTGGGCGGCCTTGGATTTGGGCATACTATTGAAGTTTGCTCAGATCCCTCTCATGCACTCAGTCCGAGAGCTGTTGAACAAGTTGGTTACTTTTGGAATCCGGAGGAGGCGGTCTTCATGATGCAAGGTGAGTGATTGGAGCTTACCTTGACTAATGTGTACTTTCTTACTGGCTTGCCCCGTTTGGGTGAAATATAGGACACACAGTCGAGGATTCTAGCTGGGATGGATATTGAGGATCTCCTTGATAGATTCTATGTTTGAGGGGCTAGTGCAGAGAATAGCACACTGAGTATCTCGGATCTGTGAGATGTGGAGATGCAGGAAGTGGATGCTTGTATTTTGCGAGTGCTTGGTGCACCTCATCATTTTTTTGGGGGAAAAACGATGACAGTTCATCGTGTTACGATGGGGACATATTTTTCTTTGGGCCAAATGTTTCTTGCTTGTGTTCAGTGAGAGCTGAACAAAGTTAGGTGGGAGGGAGGAGAGTTTAGCTATGCCTCTTTCCTTTGTTGTTTCTTTTTTGAGTGAGTACCTACCTTGCGGCCACGTGTGCCGGTTCGAGATGGGCTGAGGAGTGAGCCGTGGATGGTGCGATGGGGGGAGATGATGCCCCAGGGTGGTGGTGGCATTCGGTGGTTCTTCTCATCAGAGATGTACGATTAGTGGGAGTAGATTCCTGTTGTGATTGATGATTATCCATACTGGGAGATGGAATTCCGGGGAGACCCCGAGATGCCTCGAGCTCAGGGACAGGCTTGGGGATTGGATGGTACGTATTCATTTTTATTTCTCTATTATATCATCTTTAGATGTTTTGTTATGAGTATAGCTAGAGATGTTTGCATGATACTGACTTGTTTTGGTGTTGGTCATGGCAGATATTGGTCCAAGGCCTCCACTAGATCATATGGGCCATAGGGGACGGGTGATGGTGGTGGTACCTCCACCAGTAGCGGCACCCCCGGCTCGTGCACGAGGAGTTGTGCATCCTCGTGATGATGTAGTAGAGGACATGTGTGATACCTTGGAGGCACTACTAGTGGATGTGCTAGATGATGGTTGGAGGGATCTAGATCAGCATGTTCTGGATTGTTATTTCGATGCTCCCCGTGAGTGGAGATCGATTCTATAGAGAGTAGCTATATTGATAGCTGAGAGGAGGGCTTGAGACCTATATGATCCAGAGGAGCCAAAGGAGGAGGAGCCAGAGGAGCCCGGTGATCGTGATGACTAGGTTCTCTTGTACCTGCCCCCAATCGCTGATGAGCATATGGCGATGTATTTTGTTGATACACATTTTGTATAGTTGGTGTACCTTTTTTATATTTGGGTGTTGAGAGCACTCCTAACATTGTGACTTTGGTGATGATATGTATATATATATGTATGCATTTTTGATATATGGTTATGTATGCACGTGGATGCACATCTTGTCTGTTGTTTTATGTTGTGTTGCACGTGGATGCAATGATATGTGTTTTGTTTTCCTGTGGAGGCACATGTTATGCACGTGGATGCAATATTATTTGTTTTTTGTATGCTCGTGGAGGCAGATGTTATGCACATGGATGCAATACTTCTGTTTTTTGTATGCCCGTGGAGGAACATGTTTATGCAAGTGGATGCAATACTATGATGGTTAGTTTGTTTATTTGATTTTTTTATGCTTATGTGATGCATGTTTTGGTACCTTACATGTTTTGGTTGGCATGCCAATCTAAGATGTTGGCCATTTGATCTGTGACATTGTTTAGATTTCTTGGGACACGAGTGAAGGAAATGGATTCAAACTGTCAAATCATTTGTTTAGTGCGCAAGAATTTTCTGAAGAGACAGGGATTGCGTACCTGGTACCAGTTATTGAGCTGGGAAACAAGAAGTTGGGAGTCTAGGAAGATGTTGAGGTAACTTATGCCCATTTGGAGAGCAGTAGTCAAGAGATCGGTTACGACGTCATACTCAGCTTGGTTGTTCGTGGCAGCCCCTATGCACACTCTGTCGAGGTGGATCAACTCATGTGAGGGGGAATAAAGTACCCAAGCTGCCGAGGCGAGATTTGGAGACTAGTGACTTCCATCGTCGGCAAAACCAACATAGTAGATTGGAGTAGGATCCATTTTTGTTCATGAAAGAAAAATGAAAATGTAAGGCATTGAATGTTTGTAGTGGGAAAAACTGAATTAAAACAAACTGTACAATCTGGACTGTGGTGTCCAGAAGATTTTTTATGGATAGATTTATTTAAGATACAACCCGGTAAGGGGGTTGTGCATGGGGTTACCTTCTGAGTCGGTCAAAAGGTATGCCCTGTTTTCAAGGCATGTTTGGATGATGTATGGGCCTTTCCACATGGATTGAAATTTTCCTTTCCCTTTTTTTTTCATGGGATTGATCAGTATGCCCAACATGGGAACTAGACATATTATCCTCGCTACCATATAGATCCCAATACCTACTGGACATCTACCCAACCCATCTATAACTCAGGTTGCGCCGGGTGGCGCAGGCCCTTCCCACACACCTTGGATGGAGGGCACATACCTCAAATAACAAATATCCCCCTAGGGGGTAGTGGCCTAATACATAATGCTACCACTAGCACTTATGCCCCCATGACAATGTCCTACCCCTCCGCCAGTTTTCCATTTATGGCTAGCCTTAACCTACTAGACTTGGCCAGGTTGACAAATGATCCCATTAGACATGATCCCACTTGGCCCCCCATACCCACAAAGATCCCATCAGACATCCCAAAATTTGAAGGGAAGGCTGGGGAAGACCCCCAAAACCACATCATGTCCTTTCAACTATGGTGTTCCTCGAACTCCATGTAGATGATTCCATTCGTCTTCATTTATTACAAAGGACTTTCACTGGCTCAACAGCCAAATGGTACATCGAGAAACCTCATGAGACACACCCTACGTTTACATCCCTTGCATCGAATTTCCTACATTTCTTCTAATTACCTATCCACTATGATGCAGGAGTGGAAATACTACTGTCTTGTGGACATAACACTGCTACACACATCACCGATCTTATCCATGAATGGCATAAGCACCGTAGTCTCTACAAGATAAAGCTTGATGAACGTATTTTCCTAGATTAGTTCCTAAAATCTCTCCTTCCTCTCATAGCCAAGGATGTAGCTTCTAAATGACTCTAGTCGGAAGAAGAAGCCATTCTAAAATCCCATCAGTTTGATCTGATCTATGCCCAGTGTGGCTACTTGTATACCATTTTACCTGATGCTCCCCACAGTGATTCCTCCCAGAATGACGCGTCGGGGGCATCCCACGCCAACGACAACATCATTGGACAAGTTGCGTCCCACAACCAACCCTTTTCCATTATGCACAATAATACCAGCCCTGATATGTCGCAGGCCACATCTCACTCCGAAGCTACAACTTCGTATGCTCCCATGGCCCACCCCTGCCACACTCATGGACCTTCATGTCCACCACAGTGTTATGGTCACACACCTTTATCCTATCCACCTCTGGTTGCACCCCCTACGTATTACCATCAGTAGGCCACACATGCTCCTATTCACTCACACAAACAGGGATTTCTACACCATGACCTCTAGTCACTTACACTCATCCCCCAAACAACAACAACAATACCCCCGCCAACCAAAACCATGATCGACCACTGAAACTGGGTAAGAACCCCAATTTATGAAAAAAACACCCATGTTCCATATGCAGGGTATACGACCATTACACACACACTTGCCCCCATTTGGAGTGAGCACACCAACTGTGGTCTGATGATGCCAAACTCCAAGGGCATGCGACACAACCAGTGCCACCTCCTCAACCACAACCCATGGTGCTAAAGAATCCTTTTCCCACACAAGGAGTGGCGAACACTCGTCCATTGGATATTCCTCAAGGAACCACATCACCACAATAACAAATCACATATGTTGCACACACAAACCAACATATGGATTTAGGTACTCATCATCTCCTCATGATGTCATCAATTGACATGAATCTCCAAACGTGTCGAAACTAATACACCCCTGCTGCACCTAAAAATGTTCTCCCTATGATTGAACAACTAGTTCATAATGCACCTACATCATTCGTCTCCATAGTCAGACCCGGATTATACTCGGAATCACCTATGAATTCCACATTCCAATCCATCCCACCCCCTTTGAAGATAACCAAGATATCTAATTTGTGCACCCTCTCGCATAAAAAATAGGTCCCAAACCAACAACCTCCTTTACTCCCGCAACCACCCTCAGTTCCAACTCACATAGGAGCCACACCAATTCATACTATCCCATTTTTATTCCCCCCTTTAGGCGCCATCAGCACACTAGTCATGGATACACTTAATCTCCTAGGATTAACATTAGGACTACCTGTGTGTTACCTACCTGCCCCAACCCCTCCCCCGACACCGAATTTCATTTTACAACCAGTGCAACCCATCAATACTTCTAACCGTCCACCCCCTGTTGTAGCAAACATCCAGAACTGACCACCTGCAATTGGGACCACTGCATCAACATCTGGTAATGCTCCCCCTCAACTCCACTACAATGGGGGCAAAGGACCGCAAACCTACACCACTGGACGCACCACCCTCACCCCACCAACAACTCCAAAGTTGGCGAAGAATCCCCCAACAATCTGTGTTCCCCCTAAGTGCTCTTTGTGTGACGATATAGGCCATGCTACCCATCAATGTCCACAATTACCAGCACTTCAAGAACACATGAATATGTTGGATGATGATACTAACATTCTAGTTGTCAAACTAGAACTGCCCCCTCAGCCTCATGATAAATCATTGTGCACAAACCACCCTTGTGCGATATGCAACATTTATGGTCATTACTCACATCATTGCCTCGATCTCCTAGATTATAGAGAAGCCCTCTATTAACTGAATAATGCCTACCTAGAGACATCTCCTCCTCTTATTAAGGAAATTCATCCCCCACCATCTTCCTCCTCAGAAGAGATTAGCACAATTTACACGGTTTCCACTGGAGACCCTTCTGTCTGGTCGACCCCTTCCACTGATATCTCGGACCCACATGTTCAACCTTTTCAAATCAACGATAAAACCACATGTCCACAGCATGGGGGCAGGCCCAAAACCTTTCCTACTCATCATCATCGTCATTCTCGTCTGCGATATTGGGGGCATCCATCCCACAAGGGGAATCCCGCATCTTCATATCATCACTTCAGTATGCCACCACAGCCCACAGCCTCATGGTACACCCCCCCGCCAACAATTGTTCAATGCCCTGTTGATCCCTCTCTAAGACAACATCTACACCGCATTGACACCTATGATTTACGGGGCATAATAGATTACCTCGACCCTAGGATAGGGGGCATGATCAATCATTTTGAACCCTCCCCATCACACCTATCTCAGTATTTCAATGATCCCATTGTTCAAACCAACAAATATGTGATCCATAATCACAAACCCCATGCACATAGCATGGGGGTAGGTCATTAACCCTGCTCACTTTTTCACATGCGTGATCTCAACCATTTTTGAGGTTGTAACGCGCCATATTTTGACTAGGCGAGTTTATGAGTTAGACACCTTTCACTTTATTTGCTAATTATCTGTTCGACTCAGCTAGACAGAGTCAACTATATTTTCGGCATGTTAGACATGATGATATGTTGCTACTATGTTTAGGATGTTACTATGCCCATGTTGATACTATGGTTATGATGTTATGAGGTTACCATCCTCATGATGTTATTAGGTTTATGTGGTTACTATGTTGTAGTTATCACGAGATTCTTTTATTTCATAATGACGGTGTATGTTTAATAATCGTCCTGGATGAAATGTGATATATATGATGTGGTATTTATGCTGTGATTGATTTAATGATTTTATGTGATGAAATAGATGATGTTGACAATATGGATCAGATGATGATAGAATGGAAATATTGTTATAAATGTATGGCCACAAAGTACTAATCTGCAGGACATCGGGGCTATGTAATAGCGGGATACTTGATATGAAGTATGGTATAGTACCTATTTTGCAGAGAACCTTGTTTACCAAAGTTGATGATATGATGACACAAATCAATAATATCGAGAGCAACAAAGTATGAGTTGATAAGGGCGTAGACCCAGTATGTTGAGAGGGATGGATGTATTTCCCACCCTATGTTTCTATGATACCCGAGGTCATGGGAGGGCCGTGCTGAGACATGCTCCCCAAGTTGTTGTGATGACGATGGTCGGATGCCTGCTAGGATAGGTTAGGTCTGCTAGTTAGCTGACGCTACCGCTCTCACATTCTACATGGCTAGGTCAGTATAGGTGACATCCACTTTTGTACTAGCAGAGGAAGGATAGGGAGGATGCAGACGTAGGTTAGGGTGGGGGGATATGTTAGTAAGTACTGTTGAGGGTTGGGTATCCCTTGATCCTGATTTAGTGATAGTAGGTGCCTCTTCCTTAAAAATAATTGATTGATTAATTATGGTGAATTTGGAAAACATAAATGTTACAACTTAATTGGATATTTATCAATGCCTAATGACGCTGAAATGATTATGATTTATGTATGTTGAATGGGTTAAGTATTTGTGATTGTTTGTATGTATGATTGTTATGTCAATACAAATCATTGTTTTGTTGAATTTAATATATATGCATAGGGGAAATGATTTTTTCTTATAGTACGAGTACAATCTATGCATACGCTGGCCACAGATGCTCACCTTGTACATGCACACTAGTATTAATGTGATAACTATTGGTTGCGATTGAATTCTAGATAAGAGTTAGTCGTGAATTAGTGAAGTCCGAATGATGGTTGTTAATCATGTAAATATGCATAAGTGGATCAGTCTGTTAGTTGTTAATTACATGCATTAGTAACTAATTGTTGGAAATAGTGTTGTGCTTAACATCATTTATGTTGCGTTGGAGATAATGTTGTATTTAACATAGTCCCTGTTTAGTTTACACAATTAGCATTGTTTGTTCTAGCATAATTGTCCTTCTCTTTGAACAGTCAAATTATGTTGGTTAGAAGTAGTTCAATGTTATGTTTATAACCTTTAAGTTCATAGTGTTATAAAATAATTATCATTAAATGTTTTTAATATTAATATTATTATTGTTATTAGTATTATTAATGTTGTTATTAACATGCATAATCTTATTGTTATTAATCTTATTTGTTATTATAATCGTTCTCAAATAAACATAGCTTAATTTTTTGCATAAATGGATGAATTTATCATGATTGTTTTATGTGAATAATAAAAAGGAACAAAATTATTAAAAACATCTGAAAGTGAGTCTCTGTGATATTATTATATTCCATATTATATTGTTATTTAAACTTTAATTGTAAATCAAACAACATTTTCGAATCAAGATTTAGTTGAGTAATAAAGACATGAATGTCCTCCATGTGTAAATTCAAGTTTGCATTTATTATATTATCCTATCCGCATTTAAAGATCAAGCGGTGGGATAAATTCTATACAATTTAACTTGTCCCATAAGTTTAGATAAGGCTTTTTTTTGAATAAAATAGAATGATAGGAAATCTACACAAAAGGACAAATTAATTAGAATTGAATTATTCCACTGCTCGAGAGAAACAAGAAATCTGACAAGCATATTTAAATATTATTTTATCCTTAGAATTGAATTATTCCACTACTCGAAAGAAACAAGAAATCTGACAGTCATATTTAAATATTATTTTATCCTTGATCTATGTGATGGTATTAATGGTTTAGAATCCCAAAAACTTGGAGGGCTAAGGCGGTGGAGTGAGAATGAAGTTTGGAGGAGGAAAATGGATCTATAAAGCAATGGTTTAACGAAGATGAGGGGGGTTGGTTTTCTTTTGGGAGTACACTTAGTATTTTGATGAAAAGGAGGAATGCCAAGGAGGGGGAGAACTCGAAGCTTTGAGGAGGTGGTAAACTCAAAGACTGAGGTGGGGTTAACTCAAAGAAAAATTACTATTGAACTATGGAAAGGTACTGAGGAAGGATGTTGTCGGGATTATTGGTTTGTGGGCTTGGGGGCTAGGAAACCTGTCGGTTTCCTAGGGCTAGCACGATAAGAGCTGGTTGGCAGGGTGGTTCATCCATTTTTGGTATAAAGGCTTGGAACAGAAAGTATGCGGGAGCAAAAAGCTTGGACGGGAAAGGCTACAAGAGAAAGGGGACAATCTACAACCTACATCGGTCCAGGTATTCTACTGGTAGTTAGAAAAATGATTTATATTTCAATATACTGAGTATTATGCAAGAAATTACAATTATATGTATGTTGTTAAAATTACTATATGTAGGTGCACTGTATGCTACTAGACATTTTCTAATCACTAAAATTATGCAGAAAATTAGCATAATGAAAGCATAATGATACTTATTTATTATTGAAATAAATAAGAAAGAAAAACAACTCCATAGGAGCTGGTTACAAAACTTAATTTCAAAATCTAGAACTTTGGTGCCCTTCCAGATAGAGAGGCACTGCAGAGATCACGTGTCACTTTTATATTTGATTTGATTTGATACACCTATTATTCTTCCCTAGCAAAGTCACAAAAAACTGTTGCTTGGGATTTCTCCCAAGCATGTGCAAATGGTGCACCTGCTAACTTGTAGTAGCAGTCTCAAATAAAACAATGTAAATAAGCAAATATAAACTCTAGATTGATAGCAATGAACAAGATTGATTCATAAGCATGTAAATAAAAATTTAAACTTTTGTATTCCCTCAAAGGGTGAGGATGGCGAGTGTGAGCAACTCCAAGGTTGAGATGCTCCAAGGTCCAATGGTCTCTTCTCCAAGATGCTGCAAAGGTTGGGCAAAAAACTCAGGAGGGATTTTTGCAGCGTGAGGATAAGATAAATATGCACTGAATAATGAGGAGCCCCTATCACCTTTTTATAGTTTTTTGGTGATGGGAAATACCATTATGGTTTAAGGAAACCAATGGTATTGCTAAATGTGGTTTAGGTCTCTTTTTCCCTCATTTTCCTTTTTTGCATATTTTTTTAATATTATTCGCTTTTAATTGATTTTTGGGAATTTTGGACCCTTTTTAAGGATTTTTTGTGTTTTTTGAGGAAAAATACATATTTTGAGGGGGAAAAGGTGTATTATGGTCTTTTTGGTGACCATTTGAAGGCCTTAGAGGAAACAATGGTAGGAAAAGTGGGCGAAAGGGTCATTTGCATAGGTAAATGAGCTAGTGAGTGCTTTTTGGGTGTCAACACCATTCATTCTCTCTCTCTCTCTCACAAACACATCACTTCTTTCCCTCTCTCTCTCTCACAAACACATTACTTCTTTCCCTCTCTCTCCACTCCTCTCTCTATCTCTCCAATCCTATCTCCCTCTCCACTCTCCTCTCTTGCTCTCTAAAACCCCTTGTCCTCCCTAAACCAAATTCCCTCTCTCTAATTCCCTCCTACTCTCCCTACCTATAACCACCCTCTCCACCCCCTCTCTCTCTGCTTCTCCCAATACCCCTAAAAGTATCTCTCACACTCTCTCTCCACTAGATCCCCCCCGTACAACTTACTACCCTAATCTCTCTTCCTCTCTTTCTCTCTCTCCACCCTTCCATTTTCCACCTTGAACCTATTACTAAAACCCTCACCTCTCTCTCTCTCACACACACACACAAACACCTATTCCTCTTATACTTTATTAACTCACTCTCTCACTCTCTCTTTCCCCTACTCATCTACCTACACCTTAGACCCACACTTCTGTCTCTCCCCCAGTTCCCCAACACTACCCCTCTCTCTCCCTCACTCTCCTTATTCATAACCCCCACAATATCTCTCCACAACTCCACTCCAACTCTCCATACCCATAACCAACATCTTCACCCCACTCTCCCTCTCCTACTGATCGTACCCCCAAACATCTCTCTCAGTCTCACTCTCTCTCTACCTAACCCCCCTCTTACTCTTCTTACCCATAAACATTCCATCCTCCCCCGTTATATCTCTCTCTCCTACTCCCCCTACTCCTAAAAATATCTCTTTCTATTTCACCTAGACCCCTTACACATACTACTTAACACCTCCCATATATATCGGTCTCTATGTCCCTGTCCCTCTCTCTCTCTCTCCCCCCCAACTCCCAAACACCCACCCACCTCCCCATTCTTTATCTCTCTCTCTCTCTCTCACAAACACATCGCTTCTTTCTCTCTCTTTCTCTCTCACAAACACATCGCTTCTTTCTCTCTCACACACACATAAACACATCACTTCTCTCTCTCTCTCTCAACTAAACTCTCTATCTCTCCACTCTTATTTCCCTCTCCACTCTTCTCTCTTTCTCTCTAAAACCACTTGTCCTCCCATACCACAGATGACCCTCCTATCTCTCCCTAACTCTCTATCTCTTCCCCACTCCTCCATCTATACCTAACACCTACCTCTCTCTCTCCCCACCAATCCCCTAACACACCCCCTATGTCACACACAAACTCTAACTATCCCTAAACCAAACTCCCTCTATCTAATTCCCTCCTACTCTCCCTACCCATAACCACCCTCTCCCCCCCCTCTCTCTCCGCTTCTCCCAATTCCCCTAAAAATATCTCTCACACTCTCTCTCCACTAGACCCCCTTCCCCTACAACTTACCATCCTTATCTCTCTCCCTCTCTTTCTCTCTCTTCACCCTTCAATTTTCCACCTTGAACCTATTACTAAAACCCTCATCTGTGTCTCTCTCCCCACCCCATCTCTACCCCCATTCTCTCTAGCTTTTGTAATATTCCCTAAATTCCTATCACCCATACCCCTACTTTGATCTCAATCCATTTCTCATATCCATCCCCCTCCTCCACCCTACCCTTTGTAACCCAATGCATCCCTTTCTGATCACCAACTCTCTCTCTCTCTCTTTCTCCACCCCCCAATTCACCACTTCCAACCACATACGAAACTTATCATATCTCTCTCTCTCCATCTCTCTGTCTCTCCCTCTCCACCCCCACCTCTACCACCCTTCTCTCTAGCTTCCCTAATATTCCCTACATTTGTACCCCCTACCACCATATCTATCACTTTCTCTTATCCAACCTCCTCCTCTACCCTACCCCTTGTAACCAACAACCTCCTTCCTCATCCCCAACTCTCTCTCTCTCTCTCTCTCTCTCTCTCTCTCTCTCTCCCTCACCCACACACACACACTCACATGAACTCATCACCCTACTAATATTATCCCTCCTCCTTTATCTATCTCCACTCCTCTCCCTAACTCTTGATGTTGGCTTATAGAGTGATCTAGAGCTTTCCAATGTAGACCCAAGTTCTTTGCGGTTTTAGCTTAACAAAAAAAACCCCTTTTCACCGGCCCTTTCAGCAATAGCCTACGAACAGGAAGAGGTATCACCCGAGGCGAAGCTATGGGGCCACTGCGGAACTAGTTTTCCATAGTGATGTGATGAGTTGTTCGGACTGGAATTCTGCGTAGCGCACTATTGGACTTGTGTTGCAAACTGAGGACTGTACGATGACAGACTACGTCGCAACCCCCTTCTTCCTAGCGTGGAGATACCTTCGTAACTAGCGCATCCACGGACTGTGCGGTTCGGACAAGTTCCAAATAATGGGACAGCACAATTGACCTGTGTGCTTCCTTTACGAACTCAGCCAATAATAAATACTTCACTCAACACTTATTATTCATCGACTGCCTTATATTATTACACTCAAACAGATACAAATAGATACAACATAAAATCCTACGCATTTCTGGTGCTATGTGTCAACAGAGTTACTTAACCTGAATTCTAGACATAGGTGCAATTATTCAATGAACTGATACTTCTGCAAACATGAGATACTGTGCATCCAACATTCATTCATTCATGCAACACTTAAGATATTATCCCCATATTTCTCCTATGGAAAATACATACAAAAGTATTAACATAATCACTGATAAATGAGATTGCAAGCATTCAACAAAAGCAAACATATCAGTGCAAGATGTAAAACACACAAACAATCACACTACACAGGATTTAACGTGGTTCACCCCCCAGATGGTGGCTACATCCACAAGAATTGTTGTCGAATTAGTCTTTGGGAAGGGTACAACAGTTCGTTGTTTGGGCACTTAGCTATAGACTCTCTTCTCTCTCAGTTAGGTCTTTGCGCACTCAACTACAGAGCCTTTACAATAGTAATTAAGCTCAAAAGATTGAGCAATATTCAAGACTTAACAAAATGAAGAGTAACCCTTTCCCATACAAAAATGCCTTATTTATAGATCATGCCCGTAGGTCATGTCTTTACAAGTCGAAGGAAAAAACCTTTAGGCTTACAAAAATGTCACGGTTTTCCCCAAAACTGGACTTGCTGGCTTCTGGTAGCGAATCTTCCATCGTGGCGGTCTTCCACACATGCTTCACGTCGCTATCGGCCTTCATGTTGCACCCATGCTAACAAGTTTCTTTCACTAAGGCATTCTTCCTCTAATGCTCTCATGCGACTGGTTTGGGTAGTGTTATCTTTTGCGTGTGCAACCAGTAGCCTTCTTCCACTTTGCTCCTACCCGCCACTTGGTACTCCTGGAGCATCTTTACCAAAAATAGACCGTCGACGGTCTAATCGAAATCTATGCCATATTTCATCCAACACTTTGCTTTGTTGGCATTCCATATACTGGACACATTGCAACATTATATCCTCGTAGCACTGAACTTCGCAGCATACCAAAACATTATATAAAACATCCTTTTGCTAAACTGCTCTTAGCTCCGCAGTTTGAAAAATTAGTTTTCACAAAAATGCCCCACTTGGGCCAGGCCGAAAAGGACCCTAACACTTACATGTGGCTCGTCCCTGAGCCACTTCCAACTCTAACTTCTCTTGGCTGTCCTTCCGGTTGTGGAGCTAGCTACGCAGTGAACTCATTGTATGAGGCAATAAACTTCTCAACTGTCTCCTTAGTGTCCTACTAGACTTGTTTTACTGTTTCGAACATCTCAACTGTTATTTCATCCTCGGCTTGGCCTTCTACCTGTTCTTGGCCTTTGGGAAACTCTTGTAACTGTTCCTTGATGTCCTGTGAGATCATGTGGGTTGCCTCCAGCAAGGGTTGCGACTTATTGCCCATCTCAGTTTCTTTTTCTCTTAGCGCTTGAACCTGCTTTTTCAGCTTACTGATTTCTGCATATCACTGGAGTCTTTCTCTTAGTAGAAGTGCCTTAACTTGTGTGTCTAGCTGCTCTAATGCTTCCTGCTTGTCCTTCACATCCTTCTTGACTTGCATCAAGTCTGGGTCTTCTTCAAGTGATGTGAATGTTTCTGGCACCTTTTCTAACAAAATTTGGAATTTAGTCACCTTAGTAGCTATACTCTCTACCACGGACTTCACTTCTTTCTCTCTCAACTGCTATTGATCTGGTGGAGTCTGTGTGTTGATCTGTGCCTGCAAGGCAACAACCTTAGCCTCATGGCTGATCTCCATATCTCGCATCTCGGTCTTCAGAGTGTTAACCAGTTCTCTGATCTTGACAATAGTATCCGCGGGGTCTACCTAGACCTCAAATTCTTCTATATCAGCTGCGACCGAAGTGATCATGGACTCTAGTCTTTGTCGACGATCATGCTCATCCTGTAATTCCATAGCTCTTTGATAACTAGATGCCTCCAATTGCTTATAAGCTGTTTGCAGCTCAGCTTGTCCTTTCAGGGCATCAATAGTTCTGTCATGCATTTCTTCGACAATCTACAGATGCAAGTAATGTAAGCCCGACAGTGGTACCTTCTCCAAATCGAACTCCACATGCTCTACATCCTTTGTGTCCAACATCAGTTGTTCTGGCAGTGGTAGGCTCATAGTTAATGGGTCCAGATGGATGATGTGGGACTTCGCAGGCATGGTTATGGCTAGCTACAGTGTCTTCTACTGCAAAGTTCCTCCTGACTTCCCTTCAGACTCCAACTTGCGCGGCGGGGGTAATCTCTTGTGGACTTCTTCAATTTTCTCTTTAATCCCCTGCAGTGTGGATAGATTCTTCTGCAGACTTTCCTGAATCGCCTTGTCCTTCTTCTGTTTGTTAGTCATCATATCTTCCATTTGCTCTGTGACCTTTTCCACGATTGTGTCGTAGTCCTCCTCATGGATTACTACATCTAACTTGCTATTATTGTCCTTCTACTTCTTCCTTGGTCCTTTTGGGTGTGTTGGGATCTCAGCTTCCTTTCTTTTTCCTGTCTCCTTCTCTTCAGTAATAGGACATGGAATAGGCTCATCCTCGCCGGATTCGCTTTCAACCTCCACAATTTCCACTCGATATTTAGCAGGCCATTCCTTCATGATAATATCAATATCCTCCTCATACATATGATAATTTTCTACGAACCATTCTATGTTCCGCTTCTGCATTTTTGCTGAGATGTACAGGCAACGCATGTCAGCATAAAAATCAATAGTGCGAATATAGCGACTTGTTACATGCTTTGTTATCTGCGGTGTGAGCATTATTGCTTTATGCAGCTGGTCATAATACTAGTAGAAAACTGTTGCATGCTATCTATGTGAATTCAGATTTTCCCAGAGGTTGCAGTAATGAGCCCCTTTGCAGTCATTGGTATTAGTGATTACGCCCACGTAATCCTTGGGTTCCTTCTAGCCCATGAAGGCGATCAACACTATCATCTAGGTAAAATGAAAATTTCCACCATTGAGTTGTGTCTCATTTAGTTCCTCTAGGAACTCATTCAGCAGGTATTGACACTAGCTGAATTGTGCTCCATCTACGACCACGATGCCAAGCAGTACTACGTCTGTAGATTCCTCCAAATGTCTACATTTTCATAAAATATTTTTGGCTAACAGTTGTGTGATAAGCCTTGTTGCTTTATCATCAATGTCGTCTGTCTGAAAGCCTCGCTTTCCCTTGACGAGAGTTTGAGTTTTCTTCATCTTTCCTGCTACTTCTTTATCCTTGCTCTTCCCTAGGAAGAACTGCTTCAGGTATTTACCCCTTTTACTCAACCCAATGATACAGTGGATAATATCAATGGTGAGGTTGACATTACTATCCAGCCACAAATATCCCTGGTGAATGCATGCCATCAAGGTTTGGACCACCGCATTCAGCTCTAGTGATCTATCAAAATGCGGGAGTCTGAGCAGATTGAGCAGTCCTAACTTGACTACTCCCGATAACCAGCTTTCTGCGACTAAGTGGAGTTCTCCCTTGACATCCCTCTTCAAGCACATGTACTGGTTGGGATGAAACTATGGAAACCTAGGCTCATTGGGTTCCTCTTTCTGAATCTCAAGCAGATCATAATGTTCGCACTTACATTCTGGAATTTTACCCAGCAAATTCTTATCAACGTCGACGTGCTTTGATATGGGTGATAGCCGGATATCATATTCTACATTCTTCATTAACTTAAAAATTGGTGCATCCAGTGCACATGGTGAGATATAGTCTAGGGTAATTGTTAAAGGTATCTCCTTATCAGCTATTGGTGGCTTCTGCACTGTCAAACTCATCTTTGGTAGCTTTGTTCGTGGACCCACTAGGTCTTTTCATTTATCTTGCATGGTTGGACAATGTCTTGGTGACCTTCTCGAAGCCCGCCCTGGTTCTATGACGACCTTCTTGGCTGGGGTTCTCATTAACCATTCGATCACTCCATAGTGAAATACCTTCATAGTCTATTGGATGGTGAACTCTTCATTTATGGAAGACCACTCAGACATTCACTAGCTAAATCTCAGAGGGTTTAAGATAACTTGCTGAGAATACTCACACAGTAGTGATCGCAAGAAATTCTAAGTGTTCAGTAACGCCCGCGAGTCTGAATAAAACATTATTTATAGGCACAGTAGACCCCCTCCACACCCCTGAACAACTAGATAAGCATTAAATTTGGTATCTGTTGGCCAAATCTGATGGATATCTTGGTCCTTTCCTTCATAAACCTGTTCAGAACAACTATTTTTGCATTAAATTCCCAATCAGTCACTGGAAAAGTCTAGTATAATGGCTATATTTTCAATCGACATTTGCAATGGCTATTTTTCTGGAGTGTTACATCAAACTGTGCAACACGTCATCCTTACTTCTGCACAGTAACTTCGCGGTGTCTGATTTCTTGCTTCTGGACTTATCCTCTTCCCTTGTTCATCTTCATCATCGCAATTGCATTTTGAACGTCGTAGCTGCACAGTTCTCTTTTTCTTTTTCCATTTGTTTTTTTTTGGCGCAGTGGTCCATCTTAACCATGCTCCGTGGTATATACATTTCCTCATCATACATTGCATACCGACTCTTTCTCCTTTTCTAGTGCCTAATTTCAACTGTACGTGGCACTTAGAAAATTCCCTTCATTATAATCATCCAAGGTTATGTGAAGAAGGGCTATCCTGATAGGGTTTTATCTTGCTCCCATTGACTAGGCCGAGCAAGTTATCTCTTGCTAATGTGGCTAACTTAGCTCCACCACCATTAGTAACATGTACAATAGTATATGGACCAAGCCAATGCATTTTAAACTTTCCAGGAAACTTCATAAACTTGCTATCATACAGGAGGACTAGATCACCTACCTAAGAAGACTTGTTCTTGATATGGCGATCATGCCATGATTTTTCTCTATCTTTCTGGACTTGTTGGTGAAAGCCTGCAATGAAGCAATCCTCCTCTAGCCCAACCAAGTGTGGAATCCTTTCTTCCAATGCTTCTTGATCTTCCATGCCTATAAACACATCTATTCTCAAGCTGGGAACAATGTATTCCATTGGCATTATTAATTCCTGTCCATAGGCCAGCCTAAAAGGTGTGTGGCCAGTCAATTTATTGCAAGTGGTCCTGAATGCCCATAAAATAGGTGGAATGCGCAGGTCCCAGTCATCCTGATTCACATTGCATACCTTAGTGATCGCATTCTCCAGTACTTTATTGAACGCTTCAATAGTTCCATGTCCTTGCAGGTGATAAGGTGTACTGCGCTGATGGTGAATGTGAAATTCCTCTATCTGTGCCTCAATAGTCTTGTTCAAAAAGTGAGTGCCTTGGTCACTCATCAGAATCTTCAAACATCCAAACCTCATAAGGATTTCTTCAAATATGAACTGCACTGTAGTACCTGCGCTATAGTCCTTTACTGGTTTCACTTCTTCGCATCTGGTGAGGTAGTCAGTCGCCATAATAATGTACCTCATACCAATCCTCTTTCCCGGTGGGTTTATGGGTCCCACAAAATGAATGGCCCATTTTTCAAATTCCTATAATGTCAACTATGGATTTAGTGGCATCTCGACCTTCGTGATGGCCTTCCTGTCCTCTAATAGACATCGCAGATCTCGCAATGTTCTTTTGAATCCTTATGGATCGTAGGCCACCATAGCCTTGCGCGCAATATCTTCTGCGTAGTAGCCTTTCCTGGATAGTGACCTCCTGCTACTCCTGAATGTACATTAGCAAATATGAACAACTTCTCATGCTCCAATACACATCCATGCAGTACTTCATCCGGTCCCAATTTGTAGAACTGACGTGTGATAATGGTGAAGTCTGTTGCTCGCACTACTAGCTGCTTCCTTTGCTGCATACTGAACTCTGTGGGTGCTAGTCCAGTAGTCAAAAAGTTAGTCCAGTAGTCAAAAAGTCTATGATGTATTTATAGTAATCATCAACTATCTGGATAGCAAACAACTATGCATCAAGAAGATTGTCTTCAAGGTTTGTAGGCTCTTCTCCTGACTCAATCCTTGACATATGGTTAGGTCCTAAGTTCAATCTGCCTGGCTTAACAACGATCTCAAAATCATACTCTTGGAAGAGTAACAGCCATTTGTAGATTCACCCTCCAAACACTGGCTTATTGACGAGGTATTTCAAAGTAGAATGGTCAGTATACATAAAGAAGTGCGCACCAAGCAAATAGTGCCTGAACTTTTGCAGTGCATAGACCATAGCAAGGCCTTCTCTCTCCATGGTGGTGTAATTATTTTCTGTAGATGAGAGCTTCCTGCTTGAAAATGCGTTGGGATGGTCAATACCTCCCTCTCCCGGTTGTGCTAAAACAATCCCAAACGCTATGCATGACGCATCAACATGTACATGGAATGCCTTCTCCCAGTCTGGAAAAACTAGGATTGGCACAGTAACCATCTTCTCTTTTAATGTATCAAAATCTTGTTCGCATTTTGCATTCTAGATGAATGGTGCATCTTTCTTTAGCATCTTCTGCATGGCTGCAGTTATCTCTACATAACCCTTTATAAATTTCCTGTAATATCCAGTATGCGCCAATGTAGTGCACAACTACTTTACCAAATTTGGTGTGGGCAAGTTTACTATGACTGCGATCTTCGCAGGATCAACCATCAAGCCCTGTTTATAAACAATATGTCCCAACAGAATCCCATAGGGGACAAAAAAAACAAACTTCTTCAGATTCAAGGAAATCTAATGCTGTCTACACTTTTCCAACATCATTCTCAGGTTCGCACAATGGTTTTTTAGCAATCCAAACACAGTCCAGTCATCAAAATAAACTTCTAAAAACTTATGCATGAAATCTTTGAATGCTACGACCACAACTCTAGAAAATATGGCGGGCGTGTTCTTTAGACCAAATGGAATCACTGTATAATGGAACGAACCTGATTCTATAGCAAAGGTGCTCTTGTGCCTATCTATAGGATCAATTCTTATTTGATGATATCCCAAAAAACCATCAGTAAAGGAGTAGGCCTCATTTCCTTCTACGTTATCAAGTATCTCATCCGTAAAAGGATTAAGAAATGGGTCATGCATTAACGCATCGTTCAATTTCCTGAGATCCACACAGATCCTGATCTCATGATTTGTTTTCTTATCCTAGATAACCATCGGGCTTATCCACTCAGATTTTTCAATGGGCTCAATGATCCCTACCTCGAGCATCTTGTCGAGTTGTACTCTCACTCTTTCTTTGTATCGTGCATTGAGTTGATACATCCTTTTCTTAATAGGCTTCGCACCTGGATTAAGAGGTATTTTCATAACTCCTAAGTCTCCCAGAATGTCCTTCATCTCTGTAAACTTAGTCACGAATAATTCCTGGTATTCACGTAATGTATCTATGATCTCCGCAATAGTCTGATCATCCCAGTAATCTCCAATAGACACAAAATTTGGCTCTTCACTCATGCCAATGTTCACTTTCTTTGCTTTCACAGGTCCGCTCATGTCCGGAATTTCCAACAGAGGTCCCTATACCTCGAGCGTACCTTCTTACTCTGGTATCTTAATGTTACGCAGGTCTTCCTCATCACTATCTTCTTTATCTTGAGGTTCTTCAGCTAAGTTATAACATTCCATAGCATGTTCGTCTTGTTGCTTCCAATATGAGTGTAGGCTCGCAAGTATGTTGTCTGCCCTGAAGAATTCCTCCAAAGTCATATTTCTATTTGGACAATCTTCTCTGAATATTCGTTCCTTAATTATTTGCAAAGCATCATGTATAGTCGGGTTCTCATCCTCAAAACTGAAGTCTTTTTGGAAGTTCGCAGTCAAAATGTGTTAGATTTTGAGCATTAATTCAATATGCTATAGTATCTTTACTTAGAGAATAACATGTACAGTATATCAATGCATAACATTCATATCAAGCATGCCAAGCATCACAAGAATCAAAAGCATGAGACAATGGACACACAGATTTTTCCGTGGGGAAAACCTTAAGGTGAAAAACCCCACAACTTCCTCAGAGATAAATAGAGCAATCACTCAACCAACGTACAACCAAATACAATAGATAGTCTCCTACTAGGCAGCTGATCCTCCTCCTCCAATGTGCACCACTTTCTGAGTGAGAGAAGAGTGAGTTCCGAGATGATCAAAATAGAGAATCCCGACTCTCTATTCATACTTGTCCTGACCTGGCTAATTACTTATGGGGCTGACTTGTCTAACTCAGCCTAATAACCCTAGTTACATATATATCGAGCCGACAACCACATCAAGTAGTCTAATAACCCATCAACAAGTTAATCCACTTGCGACACTTGTCAATACAAATGACGACACTTCCTTATAGAGGAATAACACGTCTCTTGTAAGGGTACAATAAATATATATATGAAATACATTCCAAAGTTACATATACATCAACACTCCCTCTTAACTAGAAAGGTATTTCTCGACACAGATCATCGGGAACAAGTCTTCTTCTCTAGATCATCGTCACCGATGCATCATCATCGAATCATCATCATCGTCACAGCTGCTGCTATCTCATCCAATCTCAGAATCTACTCCTCATAGGAAGTTCTACAGAGCCAGTCCTTTTTCATACTGGATGTAGGCCCACCACCTATAGGTCTTCATCATCACTGGTCATACTGTGGAATCCTCAGGACTCATCATGTGCATCTGCAAAACCTCACAAGAGCATTCCAAGCCTTTTATTAGCACACAGCTCAACCTCTCGAATCTCTCAGAATCTTTTACATGCCACTGCATAACCTATCCACAACCACAGAGTATCAAATTGATACTTCACCATACATCCAACTGATGTATATCATGACATGATCAATGTGATCATCATCATCATCTGCGAGCAAGCTATCAAGTAGATACACCTTAGGAATGATTACACTACCTCTGCAAAACCTACAAGATCTCTCAGGACTGATTACACTGCCTCGACAAAACATGCAAGAGCATCTCAGGACTCATTATATGCCTCTGCAAAACCTGTGTACCAAACTGTCACATCAATGTCTTCAGATCACCATGTAGTCCACGGAGCACAACCCAGATGCACACACACAACACTTACACTCACCATGGGAGGATTAACCTGCCACCATGTGAAAGGCTCACAACGCTTACATCAATGACCATGGGAGGACCAACCTACCACCATGTCGGAATGGCACAGCACTTACATCAACGACCATGGGAGGACCAACCTACCACCATGTCAAAAAGGCCCAACACTTACATCAACGACCATGAGAGGACCAACCTACTATCATGTCAGAAAGGCTTCAGCACTTATATCTCACCATAAGAGGACTAACCTGCCACTATGTGAGAATGGCCCAGCCCTTACATCTTACCATGGGAGGACCAACCTACCACCATGTGAGAATGGCTCAGCCCTTACATCCTTCCATGGGAGGACCAACCTACTACCATGCAAGAATGGCCCGGCCCTTACATCCTGCCATGGGAGGAGCAACCTACCACCATGCAAGAATGGCCTAGTGTGCATCTGTGTCTCTGGACTTCATCACTTCCCTCTGGAAGGAATCTCGATCTGAAGTACACCAAGTCTCCCTCTGAAGTATTCAAACTTCACTCTGGCAAGCAGCTTCGTCAACACATTGGTTATCTGCTCGTCTATCGTAACATACAGGAGCTTCATAGCTCCTCTCTACACCATATCCCTGATATAGTGAAACTTGATCTCAATGTGCTTCGACCTGTCATGGAACACTGGGTTCTCTGACAACTTCACACAACTCTAGTTATCGCAGAAGATACCAGTAGCATCCAACGAGAGATCAAATAAATTAGACAATAGCTTCTTAAGCCATACTACCTCACAACTAGCTGAACAAGCTGTGACATACTCTGCTTTAGCTGTACTCAGTGCCACACAGGACTGCTTCCTTCTAAACCAAGAGATCACACCTGATCCTAGACTGAAGCAGCACCTCGAAGTGCTCTTCCGATAAATGGAACTGCCTACCAAATCCGAATCAACATACCCCTCCAGGTTAAAATTTTGATTCACCTCATACTTGAGCCCATAATCCACTGTACCCTTCAGGTACCTCAGAACATGCTTTGCAGCTATCAGGTGAACATGTCTTGGATCTGTCAGATACTGGCTCAAGGTGTTCACCACAAAGCAAATGTCTGGTCTCATATTCATCAGGTACATCAAGGACCTAATCATCTGATGATACATCGTAGCATCAACTGGCTCAGAAGAGGCATCACACATAAGCTTCAGGTTCGATGCCATGGGTGTGGCCATGGCCTTGCAGTCCATCATCCCAAAGCTCTTCAGGATCTTTACTGCATACTTCCCTTGTCCAAGGAATATTCCATCTGCACTCTGCCACACCTCCATACCAAGAAAGTAGTGCATCATACCCAAGTCCTTCATCTTGAACTCGGCAGCTAGCTTTCTCTTTGTGTCGGCAATTAGTCTATCCTCACCTGTTAGAAACAAGTCATCCACATACAATTGTAGAATCACTGGATTTCCCTCCTCAACCTTGTAGTAAAGCTTGGAATCTGCTTTACTCTTGGTAAAGCCCAAACTAGATAGGAAGCCATCTATGCTTCCATACTAGGCCCTGTGTGCCTGTTTCAAACCATACAGGGCTTTCTTCAGTTTGCACACATGTGTTCCTCTATCATGTGTCTCAAACCAGAGTGGCTGCTCCACATACACTTCCTCTTCAACTACACCATTCAACAAGGCTGTCTTGACATCCATCTGGTGTACCTTCCATTTCATCACTGCATCCAGAGAAAGTACTGATCTAATGGAAGTGTATCTGGCCACAGGAGCAAAAGTATCTTCATAATCATTTCCTTCTTTCTGGGAGAAGCCATGAGCTACAAACCTAGCTTTGTATTTCTTGATGCTGCCATCTGCAGCATGCTTGACCTTATAGATCCACTTCGAAGTTACCACAGACTTCCCATCTGGTCTTGGGACCACATCCTAAACATCATTCTTCATAATAGTTTGGTATTCTTCGATCATAGCATCCTTCCATTCTTTCTTTTCTGCAGCTTCTTCATAACTGGAAGGTTATTTATCCATGACGTCACAGAGTAAAGAAACATAACTAGTATGTGACCTTCTCCTTTTCTTTTCTTTGTGTTCTTCTTTTGGAATGCAAAATCTCTCTGCATCTTGGATGAGCTCTCTAACCCATGTTGGTTTCCTCTTGTGAGGATTCTTCTCACGAGGTGGATCCACAAGTTCTTGTGGATCTTCCATTTCTCGATCTTCTTCAGGAACTGCTTCATTCATTATGGTGTCTTGAGTTCTGGATATTCTGGGTTCTTCATTGTCTTCAACAGGTGTCTTTCTCAATTTGTGATAACCTGAACTTTCATCAAATGTTACGTCTTTGATGATGTCAATCTTCTTGAATCTAGGGAAGTAGATTCTATAAGCTTTCGAGATTTCACTGTAACCCACGAATATACCCTTCTTTCCTGAAGGATTCAATTTTGACCTTTTCTCTTTTGGGATGTGAGTGTATACTGGACAGCCAAATATCCTGAGATGGCTCACTTCTGGTTTCTTACCAGTAAACACTTCTTCTCGTGTTTTGTTGTCAAGTATCTTATCGGGTGTTCTATTCTGCACATATACAGTTGTCCTTGCTGCTTCAACCCATAAGTGCATAGGTAAGTCTTGGTCATGAAGCATTGCCCTTGCTACTTCCATGATTGTTCTATTCTTCCTTTCGGTAACCCCATTCTACTGTGGATTGTAAGGAGCAGTCAACTCCCTCTTAATCCTTGAATCATTGCATAACTTCTTGAAGTCTCTTGAAGTAAATTCTCCGCCATTGTCAGATCTGAAGATCTTGATCTTCAAGTCAGTTTGGTTTTCTATCAAGGCTTTGAATTCCTTGAAATTGTTAAACACTTCATATTTGTTCTTCAAGAAGTAGATCCAAGTCTTCCTAGAGAAATCATCAGTAAAGGAGACACAGTACACATACCCACTCAGAGAACTTGATGACATGGGACCGCATACATCAGAGTGGATAATCTCCAAGATTCCTTTTGCCTTGCTTTCACTGCTTGGTAATGCTCGGTAATGCATGTGTGCAAGCCTTCTGTGCCAAAGTTTACTTGGCTCTACTGAATCATGGACCATGGCTTGTTCTGGATGGCCCTTCAATTTGTATAATCCTCCCTCTTGCTCTCCAATCACAACTGCATCAGTCTTACCCTTAGGCCACATTAGGACTTGGCCATCTATAAATGTAACCCTCATGCCTTTTGCATCCAATGCAGAGATTGAGAGTAGATTCTTCTTGAGTCCTGGAACAAAGAGTACATCCTTCATCGTCATAGACTTTCCAGAGTCTAGTTTATAGGAGGCTTCACCACTCCCTTTTATGGGATATTGGTAGTCATCTCCAAGCTTCACCTTGTGGGGTGAATCATGTTCAGATAGACTCAAAAAGGATTATTTGAATCCTGTCATATATTTGGAAGCCCCACTATCTACGACCCAATCATTACTTCCATGAGTAATGGTTCTAGTGAGAGCATAAATCAAAACATATTCTTCATCACTTGAAGAATCTTCACTATCTTCTCTAACCCTCTTCCTGGGAGGTTCATCATCCTCTGTAGCATGAGCATGATGTCTTCTTTTGAATTTCTTCTTCTTGTGAGTACTCTCTTTCTTATTTTTAGGGCAATCTATGGCATAGTGTCGCTTATCATCACATGTATAGCAACGGACATGGGTCATGTCCATTCGATGTCTGGGACTACTTCTTTGATTCTGATATTTTCCTTTCTTGCCATGATGGTGAGATTTCTTGTCACCATGCCGTTTGGAGTGAGCTATGAGTGCTTGGTGTTCACTCCCCATCTTCTCTTCTCTGGCTACAATTCAAGCTTCTTCCTGTGAGCATTCTTCCCATAGTCTACTAAAAGAGATAAGTTTTTTTCTAGCACAAATTCCTTGGATGAAGGAATCCCATGACCTAGGGAGGCCATTAAGAGTGTTCATCACCACTTCTCCACTTTCTACATCTTCACCCACAGCTTCAAGTTGTTCTTTTATCTGGGAGACCCTTGAGAAATATGACTGTATAGTCTCTACATTCTGGATCTTGATATTCTTCAATTGATTCCTCAGGGTCATCTTCTGATTTATATTCTTGCCTTCAAATAGTTTGGTCAAGGAATCAAACATCTCCTTTGGTGCATTTAGGGATGACACATGGGGGATGAGATGATCTTTGATAGAATAAGTAATGATCCTCTTTGCCTTAACCAAATTCCTCTTGTGAAGAGCCTTAGCCTCTTCTCCCTCTGGGACAGGGACCTCTTCACTTATATAAGTATCCAACTCATTGTCTTCAAGGATTAACCCAATTATGTACTTCCATGCTTGGAAGTTATCAGCTCCTTCAAGCTTATCCTCAAGCTTGGTGTGGTGAGACATCTTAAAGAGTACTTCAAATGGAAATAGAAAAGACTTAGGTCTTACCACTTGATTGTTGAAAATTGGATCTAGTGTTGGATTAGGGTTTGAGTTTCACAGAGATCTACACAACCAAAAATCTTGAACCAAAGCTCCAAACTTCTGATTTTCCAAGGAGCTTCCAACTGTGTCTTCAGATTTCAGAAATTCCTATTTTTGAGGAAACCTTAATTTTTAGGGCCAAACCCGAAAGTGCACAGAATTGAATTATGATTGGACAGATAGATTCACCTTGCTGAGGAGAGTCAATCCATGATATTACTTTTCCAAAATCTGTGGAGAGAAACCCAAAAACAAGAAGCCCCAGTTTCCGCAACTACATAGTGTCTTCTTCTCAGGTTAGCTATGATGCCAAGTTAGGTTTTGAGCATTAATTCAATATGCTATAAGATCTTTATTGAGAGAATAACATGTACAGTATATCAATGCATAACAATCATATCAAGCATGCCAAGCATCACAAGAATCAAAAGCATGAGACAATGGACACACAGATTTTTCTGTGGGGAAAACCCGAAGGTGAAAAACCCCACAACTTCCTTAGAGATAGATAGAGCAATAGTTCAACCAAAGTACAACCAAATACAATAGATAGTATCCTACTAGGAAGCTGATCCTCCTCCTCCAATGTGCACCACTTTCTGAGTGAGAGAAGAGTGAGTTCCGAGATGATCAAAATAGAGAATCTCGACTCTCTATTTATATTTGTCCTGACATGGCTAATTACTTATGGGGCCGACTTGTCTAACTAAGCCTAATAACCCCAGTTACATATATATCGGGCCGACACCCACATCAGGTAGTCTAATAACCCATTGGCAAGTTAATCCACTTGCGACACTTGTCAATACAAATGATGACACTTCCTTATAGAGGAATAACATGTGTCTTATAAGGGTACAATAAATATATATATGAAATACATTCCAAAGTTAAATATACATCAACAGAATGGCCCAATTTGTGATTCCTATGAGCAACAACAGGTCTAGGTAGCATTTATTTGGAATTTTGTCCTCTAGCGTGTGCACAAACAGGTGCACCAATAATGTATGTGGTCTCTCCTGCCATGCTTGTGAAGAGACCTTAATATGCTGTCTTGGATCTATTTGTCCATTATATTTCTTAAGAGGTAGTGTAACTTTATCAACAAACCTAATATGCATCTTGATTCTGCATTGATCCCATGTGGTTAGTGGCTGCTTATGCGTACCCCACCATCTGGCAGGTGTCTCGCGCAGTGCCATGTCTAATGCCGGTAAGCGATGTTCATATGCAATTTCTACAGTATATTATTTGATAAAGGAATAAACATTAGCTAAACCATCATAGGTGGGGATTGGGCTTACCTCCTTTCTAATCCAGCACAGTGACTTTGTGATCTGCACGCATCTCCTTGCTGATACTTTGTGCATGCGACTTTGCCAATTGTCCAATCCTACATCCAAGTCTGAGATGCAAGAGTTGTTGCATCTCTAGCTGAGTATAGCATCTACAGTAGGATTAATATAATATTTCTAGTTCATAGTCATCTGGTGCAGTCTGTCCAAATTTTGAGCTTTGGATTCCTCCTGAATCGACTCACTGTATCTATCTCCGTCTGTAGGATCGAGTGGTGTGATGAACCTGAGATGCTTTCCTTCGAAGATCATCTTCTTTTTCTTCAATTCGATAATAGCGGGGTTATCCATAGCCTATTCAATTCCTAAAAGCACAGGAAAAGGTTGACTGTCATCCACAATCTTGATAACCTTGAAATCTGCGTGACTTTGCACTCTATCAATGTCAACTACCATGTTGGCTAACCGCCCAAAGGGTATGACTTTCTCCTGGTTGGCCATTCTCAACTAGATAGGTGACCATAATAGCTTTGGTCTACCCATCTTCTTCCATGTCTATTTAGTTAAGACATTTACTTTAGATCACAGATCAAGGATGATCTCATCAATTTCATAGTCTCCTATCTGTGCAGTAAACCTCATCTCTCGACCAGTTCTCTGATGTTTCTTGATATGGTTAACTGCGCTATCGGTAGCTTCACTTTCACTCTGTGGCTCATATTGATTTAATAGTTTCTGTAATTATGTGATAGCATTGGGACTCTTCAGCAACTTCGTGCAGCTTTTGAGGAACCGGGAAACAGAGGTGCATGTCTCTACCGCGGTGCTCATATTGTCATAGGCAGCCGGTACATCCTCTACATATGGCATTTCACTGCACAGTGGGATTGTCGGCGACCTGGGTTCCGACTCTCTTAGGATATCCTATGCTTCTGTAAATGCTTCCTTGTTCTTTTTTAAGTCGAAAGGAGGTGCTTTCCCAGCAGCTTTTCTTATCCATATTGGTCCAATAGGAGACTGTTTAGTGTTAAAATCTCCATATGTCAAATCTTCTGCTCCTCCATCTCTTCTCGTCATCATGCCACTATGCATAACTACATTGATACTTGGATCCATAGGTCTCCTTTTTACTGTGATCAACTGGATGTTTGGTTTTGGCGGCTATGGCCGCTTCCTTTTCTGCATTTCTACCTCTAACATTGGGCAGTCTTCAATAACATGATCAAATGAGCTACAATAACTGCATGTAGTGCATGGGTTGGTACAATATCTAGATACATGGCCTGCTTGGCCATAGTTATAACAAATTACTTGACCTCGGCCCCGTCCCTATTCCAGACCGTTATTCCTTCGTCTCCCGCGGTATCCTCCGCGGCCTCTGTATGCTCCCTGATTAGGTTGGGTATTGTTCTGTTTCTGCGGAGTCTCTTCTTGGATTCTGTACATTCCTCCATACATATGTTTAATGTCCTTCTTTCTTTCTAACATGAGCTAATATGCACGGAAATTAGACACATCATCCCCTACTAACTTACATAAATTACAATATAATTTTTTAGGCGTTCTTACGTATTTCTGTATCATGTGGCAGTCTTCCGGCCGGTGTCCTCTTCTTCTGTAAATTTCACACCATGGCCCTAGTTGTGGGTTTAATGGGTTTGGTCCACCCATGCTAAGGAACTCTTGGAATAAAGGACAACGATCCTTAGTGTGTCCTTCTCCCTTGCAACCTGTACACCAGACTTCTTGTCTCTCTTGCTTTCCTTTCTTGATATCTTGTAATTGTAGTGTCAGGGTAGGTAACTGGTTCTAAGTCTGAGACATGCCAGTGATGGTTTCTCCGACCGGTGAAGCTTCCAACTTCATCGCGATCTCCAGGGATTCTTCCTTCAAAGCCACCTTCTGCTGCATCAATGGCTGTCTGATATGGGGCAACAGTGCAACTATGAACCATTTCTTGTGCTGTTGCAACGCTATAACAAAGCTTACTTGGTCTAACAATGTCTTAAATTTTTTATCAAACTCCCAAACTATTTCATTAGGTTTTCATTTGATCTCTTTCAATTCTTTTATGTACACTACAACTCTAACTTTGGCTTCTTAAATTCTGCTAAGAGTGTAGCCTTGATTTCTATCAGGGTTCTTGGATGTCCCTGTGAGTATTTCATGAACCAATGCAAGGATTTGTATCTAAAGGTGGTGACAAGCTGCGCTTCCTTCACAATGTCATCCTGTACTTCTTTCACACTCCATACGGCTTCACATAGAAACCAATGCTGGTCATGGTATTCTAGACCCGTTCCTTTGAATATCGGAAGCTTAATGTCCTCAGTCATGCTTCTTCTAGGTGGTGGAGGGTTCTACGCAGTGTTCTGCGTGACAAAAATGAATGTGGTATTGTGCTGAATATTCATGACTGTGGGGTTATGAACTCACTGGGTTTGTGCAATGAGAGCTGTAGTGTTCACAACTGGTGGATTCTTGGGTGTAATAGGCTGACAGGTGGAAGATAGAGGTGCCGTTTGGCTATCAAGTTCATCTTCTGAATCAATATCTAGGCGGAGTCCAGATCCACTAGAATTCTTCTTAGGAGTATATTTATATCTTTTCCCACTTCTTAGGTTATGTGTGTCTTCGTCATAATCACTAAAAATGCTATTGACCATTAAAGATTCCAAAAATTTTACTGCAATCTAAAAACACCTTTCTCAGCTAACATCATTTTAATGTATAAACTGAGGTTGTTCAAATACTTACCTATGAATCCTTTGAAAAACTCTCTTTCGGCTGCGCTGTAGGACTTTAACATGTCTAGAGTGAATTGTGTTACAAAGATTTGTAATGTACTATCAACCCATAAGTCGACTATGCATACAAATGGACTATCTAATGCTTTGAGCCTTTCAATAAGCTCCAGTGTCCACTCGGTCGACGCACTTCACGGTATACAGTTTCTGTGTTCTACGAGCCTGGAAAACCACTCGTGTAGCTTGTTTCTGAAGGATGCCAAAACTACCTCATGAACATCTTTCCACAAGTACTTATTCAACCACTAAATGTCAGAAAGATGTGGGTTCCTATTTTCCTTTCTTGTGAAGTCTTTTTCTGTCTTGTCACACCAAGCCAAGATTTCTTTCTTGTTAGGATACCAAAAGTCGACGCCCTGCTCAACTTCTTCTACTTCGCACATCATGACTTCAACTCATCATGGATTCTTAGCACGGCAATGGAACCATTTGTTGGATTATAGACTGATCTAGAGGTTTCCAATGTAGACCCAGGTTCTTAGCGGTTTTAGCTTAACCAACAAAACCCCTTCTCACCGGCCCTTTCAGCAACAACATGCAAACATGTTGAGGTCTCACCTGAGGTGAAGCTATGGGGGCACTGCGGAATCAGGTTTCCTGCTATGAACATAAAAGTAAATAATTAATAATAAACATAATTAATTATTTACTTTTATGTTCATAGCATTTCCACAGTGATGTGATGAGTTGTTCGGATAGGACTACTGCGCAACGCACTATTGGACTTGCGCTACAAACTAAGGACTGCGCGACGATAGACTATGTCGCAACCTCCTTCTTCCTCGTGTGGAGATACCTAAGCAACTAGCGCATCAATGGACTGTGCGGTTCGGACAAGTTGCAAATAATGGGACAGTGGAACTAACTTATGCGCTTCCTTTATGAAATCAGCCAATAATAAAGACTTCACTCAACACTTAATATTCACCGATTGCCTTAGATTATTACACTCAAATAGATACAACATACAATGTTGCGCACTACTCGTGTTGTGCATCAACAAACTTACTTAACCTGAATTCTAGATGTAGGTGTGATTATTCAATAAACTGATACTTCTACAAACATGAGATACTCTGCATCCAACATTCATTCATTCATGCAACACTTAACATATTATTCCCATCTTTCTCCTATGGTGAATACAAACAAAATTATTAACATAACCACTGATAAATGAGATTGCAAGCATTCAACGGAAGCAAACAGATAAGTGCAAGATGTAAAACACACAAACAATCACACTACATAGGATTTAACGTGGTTCACCCCCCGGATGGATGATACATCCACAAGAATTGTTGTCGAATTAGTTTTTGGGAAGGGTACAACATTTCTTTGTCTACACACTCAGCTGCAGACTGTCTTTTCTCTCAATTACATCTCTGCGCACTCAACTACAGAGCCTTTACAATAGTAATTAAGCTCAAAAGATTCAACAATATTCAAGGCTTAACAAAATGAAGAGTAGCCCTTTCCCATACAAAACTGCCTTATTTATAGATCATGGGTGATTCGATGAAGATGGGTACCTCTTTTTGGCCAAATATGATGGTGAAAAACAGAAATTTTACCCATGTATTAAATTGAATCCCTCGAAACCCATACTTTCCACATGAATTTTGAAATGTAGAGAATTATGTTGGCTTTCCAATGATATTTTTTTCGAAATATACCAATGTCATTGTTGATGTATATGTAACTTCGGAATATATTTCACATATATGTATATTGTATTCCTATAGAGATGTTATTATTCCTCTATACAGAAGTGGTTGTATTCCTATAGAGATGTTATTATTTCTCTATACGGAAGTGTCATAATTTATATTGTAAGTGTCGTAACTTATACTTTATGGGTTATTAGACCACCTTAGTGGGGGTCGGCCCAGTCAGCATTATGTTACGTGGTTAAGTTGAGGCCGACCTAATTGAGTAAAGGTCAAGTCAAGTTATTGTATAAATAGAGAGTGTGTCTCTCTCATTTTACATATTCTATTCTCTCACTAACACTTTGGAGAGTGGTGCACTTGTGGAAGAGAAGGATCTGCTGCTAGGAGAAGACTATCTCTTGTATTTTGGTTGTATCATTACTTTATCTATCTCCGAGGAAGTTATCGAGGTTTTTCAACTTTATGGTTTTCCCCAAGTAAACTCTGTGTCTCTTGTGTGCTTGCATTATTGTGTCCATGATTGATATGCTGTAGATTTGTTGTACATGTTGTTGTCTCAGTTAAGATCCTAGATAAGATTGAATTAAATTTTGAAAATTTAACATGGTATCAGAGCTAGGCTGAAAGAAGGCATGATATGGCATGTATGACACTTGTTGCACTTACGATGCTAGGGCTTGATATAGCAAAAACCAATCATCATAGCACTTTCGCTATAAATCTGTTTTGGCAAAGTTTTCGGATCTGAAACTTTTACAGGTCGAAGATCAGATCCCCATGTACCTTGTTAGGAAAACCTCTAATTCGTTGTACTTTTTGATTTATGATCTGTACAATATAGGGTTTCTTCCTCTTCCAGATCTGAGTCAAAATCAGGTGACCTTGGGAAAAAGTTCATAAATTGGGCTAGGAAGATTGAACTGAAATTTTGTAAAAAGTGACAGGTAGTAAACAGATTGTAATATCTCACGAAACGTTTTCAGAGGCCCAAGTTGAACCAGTGACACGTGGCACAACGTACACGTTCGCTCTCCTGTATTATCACATAAACAGGTCACGTTGTGACACTTGGCATAACTCTCTCTCAGAGAATCCAATTGAGGTCAGACCTATCAGGATGGAAAGACAACAGGTCGGGATATCTCAAAGAAAAATTTGAGAGGCCGAAGTTGAAACATTGACACATGGCACTCTGTACAAGTTCTCTCTCCTATATTATCTCATAAATAGGTCACGTTGCGACACTTGGCATAACTCTCTTTCAGAGAATCCAATTGAGGTCAGACCTATCGGGATGGAAATATAACAGGTCAGGCTATCTCAAGAAAATTTTTTAGACCATGTGGATCGAAAAGTTCAGAGTTACACCAGAAACAATCAGGTACATATTTATGTCAAAACAGAATTATTTTTTAGTACCTTCATTCATGGCTTCCGGAATTTAGAGCTTCGGAGAAAGTTGGAATTTTTGTAATCGGAGACCACGGATGGATGCTACTCATCAAAATCGAAATTTAGAGACCAAGATCATATTTTTTGGTTGGGAAGAAGACCGGGCTTAATCAAACCCCATTTCGGGACTTTGATCGGAAAGATGGAAAATTAGGGCTTCTGCACAAATTGGAATTTTTGAAATTTGTGACCACGGCTAGAATCTCCTCAGAAAAATCAAATCTTAGAGTTTTGAATAAAATATTTTGGTTGGGTGAAGCTCCGGGAAACTCAAACCCTAATTCAGGGTCCTCCCTAGTGAATTCAAAAATCTAAAAGGCAATTTCGAGGGTTGAAACTTTGCAGTTTTCAAATTCAAATATACCAACTTGATCAGCTCATCAAGGCGCATATTTCTATCCTTTCGGAAGTTTGAAATTCAAAGTTTGAATTTTTGGGGTTTCTTTGACAAACCCTAATCCAACACTAGGTCCAACTCTTGCAAATCAAGTGGATTGGGTTAATCCTAGAAGAAGATGGATTGGTCACTTGCATAAGTGAAGAAGTTCCTGTCTCAGAGGGATATGAGGCTAAGGCCTTCCATAAGAAGATTACAAGCAATCTTGACAGGTATGGCTTACATGTATGTTTCATGGTTAAGTTTATCATATGTTTGTCTTCATATCATTACAGTACAATCTTGATTATCTTCAAGGGGGATTCGATACCTGTGTAGATTTTTTGTTCTTGACGTGTTTCAGACTCCATAGTTGAGTCCATTTTCAGGAGAGAGGGTATCTCAAATGAAAGCTGCACGAATTTTATATTATTTATATTTTCATGATATTTTTTGTTAAAATTATTTAAAGAACCGACTTTGAATAATTAATTTACCTTACTGTATATATTTATTATTCAATGATGTGTATTTATTAATAATCTTCATTACGATTCAAAGTTTTTTTTTGTTAAATGTTTCGATTATAATAAACTATTATAAATTTTATAATGTTCAAATTTTTAAGAAAATTCTAGTAAGTAGTAAACATTGTTTAAATTATCTTAAGATTTTTTTTTTTTTTTTTTTTTAGATCTTAATCTAGAAATTTGTATTATAAATTTTTCAATTTAAATTTCATAATTAAATTTTTAATTTAGAATTCTATATTAAAATTTTTTATAATTTTATAATTTAACTTTTAAGTAAAATATGTATTTAATGTTTAGTTTTTTAGAATTATATATAATACATTTTTCAACTTAAATTTTGTAATTAAAATTTTTAATCTAGAATTTTATATTAATATATATATATATATATATATATATATATATATATATATATATATATATATATATATATATTTAAAATTTTATTTTTAATTAAATTAAATTTATAATTATAATTATAATTATAATTTTAAATTTAACTTTAAGGTAAGAAATGCATCCAATGTTTAGGTAATATTTAATTCTTAGATGATTTAAAATTTTTATTTTTAGAATTTTCAATTAAAATTTTTTATAAACAAGTTTTATTATATATATATATATATATATTTTCTTTTTTTAAATTTTAATTTTGTTCACCTTTTTTGTTTCGCACAGAGTGGATGATTGGTTTCCATGAGTCACAAAGGATAAGGCCATCATCCCTATTAAAATTCCTTGGGTGTTTCTCAATCTCTATTGCTTCACGTATACATCTCTTGTTGTAGTTATCCTCAAGTGCTAAGACTCTTGCTTCTTCAATGCAGACATGGTGGTTCGTCTTTGAAGAGTGCTCAGCTAATGCTGATTTCTTGATCCTCCCATGAATCACATCTGAACAGTCTTCCTTCAACCTAGTCTGAATTGAGCGTCCTGTCTCCCCTATGTATACGTCCTCGCATGAGCATGGAAATGAGTAGACACCTTTCTTTAGTTTTGGGTCGACGGGGTCTTTAGCTTTGTCTAACAGATTCCTTAGGGAGTTAGGAGGGCAAAATATTGTTTTGATATTCTTCTTTTTCAAAACTTTTGCAATTTTATCTGTTGTACCTTGGATATATGGGAGAAAGGTTCTACCTAGGTCTTCTTGTTCATTATTACGATTTTTAGTTTCAATGCCTTTCGCTCTTCTAAAAGCTTTGTTGATATCTTTATGTTTGTATCCATTGTCTTGGAGGGTTTTCTCAAGGTGTTTTATTTCATCATTAAGGTGTTCTTTATCAGAGATTTTGACGGCTTGTGTAGCGAGTGTGTGTAATATTCCTAGTTTTTTAGAAGGGTGATGGTGTGAGTTAGCATGTAGGTATGTGTCTGTATGGGTTTTCTTACAATACACCTGGTGGGCTAGGGAACTGTCTTCTTTTTTAGTGATTAGTACGTCGAGAAAAGGAAGGGAGTTGTTTACCTGGATCTCCATAGTAAATTTTATGTGTTGAGATTGATTGTTCAAGTGCCTTAGGAAGTCATCTAATTTCTCTTTGCCGTGTGGCCAAAAGAAATTGGTATCATCCACAAATCGTTTCCAATATTTTGGTTTAAGTGGGTAAGAATCTAATGCTTTTTTTCTCAAAGTATTCCATGTACAGGTTAGCTATTACTGGGGAAAGGGGGGAACCCATTGCAACCCCGCTAGTTTGCTCATACATTTCTCCATGAAAGGTAAAATAGGTAGATTTTAAACAAATTCTTACAAGGTTGGTTATTTCTTCACTAGTTATATTTCCCACCACTTCGATTGCTTCTTCCACCGAGATTTTCGTGTAGAGTTGTATTACATCAAAGCTTACCATCAAATCATTATCATCAACTTTAAGATTCTTGATATTATCCACAAAATGTGTTGAATCTTTAATGTATGACGACGTGTGGCCAACTAATGGTTTTAGGGTTTTTGCTAGGTATTTTGCTAGATTGTAAGTTGGTGACCCAATAGTGTTCACAATTGGCCTTAGTGGAACACCATTTTTATGAACCTTAGGGAGTCCATAAATTCTTGGGATGATAGGGTTCTTCGGGGTTAGTCTGCTTTTTAGGATATTGTCTAAAGAAGACTCATCTATGGTTTTTTTAATCTCTCTAATGATCCTTGTGCTTGGGTCTTTCTTCAGTTGTTTATAGCATCCTGTTGTTGTGAGATGTTCTTTCATTTTAGCTTAATAATCAATGGTGTTCATTATTTCTGTTGCATTTCCTTTGTCCGCCTTCATGATCATAATCTCCTTATTTGCTTTTAGGTTTTTAATGGCTGCTGCCTCATTTTTAGTCAAATTGTGTTTAGGTGGTTTTGCTTTTCTTAATATCACTGCACAATCCTGCCTTATTTCTTTTGTAGTGTCTTCAGGGAGAGTCATTACCGAATCTTCAATGGCACAAATGATGTCTTCAATCGAAATTTTATTGCGTGCAATTGAGAAACTTAAACCCTTCCCTAAAACATTCAACACATCATTATTTAGTTGCTGGTTTGATAAATTAATTACGCTTATTTTTCTTCTTTTGTTAAGTTCATCTGGAGTTTGTTCAGCCATGTTAGGTTTGTTATTAAGCGACTTAGTTTGGTCTTGCGTCTTTGTAGTTAGGTCAAAATTAGAAGGAGATACCTGATCACAGTTTCATTAACCTCAGCCTGGTCACGATTTAGTTCTTTGTTGTTTCTATCAACATTACCAACGTTGTCTTCTTGGTCTCCTCTCTTATTATTTGTTAGCCTTCGCCTTTGTACTCTGTCATCGTTATTATTAATACACGTTGTTTTTATATCTCCAATGTTGACCTTAATATTTTCTAACCAGACTGTATTCTCTGCTGACTGATTCGTGTTATTAATACTTGCTAACCGATCTGTGTTGTCTGCTACCGGATTTATGTTATTTGTATTATTTGCTAACCAAATAGCATTATCTACTGACTGATCCGTATTATTGATCCAAGCTAACCGATCTGTGTTGCCTGCTTACCTTAAAGTTAAATTTAAAATTATAATTATAAATTTAATTTAATTAAAAATAAAATTTTAAATATATATATATATATTTTAATATAAAATTCTAGATTAAAAATTTAAATTACAAAATTTAAATTTAAGTTGAAAAATGTATTATACATAATTCTAAAAAACTAAACATTAAATACATATTTTACTTAAAAGTTAAATTATAAAATTATAAAATTTTTTAATATAGAATTCTAAATTAAAAATTTAATTATGAAATTTAAATTGAAAAATTTATAATACAAATTTCTAGATTAAGATAAAAATAAATAAATAAATAAATAAATAAATAATAAATAATAAAAAATAAAAAATAAAAATAAAAAAAAATCTTAAAATAATTTAAACAATGTTTAGTACTTACTAGAATTTTCTTTAAAATTTGAACATTATAAAATTTATAATAGTTTATTATAATCGAAACATTTAACAAAAACAAACTTTGAAGCGTAATGAAGATTATTAATAAATACACATCATTGAATAATAAATATATATAGTAAGGTAAATTAATTATTCAAAGTGGGTTCTTTAAATAATTTTAACTAAAAATATCATGACAATATAAATAACATAAAATTCGTGCAGCTTTCATTTGAGATACCTTCTCTCCTGAAGATGGACTCAACTATGGAGTCCGAAACGCGTCGAGAACAAAAACTCTACACAGGTATCCAATCCCCCTTGAAGATAACTGCAACCTGTGAAAGCTTAAACAAAACAATCTTGATTAATTACTGGACTTGTCATATCACCTTAATAGAAGATATTCATTGATTAAGGTTTTGACACTTATGATTGTACTAATGCATTGTGATGTTGTATGAGGTTTATGTTATTTGCTAACACAAAAGGTACACCAAGAAAGTCAAATCATGTTCTACTTCAAGAACCTATGCTCATGGTGACATGAAGACAAAGATTCATCCATTGTCATGGATCACATAGAAGATCGACTTTCGAGGTATGTATAACTTGGTTCTACAATGGTTAACGTAAGAGACATGCAGGTTACTAGCACAAGTCACTGAAGAGAACCAAAAGACATTATGCGGGTATGTTAGACATAACTCGCTAGCATGCTAATCCAGGTATGTTTTTCGTATATCAAGCTAGAATCCTACCTTCTGTTAGGATCTTATACTGTTGTGTTGTTGATAATGATTATTCATGAAGTCATAGGTTTGAATAATCATGGTTGTATGCATATTATGTTTCTTACCATAATTGATGCTATGACTATCCAGAAGAATCATGAAGGTATAGGTTTGAATAATCACAGGTTTTATGCATATTATATCTCTTATCTTGATTGATGAGTCAACTAACCAGAAGAGTCCTATGATCAAATAAGAATGTGTATGAGTAAAAGAAGACTTCCCTGAAACCTTGAATACTAATGTTTATTATCTGTGAACGATCATGAATATACATGTTTAAGATTATTGTGTTTTGATAGTATTAAGATTATACTAATAAATGTGTGATTATGTATGAGACCTCAAGGATAACACAATGATGATACTAATAAGCGTGCGTAGTGATTAAGGATGGATGTAAGTTCAAGGATAGGTAATCTAGGATGCAAAGATCAAGAGGGAGCACACTCCAGTTGTTCCTACAAGAAAGAAAATGAGCACACTTAAGTAGTTTCTGCAAGGATGCAGATATTCAGAGGGAGTTGACCACTTCTCACAATCCACATAAGAATGGAGTTGCAGAAAAGAAGCAAAGACTGAGAGGGAGTCAACCCAACAAACAAACAAAGATAAGTATTTGAATTGTCATTACTTGCATATTTTATTGTTTAAATAATACTGTTCAATAATGTATATATTGATGTTCCTAGAATTAGGTTGTGTATTATGCGTATTAGAATAGTTGCATTGATGAACAGTATACTACTATTATGCATGGGTAAGTGGCCTATGGCACTGTACAACATTCCATTGCTACTTATCTAGAATGAAACCTCTTTGCTGACATGTTGGGAGTTGTGCACACTCTTAACAATGTTCTGGTAGAGATCGGAAGGCATCTAGAAATTTATGGGATATGGATAAATGTTGTATTGAAGCATTGGCTAAGATAATTGCATGACTGTATGACATATTTCTTTATGTGTAATAATTTGTTCTAAAAACTATGAGATGTTTTCTAATCATGCAATTTAACTTGTTGTATAAGAAAGATCGTATGCCATCACCTACAAAAGAAGAACTACAACATTTGTTCAGCAACAAAATTATCTATTGAAGATATTGAAGTTCCCAGGATATGGGAAGAATGCCATGATCTATCGATCATGAAGAATAATGTTTGGGATGTAGTTCCAAGACCTGAAGGGAAGTTTGTTATGACTTCCATATGGATCTATCAAGATCAAGCCTACTGCAGATGGCAGCATAGAGAAATATAAAAGTGATGAAATAGAAGATACACCAGATGGATTTCAAGACAGCTTTCTTGAATGGTGTATTTGAAGAAGAAGTGTATGTGGAGCAGCCACTTGGTTCTGAGACACATGACAAGAAATCATATATTTGCAAAACTTGGTATGGTAGGATAGGAAGCTTTCTATCTAGTTTGGTCTTTACCATGAGTAAAGCGGGTTCCAACCTTTACTACAAGGTTGAGGTAGGCAATCCAGGGATACTCTTATTGTATGTGGATGACTTGTTTGTAATAAGAGATGATAGATTGATTGTCGACACGTAGCCGAAGCTTGCAGTTGAGTTCGAGATGAAGGACTTGGGGATGATGCACTATTTTCTTGGTATGGAGGTGTGGCAAAGTACAGATGGAATCTTCCTTGGACAAAGGGAAGTATGTAGTAGCGATTTTGAAGAGGTTCGGGATGATAGACTACAAGGCTATGGCCACACCTATGGCATCAAACTTGAAGCTTCTGTGTGATGCTTCATCTGACCTGGTCGATGTCATGATGTATCATCAGATGATTGGGTCCTCTATGTACCTGACGAGCACGAGACCAGATATTTGCTTTGCGGTGAACACATTGAGCCAGTTCCTAACGGATTCGAGGAGTGTTCACCTGGTTGTTGTAAATCATATTCTGAGGTACTTGAAGGGTATAGGTGATTATGGGCTCAAATATGATGCAAATCAAAAGTTTAACCTGCAGGGTTATGTTGATTCAAATTGGGTAGGCAGTGCTGCAGATAGGAAGAGCACTTCTGGGTGCTGCCTCAGTATGGGATCAGGTGCGATCTCTTGGTTTAGTAGGAAGCAGTCCTGTGTAGCACTGAGTACATCCAAAGCAGAGTATGTTGCGACGGATCAGCAGGTTGTAGATGTATTGACCAAGCCATTGGCCAGAGTGCAGTTTGAGTACTTCAAAGATAGGCTTGGTGCACTTCAGATCAAGGTTCATTCCAAAGGGAAGTGATGAGTCTGGAAGATGCATATGCACATGAGCTTTTCTGACATGGTTGATGTGTTCCCCCATGGTGTAGATGTAAGGGCTGGAGCCATTCTCACATGGTGGTAGATGTGTTCTCCCATAGTGAAAAAGTAAGGGTTGGAGCCTTCCCTGAATGGTGGTAGATGTGTTCTCCCATGTCGGTGGTGTAAGTACTAGATGATGTGCATCTAGGATGTGCTTCGTGGACGATGAGATGATCTGAAGAAGACGATGCTATGATGATCAAGAGGATCATGGATGATGAGCATCAGGACGATTCTCTAGTTACTGCTCTATATGTATATGTATGCATCATGTTGGATGCTGGATATGATTAGTTGGATCATTTATATCTATATGTATATGTACGCATCATGTTTGATGCTGGATATGATCAGTTGGATCATTTGTATGTATTTTGTATATGCATCATGTTGGATGCTGGATATGATTAGTTGGATCATTTATATCTATATGTATATGTACGCATCATGTTTGATGCTGGATATGATCAGTTGGATCATTTGTATGTATTTTGTATATGCATCATGTTGGATGCTTGGACCATGTATCTGTATATGTATCAGGTGGACACATTGTATGATCAAGTAGATCATGTATGTTGATATGTATCAGGTATGATTAGGTGGATCATGTATGATGATATGTATCAGGTAGATACTTGGTATGCATTAGGTGGATGCATTGTATGATCAGGATGATCATGATGATGAGCTTCAGGATGTTGCTCCAGATGATATGTATCAGGACAGTACAGTGATGATGATCAGTGTGATCATGAGCATCAGGATGATGCTTTGTTCGATGATGATCCATTGGATCATGAGTATCAGGTTGATACTTGGAGGTCAGAGATGATATGTGGCAGGTTGTGCAAATAGCATGTAATCAGTCCTGGGAGATCTTACCGGTCGTGCTGCAGCACATAAATGTTACTGGGATACTCTTTCTAGTATTTCTACGTAGTATGTAATCAGTCCTCAGATATCCGATAGGTTGAGGTGTGTGCTCGTAATCAGTCCTGGGATGAGGTATTACTACGGAGACATGTAATCAGTCCTGGAGATCCGAGAGGTTGAGCTGTGTGCTCGTAATTAGTCCTGGGATGCTCTTTAGAGATCTTGCCGGTCGTGTTGCGACACATAAATGTTCCTAGGATGCTCTTTAAAGGTTTTGTCTATCCACATGTAATCAGTCCTGGAGATCCGAGAGGTTGAGCTGTGTGCTCGTAATAAGTCCTGGGATTATGTTTAGAGATCTTTTCGGTTGTGTTGCGGCACAAAAATGTTCCTAGGATGCTCTTTAAAGGTATTGTCGAGGAGATGCATGTAATCAGTCCTGGGAGATCTTGTCGGTCGTGCTTAGGCACATAAATGTTCCCGGGATACTCTTTCCAGTATTGCATCCGCACATAAAATTAGTCTTGAGAAGCCACCTCTATCAAACCGTTCGCACAAATGATGAAGACCTGTAGGTGGTGGGCCTACATCCAGTATGAAAAAGGACTGTTTCTATAGAACTTCCTATGATGAGTAGATTCAGAGATTGATTGAGATAGTAGCAGCAGTGACGATGATGATGACTCGATGATGATTATCCAGTGACGATGATCCAGAGAAGAAGACTTGTGCTAGAAGACCTGTGTCGAGAAATACCTTCCTAGTTAAGAGGGAGTGTTGATGTATATGTAACTTTAGAATGTATTTCACATATATGTATATTGTATTCCTATAGAGATGTTATTATTCCTCTATACGGAAGTGGTTGTATTCCTATATAGATGTTATTATTCCTCTATACGGAAGTGTCATCATTTATATTGTAAGTGTCGTAACTTATACTTGATGGGTTATTAGACCACCTTGTTAGGGTTGGCCCTGTATAAGTTATGTGGGTCAAAGGGTTCTTAGACCACCCTATTGGGGGTCGGCCATGTGGTTCAAAGGGTTATTAGACCACCCTAGTGGGGGTCGGCATAGTGAGCATTATGTTAAGTGGTTAAGTTGAGGCCGACCTAATTGAGTAAAGGTCAAGTCAAGTTAGTGTATAAATAGAGAGTGTGTCTCTCTCATTTTACATATTCTATTCTCTCACTCACACTTTGGAGAGTGGCGCACTTGTGGAGGAGGAGGCTCTGCTGCTAGGAGAAGACTATCTCTTGTATTCTGGTTGTATCATTGCTCTATCTATCTCTGAGGAAGTTATTGGGGTTTTTCACCTTTATGGTTTTCCCCAAGTAAACTCTGTGTCTCTTGTGTGCTTGCATTATTGTGTCCATGATTGATATGCTGTAGATTTGCTGTACATGTTGTTCTCTCAGTTAAGATCCTAGATCAGATTGAAGTAAATTTTGAAAATTTAATAGTTATATATCTTGTCGAATTTTCATTTAATAAAACGTGTGTACTTAAAAATTTGAAGAGCAATTAACAAGTAGTTTGTGTGTGCGCACAATAATTTAATTTTAAAGTAATAATTTTAAAAAATGAAATATGTGAACATGATCTAGACGGAATGCACTAGGGCTTACATATTTTTTTTTTAATTTTTCTCGAAAAATTGTATTTATTATTATTTTTCGAAACTGACCAATGAATATTTAAGTCACATTTTGCACACATGTGTGTGTGTGCATGAAATCTTTTGATTTTTTACATAATTTGCAAAACTAAAAGTATCATCTTAAAGAGAACGCGTTTATCTAGGGCTTGTGTATTTTTTAAAAAATTTTGGATGTGTATTTTACATGTTGTGGATTTATCTTTGAGCTCAATCGAAGTTGTCACGAGGGTTTTTTAGGGCAAGTTTTAGTATAAATTTGAAAACAAAATACATATGAAGATAAAAATTTGTAACTTTTATGTATCTGGATAGAGGATTCATTGACGAATCCAATGTTATCAATGTTGCTCATTAATGATCATTTAATGACATGGTTTAACTGTGTGGAAGGCACACAAAACTTCCATTTTGTAGGGAAAAGGGCTCTCGACCTGGTTTTTAATCCCTCGGTCGAGCTATTTGCTCAATCGAGGTATTTAAAAACCCTCGATTGAGGGCTTAACAATACCTTGATGAAGGGTTTATCAAGACCTCCATTGAGGGTTTAGACATACCTCGATCGAGGTCTTGATAAACCCTAGATCGAGGTATTTGCTCGATCGAGGGTATGTAAAATATGCTCGATCAAGGGTTTGTCTATGTAAAAAATATATATAAATGAACCGGGGTGAAACTACAAAAGGAGTTGGCAACAATTAATGTTTCCAACTACCCTTCCCTCGTAAATACATCAATGAACCTATATATAACCAACAAACAATTAATAAAAAACAACAATTTGACTCATTGCTAGGTTTTTTTTTTCCACTAGAGCTTTGTCATTTTGATCTTGTTGAATTAGAGCTTTTTCATTTTCATGTTGTTGAATTAGAGTTCATTAGACATGTAATATTTCTTTGTAGGCATATTTCAAGATTTCATACTAACATATTGTTGTTTGTTATAACACTTTGAAATTGTTTTTGTTTGTTTTCATTGTAGATTGATGGGGAATAAAACAAAAATACAAAGAAAACAAGCTAGACAACAAAATGACAATGAAGAGCGTGAGAATAATAGAGAACGAATGAGACAATAAAGAGCAAGGTTGAGAGAAGAAGAAGATGCACATTTGGTGCAACAAATTCCAATGGAGGACACCAAGGTAAATTATTGAATTACATGTTATCCTAATTTAAATATCATGCTACATAATTTACAAAATTAGTAACAATTTTTCAATAAATTTAACTAACTTTCATAATTTAATTTGTTTCATATTTATTTGTAATGATTATTCTTATTTATTTCATCAATTTGTTATTTAAATTTCAAAGTTTGCAACAATTTTTTATGTTAAATGAACAATTTTCAAGTGACTAAAAAATGTTAAATTGGAACAATTTTCAAATGAAACATGTAAATTTAGATTATATTTTCATGTTAATATATGTACATATTTTTAACTATTTTCAAATTATGTTTCCAAGTTGCTTTAACAATTTACAAAATATTTCAAAGTTTACTAACAATTTTCAAATGAATTCTACACTTAGATTATATTTTCAAGTTAAAATGTATGTACATATTAACTATTTTCAAATTTCAAAACTTTACTAACAATTTTCAATGTTATTAGAATAATTTTCAAATTAAATGTACACTTGGACACTATTTTCAAGTTAAATTGTACATATTTAACTAATTGCAATTTTTTAAGTTATTGACAATTTCAAGTTAAATATAATTTCAATTCTTGTTTGGTTAGAAAATTCAATTTCAAAACAAATGAATGAATATTTTGAAATGAACATGTTGTGATAGTTATGTATTAGTTAAAATTTATTCAATTTGAAAACAAATGAATGAATATTTTCATAGTTATGGTGGTTGGCAATATTTTCATAGTAATGAATATTTGAATACAAATGAATGTTCAAAGAGCTATTTCATTATAATGTTTACTTTAAAAAAATCTCATCTATCACATGTACTTTTATTTACATAACATTCAACATATCACCATGATAAGATTAATGATTAGAATCATATATTTTGTTAGGACAAATTGGAAATAATTATTTGCAATGTTTGCAACCTTGCATTGATATGTGAAGCATTATTGATAAAAGATCCTTAAATTGCAATTTATGATAAAAATTACAATTTCCATAATTGTCTATTGTTGAAATTGCAAAATCATCAACTAATGAAAATGTTATTTTGCATTAAAAATTATGAATTTCTCCTCAATCATATCACTACAATGTTTTTAATTAAATATTGTATTCATCTGTAAATCAATGTTTTTTTTCTTACATTTAGAGTATAATAGGTATGTTATCATGGGTAAAAAACCAACCTTAAATTTTTATTTCATGTATATACAACATGGGATGCACTATGTCCTTGAAATTCTAGGGTAGAAGTGTTGTAATAATTTATTCTTTGTGGTGATTTGCAACTTGTATTTTAAATATTTATTTGTTTATTTTATATCATAAAGTTAAAATAACATTTTTCTTGTAATGTAAAAGTAAAATGGACATAATTTGCATAAAGAAAATTTGCCCACAATTATATAATGTGATGATTATAAATGATATTAATTTTTATGTCCACAATAATTTTTATCAAGTTATTAATAATTATCTTGACTTAAATATATATAGTTGGTTTTCAAGTTACTAGCAATTGTAAAGTTAAATGTACAAGTTACTACCAATTTCAAGTTACAAGCAATTTCAAATTTTAATAGAAATTTCAAACTTTACTTCTAGAACAATCTCAAGTTTAATTAAGTTAGCAATTTCAAGTTACTTGAGCAATTTCAAATTTCAAATTTCAAGTTACTAGCAATTTCAATTTTTACTTAGAACAATTCTCAAGCTAAATGTATTAGTTAGAAAATTCAATTCACATGCAATTTTCAATTTTTCAATTTTTCAATTTCCACATCAAATTTCAAGTTACTAGCAATTTTAAATTTCAATGCACAACTATCAAGTAACCAATTTTCAATTTGTTAATTTACATGTTATGTAGGGAGAGATTATGGTCAGACATCACATCATGGTGATCAAGAATCACATCACCCTGTGCCCCCTCATGATCCTGATCAGCCATCACATGACACCTTTCCCTCTCACATTGAAAAGATAATTGGAAGTTGCAGTGGGGTTGGAAGGGGTGGAAATTTTCTAGAGGATTGTGCAGTTGTTTCTGTACAAGAAGACATTGGGAACTCGATCCCTGGTTGGAGAGATAGAGAGCATGTCAATAACATAATCAATTCATATTTTGAACAACATTCAACGATGGCACAAGCTCAAATCCTACATGGGTTGATAAAACACAAAAAATTGAAACGTGCCACAAAGATGTTGAGTTTTCAAGATGTTAAAACAAAAAAGACATGCGAGAATGCAATAGAAAATGTAAGAACTGCATTATCTTTGTTTGCAAAATCAAGAAACAATGATACCTGAGCTGCTCATAGGGAAATTACAACAGCTGTTGTGGCACAAAACACCTCAAGAAATCAAATGGTATCAACAATGGCATCACTTCTTAATGTTTCAAGAAGAACATTGCTCAAATATACTAAATTTAGGGTCCAGATAAATGAAAATGATGAAGCTGCTTGTTGGGATCTTATTTGTAGGGAACCCTATCGAGGCAGGATGGAAGCAAGCATTAGAGAGAATGTGATAGAGTTTTGGGATAGCCATTCCCGTGCTATTCCAGATCGAAAGCATGTCCTGTGACAACGATTATCCAGAGACATTTATTAGGAGCACTGTAAGCATGTGATGGAGATGCTGGGAGTTGCACTTTATGAGGAGTTCCAAGAAACCAATCATGGTGTTCAAATATCATTTAGCATATTCAACAAATTGAAACCGTGGTATATTAGGCCAAATATGATTTGCGACACTTGTTGCTGCCGGGTACCACATTGAATTTCAACTATACTATGACACATTTCTGGATTTTTGCAAACAACACTGGAACGGTGTACTAGCTCCTCACACAGTGTGAGATTTTATTTGTATGATACTATGCAACAGGAATCCTAAACATGTTTTTTTCAATAAGAGGTGTGTAGGTGAGATAAAATGCCATGAATGTTGTGATTTGACATTGTTACATAGAAAATTTCCTATCGATCCAACACACCATGGATTGTCAGATATCACCGTTAGGTGGAAGAGGTACGAGTACGTTACCATGAATCCAACATATTCTTCCTCTATGCCATCCAAGAGGATCGACTTGCTCGATGATGAGATTCCTATTTCAGAATTCATGGCGATGTTTCAAAGTCAGATTTATAAATACATAAAGCACTCCCATAGGTCCAGGTGGCAAGCTTCAAAATTCAAACATTCTCATGACGTATTTGAGCCAGGCACAATCTTATCAGTGGTAGAATTTGTGGAGAACTACACCTTTTCTCCTCAGAGAGAGATACAGAGTGAGTACTATCAATCCAACCAGGTGTCTATCTTTGTACATGTATTGTACAAACATGCGCAGGAAAGCATTGATGGTAGGGATAGCACTCCTCAGTCATGTGAAGTGATAAAGGAGTACCATTTTTATGTTAGTGATGATTGTGAGCATGACACATTGTTCATTCAACACTGCTTTGGGTTGATTTATGATTCATTTGGGCAGAGAGGCGTATCATTTACTGAGCACTGGATTTGGTCAGATGGGTGTACAGGGCAATTCAAATCAGCATGCTCATTTTATTTGTTGAGTCGCCTTCACAAACAGATAGGAATCCGACACACTTGGAGCTTTTTTGAGACAGGGCATGGAAAGGGTTAACATGATGGTGTAGGTGCATGTGTGAAACGAGCACTTCGGAGGTACCAGATGAGTCATGGTGAAACCTGACTCAAATGTTCCACTGAAGTAGTTGATTCTTGCACACGTCATTTGGGACATCAAGGTCACGAACAAGCAAGGCCAGTGTGTAGGTAATAAACTCCAAAATCAATTAATAAGCTAATAACGTTCAATATCATCATTTCCAAAAGAAGACATACTCGATAGGAATAAATACATATGACAAACTAAATTACATGCAAGCTCTTTTGGGATGTTTCCCTTGGAGATGTTAATAGATCCATGCAGTGGTATTGTGAGACCATCCTTGGTATGAGGGAATTGCATTTTGTTTGAAGTAAAGACATGGATGACATATTTTCCATTGAAACGAGGAAGTATGCCTGTTTTTGTGATTTTTGCATTGATGCAAATGGATGTAGGCTTGATCATTGTGAAAATGATGTATATGTAAAACCATGGAAATATGTCTCTCTTAATCCAAAGGGCCTACATCCAATTCCAACATGGCAAGAGATGCACACTGAAGAGGCAATGGTCTCATTAGATCATGATCGAGTTTCTTATATGGTTAGGGAAGGTACAAGAGTCTTCATTCAGTTAATTAGTTCATTGTGTATTACACATATACAAATGTTGTAGAAATTTGCACGTAGGACATTTGGATAATATTTGTAATGTATCTTGCAAGTGATGTATTCATTGTCATTGCACGCCCCCATAAGAAAGAAAATGTGGCATACTATTTGATGCGGTGCATGCAAATAAAGAGTAGGTTGGTGGGATCCTACCAAAATGGTGACTTCACATACCAGACTGGAGACATGGTTCTAATGAGACACTTTTTTGAAAAAGTGAAAAAACATGGTGCCCATATTATTTACAAAGATTTTATGCCTGAATATATATCATGTCAATACACTCATTTGGTGGTAGCAGCTTGGATACCTCTAACAGAATCAAGGTGAAGAGAGACCATTATATTCAAATATTCCAAAATATGACCATGTGTTATTCCCTATATGTTATATGTCATAACTTACTCCCAAATAAGAATAGCTTAATATCATGTGATACATTATTATAATAAAATCTGTATATATATATACACACACTTTATCTTTACCACATATAGAAAAATAAAAGCTATCCTAAGAAGATCCTTTTTATTATTATTATTTTTTTATAATATCAATTATATTCAATAAAAAAAATTCATACATCATACCCATGGTCATGATTTGGTAATAGTCATATATTAAAAGAATCAAGGAGCTTTAAAATAATTTACCACCATTTAAATATATAGATCATATAATTGGATTTTCTAGCATCCATATCTATATCAAAGTAATTATAACCTATTTTATACTCAAGTCTTTTTCACTTGTAGAATCCACATCCAACGTGTTTACAACAATGTGCTAAACATGGGTATAGAAGTCAACTTTTCATTTATTAAAATAATACTATTAGAAGAGTATTTTCAAGCTTCCGCCATCCTTAAGAATACTATGATCCATATCTTACTTCTATCGTTTTACATTTCCTGCAATTCAATCCTTTAATTTGTCTTTAAGTTAAAGTCCCTTTTCACATGATCTATATTATACTTTTCACTTGTATTTAAAATATACACATGTATAAGCACCCATCTTAAGAAATCAGTAAGTGCTAGCGATGACACGTAAAGAAAAAATAGAACTATGATCAATCGATTTGTTTAAATTGTCTCACATAAATATATAGATCGCTTCAAGGTTATACCCTTGGTTAATATGCGACGGCTCCTTTCGATAGTTTTTAGAATGTTCATGCACATATATTCCTCATGACGACCAGATAGAACGGCACATATGCGATTCTATCGGAAATTAATTTCTTTTAAGTTTATTTCTGAACAAACAGTTTACATAAAACACCTCAGATTAGGTAATCCGAAGAATAAAGGCGGATTGAGCGACATCTAAATCATCCAGGCAGTAAAACAAGGGAGAGCTGCTGAGTATGGCAATTACAGGCTTGTCATTATTTACATAGAAAATGTAATAAATGATGATCCGACAGGATTAGGGCCCAGTCTACACAATAACTACCGAACGCCTGGCTATCACTGCTATCAAAGAAAGTCTATGGGCGCCAAGCAATGGTTAAAGATCGACAAGTATGGGGTTCTATCACTCTACTTAATGTTTGCAGGAATTCAATATTAAAGACTATGTATTACGATTTGGGCTTTCTCAGGGAAATCAAAAGTTGTTATTGATAACAGATCACCGAGCTCGAATTAAAAGGAAACAGAGTTTGATCCAAGATCTCAAAGCTTGGGTAGAACTTGCCGAGATCGTATTAAAGAAAAAAAAATTGTTGAGATCGAAAGTCTCAGATTTGGCATGAACCAGTTTGTAAAATACAGAACTCAGAACTTGGGAGTTCGCCGGGTTCCAAGGTATGGACAGAATGCATAGATTTCAGGTCTTTGGAAAGATGCACATACGGATCTAAAATAGGATTTTAGTATCACATCATTTCTTTTCTTTTCTAAAATACAATGATTCATATATTATGTAACATCCTCAATTAACTTACAATCTTTATTTTATTTTATTTTTTTCAAAAATAAATCTATGCTACTCGTGGTCAGTACCCATGGTTAGGTATTGAAGTGGACTATGGCATAAGGCGTTCCTAATTCTTACACGTAAGGAACGAATGTGCTAGGAACCTATGTCAACCCTTCTCTTTACTATGTTAGTCAACCCTTCTCTACTATGTTAGTATATTGTTGTTGGATGCATATGCTTTGTAAGTCATCCCATAGTATTTGTTGATCCGTAGTTTATATTAGCCCATAGTATTGTCCCATAATATTGGACGCATATGCTTTGTAAGTCGTCCCGTAGTATTATATGTCCCATGGTTTTGACTCATAGTATTGGGCATAGACTTAGTATATAAGTGTGTGTTGAGGTCATTGAAGGCACCGTGAAGTTATTTGTATTGAGCTTGCTCATAGGAGGTTGCCCCCTCGAAGTGACCTGTGATCAATATAAAAGTGATTCTAATTTCTGTCATTTCTGTTATTTCGCATATTTTTATTAATTAATTGTTGCAGGTGCATCACATCTAGTATCAGAGCACATTCTTGGGCTCGTTGGGTGGAATTTCTACCAAATTTTTTTTTTTTCGCATCTGCTACAGCTTCAGATTTGGGAATAGTCCCTATCCACCTAACTGTGGGAAGTACTTGGGAATAAGCATTAAAACTCATTGTGAGGAGTACCAAAGGAACCTCAAAGTAGCTGGCCTATTGAGAGGACCTGCCAGCGAAGAGGGCAACGACCCCTACCTGATTGACTAGTTCCCACCCGTGAGGTAAACCAAGAGTTGTCGTTTGTGGCAAAGCGGTTATCAGTTTTACCTGAGCCATGGAGTGAGGGGTACTGCCCCAATACGCAAGCCGTTAGACAGCATTGGTGGCCGAGTGAAACACCTGAACTATTAGGAAGCCGTACATACCTGGGGTCCATATCTATTTTCAGTTGAACTGTTGCCGATCACTTCCACTCCAGATCCAGCCATTTCAGATCTATTCTGAAAGTCATTCTAGATCCAGTCGTCGTTTAAGATCCAGCCCTTTTCGATCCCTTCCACGCCATTGCAGATCCATTTGTTGCGGATCCCTTCCGTGCCATTGCAGATCCATCTATTGAGGATCCCTTCTGTGTCGCTGTTGCCGATCCATTTCTGAAAAAAAAAAGAAAAAAAAAAGAAAAAAGAAAAAAAGAAGTATAAAATTCAGTTTTTTATCCATATCTCCCTTGTTTTCACTCTGTTTCCCTTGAAATTTTTGGGGAACCTCTTTCATCCCATTCTGCATCTTTCATTCCCGAGGACCCTCTCCCCAATTCCCCTTCCCAAAGCCCGAAATCCCACATTTGTCTATTTTTAGGGTTTTCCATAACTTCCTCAGATTTCACCCAATCACCTTCAAATTTTACCACAGAGTTCCTTTCTGAATTCTGCTTCTTTGTCCCTCTCTACCAAATTTTCTCATTCTATCACCTCGCTTCTGAAATACCCTTTCTTTGCCTTCTTATCCTTTCGACAGTGTCCAAAATCTAGTCAAACCCCAATTACCCATCTGATTGTTTCCTCAATCCGAATTTCCCTTTACTAAATCAGCTTCTGTTTGTGTTTTTCTACCCATTCCACCCAAAAAAAAAAAAAAAACCTGGTTATGGTTGTCACCCATGTAGGAGCACACACCATGGAGGAAGCACTTGCAGCCATCCAAACCAAACTCTAAGATTTGGATGAAAAATTTCTCAACCTCCATCTTCAGCATTCAGCGATGAACAATACCAGACAGCCAGATTCTTTTGCAGCCACCGGGTTCTCTTCTTCCAGCAATTTTCGTGGGCCAAAGCTTGATTTTTCTCGCTTCAATGGTACTGATTCGACTGGATGGATACATCGAGCAGAACAATATTTCAATCTGCATAATACTTATGATGCCCATAAAGTTCCACTTGCATCCTTTCATTTGGAACAGGAAGCCCTTCAATGGTACCGTTGGTACATCAAAGCTCATCCCGAGCCAAACTGGACAGATTTTTGCCAACTCATTTTGCCACGATTTGGTCCTAGTGCTTTTGATGATTTCATAGGAGCACTTACTAAACTTCACCAAATTGGCATAGTGAGAGAGTATCAAACAGAATTTGAGAAATTGACCAATCACACAGAAGGATTGTCTGTTGAATTCTACAGGAGTTGTTTTATCAGTGGTCTCAAGGATGAAATCCGCTCAGAGGTCAAATTGTTTTGTCCCAACACAATGATGGAAGTCCTAGGGTTGGCTAAGCTGGCCGAGGACAAGATCGCAGCACAATAATGCTCCAAACCCACCTTTGTTCCCTTCAGAAATATGGGTTCCCAACGACCTCCCATCACGCCTGCTCCTCAACCAACTCCTATCAAGCATTTGTCTGAAATAGAAATGCAGGCACGCTGAAAAAAAGGGTTTTGCTATAATTGTGATGAGAAATTCACTCGGGGACATAGATGTGTTCAACAAAAGCTCTATCTCTTGGATGTGGATTCTCTGCTTGCCTTAGAACTTGGTGAAGAAGCTATAGATATAGTAGATGACTAGGTCGAAATTCAACACCCGCCTGTTGACACCTCATCTCAGGACGACCCACCCGAGATCTCTCTCCATGCTGTAACCGGCGTCACCACCCCACAAACAATGCGGGTCAGGGGATACTTCAAGAAGCTCCCTCTTACCATACTCATTGATTCTTGTATCACTCATAACTTCATTGACCCTCGGATTGCCAAATAGGCTGATTGTTTTGTCCATCCTTGCTACAACTTTGAAGTCATGGTTGCCAATGGGGGCACCTTACCTTACAAGAGGAAGTGTCACAATGTGCGTATCTCTATGGAAGATTATAACCTATGCTCTGACATGTTTGCCTTGTCCTTAGGTGGATGTGATGTGGTTTTGGGCGTTCAATGGTTGCGCACATTTGGCCCCATCTTATGGGATTTTGCTGAACTTTGGATGCAGTTTAATGTCAATGGGGCACAACACAAATTTACGGGTTTACAACCAGGGTCTCTCTGCATCATCGGTTCACAGCGCTTGGAAAAAATCCTTAAGAAGAATTCACATGGTGTCATCGCTCAGCTCAATTCCATTCAGATGCACCCATCAATAGTCTCCACTACTTCCTTGGATAGATATGCAGGTATCTTTGTTGAACCAATGTGCTTGCTGCCTTCAAGAGACCTTTCTGGTAAGAATTTATCCACATCTACCTCTCAGCAGGAAATGATGGCTATTTTGCATGCAATACAGAAGTGGCAACCATACCTATTAGGAAATTATTTCTGCATCAAGATTGATCTCCAGAGTCTGAAAAATTTTATGGAACAATGGGTCTCCTCCCCAACACACCTGAAATGGGTTATCCAACTCATGGGTTATCCCTATGTGATCACTTACAAGAAGGGTAAGGACAATATGGTGGAAGATACTCCTTCTCACATAATTGATGACCCAGTTTCTCTTACAGCTCTTTCTCTGCTTGTTCCAAATTGGTTGCAATATGTTCAACAGGGCTATCTCTTCTATGAACTCCATGCTTCTTCATCAACAAGGCACTCTGGGTTCTGCAAAATGTATGACCAGGAACAATGTAACTTCTTTTGGCAAGGACTAAAAATGACAATTCCATAGATGGTGGATGACGATGATACTTTCCAAGCCAACAAGGATGAAAAAACACTCCTTTCGGGATTGCTCAAACCCTTGCCCATCCCTACACAGCTTTGGCCAACTATTTCTATGGATTTCCTAGCAGCGCTCTGGTGGTACAATACCACATCTCAAAGGACACCATATGAAGCAATTTATGGAAAAACACTGCCATTTCTTCTTCCATACACCCTTAGCAGCTCCCCAGTTCAGGAAATTGACTCGGTTCTTCGAAACCGCGATCAGATTCTTCTCATTCTGTAGGACAATCTTCACATGGCTAGAATTCGCGTGAAACAACAAGCCGATCGGCACCGTTTTGAGCGCATTTTCCAAACAGCCAACAGGGTTCTTCTTTATCTATAGCCTTCCAAGAAATCCTCCTTGACACTCCAAAGGCGTCAGTGGCCCGAAATGCAACTCGAGGATGCTACCGGGGAACCACTCCTTCAGATTTTGCGGCAATTTCTCCAACCAAAGCTTTGAGGACAAAGCTTTTTCTAAGGGAGAGGGGATGTTAGGAACCTATGTCAACCCTTCTCTTCACTATGTTAGTATATTGTTGTTGGACGCATATGCTTTGTAAGTCGTCCCATAATATTTGTTGATCCGTAGTTTATATTAGCCCATAGTATTGACCGATAGTATTGGACGCATATGCTTTGTAAGTCGTCCCGTAGTATTATATGTCCAATGGTTTTGACTCATAGTATTGGGCATAGACTTAGTATATAAGTGTCTGTTGAGGTCATTGAAGGCACCGTGAAGTTACTTGTATTGAGATTGCTCATAGGAGGTTGCCCTCTCGAAGTGGTCTGTGATCAATATAAAAGTGATTTTGAGTTTTGTCATTTCTGCTATTTTGCATATTTTTATTAATTAATTGTTGCAGGTGCATCACAGAATGGTTCCTCATTTATTTTGACACTTTCATCTTTTTGTATCGATCTTTGACTAACTATTAAACTTGTTGCAAAATGATAGGTGATAATGCTTTGGTCAGGGAGCTACGATGGTTCATGGCGCTATGGCTAGGGTAATGGTAAGTCTGACTTACCCACTTGGGCCCTTCCTCTCACACCTCTGGTGCTGGTATGTATGCATTTAACCTGGTCTAGTATGGAGGATTTCGTAACTTTTGGGCTTACTAAACAATATTTGGGAGTCATTGTATGTCATTGGCTAGCCCCGAAAGGATGGGGTTCTCTCTGTAATTTTAGTGGAAGAGTAACAGAACTTGTTTTAGTAACTGGGTCTTACTGGCCATTTGATTCTGTGAAATCTTGTAAAAGAATGAAATGCTATTTTTTCTGGGTGTGACTCCTGTACAGTTACAAGGTTCCAATGAGACATTTTAGATTTCTTTGTTTTAAATCTAAGGCTTTAAGTCGAAACTTACTGATGCTTCTATTATGGGTTCTTGGGTATTTTGGGAAATCTATTTGTACAGCACTCATTCAATGATAACAGCTCTCAGCACCTTTAGTTTGGGAACTATGGTTATGATTTATGTATTAATTACATTTTGCATTTGTTACTGTATTGAAAGATTTGCTAGGATGTTTACTGTGTAAATAAAGTATTGTCTGTATAGGATATAAATGATGATGTTCTACGCCTTTGTCTCTTGTACTAGGGTTAGCATACTTCGCTTATCTTACTAATGGCGTGAATATAATCGTTGATGATATGGGGAGGGTTTCCAAGTTGTATTCAGCGTTTTTATTTCTCTACTGTTGATGACCACGGCCCCTGTAGGGAATTCCTACCAGTTTTGGGGCATGAGATAGTCATGGGATTTAACGCTTGATCTCTATTTTCATTTATGCATCTGCGTTTGTGACTTTCTGGCATTTCTAAACACTGTCAAATTATAATGTAAAGTGGTTAGGGTTACATCGAGTCTGGGTAGGGTATCGATCTGGAAGATTTTAAAACTCTATTCTCTATAAAGATTAGATTGATGGTGGTAGCATTGGAAGAATGTTACGTGTGTTTTGTAATAGAAAAGAGGAATGTATAAAAGAAATCGAGGATTCCTGTTCCTCCTATTGTCATTGTGTTAAAACTAATGCAGTGTGTGTAAGAAAATTCGTGTGGCTTTCCAAGAATGAAGTAGATAGAAAATAATTGATACAAAGAATGATGCTATGTTTTTCCTACGTCAGATTTGGGGTTTTTGGGTATTCGAAATGTCTGGACTAAAGATTTTTCTGTTTAAAGCAAAACTGGATCTCATTCTCTAAAATGTCTTGATGTTGTTTAAGATGAGAGAAAAAAAGAATCATAAAAGATTTTAGTCGAATTAGATCCACGATTCTGATATTCTAGTAAGCAATACAATGACTAGCAAAGACTAGGAATGCCATTCGACTCTGGAAAGACTTGTTTTAAAACAAAAATTTAGAACATTACAATTTTAAAGTTTCATGCATGAACAAACAATGTATAAATTATAAGAGGGTTTATACAGCTCTCATACCTGTTGATCCCTGTAGCTTGTTCTAGTTGTTAATGTCCTGCTGATTTCTATAACTTGCTCTTGCTGATGATGATTTGCACACTCAACCACTAATTAATGAAAACCTCCTGAGCTCTTAGCTGACTTGAAGAGAAGTAGTGACCCCGGACCAGTTAATGACATGTTTAGTATCGTATACATATTTCTTTAATAAGAAAGCATGAAAAACATTATGAACTTTTATGTGTGTTGGTAGGGCTAACTCATATGGTACTGGACCCTTCTTGACCTAATTAATGAAAACCTACTTCTCTTAGCTATGAAGAGAAGTAGTAACCCCAGACCAGTCAATAACATGTTTAGTATCGTATACATATTTTTTTAATAAGGAAGCATGAAAAACATTATGGACTTGAATGTGTGCTGGTAGGGCTAACTCATATGGTACTAGACCCTTCTTGCCCAACATTTCAAATAGTCCACAAAACCTTGGGGCTAGTTTACCGCAACATCCCAAGATTAACGAACTTCGTTTTGCTTTTATTCTTAGGAAAACATGTTCACCGATTTGGTATTCTTTGTCCTTTCTTTTCTTGTCTGTGTAACTCTTTTGGCGGTCTTGTGCTTCTTTTGAATTCAGTTTCACTTTGGAGACTAGTTGTTCCAAGTCTTTTAGTAATTCTGGCCCTAGCATAAGCCTATCCACTGGGCTATCCCAAGTGATGGGGGTTCGACACTTTCGACGGTAGAGTACCTCGAAAGGACTCATTTTGGCCGAGGTTTGACACCTATTGTTGTATGCAAGCTCTGCGAGGTGTAAGTAGTCTTCCCACTTAGTGGGAATGTTCATGACATACATTCTCAGCATATCCTCCAAGATTTCATTTACTCGTTTTGTCTGTCCATCGGTTTGAGGGTGGTATGCAGTACTAAACTGTAGTTGCATTTCTAATCCGGAGAACAGTGCTCTCCAAATGTTACTAGTGAACTTTGTGTCTCGATCTGAGATAATTTCCTTGGGTATCCTGTGTAACCGAAAAATCTCCTTTAGGAAGATTTCCACAATGTGAACTGCCTTTTAGGTAGATTTTACTGGTATAAAATGTGCGGCTTTTGATAGCTTGTCTACTACTACGAATATGGAGTCATTTTTTTTCTTACTCTTAGGTAGACCCGTAATGAAATACATACTTATTACCTCCCACTTCCATTCCGGAATTGGTAACGGTTGAAGTAGATAGAAGGAATGTTGGTGTTCTTCTTTGACCAACTGGCATTTCTGACATTTCATGATGAACAATGTTATGTCAGCTTTCAGTTTAGGCCAAAAGTAGTGTTTCTTTACGGTTAAAATCATATTTTGATATCCGGGATGTCTCGAATAGGGACTCCGATGGAATTCGGTGAGTATGTTAGGTCTAATGTCTCCTCCCTTGGGAACGTAAAGTCTCTCTTTTGACCATAAAAATCCTAATTCATCTATCTTGTACTATTTCTGTTGTTGAAAAAGCCTATCTTCCTGAATCTTTCTAAGGATCTTGACATAGAACCTATCATTTTGGCATGTCATTCTAATTTTGTCATGTAAGTCGGAGTTTGTCCAACTTTGGGTTACCTCATATAACATATGAGCTCGTCGACTTAAGGCATCGGTGATCTTGTTTCCTTTCCCCTTGATGTGTTTTAGTTCAAAGTGATACTCACTAAGAAAGGCTAACCACCTAGCCTATCTAGCGTTCAGGTCTGGTTGATCGAATAGATACTTTAGACTCATGTTGTCAGTCTTTATTAGGAATTTCTTACCCATGAGGTAATGTATCCACATCTTTAGAGCATGGATAATGGCGACCAATTCGAGGTCATGAGTAGGATATTTTTTCTCATGTTCCTTTAGCTTTCATGACTCGTAGCAGATGGCAAAGTCATCTTGCATAAAGACTCCACCTAGTCCTTCCTTGCTTGCATCGGTGCAAACTACAAAGTCCCCAATGGGGTCAGCGATTCATAGTATTGGTGCGCTAATCAGAAGTTGTTTTAACTTCTGAAAAATTTCTTCGCACTTGTCTATCCAGATGAACTTACTGGTTTTCTTCTGTAATGTGTTCATGGGACAAGCAATCTGAGAGAATTTCTCAATGAACTTTCGATAATAACTGGCTAAACCTAGGAATGACCGTATGTTGAAAACACATGTAGGCGTGGGCCATTCTTCGATAGCCTTGATCTTCTCGGGGTCAACCACTATTCCTTTCTCATAAATGATATGTCCTAAGTACTGTATCTGAGGTTTATAGAAATCACACTTGCTAAATTTTGCGTATAGTTGATGTTCTCGCAATATCCGTAGGACTATTTGGAGGTGTTCTTCATGTTCTTTTTCATTCTTGGAATATATCAAGATATTGTCTATGAACACTAGCACAAATTTGTCAAGGTACTTACTGAAAACGTTCTTCATCATGCACATGAAGTTGGCGGGTGCATTCGTCAAACCAAACGGAATTACTACAAACTCGTAGTGGCCATATCGGGTGCGAAACGTGGTCTTGTTGATGTCCTCGTCACGGATTCTCACCTGGTGATATCCAGATCACAGGTCGATCTTCGAGAAGATCTTTGCTCCTCCGACTTGGTCAAACAAGTCATCGATCCTAGGAAGTGGATAACGATTCTTGATGGTTAACTTGTTGAGTTGGAGGTAATCGATGCACATACGCATCGTGTCATCCTTATTTTTAAGAAAGAGGATTGGTGCTCCCCAGGGAGACACACTCGATCAAATGTAACCCTTGTCTATAAGTTCTTGTAATTGTATCTTGAGTTCTACCAGTTTAGGTGTACTCATACGGTACGGGGTCGTAGAGACAGGTACTGATCTGGGGGATAGTTCTATGGATCTAGGATCTTAACTAAAATATTAAAATGTACAACATATCAAGCATAAGAGACAAGAGACAAGGGACACAAAACATTTCACTGGGGAAAACCAAGAAGGTGAAAAACCCCACAACTTCCTCAGAGATAGAATAAGCATCAATACAAGGATCACCATGATCAAACCCAAGGGATAGATAACTTCAGCAGCATGCTCCTCCTCCACTTGTGCGCACTCCTCCTCTCTCTCACTAATGCGAAGTGGGTGAATAATAGAATGTGTAAAATGAGAGAGACACAATCTTTATTTATACACTAACTTTCACTTGACCTTTACTCAACTAGGTCGGCCTTAACTTAACCACTTAACATAATACTGACTGGGTCGACCCATAATAGGGTGGTCTAATAACTCTTTGACCCACATGAATCATACAAGGCCGACCCCATAAAGGTTGTCTAATAACCCATCAAGTATAATTTATGACACTTACAATATAACTTGCGACACTTGTAAGTACAACTGATGACACTTCCAATCGGAGGAATAATACATCTCTGTTGGGGATACAATAAAGTACAAATGCAATACATACAATATACAAGTGAATATCTTCCAAAGTTACAAATACATCAACACTCCCTCTTAAATAGGAATTTATTCTCTTGACATAAGTCATCAATATATATAGGCACAAGTCTTCAATTATGGAGCTGGATCATCATCACTGGATCAAAGAGCATCATCAGCATTGCTGCTATACTCGTCATCTCGATGACTGGGCTATCTCTCAATTCTTATCGTCATAGGAATTTCTATAGAGCCATCCCTTTTTCATGTTGGATGTAGGCCTACCCTCCTGTAGGTCTTCAATTGTCTCTGCGAGCAAGCCATCACGTAGGTACACCTCAGAACTAATTACACTACCTTTGCAAAACCGGTAAGATCTCCCAGGACTGATTATATGCCAGTGAAAAACCTGTCAAGAGCATCCCAGGAATTATTACATGCTAATGTAAAACCTATCAAGATCTCACAGGACTAATTACATGTCACTGCAAAACCTGTCAAGAGCATCTCAGTACTAATTACATGCCTCTGCAAAACCTGTCAATATCTCCCAGGACTGATTACATGTCACTGCAAAACCTGTCAAGAGTTTCTCAGGACTTATTACATGCCTTTGAAAAACCTGTCAAGATCTCCCAGGAATGATTAAATATCAGTACAGAACCTGTCAAGAGCATCTCAGGACTGACTGCATGCCTCTGTAAAACCTGTCAAGATCTCCTAGGACTGATTAGATGTCACTGCGAAACCTGTAAAGAGCATCTCAGGACTTATTACATGGCTCTGCAAAACTTGTGTACTCTATTGTCACCTCATCATCCACACAACACAAACCAGATGCACATAACACAACACTTACAATCACCAGCATGGAAGGACATACTTCTGACCATCCAGGAAAGGCTTCACTCATCCCTTCCATCTCACCACCATGTGAAAATGGTTCGTGTGCATCTGTGTCTCCGGACTCATCACTTCCCCTTGGGAGGAATCTCGATCTGAAGTACACCAAGTCTCTCTCTGAAGTACTCAAACTTCAATCTAGCTAGCGGCTTGGTCAACACATCGGTTATCTACTCATTTGTCGCAACATGCAGGAGCTTCACTACTCCTCTCTGCACCATATTCCTGATATAGTGATATTTGATCTCGATATGCTTCGACTTGTCATGGAACACTGGGTTCTCAGACATCTTCACACAACTTTGGTTGTCACAGAAGATACAGGTAGCATCCAGCGGGAGATCAAATAACTCAGGCAGTAGCTTCCTAAGCCATACTGCCTCACAACTAGCCGAACAAGCTGTGATATACTCTGCTTCGGCTGCACTTAGTGCTGTGTAGGACTGCTTCCTGCTAAACCAAGAGATCACACCTAATCCCATACTGCAGCAACACCCTGAAGTGCTCTTCCTATCTGCAGCACTGCCTGCCCAATCTGAATCAACATAACCGTCCAGGTTAAACTTTTGATTCACATCATACTTGAGCCCATAGTAAACTGTACCCTTCAGGTACCTCAGAATATGCTTTGCAACAATCAGGTGAACATGTCTCGGATCTGTCAAGAGCTCGCTCTAGTTGTTCATAGCAAAGCAAATATCTGGTCTCGTATTCGTCAGGTACATCAAGTACCCAATCATCGAATGATACATCATGGCATCAACTGGCTTAGATGAAGCATCACACAAAAGCTTCAGGTCCCGATCCAAGCTATGGTCACATCAAATGGAAAACTATGGTCCCGATCCAAGCTCAAGTTTTCAGAGGGGAAAGACACCTTCGCTGAGAATTAAGGATTGTTGCGTAGGCTGAGCCACCTCGGCGCAGTCAGGTGTTCTTTCTGTATGGTCTGAAAAGTACGACCAAATATGTCGGATGTCATTTCAGGCCTCAATCATCATGCCAAATCATTCGGAAGGTCCACTCAGAAAATCATGGCCGAATGATTCTCATGGGAATGCCGTCATTATAATTTGTTATAAACCGGCTCTCCTAGGCTGGCAACACACGTCTGAGAAGGTGGATTTCGCGGTTAGGACCACGACAGTGGCAGGGGGGCCTGCGGTAGGGGTCACAGTCGAGAGCAATGACGTTGCATCGTGGGCCACAACTATGAGCGGTGGCACTGCGACGGGGCCGAGAACTGGAGCGGGGGCCGTGGGAATGGGGGGCCTCACTGGTTGGGGCCGCATGCGCGAGTCAGGAAGGAACGATCGAGACCACGTGCAGGGAGTAGTAGGCAGCAATCGGGGCCACGTGTAGGGAATTGAAGGGCACAGTCAGGGTCGTGGCAAGGGTCGGGAGACCTGCGTTGTCGGCCATTACTACAAGTCACGAAAAAGATCCGAATAGTCGTGCCTCGGGTTGCAGCTGTGTGTCGAAAAAGTGTGCTTTTCTGCGCAAAAAACAGGTGCAAGAAATGGCAACCGACAAAAAAAAAGGGTTTTTCAACACGTTAAAGGCCTAAAACTAACTTAAAGAAAACGAAAAATGGAAAAATAAAGACTAATAGACCAGAGGTTTAATCAATAGAGTCGCCAATTTGTAGCATGGTTTTTCACCCTCGCTCGTGCAAAAGAGCATGTGCTAAGGATAATGGAATCCTTAGCAGCAGTTTGAAGGAAGGTAAGGAGTTAAATGTAAAGAAAACAATACAAGATTAAGCTAACATATTCATGGAAAGTAAATCTAAACTATAATGGAAAACATGAAAAGAGTACAAGAAAGAGTAAAATAAATCTTGATTTTTTTTATAAATGCAAACAAGGGTTGGCATAAAGAATTTTTTACCTCAAATATGAGGGAGGTGGAGTTTTTGCAGTCATAGGGATCGATGCACTAGTACTACGTGGCTTCCTTCTCTTCTCCAAATGCTCGAAGGTGGGGCCCAATATTGATTCAAAGGGGAGAACGGTAGCTCAAGTGGTTTGGGCTAGAGTTCTAGAGTCATTTGAGAAGCATAAGGGTAAGGTCAGTGGCGGATGGTAAATGAGGGGCCTCCATCACCTTTTTATAGATTTTTGGGTGGTGGAGTAAACAACCATGTTTTTGGGTACCAAAATGGTTTAGGTTAGAGGTTTTAGGGTTTTTTTTCCCTCTTTTTCTTTCTCTTTTGAATTTTCTTTTGTTTATTCCCTTTTTATTTCGATTTTGGGAACTTTAGACCCCCTTTTTGGGATTTGTGTTATGTTTTGAAAGAATTGAGTTAATTTGAGGAGGTAGAAAGGAGATTTTTTCCTTTTTAGGTACCCATTTGGACATTTTTAAGGTTCTGGAGGCTAGAATGATAGGGAAAATGGTCAACAAGGTTATGTGTCTAAAGGAATGAACTAGTGAGTAATTTTTTGGTGTTAACAATTCCCAATTTTCATCATACATTGCCATGCTTTAATTATGGCATGGTTCAACTTAGTGAATCATAACAATGCTTACAATGTTCATTGGCAGGGCCTTGGACTCGCGAGGAACATTTACATAACTACAATTTATATCTTGTATTACATTTACAACAAGAAAGGGGTCACAGAGGGATATTACAAAAAAATTGTTTGGGAGAAAATATGGTGGGTTTTTGAGATTGCTAAGTTTAATACCTCTAGAGTGTTCAAGCATCTCTCCTTTTCATTATCTTGTGTCAATAAGGTAGGGCTTGTCTATCAAGTAGATATTCAAACTTTGTAAGTTATTTGAATGCTATTCTAGGGAAAAGTCTTCTAGTTGAGGAGATACAACCCAATTCAGAGTCTTTATGCTTAATTATATATTTATTCCATTTATAAACATTTTGTTGTTTTATAAATTAATTTGTTTTAGATTTAATTCGTAAAATTTAATAGATTAATGTTATATATATATATATATATATATATATTAACTTAAAATATATTTATTTTTAAATTAAATAAAATTTTAAAATAATTAACTTAAATGAAAATAATTAAATTTTTACTATCCTTTTTAAAAGATAAGAGAAGAAAAGTATGAATGGTAGCCACATCACAATTGAGTTGGAAGAAATAGAAATATTTGGATAAAAATTCACAAGTACCTTAATATTTTAAAATTTAATTAATAAATAACATAAAATTATTATCTTATATCATGATTATGTCTTTTGCCAAGATATTTATTCTTTATATATCATAAACTTTTAAGGAAATAAATAACATAAAATTATTATCTTATATCATGATTATGTCTTTTGCCAAGATATTTATTTTTTATATATCCTAAACTTTTAAGGAAACTAGTGTTGTTATTCATTTTTAACTTTCTCCATAAGAAAATAGAGAAACAATTCTAATCTTTATTAGTAATAGGTGAATAATAAATATCTAAAAAAAATGAAGAAACAATTCTAAATTTTATTAGTTAAAGGAGAATAATAAATATCTAGAAGAAAATGAAGAGATAAAAATAAAAATAAAAATAAAAACACTTAACACAAGTCCAATCATGAGGTTGAATTTGAGTTGGGAGTCATGGCACACATATTAACTAGGATAATTGAATTGATAACTAGGTTATAATATATTCCTTTCCTTCTCCAACAGAGATATTTTCATTATCACACAATATTAAGATACATTTAATTTTGTGTTTCTAATCAATAAAATTTACATAAGATTTATTGATTACTTTTTATTTGGTCATTATTCATATAAGCCAAATGAAAGAGAGATGAGTTTATCTATAGTTGATGGTTATGTTTTATTTTATTTTACTTAATTGTTTATTATGATTTTTTATAAAGTTGATTTTTTTTATAATTTATGTTTTAAATTTATTAATAATGTAATTGAAATTTTAAAATAATAAATGATATTTTTTTTAAATGTGAGATTAAATTGTAATTTTGGATAAATTTATATGTATAGGATAAAAGTCTACTATTGAAAACCATAAATCAAGAATGATTATTTACAAACCACAAATTGATTACTTTAAAAGACAAGGTGTATTCTTGTAATATTATATATACATATATATATAATTTGAAAGCTAATTAAATCAATATAATTTATTATACAACACATTTATTTATATAAAGATTTCAATAGTAAAGAGATATTAATTTTAAGAGTTAAAACATTTTGTCTTTTATATAAAAATTTTATGCTTACGAAAATTTTATTCTTGAATTTGTTGTATAAAAAGACATTTTCCAAATCATAAAATCTAATTTAATAAAAGTGAAATTTCAAAAAAATTAAAAATAAAATAAAGTTAAAACAAAATTGAATTAATATTTCATTTAAAGTCAAAATCATATTTTACAATAAGATAGGCAAACAAGCTCATAAATTAAAAATAATTTTTTTTTTACCAAAATATATTTCAAATATGTTTCAAGTCTTTCTTAATAAATATGTTAACATGGTTTGCATTGAAAAAAAAAGGATTAATATTAAATGGAAGTCTAACTCAACCATGTCACACCTATGCACTAGTGTATCTTTAGATATAATCTACATTATGTGCTAGTGCACCAAATATTTGTGTAGACACTAATATTTTAGTCAAAAAAAAAATTAAATTAACTTGGTATGTGGCACCTTAGATATATAGAGGGGCATCAACAAGGAATTTTTTTTAAATGAATGATTAATTTATAAAATATCTAAAGTTGCTTTGATGCTTCCGTTACACAAGTATACAAGTGCAACAATAGAATTGAAGCACATCAAACAATGCATTTATGTTATTGTTTTCCTTGCTATAATATAGTTATATAATAAGATCTATCACGAGGACAATGTAACTTAATAGTCACCACAATGTATTCATAACCTTCGCACCTCACACTACCCATAGATCTTAATTTAATTATAGAATAGATCTTAGTTTTATTACAAAGTTTGTGATTGTTATAAAGTGCATTACATTGGGCAACATATATATGATAGGACATACAAGCATGAGTTGGTATAATATTACCACATCATCTTATGGAGAGCCCATTATCAATATCACAATAATCATGTATTTATAAATCAAGTGTCCTTACAAAACCTTCCCACTAGAATATAATAAAATGCTATAAACATGATAACCTCCACCTTACAAAAGAGACTCAAGAATCCTTTGTGTAAGCAAACAGAGAGGGGTAATTCAACATAGCTCCTCTTGACCATATATATCTTACAAGACAATTTTCCTTCGAGAGGTTCAATGCATCACCTATATCTCTACCATCATCAATAATTATGCCAAAAAAATCTTAATCCATTGAACTTGTCTTATCATTATTATTCACAAAGAACAGAAAAAATATTTTTATAACTTATCATATCATATAAGATCATTACCTTCAATTTGAACTTGAAACCTTCCATTTACAACTTTTCATCTCAATTACTCATTACCAATTACTTTACACTTTACATAGATTTTATTTATGATTATTATAAAATTTAATATTAAAAATATATATAATTTAAATTAAAAAAAAATATTTTAAAATTTTAATTCTATTTCATTAAATTTAAATTTTTAAATATCTTAAAATTTATTTTAAGTACCATTAACCTAACATAAAAATAGACAAAATATCAATTAAAAACAAGATTCAAATCAAATCATAACTCACAAACAAGTAACTACCAAACAATCCAATCCAATGTAATCTAACCATGAAAAATAAAATCTAATCATAACTAACCAAGACCCTTGAAACTCGGAACTCCACGTTATTTCAAAACACTCTCTCGAACCTCAAATTTAAATTGTAAACATCTATCAAAACATCTACACCATGAGCGGTAGCGTTTACTCCGCCTTGCAAAAGCAAATGGAGCGTTGTCCATGGAGATTAAATGTAATTTTTAGATAACATTCGATTATTTATGTGTTTGGAAAAAATTAAATTAAAAGATATTTTAAAATAAAAATCATATTTTATAATAATTTATGATAACATTTGATTATTTATGTGTTTGATGTGTTTGGAAAAAATTAAATTAAAAGATATCTTAAAATAAAAATCATATTTTATAATAATTTATGATAACATTTGATTATTTAAGTGTTTGGAAAAAATTAAATTAAAAAATATTTTAAAATAAAAATCATATTTTATAATAATTTTAAAAATCAAATTTAATTAAGAATTTTATTTGATAAAAACAATTAAAATATAGATGTTTAAAATAAATATACATAAAATCTAATTATAACCTAAACAAAAATCAAACCATAACTGACAAACAATCCAATGAAATGTAATCAACAATATGGAAACTCCAAACTCCACGTTATTTCAAAAGGAAACTCCACTATGCGTTTACTCCGAGTTGCATCATTATTAAATCACAAAAGCATCATTATTAAATAAAAAAAGCATCATTGTGAAATCACAAAAGCATCATTAGTAGCCGTTGCATGATAACGGTCTTCTTCATCCAAAAAGCCAACGGTGATCTATTCTTCATCATTAGTAAATCGAATTGGGTGAATGTACATTTTGAAATTCGAACACTTGTTATTCGGGTTTTGTTATTGAGTGAGGTAGCACTCCCCTCGCAGCTAACAGAACAAACTTGGCCGATGAGATCTGATGGAGCGGGCCGAGATGGAGAGGGCCGAGACGAAGATCGCCTCAGCTATATCTGAAACTGCTGCGAAGCTTGAGCTGATGCCCAAATGCGCGAGCGTGGGAGGTAAAATATCAAAGGAAATGTTAGGATTCCGACTCCCCTTGAACAGGTCGGTCGATTTCGGATTCTTTTTGTTTTGTGTTTCAACTCGGTTGATTGGGGTTGACATGCTTGTATGATTTCCTTGCAGATGGATGGATATTACGAGAGGCCACCTGGAATTGCCCTCCTATGGGCGGTGTGTACTTGCCTACTGACAGGTAAAATTAATGCTCCAATGAAATTTATACTGCCCAGCTCCCTTCCTCGTTTTCTCTCGATAAATTACTAGAGTCTGGCTGTCATGCTTTTACTTCTTATTATCTCCGTGCTCATTGTCCTTAATTACCGGCCAGCAAGGTTCATAGATCACAGGGTGCCAGGTACGATTTCCATTATATGAAAGGCCTAAACTATAGATTTCAATGGCCGCGATTGTAATCCGTTTGTTTAAATGCTTTGCAGAAACAAAAGCTTCGGAATGACCTTCGGCATATTTTATGTGGGTAAGCAGGTTTTGGAATCCTCTACAATGCTGCAAACTGTTTTGCTTAGTAATTTGACTAATCCTATACAATTGCAGAAACAGTCTAGGCAGAAAATTCGCCTCGGATACGCTTCCTCCGTTCAAATTCTTAACCCTTGTGATGGCCGCAGCGTTAGGTACAGATTCTTTTCTACATATATCTCATTATGCCATGCTGGTAAGAGAATTACCCTCAGTAGTTCATCCATCCATATACATAATGTCTCCTTTAATTTCTATTCTAAATTACGGTGAATAAATTTATTGTTAGCGAATAACATAGTTTCTCTTTTATTCTGTCCATACATACAATTGCAGAAACAGTCTATTTCAGAAATTTTGCCCAAATGCGCGAGTCGCCTTGTGATTCGCCTTCAAATCACCTCAAATCTCTTCCTGATTCTGGTCATGAAGGTTAATCGTTACTATTTCTGAGAGCATACCGATATTTTTATTTTGTGTTGTTATTTTGATGAGTTGTTATGTAACAATTTTTTTTTTAATTATGCAAAAACTTTATACACGTTACAATAACAAACATTTTATTTGTCTTCCAAACTTTAGAGAACCGCATAAGAAGAACATATATTAACATTGGTTTTCGGTATGGAATTTGTGCTGGAAGGCATTTTGTTTTGTTGTTGATTTCTTGACTGGAGTTTGCATCGATATGGATCAGGTTCGGCGACCTCTGCAGTGAGGATTGACCCTGTAACTATTTATTATTCTATTTAAATAATTGCTTGTTTCTGTGCTAACTGGTATGGACAGCCTCTCTATGGTAGAGAGTCGAGCCATGAACTTTCCCGGAGATTGATTCGACAGTCTCTTTGGAGAGGACCATCCTTAATCGTTACTATTCCGGAGAGCATACTAAATTGCCGCTAGGTTTAGGTCTTTTTCTTAGGTTGAATTTCTTAATCGTTGTTGGGTTTTGGATATGGACATGAAGTACAGTTGTATGATATGAATCCAACGGCGCGTTGGAAAAGCGAAGTGGAGGGTGATATGAATCTAACTTCACTTCCTGAAGCCGAACGAAGTGGGTGATTAGTAATCGACGTGGGTGAACGATGCGAGGACTTCAAAATTTTAAGAACAACGAGTGGGTGATTTTGTTTCTACTTTCCTAACACGCTTATCATCCACATCCGCCAAGAGGGTATGTTTGTTTCTCTTTTATCAATGTGGTAAAAAATGGTGTTCGACTTCTGAGATTTCTGTAGTGAACTGATACTAACTGTCATTTGTTCGATTTCTGTGGTAAAAAATGGTGTTCAATTTCTGATTTCTCTAGTGATTTGATGTTCATTCCTTTGCATTTGAATGGATAGCAATACTAAAGAGTTTCTGGGGCTAATCAGAGTCTCAACTATGTTCCTTGTATTGTTTAGAAACAAGGTTATGTGGTCGAAACAGTTATTCCATTACAAAGCGACAGTCGAGAGGAGGGTTTTGTCTTCAACATCGTTACCAAGTAAATTAAAAAAATCTATATCCATGTTATATTTCTCGGTTTAGAATGAAGGGTTGTTCGCTTCGTTTCAGGATTGAATTCATATAAAATTTCCAGGAGAGAGGATTCGTGATAAGGTAATGGTCGACCTCATTACGAAAGCTGGATTAGTAGTCAAAACTCAGGTTGTTATATTGTTTGAAAAAAAGCCTGGATTTTAGATATGTTATTCTGTTTGTTGATTTTGTAAAGTAATTAATCTGTATTTTAATGACATTGTCATTGGGTATTTTAATATGTATGAGAAAGTTTGGCTATGTGGCTGACATTCTGATACTATTCTGGGCATATGTGGTGTGGTGAGGTCCGGTTTTTAGGTATCTTCATATTTTTGTATATAGCAAATGTTTAGCACTGTAATAACGGTTTTATTTTCATTTTAGATATGGTATTTTTGAGTGATTTATCATATATAATTTTTTTATTTTTTTATTTTTATTTTTTAAATATATTTATTTGAAATAATTTTAAGATTTATTATATGTATAGGGTTTTACTTTGCATTAGTAATAATCACTATTTTTTTTATATGGTTAGATGATCCTACAGGAAAATGTACTTACCCAATTTCATGTTGGATGACTGAAACCTAAAAGTAACTTACATAATTAATGATTTAGTCTGAATGATTAATAAAATAAAATTGAAGAATCATAAACTCAAATTATTAGATTATTTTGTTGTAACAATTGTATTTTACATAACTCTGTACCAGAAAACACATTAATGTTATTGACTTTCATATATGTTATTAGTTTGTTGTGCGTTTGCAGTAATTAAATCGTACCTGTTCAATATGTATGAGAACGCCTTGAATGAGATCGTGGATGACATCATGATTCTATAAAGGCATAAGTTGCCATCATATATATCGTGAGTTTTGGTTTCTAGGTATGTTCATATTTTGTTCATACCAAATTTTGGCAGTGTAATAATAATTTTATTTTCATTTTTGATAAGAACCGAAGATAGATGATAGGTGATATGTCTAAGTTAGATTGGTGATATTTTCGGTCCATTACTTGGTATGTATAAAATTGTAAGAGTTGTAGCAGTAGAGTTCTTTCATGTTCTGAATAAAGTTAAATAAATTATTTTTATTTCAATTTTAGAATGGTATGGAAAATTGCAAGAGTTTACGGTTATTTCGATTTCAGAGTGAATGGCATTTCAATAGAGTGATAATACCAGATAAAGCTAGTTTGCATTTCATTTTTTCAACATTTTTTTGTTATTGATTTTGACACATTTATAATTCGAAATAAATTCTAATTTAAAATCTATTAAAAAAAAGGGGGTTTCTCTATTGAAGAGACAGTGGATGTTTTAATTTCAACCTATGAACTTCCTTATTTCTTCACAAGGTTGCCCTAGGTTGATTTGTTTTCTTGGGTGGTTTATATCATTTATATGTAATGAGAATGGAACAGACCTTGATTCTTGTTCAATCTTTGTTTGCAGCTCAATCAATGGTTGCGAAGATGAAATGACAGCCAACCGGAAAAAGAGAATCCAAAGAAACTAGATTAATTGAATCAGGTAGATACACACCTTTTCAAGATCTCTATTAAATGTTTAATGCATACAAAGTAGCTAACCTTTGGGCTATATTGCTCTACTTATTGCCCAGTCTTTTATTGAACTAGCTCTGGCTAGTTAGTAAGCTCTGGCTAGTTAGTAAGCTCTGGCTAGTTATTAAAACTAGCTTTAACTTATTGTTGAAATTATTTAGAAATCTATTTAACTTACATTATTAAAACTAGTAAGAAATCTATTTGGCTCAAATTTCACTAGATGACTAAGTTACCCTTCTAGAGGTTCACATCGGCCAGCTATAGTGTACGGTCCACTTTTTCTAGGAGAGATTTTTTCGACAGGATTCTTCTTCGATGTGCATGACCCTTCAGCAGCCGCACCACAGAACAGTGGGTAGGTTTCTTGTTCCAAGTTAAGACAACTTTGGTTTCTTCTTACTCATATTCGTAGACATGTTGTGCCATCCCAATCCTTGCTATCTGCTTACTCCTATTCGTTGCAGGTTGTCGCTTTGAGTCTTTTTGCATGGAAGAAAATATTGCTCTCTATTAAGAAAATGAGATTTATTGAAAGAGCAAAAAATGGCGTTGTTAAAAGAGCCAAAAATGGTGCTGTTATACACTTATATTCAAACTAAAGTTCCTTATAACAATATCCACGAAGATTGTAATTGTTTAACCTCGCAAGATTCAAACTAGTTACGAAACTAAATTTTCCTAGACAAAATCTCTAATACAGTTTTCCCTTACGAATCTCCACACAAAATAGTATCTTGTCGGTGAGCTTTTTTGTTCATCCAGTTTTCCCTTACGAATCTCCACACAAAATAGTATCTTGTCGGTGAGCTTTTTTGTTCATCCAGTCATTTATCTTTCTTCCTTACGAATTTTCATGACCTTCCACAAGGATGACAGAGAGTGCATCAGGTAGTTTGTTAGGTAAAGCTAGTGATAATATTTATGATTTCTACCATTATAATTTCAGGGAGTTGATTATTACATTGATCATGGTCGATAAGCGTTCTTCCTGTATTTTCAGGTAGTTTGTTAGGTAAAGGTAGTGATAATATTTATGATTTCTGCATACACGTCATCGAACGGTCTGCATACACGTCATCGAACGGTCTGCATACACGTCATCGAATATGATGGGCGACCATTGTTTGATGTTCCAACGCACGTTTGGTTTTGTAAACGTTCAACTATTCGCTTTCTCTATGCTGCCACTGTGCATGCATTTCTTCCATTGCCCTACCCGTTATCTGCAGTGTGCTTTCTCACCCTCTGCCCCTTATCACGCTGGGTGCCAAACCTTGGTGTTGACTAGTTTTTGGTTTGTTGTATATATTCCCCATATTCTGTCTTTTTCTTTGGCTGAAACTTGTTTTCCATTCTGAAACTTGGTTTGTGGGGTTTTTAGAAGAGTTGAATACCTTTTCCCTTTATTAATGAGAAATAGCTTTTAAGACTTTGACAAAGGAAGTAGTATTTTTGGGACATTAAAACGGCTAGCTCCTTTCATGTTAACCTGCGCACATGCTGCTGAAATGGGCGCTCTGAGCGGGCTTCAAGCGTGCCCAAGTGTAATCATGAGAGCTCTATTGCAAACCAGGGTGCAACTGTAGCCGGCCCGAGGTCCTCTAACAGGGTTTACGGAAAATACCGACAACAATCAAATTCAGAATTGATATCCAATAAAAACATTACACATAATTTAAAATTAAAATTTGATTTCATGTCAACGTAGTTTCTGCTCAGTACTTCATTGCAGCGCTACACGGCTTTGGCCTCAATTACGCCACTTCAAGTGGGCTACAGCGCGGGCCCTCTTCGCTCCATGTGCGAAGTCTATGTGCTAATAAGCACCGAACGCAAGACAATGTGCAACAGATATCAAATCTAGCCCACACGCAACCAAAACGTAATGTGATGCCACCTCTAAACCCTAAGGCTTTTCGCAACCTATATATGCAAAACCAATAGGAGGGGAGAGATTTAGACTTTAGTAATTTTTAAAATGCAATAGGAGCCGAGAGATCTAGACTTTAGAATTTTTTTTACAAAATTACGTCATAATTACATATATATATTATTTTTATTATTAAAATCAAATCATTGAATTTTTTTTGCTTTTCCAAAAACAAAATTTAGATAAGATTTGGAAAACTAAATCAAGTTGTCAAAACTAAATCAAGTTGTCATTATCTGGTTAGTTAGAAAATAAATTGAATTGGTACATTTAATATTCATGGTTACAAAAAGGTTTGCATTAGGCTTTTTATCGGTACCCCATAAAATACAGGATCTATAAATCTTAATAAAAAATCATCTAGGCTTTCTATTGGTACCTCATAAAATACACAATCTATAAATTTTAATAAAAAATCATCTTGTAAGGATAAAAAATAATCTTGTAGGGAGTTGTTGGGATGGATTGTGAGTATTTTTGTTTATTTTTTGTTATTTTTTTTCTAGTGGAAACTTACATTTTTCCATGTATTTTGTATAATTTAGTTGGATTGAATATCTTATATCCTCAATTTGAATATAAATTTATTAAAAAAATTAATCCATTTTCTAATCACATTATTAGTTTATGTTTTTGCAAGTGAATTATCTCATTATATTACAAGTAGGTAGGTACATGTTCATTCTAGTGAAAAAAATTGGTTATTCCATGTCCACTCTAGAGGGAAAAGATAACAACTAGATAGGTCCATGTCATGTATTTTTTAAATATGAATTTAAGATATCAATATTTCTCCATTTTGTATTTTAAATTTATAACCTATGTAACTTTGAATGTTATTTGTGTATAGGTGTTCACATTTTGTATCTCTTTTATTTATCCAAAGATACTAATCATTTATCTAATTTTAGAAATAACACTTTTAATTACCAATAGGTTAGTAATTTGGTTTGATATATGTTAATAACTAAATTTGTTTAAAAATTTTGTTAGTAATTGATTTTGCAAAATATTAGTAATTGAGTTGCATTGTAATTCTTTTCTTATGCACATTTTATGGTATGATAAAGTATTAATTATTTTCATTGAGTTTGGAAAATATTAATAATTGAAATTTATTAAAATTGGTTTTATATATATTTTATGATATGATACTATATTGATTATTTTGTTGTGGTTGTTGAAATATTTTAGAGTGTTGTTAAATTATAATTGTTATCTTGTTTACTTTAATGATGGTAAAACAAAATTTAAATGTTTTTTTAATAGTTAATGATATCTTTCTTTTATATATAAAAGTTTAGTTAGAAGATTTAAATTAGAATAAGATTGTAGAAAATATTTTGTATGGATATTAAATTCTATATTTTTCTTATATTGTTTGCATTAGTATGCTGACCATAGGGTTTCTATTAAAGTCATGTCTAGAGTGTTTTCAAAGGACCATTTTGGGAAATTGCCTGGAAACAATTTCCTAACTCGGTATCTTGACACATGTGCCTTTTGTTGTAGCTGGGAACTGGGACACCGTTGCGCTAGTAATAAGTGGAGGGAGGTAACTCCTAGAGAAGCCCTCCCAGTACGCCCCAAGTTGGGTGGTCGACCATGTATACACAAGGTTTTTGAAGTGGTCTAACGAGGGACCCCCCTTTGTTGACACTCTATTCATGCAACCTAGGAGTTAGGATCTATTTCCTTGGTAATTATAACATACACTATACATTATAACCCTTATCTACTTTAACCCCTATTACACATAACTCCTCAAAACCATAGCTACTTTAGCCACTATATCATCCCCCCTACCACACTTACCACCCCACATCTCTCAAAATCTCTCTCTCTCTCTCTCTCTCTAACACACACACACACACACACCCTTTCTCCTCACATTCCCATTAAATCCCCCCCTCTCCCTAACTTTACCAACCCCTTCTGTCACTCTAGCCCTTACAATGTTCTCTCCCTAATTGTTACCAACCTCCTTCTCTCTCTCTCTCACCCATCTTTTTATCCCATACCATTAACCCCCCTCCTCTCTCTCTCTCTCTACCTACACCTAACACAAACCCCTTTCTCTCTCCCCCAATATCCTAACATTAAACCCCTCTCTCTCCCTCACTCTCACTATGTGTAAACCCCACAATCTCTTTCCCTTAATTCCCCTACTACTCTTCCTACCCATAAAAATCCCCTCCACCCCCCTCTCTTTCTCCCACTCCCCATACCCCTAAATATCTCTCTCTCACTCTCTTTATCCTAGACCCCATTCTCCTACAACTTACCACCCCCCATCTCTCTCTCTCTCTCTCTCTACTCCTCCACTTACCCTTAAACCCCAACCCTCTCTCCTTCTCTCCGAACCACCATCCTCTCTCTCTCTCCCCTCCTCTCCCTAACACTTTCTGACTCTCAGACCCCCTACCTCTAGCACCCCCTCCACCTCCCTTGCCCCCCTCCTCTCACCTCTTCCCACTGAACCTTATTTACCCTCTCTCTCACTCTCTCTCTCCCCTACTCCTCCACCTAAACCTAAACCCCACCCCCGTCTCTCTCCTCCAACCCCCTAACACCCCCTATCTCTCACTCTAACTACATGTAACCCCCAATTATCTCTCCCTAACCCCACTCCTACTCTCCCTACCCATAACCACCCCCTCCAAAGACCCCTCTCCCTCTCTCTCTCTTTCTCTCTCTCTCTCTCTCCTTGTCTTCACTTACCCCACTCATAATTTTTCTAATTCACCCCCCTAACCTCCTCTCTCCCCTTACAACTAAACCCCCCCCTCTCTCTCTCTCTCTCACACACACAGATGCACACACACATACCTATGTTCTTCCACCTACCCCTAACCCCAACCCTCTCTCCCTCTGAAACCCTCAACAACATATTTCCCATTATTCACTCTCTCTCTCACACACACACACACCTGCTCCTCCACCTAACACTAATCTCTCTCCTCCTCTATCTCTCTCCACTCCTCTCCCTAAGCATTCCTAATTCCCTCTCACTCTCTAATCACCTATTATTCTTCCTACCTGTATCACCCCATCCTCTTCTCTCTCCCTCTCTATCTCTCTCTCTCTCCTTGATAACCCCTTCTCCAACTCTCTCTCTACCCTAATCCACCTACATAAAATCCCAAACCCTCTCTCTCTAACCCAACCACCTAATACCTACCCTCTCTCATAAACACTCTCACTACCCCTAACCCACCCTCTCTCTCTCCCTTACCCGACTCATACTTTCCCTAAGCCTCCATCTCTCCCTCTATCCAACTCCCCATCCCCTTAAACCCTTGTCTCCCTTACCATAACCCCCTCCTCTCTCTCTCTCTCTCTCTCTCTCTCCCCCCCCCCCCTAACCCTAACTAAACTCCTCTCTTATGCTCACTCTCCCTTATTCCTTCAAATACACCTAACCCCCACATCTCTCAATCTCTCCCCCAGCCTATAATACCCTGTCTATGTCTCTAAATATAACTAAAGAAAACCCCCATTATCTCTCTCCAATACCCCTATTAATTTCCCTACCATAAACATGCCCTTTGAACCTCTCTCAGTCTCTTGTTCTTGATGCCCCAATCCTGTGAACCCTCTACATATTTCTTTCCTATCCCCCCTCCCCCTATCACTAACAACACCCCCCCGCTCTCTCTCTCTCTCACCCAACCCTCTCCTTCTCTCCCAAATCCCAAACACCCCCTCACTGCTCACCTACCACATTATCTCTATCTATCACCCCATTTCCTTGCTTTACCATTAACCCTTCTCCTCTCCCTAACCCTTAACAACCCCATTTCTCCCTCTCCTCTCCATAACCCTTACCAACCACATATCTCCCTCTCCTCTCCCTAACCCTTACCAACATCCTCTCTCTCTCTCTCTCTCTCTCTCTCTCTCTCTCTCTCTCTCTCTCTCTGTCTCTCTCTCTCCCTCTCTCCCTCACACACACACACACATCTCCTTCTCCCTTTAACACTAAAACCACTCATATATCTCTATCTCTCCACTCCTCTCTCTAACCATTACTAACTCGGTTTCTCACTCTTTTACCCCCTCCTCTTCCCCTACCTATAATACCCCATACTCTCTCTCTCTCTCTCTCTCACTCTCTCTCTCTACTCTACTCCACCTATACCTAAACTCCACCCATCCCACTCTCCCCCGACGCCCTAATGATCCACCCTCTCTCTCATACACTATCACTATCCTTAAGATCCCATCACTCTCCATAACCCCTCGCATACTCTCCAAAATATCCCCTCTCTATATATACCCCCACCCTTTATCCCCCCTTCTCTCTAAATTCCCTTGAGATAGATCCCCTCAACCCACCCCAATTTCAATATCTTTCTCTACCCAAAATCCCTTGCCCACCATACAACTAATCAACCAAACCCTCCCGATATTGCACTACCCTTCTCTCTCTCTCTCTACTCCAGAGCTTATAATGAACCCCACTTGTCAAACATTCAAACACCTCCATGTTCTCTCTCTCTCTCTCTCTCTCTCTCTCACACACACACACACACACACACACACACACTGACACACACACATATAATCCTAACCACACCACTAAATCCCACCATCTCTCTCTATCTGTCTAACCGCATTTGTACTCTGCCTAATCCTCCTCTCTCTCTCTTACTCATCCTCTCCCTAACCACCTCTCTCTCTCTCTCTCTCTCTCTCTCTCTCTCTCTCCTAATCCCCCTACCATTACAACTTACAACCAAATCCTCTCTCTCCCTTATACCCCCCTAACATGTCCAATTCTCTCACTCTCAAACAAACATACAAACACCCCTACTCCTCCCCTTACCACAAAACCCCCTCACCTCTCTCTCCCTCTATCTATCACTAATGGTAACCCTCTCTCTCACACTACACCACCCTACTCACACTATCTTTAACCCCCTCCTCTCTCTCTTTCATTCTCGCTCTCTTCCTCCCAAACTTTGTCTCTCACCCATTATCCCTCACCCTTACTAACCCCCTCTCTCACTCTATCTCTCTCCTAATCCTCCACCTACACCTAACCCCAACCCCTCTAGCTCTATCTCCCTAAACCCACCAACACACCCTTGTCCCTATCACACTCTCACAATAGCCAATCCCTCTCTCTCTCCCTAACACCTCTCCTACTATACCTACCCATAACCATTGCTTTCTCCCCTCTCCCTTTGCCTTTCCTACTCCCCCTACACCAAAACCCCCTACCACCCCACTCTCTCTCCCCTAACTCCCCTCCACTATCACTTACTCCACCATCTCTCTCTCTCTCTCTCTCTCTCTCTCTCTCTCTCTCTCTCTTCTTCCCCCAACAAACACTCTCATTTCAATATTTTTATCCCTTACCACCCCCTTCTCTCACTCTCTCACCATTGTACTCCTCACTATACCTTTAACTCCCCCCTCTCTCTATTCCTTATTTTAGAAAACCCTAACTAACAACCTCTCTCACTTTCTCTGTAACTTATTCCTCCACATATGCCTAACCCCCACCCCTCACTCTCTCCATGAACACCCTAGCACTACTTCTCTCTCTCACACACATTCTCACTATCCCTAACCCACCACTACCTCCTTCTAACCTACCTCATACTCTCTCTAGACATAAAAACCCCTATTCCTCTCTCTCTTTATCTCTCCTACTCCACTTACACCTAATCCCCCCTCTCTCTCTCCTAATCCCCCTCCCTTACAAATTACCACCCCCAATATCTCTCTCTCTCCCTACCCCCAAATTATCACACCAATTTTCACTAACTTCCCTAATATTCCCTAATTCCCTACCTCTATCCCCCCACCAAGATATCTATCTCTTTCTCTGCTAGAACCCCCATCCTCCTACTATCCCTAATCATCCACACCCTTCCCCATTCAATCCCCAACTCCCTCTCTCTCTCTCTCACACACACAGACACATCACTCTACTCCACCAGTTAAACCTAACCCCCACCCTCTCTCTCCATCACCTCTTCCCCTAATCGTTATCAACCCCTACTCACTCTCTCTCTCTCTCCCATACTCCTCCACCTCAAACTAATCCACACACCTCTTTTAATCCTCCAAACCCCTAAAACCACCCTCTCTCATTCTTAGAACCCCTAACCCACCACTCTCTCTACTTAAACCCCCTCATACTTTCCCTATTCATAACCACCCCTACCACCACCTCTCTCTCCCTCCAATACTTCCTCGACCCCTAACCCTATATCCCCCTCTCTCACTCTCTCTCCCCCCTCATTCTGCATCTCGTACCACATAATACCCCCCATCTCTCTCTCTCTCTCTCTCTCTCTCTCTCTACCCCCACCTTATACCCACCCTGCTCTTTCTCCCCCACCCCTCTCCTCCACTCTACACTTAATCACTCATACCCTCCCATCCTTGATCCCAATTCTCTCTCGGTCTCTCTGTCTCTCTCTCACACACACACACGCAGTCTCTATCATCCCTATACTCCTCCACCTACCCCTAACCCCCACCACTCTCTCTTTCCCAACCCCTTAACACCCAACTTCCCCACCCCCCCCTCTCTCTCTCTCTCTCTCGCACACACAAACCTACTCCTCCGCTACAACTAACCTCCCTCCTCTCTCTCTCTCTCAAATCATCTCCCTAACCCTTAATATCCCCTCTCTCTATGCCTCTCTTAATAATCCTTACCTTACAACTTAACACCCACCCCTCTCTCTCTCCTCTAACCCCCAATAACCCCCCCACACTCCTCTCATCTCTCTTTCTCTCTCTCTCTATATCCCTTACTTACCCCCTAGCTCACTCTTTCACCATTCTACTCATCACATTACCTTTAAGCTCATTTCCTCCCTCTGTCTCTCTACCATATTCCCCCTTACCCATATTAATTACCTCTCTTGCTTTCTCTATTACAAATTCTGCCACATACACCTAAGCCTAAACCCTCACTCTCTCAACCAAACACCTAACACCCCCCCACTCACTCACACACTCTCACTGCCTCTAATCTCACACTTTTTCTTCCTAACCCCATCCACCTCTCTCTCTCTCTCTCTCTCTCCTACTCCCCCTACTGCTAACCCTCTCTCCCTCTCTCCTAATCACCATACCCCCATAACTTACCACCCTCATATCTCTCCAAAGTCCCTCACCCTCTTCTTCCACGCTATGCCTCAATTCTCTCTAATATCCATAATATTCCCTGAGACCCTACCCCCCTCCCCTTATCACAATCTCCATCTGTTTCTCTCCTGCAACATCACTCTTCCTCCCTAGACCTAATCACCCGCATCCTCCTTGCATTGCTCTCTCTCTCTCTCTCTCTCTCTCTCTCTCTCTCTCTCTCTCTCTCTTAGACACACTCACACAAAAACACACCCCTTTACTCCTCCACCTACCCCCACACCTATGCCTCTCTCGCCACCACCTAACACCTCCGCATCGCCCATTATCTATATTTCTCTCTCACACACCCTCATATCCCACTCCTCCCCCTCTCTCTCCTTTACTCTCCCTAGCCCTTACTAACCTCACCCTTCTCTCTCATACACACACCCCTATCCTTCCACTCCTCCCCCTCTTTATCTCTATCCCCCTATTCCTCGTAACCCTTACCAATCCCCTCCCTCATTATGTTTACCCAACTCCTTCAACTATGTCTAATCCCCACACCTCTATCTCTTCTCTAACCCCCTAACACCCGCCTCCCATTCAAACACTCTCACTAGTCCTAACCCCTCCTCTCTTCCCCTAACCCTTAATAAATGCGTATGTCACTCTTTCTCTACTTTACTCCTCAAACTACACCTAAATTCCAAACCTCTCTCCCTAATCTATGCCTCTAATACCTCCCTATTTCTCTCACTCCCACTACCCCTAAATTTCCCTCTCTATCCCTAACCCCACTCATACACTCCCTAAGCCCCCTCCCCTATCTCTTGAATTCCCCTCTCCCTGTAACTGTGTGTGTGTTTGTGTGTGTGTCCCTCCTAGTTACCCTCACATTACCACTTAATACCAACCCTTATCTATCCCCATGAAACCCCTAACACCATGAATTTTCTATCTCTCGCTCACATGGCCCTACTCTTCCCTTTTAAACGAACCCCCCCTCTCTCCCTCTCTCTCTCTCCCTATAACCCTTATCCCCTCCCTCACTCTCTAGCCACCCTACTCCTCCCCCTATGCTTAAACCTCTTCCTCCCGCCACCTCTCTCTCTCTCTCTCTTCACCTATTCCCCCTAACCCTTATTATGCTCATCCCTCACTCTATCAGTCTCTCCCCCACTCCACCTACACCTAATCCCCACCACTCTCTCTCTCTTCGACCCTAAAAAGATATAAGCCCCTTGCTCTCTCTCCCTAACCCCCTTCATACTCTCCCTACTAATAAACAACCTCTCTTCCCCTCTCCCTCTTTCTCTCACCTACCCCTACAACTAAACTCCCCCACTCTCTCTCTTTCTCTCTCCTAATTTCCCACCCCTACCACTTACTCCCCAATCTCTCTCTCTCTATTCCCCCGCCCTATACCCCCAATTCTCTCTAACTTCCCTAATATTCCATACATCCATCCACACCATCCCTGCATCTTGACCTGTACCTCTTTCCCTCCACCATACCCCCTCCTATCTCTACCCCTAATTGCCCACACCTTCCCCTACTCACCTGTTGACTCTCTCTTTCTCTCTCTTTCTATCTCTCTCTCTCTCACACACATAGATATCCCTCTACTCATCAACCTACCCACTACCCCCATTCCCCCTCTCTCCCCCAACCCACTACAACATCCCTCCCACCCTCATTCACTCACTCTCTCTCTCTCTCTCTCACACACACACACACACATGCCCACCTACCCCTACCACTACCACTAACACATCTCCTCTCTCTATCACTCTCTCCCACCTTCTCTAACTAACCATTACTAAACCCCCTATCTAACTCTTTGACCCCCATATTCCTCCACCTAGCTCCAACATCACTCATCTCCCTCTCTCTCTCTCTCTCTCTCTATCTCTCTCTCTCCCAACCCTCACATTCTCTCCCAACCCCAAAACACCCCCTCACTTCCCACCTTCCATACTATCTCTCTTTGTCACCCCATTTCCTTGCTTTACCATTAACCCTCCTCCTCTTCCTAACCCTTAACAACCCCATCTCTCCCTCTCTTCTCCATAACCATTAAAAACCCAATCTCTCCCTCTCCTCTCCATAACCCTTAACAACCCCATCTCTCCCTCTCCTATCCCTAACCCTTACCAACATCCCCCCTCTCTCTCTCTCTCACACACACACACACACCTCCTTCTCCCCTTAACACTAAAACCATTCAAATATTTCTCTCTCTCCACTCCTCTCTCTAACTTGGTTTATGACTCTATCACCCCCTCCTCTTCCCCTACCTATAATACCACATCCTCTGTGTGTGTGTGTGTGTCCCTATCCTCCCCTGGCCATTGTTGACCCACTCTGTCACTCTCTCTCTAGTCTACTCCATCTATACCTAAACTTGACCCCTCCCTCTCTCCCCCAACCCCCTAATGATCCACCCTCTCTCTCATACACTATCACTACCCTTAAGACCCCATCACTCTCCATAACCCATCTCATACTCTCCAAAATATCCATTCTCTCTATATACCCCCACCCTTTACCCACCATTCTCTCTAAATTCCCTTAACATCTATCTTCTCCACCCACCCCAATTTCTATATCTTTCTCTACCGAAAATCCCTTACCCACCAGACCACTAATCAACCACACCCTCCACATATTGCACCCCCCTTCTCTCTCTCTCTCTACTCCACCACTTATAATGAACCCCACTCCTCTCCCTCTCCTCCAACCTTCAAACACCTCCATGTTCTCTCTATTTCCTTTATCTCTCTCTCTCTCTCTCTCACACACACACATCTACTCCTCCCCACACCACTAAATCCCATCATCTCTCTCTATATATCTCTCTGTCTAACCGCATTCGTACTCTACCTAATCCTCCTTTCTCTCTCCTACTCATCCTTACCCCTAACCACCTCTCTCTCTCTCTCCCTCTCTCTCTCTCTCCTCTCTCTCTCTCTCTCCTAGTACCCCTACCATTACAAATTACAACCAAATCCTTTCTCTCCCCCATAACCCCCTAACATGTCCAATTCTCTCACTCTCAAACAAACAGACAAACAAGCCTACTCCTCCCCTTACAACTAAACCTAGTCATCTCTCTCTCCCTCTATCTCTCTCTAATCACAACCCTCTCTCTCACCCTACACCACCCCACTCTCTCTCCCCTAATCCCCATCCACTATCACTTACTACCGCATATATCTCTTACTCAGTGACTCTCTCTCTCTCTCTCTCTCTCTCTCTCTCTCTCTTCTTCCCCCCCACAAACACTCTTATTTCAATCTTTTTATCCCTTACTAACCCCCTCTCTCATTCTCTCACCATTGTACTCCTCACCATACATTTAACTCCCCACCTCTTTCTCTCTCTTCCTTATTCTAGCAAACCCCTACTAACCATCTCTCTCACTTTCTATGTAACTTATTCCTCCACATATGACTAACCCCTACTAACCTACCTCCTACTCTCCCTAGCCATAAAACACCATATTCATCTCTCAATTTCTCTCTCTTACCCCCCTATCTCTCTCCTAATCCCCCTCCCTTACAACTTACCACCCCAGATATCTCTCTCTCTCTCTACCCCCAACCTATAACCGCCATTTCAACTAGCTTACCTAATACTCCCTCATCCCCTACCCCTTTTACCCCACAAAGATATCTATCTCTTTCTCTCCTAGAACCCCCATCCTCCTGCTATCCCTAATCACCCACAACCTTCCCCCTTCAATCCCCAACTCTCTCTCTCTCTCTCTCACACACACACACCATTCTACTCCTCCAGTTACCCCTAATACCCAACCTATCTCTCCATCACTTATTCCCCCTAACCCTTATCAACTCGCATTCACTCTCTGCCCCTCTCCCATACTCCTCCACTTAAAGCTAATCCAAACCCGTCTCTTAATCCCCCAACCTCATAAAACCCCCCTCTCTCATTATAACTACCCCTAACCCACCACTCTCTCTACTTAAACCCCCTCATACTTTCCCTATGCATAACCACCCCCACGACCTCCTCTCTCTCCCTCGAATACTCCCCCCACCCCTAACCCTATATCCCCCTCTCTCACTCTCTCTCCCCCCTAATTATGCATCTCGTACCACATAATACTCCCAATCTCCCTCTCTCCCACTCTCTCTCTCTACCCCCAACATATACCCACCCTTCTCTTTCTCCCCCATCCCCACTCCTCCACCATATGCCTAATCACCCACACCCTCCCCTCCTTGATCCTAATTCTCTCTCGTTGTCTCCCTCTCTCTCTCTCTCTAACACACACACTCTATCATTTCTATACTTATCTACCTACCCCTAAGCCCCACTGCTCTCTCTTTCCCAACCCCTTAACACCGAGCTCCCCCCCCTCTCTCTCTCTCTCTTGCACACACCAAACTACTCCTCCCCTACAACTAACCTCCCTTATCTCTCTCTCTCTCAAATCATCTCCCTAACCCTTAATAACCCCTTACTCTATGTCTCTCCTAATACTCCTTACCTTACAACTTAACACCCACCCCTCTCTCTCTCTCCTCCAACCCCCATTAAATGCCCCCAAACAAACACACTCCTATCATATCTCTTTCTCTCGCTATATCCCTTACTTACCCCCTATCTCACTCTTTCACCATTGTACGCCTCACTAGAAATTTAACCTTGCTTCCTCCATCTCTCTCTCTCTCTCTTATTCCCCCTTACCCATACTAATTACCTATCTTGCTTTCTCTATTACAAATTCCTCCACATACACCTAAGCCCTAACCCTCACTCTCTCATCCAACCCCCTAAAAGCCCCCCACTCGCTCACACACTCTCACTACCCGTAACCCCACACTCTTTCTCATAACCCAGTCCACCCCTCTCTCTCTCTCTCTGTCTCTCCTACTCCCCTTACTGCTAACCGTCTCTCCCTCTCTCCTAATCACCATAGCCCTATAAATTACCACCCCCATATCTCTCCAAAGTCCCTCTCTCTCTTCTTCCACCCTATGCCCCAATTCTCTCTAATATCCATAATATTCCGTAAGACCCTACCACCCTCCCCTCATTGCAATCTACATCTCTTTCTCTCCCACAACATCACTCTTCCTCCCTACACCTAATCGCCCACATCCTCCTCGTATTGATCCCTCTCTCTCTCTCTCTCTTTTAGACACACACACACACACACACCCCTTTACTCCTCCACCTACCCCTAACCCCCACACCTATACCTCTCTCACCACCACCTAACACCTCCACACCCCCCATTATCTATATTTCTCTCTCACACACACTCATCTCCTACTCTTCCTCCTCTCTCTCCTTTGCTCTCCCTAACCCTTGCTAACCCCACCTCTCTCTCTCACACACACCCTCGACTCCTTCCCCTCCTCCTCCTCTTTCTTTGTATCCCCCTATTCATCGTAACCCTTACCAATCCCCTCTCTCACTATGTTTACCCAATGACTTCAATTACGCCTAAGCCCCACACCTATATCTCTTCTCTAACCCCTAACACCCCCCTCTTACTCACACACTCTCAGTAGTCTTAAGCCCTCATCTCTCTCTCCCTAACCCAACCAATATTATCCTTAAGCCTCTCTCTCTCTCTCTCTCTCTCTCTCTCTCTCTCTCTCTCTCTCTCTCTCTTCCCCTAACCCTTACTAAACGGCTATGTCACTCTTTCTCTCCCTTACTCCTCAAAATACACCTAACTTCCAACCATCTCTCCTTAATCTATCATTCTAATACTGCCCTCTTTCTCTCACTCCCACTACCTCTAAATTTCCCTCTCTCTCCGTAACCCCATTCATACATTCCCTAAGCCCTCTCCCGTATCTCTTCAACTTCCCTCTCCTTGTAACTCTTTGTGTGTATGTGTGTCCTTCGTAGTCACCCTCACAATACCACTTAAGACCAACCCTTATCCCTCCACACCAACCCCCTAACACCCTCAATTTTCTATCTCTCACACACATGTCCCTTCTCCTCCCTTTACAACTAACCCCCCTTGTCTCGCTCTTTGGCCACCCTACTCCTCCCCTTATGTTTAAGCCTCCTCCTCCCCCCTCATCTCTCTCTCTCTCTCTCTCTCTCCACCTCTTCCCCCTAACCCTTATTATGCTTGTCTCTCACACTATCACTCTCTCCCCTACTCCACCTACACCTAATCCCCACCACTCTCTCTCTCTCACCCTAAAAAAATCTAACCCCCCCTCTCTCTCTCTCCCTAGACCTCTTCATACTCTCCTTACTAATAAACAACCCCTCTTCCCCTCTCCCTCTTTCTCTCTGCTACCCTGACAACTAAACCCCCCCACTCTCTCTCTCTCTGCTAATTTCCCACCCCTATAGCTTACTCCCTAATCTCTCTCTCACTCTCTCTCTCTCTCTCTCTCTTCCCCCACCATATACTCCCGCTTCTCTCTAACTTCCCTAATATTCCATACACCCCTTCCGACCATCCTCCGTTCTTGATCTATATCTCTTTCTCTCCACCATACCCCCTCCTATCTCTACCCCTAATTGCCCACACCTTCCCCGAGTCACCCATTGACTCTCTCTCTCTCTCTCTCTCCCTCTCCCTCTTTATATATCTCTCACACACACACACACACATACATACCCCTCTACTGATCGACCTAACCATTATTCCCATCCCTGCTCTCTCCACCAACCCACTAAAACATCCCTCCCACCCTCATTCACTCTCTCTCTCTCTCTCTCATGCACACCTACCCATACCACTACCACTAACACATCTCCTCTCTTTGTTACTCTCTCTGACCTTCTCTCACTAACCATTACTAAACCCTCTATCTAACTCTTTGTCCCCCATATTCCTCCCCCTACCTCTAGCACCACTCCTCTCTCTCTCTCTCTCCCCCCATCTTATCCATAACCCTTACTAACCCCCTCTCTCACTCCCTTTCTACCCTTTTCCTCAATCCACTCTTAACCCCAACTCATTTCTCTCCCCCAACACCCTCCATGTCTCTCACATGCTTTCATTGTACATAATCCCCCATCTCTCTCCCTAATCCCACTCACAATATCCCTAATATCCCCACTCTCTCTCACAAAATCCCTCTCCGGTTGACCCCCACTCTCTATTTCTTTAGTAATCCCCATTCCCCTACTACTTATCACCCATTGCTCTTTCTTTTCCTCAACCCTCTAAAATCCTCTCTCTCTATCCTTTACAAGCCCCCTCTTTGTTTGAATTTCCTAATCCCCATTACCCTATCACTTAACACCCACCCTTGTCTATCCCCTAGCCCCTTAACCACCCTCTCTCTCTCTCTCTTTCCCTCTCCCACACAGACACACACTCCTCTCTCTCTCTCTCTCTCCTCCTTACTAACACCCTCTCTCACTCTCTCACTACCATACACAACATCCTATCTTTATCCCCCCCCCTCTCTCTCTCTCTCTCTCTCCCTCCTATACCCCCCGACCCTTACTAACTGCCTCTCCCACTCTCCCTATCCCATATTCCTCTACATAGAGATAACCCCCACTATTCACTCTCTCCATCAACCCTCTAACACCCCCTCTCTCTTTCACATACTTTTATTATCCCGATCCCCCTGTTCTCTCTCCCTAACCCATATCCTATTCTCATATCAATAACTACCCCTCTGCCTCTCTCTCTCCCCTACAAACAACCCTCTTTCTTTCTTTGCTTATCCTAAAACCCCTCTCAATACAACTTATTCACCCCAATCTCTCTTTCTCTCTTCCTCTTCCTCTCTCTCACTCTCTGTCTCTCTCTAACCCCACACTATTGCCCCCTTCCCTACATCATCCTTAATATTTCCTAAGCCCCTACACCCATTTCACCATTACAGTATCTATATTTTTCTCTCCCCCAAACCCTCTCCTCTCCCTTCCCCTAATCACCCACACCCTCCCACCCTCGCTCCCTAAATCTCTCTCCTTCTCTCTCTCTCTCTCTCTCTCAACACAAAGACACATAGACACACACACACACCGATCTACTCCTCTTCTCCTCCATATACCTCTCTCCTATCCACATAACACCCCCTGCAAAACACCATTCTCTATCACTCTCACTCACAATCCCTACAACTAACCTCCTTCCTCTTCCTCTCCCTCCCTCCCTCCCTCTCTCTCTCTCTCCCTACTCTAATATCCCTAACCCTTATTGACCCCCTCTCTTTCTCTCTCACTATCCTAATCATCCCCTCTCGTCTCTCTCTCTTTATCCCCCCTAACCCTTACTTATCTCCTCTCTAACTCAATTTAAATCTCACTCCTCCAACTCCACCTAGCCCCCACCCCTTTCTCTCTTTTGTGACCCCCTAAACCTTGCCTGTCTCTCACACACACTCTTAGTACCCTTAACCCCTCCTCTTTGTCACAAACCCCACTCATATTATCCCTAAGCCTCTCTCTCTCTCTCTCTCTCTCTCCTACTACTCCATTAACTCCTAGCCGCTATTGATTTTCTCAGTCTCTCTCTTACACACTCACCCATACTCCCCCTATCACTAACCCCCTCCTCTTACTCTTCCCTCTCTCTCCCTTACTCTTCCTAATCCCTACAAGCCCCCTCTCTCACTCTCTCACCCCCTACTCCTTCACCTACCTTCAACACTGCCTTGTCCTCTATCTCTCTCCCCTATTACTCCTAACCCTTACTAACCCCCTCTATAACATTTTCTCTAGCCTACTGCTCCACCTACACCTAACCCAAATGAATCTCTCGCTTCCCCAACCCCCTAAAACCCCCCTCTCTCTAAATATCACTACCCTTAATGACCACTCTCTCTTCCTAATATCCCTCATACTCTCTCTATAAATAACCACCACCTACATCTACCCCATTCCCTCTCACTTTTCCTCTCTCTCTATCTTTCTCCCTTAATTCCCTTCCCCCTACATCCTTAGACCCACCCTTTTTTTCTCTAACCCCATCCTATACCCATCCTTCTCTCTTTCTCCCAACCCCCTTGCTCCACCCTACCCCTAGTCACCCACACCCTCCCCTATATTTAACCACCCCTCTCCCTCTCTCTTACCTCTACAACCTAACCCCTACTAACTGCCTCTCTCATTGTCCCTCTCCCTTATTCCTCAACATACACTTAACCCACAAACAACTCTATCTCCACCAACATCTAAAACCCCCCCTCTCTCTCACTCTCTTAGTAGCTAGACCTAACTCTCTCTTCCTAACCCCACTCTTACTGAACCTAAAAGTGAACATACCCTCCCCCATCTCTCCTACTCCCCCTACCCCTAAACCTCTTTATCTATATATCTCTGTCATAAACACCCTCCCCTAC